>PVNU02001975.1:1913361-2551148 GCA_003013855.2 Liriodendron chinense | reverse complement strand
GCGAGAATCGCTACTCAACGTGTCAGTAGCTAATATGCGTCCGTATATGTGGGCGAGAAAAATTTTGCTACATCCACGAGTTAGCTACGCTAGCTACACCGTGTGTGGCAATGACCCCACCATGATGTATATGTTGTATCCTCGCCGTCCATCCATTTGGCGAGATCATTTTAGGGCATGGCACCGAAAATGAGGGAGATCTTAAGATCAAATGGCCTTTAATAAGTTTTTAATGGTTCGCGTTCAATGCCCACTATTTTCTGTGCTGGGTCCACTTGAGATCTGGATCTGCCTCATTTTCAATTTCATGCCCTAAAATTATATCGTCAAATGAATGGACGGCGTAGATACAACGCATACATCATGGTGGGTCATCGCTACACCCGGTGTAGCTAGCGTAGCTAACTGGTGGGTGTAGCAAAGTTTTTCTCATATGTGGGCGTAGTGCCAAACTCAGGATATAAAATTAGTACTCCCAAGTTCATCACATTGACGTGATTATTGCAATCTCCCTTCAATGGCTGGGCCCACCATATGGATGGTCTGCATTATTCGACCATACTGGTGTAAGATAGAATGTGGACCATTAGCAAGTCTTTTAACACATACATCATGGTGGGCCCCCACAAAGCTCCGGGTTAAGCACGGCTCTAATAATGCGTGGAGCGTGATTGGGCATAACACAGCTATATAAAGGACACATTTACATTAATAGAGCTGCATAGTGCATCCACCTTAGCCTTCCACCAATGGCCAACCTTCTCCCTCTCCCTCTCCATGAGAAGATCCCTCGTCGGAATACTCTATCAAGAGCACTGAATCTGCTCATCCTCTTCCTCTTCCTCTCTCTCCTCTTTTACAGGGTCCGGCACCTTGGCAGCCATGGACCCGTTTGGCTCATCGCTTTCGTTTGTGAGTCATGGTTCACCTTCATTTGGGTCTTGAACACAAACATCAGATGGAACCCGGTCTATCAGAAAACGTATCCGGATCGGCTTTTAGAGAGGTAAAATTGGTCACAAGAGTGCGTCTGGACACTCCTTTGGATTTAATTGCAATTTGTTTTTATTCATTGTAGATGAATTTACCAAAGTGGGGGTTCAAAAACTTCTTGGGGTTGAGTTTCATATCAAGTTTTTTTTTCTTTTTTTTTTTAAGGTTACTGAGTTCACAAGTTGTTTAGTCTTGGACCTCGGTCCACTGACACCAGATAGAAAATTTTCTCAAGTCTTGATGATGAAATTTATTCCGTTAGATTCTACTCAACTGACTAATCCTCATAGTTTTTTTTTTATTATCTTCCATACTACAACCAAACTTCTAGTTTCAGGTTGTTGGTTTGTACAAGTAGGACTTCATTGACAAAAGTGGGCGGGTCCACAACATTCTCATAGAAATGGTTCAAGTCTCATAACTCTTTTTTTTTTTTTTTTTCACCACTGATGGGTTGCGAAACCAAGGCCCCTGTTGAAACTCCTCGGAGTCTACCAACGAGACAAGGCTCTTTTCCATAGTAGTTAATATGAAAACATTGTTGAATTTTCATTGGTAGAGTGAAGTTTTGTTGAGTTTTATTGAGTTTTTCTGAATTTTCCGAGTTGATAATAGAGTTCTTTTCAAGTCTTGGATTTGCTGTGACCGAAATTGAGTTTTTCTCTAATCTTGATAAAAATTTGTTCCATTCGAGTTTACTTGGCTGAGTTACACTCATGTTTTAGAACTCTTGTTCATAGAGGCAACCAAATTTCTGTTTTCAATTTGTTTGTTTACAAGTTAGACCTGAAGACATGGTGATTGCAATTCAAAACACTTTGATCATTGAATTATTCTGCAATCCAGTTGAATTCGACATCAAACACACCCAAGGTGATGGATCAGTGTATGTAATATTCCAATTTTACTATTTCACGATTTATTCTTATCTTCTTAATAGGTTTCCAAGACCTCTTCCTCCGGTAGACATGTTTGTCACTACAGCGGACCATTTGCTAGAACCGCCGATCGTGACTGTAACACCGTTCTCTCATTATTGGCTGTCGACTACCTTCTCACAAGCTTGCTTGCTACGTGTCGGACGATGGGGGGTCACCAATCACCTTCTATTCTTTGATTGAAGCTTGCAAATTTGCCAAGCTCTGGGTTCCCTTCTGCAAGAAATACGGCATTCAAGTTCGAGCTCCTTTCATGTATTTCTCGACGGAACCTGAAATGCCTTCTGGACATTCTTTGGATGATTTTCTTCGTCAATGGAAAGAGATGAAGGTGATTCAAGACACAAAACACACACACATGCATGGCCACACACGCACGAGACCTTGAAATATTAACGATTCAAGATTAGAATAAAAAAACATAGTGGGGACCCACCATACTATAAAAATTGAAGTTGGTTTTCTGTAGCAATTTTTCAGTTTTTTTTTATAATTAAGGAACGATCAACTTTAGTTGGTGGGCACTGCGTTTATCAAAATACCATTCATTTATTTTCTTTCAAGGAAAGTGGTAAAGCCCAAATTGTGAGCACATGTGATGTATTTATGACATCCAACCATCAAACAGTTGGACCCCACCTTGATTATCATATGAACAAAAAGATTATAGGTCGATCCAATCATAGAAAACAACATACACATCTCAAAATTCTCCAATTCCATTTGGGGCCCACCAGATACTTATTAGATCAGCCTAATTTTGATCTTTGATCATGTCTATTAATGTGCTTGTTGGTGACATTTGAAATAAAGCTCCATTGCTTCTTATCATGTGTTTATTTCGTTTCATGCGAACCGATCGACCAGGTCCAATATGAAGAACTTACCCGGAAAATTTCAGAGGCGGTCCAAAAATCAACGGTACCTGATCATTTAGCAGACCATTTTGAAGATTTCTCGAATATTAACCGTCAAAACCATCCAAGCATAGTTAAGGTATTTGATTGTTTTGATTAAGTGATTATCTACAATAATTTAACAAAAAAGTTTGCGAATTGTACATGCATGTACAGCCCATACTCCATGAATGGAACATCCAAGGCCGTCAATCAGGCGGGTCCACCGAGAGAAAACAGATGGCCCAAACAAAGTTCTCATAGCCGTTCATTTGTTTCATACATTTCATGGCCCACTTTGATAACCGAAACATGGAAGGTATCATCGCTGTGGGGCCGACCCAATGGATTGACCAGATGTTCCATTCTCAAGCCATGTGGACACATAAAAGCTTGTGCGATGGCTGTGCTATTCCACACATGTGAGGCTGTCACACGTATGTGTGGAATGAAAAGGTTTTTGTTTATCATTTTTATTTTGTTCCTATCTCTGTGTTTCTGTGGATATCAGGTGATATGGGAGAACAAGGAAAAGATTGCAAATGAGATTCCTCATCTTGTGTATGTGTCCAGAGAGAAGAGGCCAAAGCAACCCCATCACTTCAAAGCTGGAGCTATGAACGTTCTGGTAATAGACTGAGACATGTGTGGCTGGAAACTGTGAAACTTAAAATAAAACAAGCATGAATTGGCTGTTGAACAATAGTCTGCTTTATCAGTTTGGTTTTTCCCAAATATTATGCATCCATGGTGGGGCTCATGATTTGAACGGTCTAGATTAAAATGCAAGTACGCCACTTGTGGCCTGGATGAGTTGCCACAGTTTAGTAAAATGTTCGAGAGCAGGAGACGTGTTTTTTTTAAAGCAGATTGAGTGGAGATGGACGTCCCTGTAAGAGATGGGGCCCAGTTCAGTACTTTCCAGCATGCTATGCTTGGGCCCCATCTCTACAGAAACCTGCTATGCCTAAGTGGGCCAATCTCAGTTATTCGGACTTGTGTCTCTAGTCTTGCACCACACTACTCACTGTTAGTACACACACCCACACTGTTAGTCACCCCCAAGTTTGGGAATCAATACTAGGACCTCAGTGTTGAAATGAGGTTATCTTCACTCAGTCTACCACTGTCCCAAAGGTGTGGGTGTGCATTATTTGAAATCTAAAAAAGAAGAGATTAACAGTTGTAGCTCATTGATAAAATTAAGTGTAAGCAGGAAAAAAATATTTTTAATTTATAGAACGTGGATTAATTTATATATATTTGTGTTGAAATTATTTTAATTGAACCATATATATATATATATATATATATATATATATATATATATATATATATATATATATATATATATATATATATATATATATCTCCCCATTTTTTGACATTTTCTTAATTTTATCAATTTTTTTTTTTACTACATCTATAACAATAGAGATCAAATTAAACACAAGCATTTCCCATATCCATTTTTTGTCGTTTGCTAATTTAAGAATTATTTTTGGAACACAGTTGCTTTTTTCATTTTACATGTTAGAGTTATAGATTTTGAGAAATTTATATTCAATGGTGACAGGTAATGTTTTAACTATCAAGCACTTAACTAAAGTACTAGCTCTCGGGTGTTTGCATAAAAAGAAAAGATCACCGTTTCCTTCTAGAATATAGCCCTAATCTGAAAGGAGAGATAATATCTAAAAACAAGATGTAAAATTGATATTATTGATATAACGTCTTAATGAAGTTGAGGTTTTAGTATGATGTGTATAAATTCTAAGTTCATAACTTTCCAAAATGGTAGTTTTTTTAAAATAATAAATTTACTAAAAACGACGGTTAACTTCTAAAATAACTTAAAATTCTCTCATAGCTCAAACAAGGACTTTAAACTATTTCAAGACTCCCCAAGCCCTAAAACATTCCAATAATAAAAACTCATAGATAGCTTCTATACTAGCTTTGAATGGCAGTAACAAGTCCTCACATGTGACATTGGTCCTTATCAATAAAGACCATCAAAATTGTAGGTCCCATTGTGGATAATATTACAACGATCAAGCAATCCTAACCATCCATTTAATAAGTATCAAATGGATGGTTAAAGGTAAAGTAGTGAGTGGTCCAAATTTGATGGGAAAAATCAGAGGGCAAATATTATCTTCTCACCTATGCCTGGTGATAATTGTGCCATCGATGTAGATGGTCTCAATTTCATTACAACTGTTGTGACATGTGCATGTTTGAAGAGTCACCACAATTTTTTAGATAATCCAGAACTAACATAGGAGCCTATGCCCTAATCAAATAAAAGAAGGCTAGGAGCCCTTCCAACAAAAGTTGTCTACCTCTTTCCAACTTTGTCTTTCCGGATGTTTACCTTCTTCTTCTTCTTTCTAGCTTATTTTGTTCTTTTTCTCGCAATGTCGTAAGGACTCTAGTAGGAAGGTTTCCAGCTAACAAGGAAGGCACGATTCCACTTCCCAACGTCACTAATAGGGTGGCCCCTCGGCTTCCACTCAATCGGATGAGGGATGGAACGACGTCTAATCCCAATAAACGAAATGGAAATCGTGGAAACCAGGGAAGCCACGAAGTCAGTGGGGAACTCTTGTAAGACATGCGAAGCAATAGCTAGCTTTGGTACTTCAATAGATTATTGAAGAATGAAATTCTAACAATATAGGCATGTAGTTCAATATGGTAAACATGTGGAATCAATGCCCCATCTCAGAAATGGTTGATCTTTTGGCCAGTGTATGTTAATTAGCAGGACCCACAAGTTAATTGCTTGGATCTTACAAAAGATTTCCACAGTACATGTTATGCACTCCTTCAGCGCGAATTCCCTCCTAGTATGAAAGTAATAGATACCAACTTGAGAAAATCAGCCCACGTGAACGTTGAAGGGTACCTGAGCAATGTAGCATCTAGTACGAAAAAAATAGATACCAACTTGGGAAAATCAGACCACTTGAACGTTGATGGGCACCTAAGCAATGTAGCATCTAGTATTAAAGTAATAGATACCAACTTGGGAAAATCAGCCCACGTGAACGTTGACCTAAGCAATGTAGCATTCACTACTGACAAAGATAGTCCTTGGGTCCCATTTTGTAGATGGGCAATCAGCCAGAGGCGACAATGGAGCAGGCCACTCAACTTTCTAGCTTTGGGCTCGTAAACTTGGCCTTGTTTCACAGGTCCATGCTTGAAATCTAGGCCTGGTGTTAGGACCCGGTTTGAGGGTGGTGATGAATGACCTAGCCTAGCTAATTAGTTAAATCATTAAATCGTACCATTATACAAAAAAAAAGAGAGGCTAGTTTAAAGACACTTATGAGTGATTTTCATTCAATGGACGTGTAGTTTAGAAGTGTTTTTTAGATCTAGAGGTTTATTACAGCATTCTTATATGGATTTACTTATCCTTGGAGGGAATACTCTAAAATTTTTCTTAGATTGGACTATTTTAATTCTTTGATCATTCACTCTTTACCATAAGGCTTGGCTAGGCTACCTGATTATAGCTAAGGCTAGGCCAGGGATATGGCTAGAGGGCCAACCATTGCCACTCCTACAATCAGAAAATGCTGGGTTCATCACTTATCAACCCTCCAATTTTTCAATAATATTAATGAATATGTTTCACTCACTCATCTTTTAATCTTTCTTGATTAGAAGGATAGCATAGTATCATGATTGAGGTGATTCATTGGGCATGACCAATCTAAGATGGAGGCCATTAAACTAATGGTTTAGATCAACAAATAATGGGCCTCAAAGTAACAAACTTGGCCCACAATAGGAAAATTCTCATCACTAATCTTCTAATTTTCTTTCTTCATTGTTGAATAGACAAGGGTCTCGGGAGTGATGACGAATGCTCCGTTCATGTTGAACGTCGACTGCGATATGTTTGTGAATAATCCACAGGTTGTCCTTCATGCAATGTGCTTCTTTCTCGGCAACGGTAAAGAAATAGAAAGTGGGTTCGTGCAATTTCCACAGGCGTTCTATGGCGGCCTCAAAGATGACCCGTTTGGAAATCAAATGGTTGTCCTACAAGAAGTAAGTTTGCAATTGGCACTAAACCTTACAGTCTCTACCATAGTTCAAACACTTGAAAATTGACTCGACTCATGTCTACATGGTTCACGAGTCGGGTTGAGTTGACTCACCATGTCGTGTCAAGTCAAGAACCAAGTCATATTCAGGTTGAGTTTCCCAATTGATTCAGTTTGAAATCTTGTCAAATTGGATTTGTTTTGTGTGCATGTATGGGTGTCCACACTTTTGTGGCGAGGTTAACATTGTTTTTAGGGCTTTTGAATGACAGATGTGGCACCCAATTATTAATTTAGACAGTTCATTCAAATTAGATGATCATGACCATTTCAATGGGGCCATTGTGGTACAACCGTCCATTTTTTATGACGCATAGATTGCATGGTTAGAATCATATAAATTCAAATTTACGTTACAGGCGTACCTTTATTTATTTATTTATCTTTGTACAGTATGTACAGCATGGGACAGCGGGAATTCAAGGGCCATTGTATGGAGGGACAGGATGCTTCCACAGAAGAAAAGTTATATATGGGCAGCTGCCGGATTGTAAAGGGACTAAACTCTCCATTTTCAATTCAATCAATGGTAAGATGCTTGAACATACTTTTTATTTCTACCATCTATTGGATTCTGTCTTAATTAAATCCAGCCAATACAATGCCATACCAGCTTCGACCATGTGTCATATCCAAGACGTCTATTATGTCTGCCCCAAAATGATAATCTGACCCAAGAATCAACATGTTCCTGGTCCACTCATCAATTGGGTGAAAATGTACAAAAAGAAGAAAAGAAAAAAAAAAAGAAGGTTATAAAGTGTCAAATCAGCGCTTTCTCTAAAAGCTCAAGCCCTTAGAGGATGGTGTATCAATGTATATCAGGGACTTAACACTCCGACATAAAGAAAAAAGGCCCAATAGTCCACATCTTGATGAGCAACAGCCATCTAGATGCTGGGCCTCACCTGATTGACGCTTTTGATTTGGTAGTGTTGGACTAATGTTTTTTCCCCTCCTCTCCTTGTCTAGGTAAATTACTTGAAAATGCATTGGATAAAGGATTTGGCGACTCAACGAAATTCTCAAAATCAGTTGCTCCTATAATGTCCAGAAAATATGAAAAATCATCTAGTCCGTCCGATTTTTCGGCAAGTCTTGAGGCAGCCAAGGAGTTTGCAGATTGTCAGTACGAGTTCAACACTCGCTGGGGTAAAGAGGTGTGCCAATCCACAACTTTTTCTCTGAGTCGACTCGGTTGAGTCGCATAAGACTCGTGCGAGTCCACAGCAGGGGGGAAACTCTTATCTCGTTTTGAACCACCTTGAATCTTTGGTTGCAGGTGGGTTGGGTGTACGGGTCTGCGACTGAGGACGTCCTCACGGGGATGAAGATCCACTCTATGGGCTGGGGTTCGGTCTATTGTGCGCCGGAGCCACCAGCATTTCTTGGGTCAGCACCCATGGGAGGGCCCGCTACCCTGTCGCAAATGAAAAGGTGGGTCACGGGTCTTCTTGAAATCCTGGTTGGCGAACACAACCCTTTGCTGGTCACCCTCTCCACCAATCTCAGCTTCCGACGGTCCCTGGCGTACGTTAGCACCATCCTGTGGGCTCCGCAGTCCATTCCGGAGCTGTGCTACGCTGCACTGCCGGCCTTTTGTCTCCTCACCAACACGTCCTTCTTGCCTAAGGTAAGCAAGTAGGGGGAATGATCATGTACGTTCGAGCTGTCTAGGGCCCACTGTCACGTTTGAATTCCATCTAACCCGTCCAGTAGATGGTCCACCAATGTTATGCCTAGATTCCGTAACCCAGGTGGGCCACACTAAAAGTGGCCTACCTGATTTTTTTCCATGCAAATTGCAAACATATGATTTCCCCAATCAGCCAGTTTGGACATCATTTCAATATATCATTTTGGTCCATGGCCCATTTTAATGGGCCAACGACTTGGATGGTCAAACTATAGTTAGACGTCCAATTTTTTAGAGCATGTAAGTGACCCATCACACTATCAAAATTTTCGATGCTGTTTGGAATGCTAGGATCATCTTATCAAATCAGCATTTTAGGTTATAGCTAACTATTAAGGTCAAAATCAATCTCATCCTTACGTTCATTTGCATACAGGCATCCGCTCCGTGGATGATCGTCATCGCTACCCTTTTCATCCTGTCCAACCTCTACATTCTGATGGAGTACCTTCAATGCGGGCTCTCCATCCGCGCATGGTGGAACAATCAGAGAATGTTGAGGATAACATCAGCGACTGCGTGTTTGTTCGGAATCTTCGATGTCATAGTGAAGCTTCTTGGCTTTTCGGATACAATCTTCCAAGTTACACGTAAAGATCAAAGTGCCACAGATAGTGGCACTGATGTGGACGCTGGACGATTCACCTTCGACTCCTCGCCAATCTTTGTGCCAGCGACGGCCATTGTGTTAGTGCATATGACTGCACTTGTGGTGGGCCTGTTAGGGGTGTGGCTACCGATCTTTGGTGGGCCACCGGGGCTGGGGGAGATGGTGTGTAGTACATGGGTTGTGCTCAGCTTCTTTCCCTTTGTGAAAGGGCTCTTTGGGAAAGGAAGTTATGGGATCCCCTGGCCCACCATATGCAAAGCTGCAGCATTGGCTTTCCTCTTCTTGAACTTCTGCACTAGATTTAGATCCTCGTAATTAAGAGGTTCTTGTACAACTTGTAAAACGAGTGATTCACCTGCGCATGAAAAGTTATTCACCTATTTACCTGCTTAAGTCAACTCACTATCATGATAATATGCTCTAAAATAAGTTTATGCAATCAACACTATAGAAAAAAATTGACAACCTCTTAAAACCTCCGAATTAAATAGATACCATACAAATACCACAATGAGCCCATGCATTAACCCTTATAGAATAAGCTTTTTGACCAGGTTGGATGCCATACAACAGCCATAGTGGCCCATGTAACCCATGTGGAATAAGCTTGTTGCAGAAGAACTCTTAAAGAACTGGCCCCTATACATAATCATATCTTTGAAAATTGACAGTTTTTTCAAGATCGCATGGACAGGTAGGATATTAATATGGTGTATGAATTGGTTCTTAAAGATAAGTTTGTTTTCTCCATGTGATGAGATGATCTCCACCGTTGATTTTTTTTATTATTAACACATGTACCCACACCCCACGCTCACACATCACAATGGGTACTCCAACCCATAACCTTGTGCTGAAACTCTTGTGAGACATGAGTAGGGACCAGTTGAAGTTTGTAATTTGTTTCTTACCAGCATGGTTCGGTTCTGAGTTGATTTGGGACTTGTCTAAGTCATGGGGTGACTCATCCTTAGTTGGGCATATTTTTAATTTTGACTCATGGTGATGAATTCCGGATTGGACTCGACTGAATCTGAGTTGACACAAAGGAGTCAGCAATGCATGCTTACAAGTGAGGCTTGCTAAGGCAGGACGCATGAGTGGCGCCCTGACCATCCACATGCATGGACCCGGCCCGTTCAGCGTCGTCTGGCAGGTGGGTCAGTCACAGATCTGATAAAATTTTTTGGACATTTCACTTCTCAAATTGCCCATTACAGGCCCAAACAAGCAACTCCAAGGCTGACCTGTGATGATACATGACAAAAATGCCTTTGATATCCTAAATGAGCTTAAATGTTAGGTGGGGCTCAGTCCTTGTGCATAGGATTCCAGCCTAAGTCCAGCCCATACGGACGGCCAAAACAAATTTTGTGACTATCTCACTTGTATATTGTTGCCTACTTGAGGAATAAAACAGCCATTTTCTTGGCCAGAAGTTCTTAAACATTTGGCTGACCTGTTGGATGGTGTGGTGATCACATAATCTATGCCATATTAGCATGTGTGCTTGCATGTGGATGATAGGCCTACACCTGTGCTTGCATGTGGATGCACCAGGTTTGGACGTGTGTCACATTGGTACGTGTGCTTGTGAGGTGAGTGAGTTGATGGATTGCATTTCTCATTAGATAGAAATGACTGCATGTTAATTGGGTTACAAGTTACTTAAGCTAGTTATGCTTCAAGTAGTTAATCTTGGTTTTACTTATTAAGCATATTAGCATGTTTGGTAAATAATATACTCACCGACTAGAAAGTTCCTACAAAAAAAGGCGCAAACGCTACGAATTATATCCGTAGCTATATACTTATAGCTACGAATATAATTCGTAGCAGGACTGTACGGATATGCACAAAGTAGTGAAAATTCCCTTTGATGCATTGCTTCGGCAATTGTTTGCCTATGATAAAAATTACAAATGCTGGGCTAAAAAACACAGGATATAGCTTAGAAACGGCCATAATAAAGAGGCATTATAAAAATGAAGAATCACTAGAGCTCAAGATTAGCTCAAACTCAAGAGAATTCCTCACCAATCACTTGAGTGAATGAATTTCTAAAATGGGCCTGAAATTACACAATCTAACCAGAATGATAAAATCTCCTAAAAGAAGCTGAATCAAAGAGAAACCGTTGTACATTAAGCTTCACATACAAAACGCATCAAGTGCTCCAAGTTACCAATGTGCATCTAATTACCATTGTTGTCAAAATCCTATGATTTACGATTCAGCCAACACTATTGTTATGAGTATAGCCTTAAATTACATTTCCTTGTGTTTCATCTTTTTTTTTTCTTTTTTCTTTTTTTTGGAATTACTTTGACACAAACCATATAGAATAACTGAATAAAAGATTACTATTCCATAAACAAAACTATGGAATTACTTCTACCCAAACAAGATTTCTCATGGCCATTTCATCAAATATTTAACGAGCATCATCCAAACAACTAAACTTGACAAGCCCATTTCCAGCTGGAAAGGACTAACACCGCCTCTTTCATAATTTAAAGAGGAAGCACATCATGTAATCGTGCATGCCTTTCTCAAAACAACAACTTAATCCAAATCCATCACTCTTGGTGACACAAACCATACTACAAAGGTCATAGAGAAAAAACTGATGCCTTCTGAAAAATCAAAGCCAATAGAAAAATGGAAAAACAACATTCGATGTAATAAAATATCAGAGGAAAGCAAAACCTTCCTGAAAATTTGCAATGGACTGAAAATATCCTCAATTAAAAAATCTGGCTAGCCAGCCACTTTCCTGCAAATGTACAATTAAAATAGAAATATGACCAATAGGCTCAACACATAATATGTAACAGGAGGCAAGTACACTGATCAGATGGTTGGGATTGTTCAATGGAGGAGCCCTTCAGTTCATTCCCAATCCATATTGTGGCCTACAAGAATAAACCAAATCACTGAAGACCATACCTGTACAAATGCTGGCCTAAATGAAAACCTGGAGCATGCATTTTTACTGTGAGGCTGACAATTTAATCTAAAAATAGAATAGATTTCCAATACAATAACATCGATTTCAAGAATATTCGTGTGCTCAAATCAAAACCTAAAAATGAGTTAAGCCATAAGCAAACAATAACAACTTACCCAAGGCCCTGTTTGGTAGACACCTAAAAATGAGTGAAGCCATAAGCAAGCACTACCTGCACAAGTCAGCATTTGTAGTTGAATAAAAGACCCATGAAGGAAATTTCAAAAAACAAAACTTGAATAAAGCACCACCTTCCCATATGCTGATGGTCCGCTAACTACCCACTCTTACACAAACATTCTGAACCAAAAAAATTTCTCTGCATCAATTGCATCTTCGCACACTGCACATTCCGCCAATCCCCATAGCCATAGGAAATAGCAGAGTAGCGAAAAAAAACTTTGGATCTCCGTACCTATTTTTACTAAATCATTGATACTTCACAGGTATTGGAAAGTAATGCGTGTGACACATAAATAGGCAAAGCAGATTCTTTATTCCAATTGAATGGTCAAAGCTTAACTAAAACATAATTACATTTTACCTTGAAAACAATAGCAAAGAGAAAAATACCTGAGGACTAGATATAATCGAAGAGGCAAACTACGTATTTAACAACCTGAAATGGATAAAACATCTTCTCGTTGGAATTTTACAATCTATTAGAAAAAAAACCTACATGTTTGGGAACCAATCAGAGCACATCATGGTTATGGAATTGCACATGCTCACTTACCAGTGTCCAGAGGAAAAATGCAACCTCAGAAGCATTTTGAATGAGGATGAAATAGTTCATGGACAATGCGGGAACTATGAAAACAAAAGTGGTCATCTGAAGCCTGAACTACCAATCGGCTTGATATGTTTTTCTGGCATGACAGCACCTGAAGGGCCTAAACCCTGTTTCTCCATAGACGTGCATAGTGTCAGAGCCACATTGCTGTTTCTCCATAGCCGTGCATCCCATAGCCAGAAATAAACAGGGTCCAATGGATAATGTTCCTATCAAGCATATTGTTGAATAGCTTGTGGGCATGTGCCAAAATCTGGCGTCACCACTCCAGCAATTGGCTTGTCATTAGACAGCGCCATCAGCTCCTGCCTTCAAAATCTGGCGTCAGCCATTAAATCCGGTGGTCTCCGCTAGAAGAAGAAAATCTCACTGGCCTCACCCGCGACCAGCGTCCGAGGAAGAGCTCACCGTCATCACCTCCAGCATCGACCACCGACGCCTCCAACTTCGTCGTGCGGGGGTTTCAAAAACCCCATCACCGCCTTCATTAGCCACTGGTGGCGGAGAGCAGCCGCACCTCTGCTTTCATCTCCAACGCCGGCGAGATTTGGGCCCTGAATCCTTCATCCAACAATGCTACAACTCACCTTAATTGAGAAGCATCTCCTCCTGCTGTGTTTTCGGCTCCATGTACGCTCAATCCGCTTCATGTTATGCTCTATTTCCTGTCTCGACGACCATTGAAAGGAATTAGTCTGCCTTTGTCGGGGCGAAGCAGCTACAAAGAAGAGGGGTTTTGACTGATTAGGGTTTGGATGCTCGTGGGGCTTCTTTTGCTTCTTTTTTTTTGTTGTCCGCACTTTTTTTTGTCCGCGCGCGCCAGTAGAGAAGTCGGACTACCCTAGTTAGGACTCGTGGGGCCCACCATCATGTATTTGGTTCATCCATTCAGTCCATTAATTTTGAAATATCTATTTATGCCAAAATACCCGACTGGAGGCAAATCAAAGGCCTAAGTAGACCACAACTAAACCAACGGTAGGAGCTTAATATCCATTATTTCCAACGATGTGGTCCACTTGAGACTTTGATCTGCCACCACTTTTCAGATCATGTCCTAAAGTGATATTTCAAAATGGATGGACGGCTTAGATAAAGCACACACATTTTGGTGGGCCCCACAGAGCCCCTTATGGGACCGTCAAAGGTGGGTATGGCTTGGTGGGCAATAGCTTTTAGCTACGAACTAAGTTCGTAGCAATATAGCTACGAATGATATTCGAAGCAAAAAAGTACCATAGGCCGTAGCCTTTACTCGTTTTTTTGGTAGTGAGTAGACAAGCATGTTTCGTTTCTAACATTAATAAGTAGCTTTTAAACTTATTAATGAACTTTATATATATATATATATATATATATATATATATATATATATATATATATATATATATATATATATATATAGCCCCCTCATTCTGTAAAAATGCCGAGCATGTTGTCGACCTTGTACACAATCATCATTGTGAACAATGGGATGCTTCCTGATAGGATGCCCATGATTATAGTGGCTCACCCTTGAATAAGGTCTACCAAGGATGTAATACGCACATGATACTATGATATGATGGTTAATTTTAAATTTTAATGGGATGAATTGGGCCCACTTGGCTGAATAGTTAGACAATCCTAATCATCCACACAGTGGGCACTACCATTGGTGGGCCATGATTATAGACTCAAAGTTGTCCAATATTTAGGCAAATTAATTGGCACATTATTTCAAAGTTTTTTTTAAAATTTTTTTAGAGAAAAGTGGGAGCACACCATCCATAACATTATTAATAGATAGAGGAGGCTAAACATCGATTCGGGCGCACAGGCCCAAAAAAAAAGAACTGAGACACATCTAGCATATAAAGCTAGTAAAAAAGTAGAACTATACAAAGAGTAGCCTACCCGCAAGAAAAGAAAAGCAAAACAACCATCCCAAATAAACCGACCCAATGAATTAATATAGAAGAGAATGAAAATCTCTTGAGCCTTCAGCTACCTAGCTCGAAGATCGGAAGGCACTTCAATCTCCTTGGTAAAGAAAAGAGGCAGCAAAAGTTGAATCCGACGTACACATCTATTGTTGCAGCATTGAGAGCTCCAAGCAAGACAACCACATTACTAATTTTGTTGCTACGAGTTCCACTTGCTGATCCTATTTCTGAGATCTGGATCGACCTAAATTTAGACCCATGGTTGAACAAAAGGGGGTAGAGAATGGTCAGAGATAGATGACATCTACACTTTTATAACCAACAAAGCCACGTCTTCCACTACTATAGTTGCACAAATCACCATGACAACAATATAATTACCTACAACCATGACACAAAGGATATCAAACTCAATGTAAAGCCAAAGTTGATGGCGTTTTCCTACTCAGTACAGAGGAGAGATGGTGCAACCTGGGTGTGGTCGGGTGTTCGGACCAAACCTGGTTGGGTGATCGAAATTCACCCAGATGGCAGTTTAGCTGCTGGATTGTTTTCACAACGGTCGGGCGCTCGATGGTTAGGTGATCGGGCGCCCGGTGCCTAGGGAGCGGGCGCCCGACCATGATGGTCCGGGCTCCCGAAATTCGACAGGCTCTCTACTAAGCTCACTGGACAGATTTTTGGCTGGCCGGACACCCGACGGTCCACTGACCAGGCGCCCGACCGTGCGCGAACTACTTATACGCAGTTTCCTAATCCGGACCTAATTCCTTCGGTTCTCTACTTAAAAGATTGCAAGTCGGGATTAGGGTATTCCATGAAGTTGTTTTCACGTCCAAGCTGAGAAAGAGAGAAAAAGAGGAAGAGAGAAAGAGAAAAGAGAGAGAGGAAGCTTGTGGAATGGAGAATATTGCTTGAAGAGGTGATCTTCTACACAGTCGACGTCTCAGCACTTTCACGTCCTCTTAATCAGTGAGATCTCTCCGTTTTCTACATTCTCTTATTGTTTATCCACTCCTACATAAGTGAAGAAGGTTTGATCCAAGCGCTGTGAGCTTGTGATCGGTTGTAACGGTTCTACTTCATAGTGAATTGTTGCTCTGGATTAGGTCCCGTGGTTTTTACCTCTATGAGGGTTTTCCACATAAAAATTCCTTGTGTCGTGTGGTTTGTGCTTTGATATCTTTCATTGCTTTATTATATCCCATAATTCAAGTAATTTGGGGAGTGAGATCCTAAGGTTTTTGTGCAACGCACCCAACGAAGTGGTATCAGAGAGTTTAGGTTAGTTGAACGGAGTGGTATCGATTCTGAATTATGGAAGGTGACTCATCAAGAATGATCAATCTCAATGGTTCTAACTGGACCATATGGAAGGTTAAGATGGAGGACTTGCTTTATTGTAAGGACTTGTATGCTCCAATCTTTGGCATATCAGCGAAGATGAAGGATATCCCAGATGATGATTGGAAGAAGTTGGACCGAAAGGCGTTGGGTTTATTAGATAATGGCTGGACGATTTCGTATTCTACCATGTGTCTATGGAGACCTCAGCTGCTAGCTTATGGCAAAAATTACAAGGGTTATATGAGTGGAAGACAACCGGCAATAAGATTTTTTTGATAAAACGACTTGTGAATCTCAAGTTCAAAGATGGTGGTTCTGTGACTGAGCACATAAATGAGGTCAGCAACATATTGAACCAGCTCTCTGCTATGAAGATGATCCTAGATGATGAACTACAGGCCTTGCTATTGTTTAACTCATTGCCTGACAGTTAGGAGACATTGGTGGTGTCTCTAAGTAACTCCACGCCTAACGGAAAAGTGTCTATGGAACAGGTAACTAGTTGTCTCTTTAATGAGGAGACAAGGAGGAAGTCTTAGGGGTCTACTCAATAAGAGGCCCTTGTGACACAAGATCAGGGGAGACGAAAGAATAGAAAGAGTGGGAAGGCTCGAGATAAATCAAGAGGTAAGTCAAGTGTCAGGAAGGATGTTGAATGCTGGAATTGTGGCAAGAAGGGCCACTACAAACATGAATTTCATAAGAAAAAGAATGACAAAAAAGGAAAAGAAAAGGAGAAGGAAGATGAATCAGACTCCACTGTGGTCGCCTTAGAAGGCGACGTTGTAGTTATTCTTTTGGCAGATCATGATGTTTGTCTCACGGCTACGAGTCAGGACACCGACTGGGTGATATATTCGAGAGCCTCGTTTCATGCGACTGCACGTAAGGATTTCTTTAAAAGCTACAAGTCAGGTGACTTTGGGACTGTGAAGATGGAAAATTCTGGCTTATCGAAGATCATGGGGGTCGTTGATATTTGTGTGAAGACCAATGTAGGCTGCACATTGGTTCTCAGGGATGTGAGGCACATTCTAGACCTTCGTCTCAACTTGATATCGACGGGAAGGTTGGATGATGATGGCTATGAAAGTCAATTTGTTGGTGGGTGCTGGAAGCTCATCAAGGGTTCGTTGATCGCAGGCAGAGAGAAGAAGTGTTGCACCCTTTACAAGGCAAGTGTCAGGCAAGTGTCAGTGTGTGCAAGGATGGGTTGAACGTAGCGGAAGATTCAACTACTGACATGTGGTACAAGCGTCTCGGCCACATGAGTGACAAGGAGCTTCAGCTACTAGCGAAGAAGCGGCTCCTTCCAGACGTGATAGGTATACCTCTCAAAACCTATATTGATTGTTTATCAGAGAAACAATATAGAGTTTCATTTGTTAAATCTGCTTCCCACATTAATAAAATGCATGCATTAGATTTGGTTTATTCTAATGTTTGTGGTCCTATAAGGACAAAAACCTTCAGTGGGGCATTGTATTTTGTCACTTTTATAGAAGATATATCTAGGAGGGTTTGGGTTTATGCTTTAAAATCCAAGGACGAGGTCTTTGGTGTTTAAAACTTTTTATGCTATGGTTGAGAGAGAGACAGGTAGATCGTTGAAGTGCATCCACACTGACAATGGTGGTGAATACATTGGTGACTTCCATGAGTATTGTAAGTCCCTGGGTATACGGCATAAACAGATGGTTCCCAATCCCCCTAGTATAATGGTGTGGCTGAGTGAATGAATCACACCATTGTAGAGAGAATCAGATGCATGTTATCCTATGCAAAGTTGCCGAAGATGTTCTGGGGAGAAGCGATGCATATGGTAGTGTATTTGATAAACAGGTCTCCATCAGCCCCGTTGAATGGATAAGTACCTGATAAGGTGTGGACTGGACGAGATTCGTCATATAGTGTAACGCCCCAGATTTTCGAGATTTATTTGAAAATTTTTGAAAATTCATTTTTAATTTATTTTTTTATTAATTATCGTACATTTACCGTTGATTTACGAATAGCGGGACATCCGTAAGAGATCCGATAGAGGACCCTTTACAAAAGTTGCTTAGAATGATCCCATAAACATCGTATAAAGATCATATTTCAAAAATCACGCACTTCTTAGATAATTACGAAAATGCCATTAGTTAAACTTAAGTTAAGATGCCATTTTTAAGTATTATAGTTTTTTACGATCACTTTCACGCAAAATCCTGGATTTAAGCTTTTGGGCACATATTAACCATACACGTCAAATTTCAGCCCTTAAATCATAGTAGAAGTGGTCCAATTGTCAAATCAGCCCCTTAACCCTTGATTTTCATGTCCATTGAGTGAGAAAAGTAGATGGTTAGTCGTAGTCAAATATTTCTCTTCATATGAGTGACTTGGATCATCTTTATCATGGACCAATAGTATGATTTGAGTGCCCCACCTTGATAAGCCTCTTTCTTTTGCGCGAAGTTATCCTGTTCTATAAATTAACGAGGTACCAACTCTTTCAAATCTGAACCTTTCAATTTACTCATTTCTCACCATCAACCGCTTCTCAAATTTGGACCACCCATTATACTCATATGACTATGAGTTTACACAAAATTTGGACCCCGATCTATAATCTTACATCGTTGAACCACAAAGCCAGCCCCTCTCTTTTCCGCCAAAAGTTAGAATTTCAGATATAGGCATTTCTTACCATCAATCAACCATAAAACTTTGTACAATTGTTTGCCTATCATGACCACATATTTTCTCAAAATTTGGGCCTTGATCATCAAGCATAGATCGTTAATTGAGATCTAGCCCATTTTAGCACCCGTCAGGCCATTTTCAAGGATCAGTCAATCTAAAATGTGTATCATCAAGAAATTTACGTATTTTGACTCTACTTTTCGAGCTTGATAAGATGAGCGGATTAGAATTGATCAAAGATCACCTGAACATTAAGATTTGAGAAACCCACTTCAAGACGTTGTTACACAAGACCTCGCACACCCTTCTATTCTCTCCCCCATGTACGCACATTCCTCTCCATATTCCTACTACGCATCTCCAAGCCCTTCTCCTAACCCTAGCCTCCGTGCCCTAGAGTAAGAGATGAGAGAGAGAGAGAGAGAGAAGGGAGTTCTTTCTCATATTTTTCCAGCGGCTAGGATCTTCTACAACTCTCTTCTAAGTCCATCCTAAGGTGAGGATTTTCCTTCAAGCCTTTCATTAATAATATCACGATTATCATAAGTTTCTTTTGTGACATGTGAAGTTATTTTGTCTTGAATTGCTTATCCATATAACATGAAGTTTGATGTGAGATTTGTAATGAATATCATTATATGGTGATGTGATTCATTGTTTAGATTTTTACTAAGAAGCATGTGTATTTGTGTTATTTATTTTTGTGAAATCTATGCTCTTATTTTCTTAGTCTATGTGTTACAAGTAACATTGATTTTCATATGGTGATATGAAATATGTGTATAAGATCATCATATGGACATCTCATTATTGTATACTCTTTCTCCCTAAGTTGGTAAAATTATTCGATGTAGAGAGATGGAACCTGTGAGAGGTGTCCATGATGGAAGAATATATCTTAACTTAACTGAGAGAAGGAAGTGATTGTTTGTCAATGGATCCTTATATGTACATGATGCTTGATTGGATCCATTTACATTATATGGGTATTTTAATGAATTTGGTCATGATGTACAACATTGGCTTTTTTGGGACATGATGAAATCATAAAACGGGACAATGAGTGTACACTAATGGTATACAAATTCTCATGAGCCGGGGTTTGTGCTATGGACACTAATCTCATGCTGTCGGCATATGCTGGGTTGCTTGCGACTCCTCATAGTGACCACTGAATTTTATTTAAATCGGTTGTATGCGAAAACACTTAAATGAAGGTGAAACTAAAGTCATGCATTCACTTGGCTCCATGTGGGTGTACGGAATTAAGAATAAGCTAGAGCGTCCTACTTCTCCTGTACACTGTCACGTGTAGATTTGGGCTATGAGCGTCCCGTTTCTTACGTGGTCGGGTAAAACTATGGGCTTGTGCGTCCCAGGAACTTCTAGTGACTAGTGACTAGCGTGAAGTCATAACAGGGAGTCTCCCACTTCATGTATTATGATTTCTAACTAGGGTGCCTTAGCCAGAGCATGCATTCCATGCATCGCATTAACAAAGATTTTTACTTGATTGTTTTGTTTTGAATAAAGACATATTATGTTGCGTTACTCTGAATTTTATACATTATTATTCTTGATTGTCTTGGAGGGAATATTCCCCACTATGATAGCATTTAACGCTATCCCAATCGTAAGTTAGATGATGCAGGTGAAGATCCAAGTATCGAACTCAACTTTCAAGGTGAAGCGTTCGATGGTTCGTACGATCACATGGCGGATGAAGACATTAAAGGAATTTAGTTAATATTTTCATTTGTTAGACATTTCTTTTGATTAGTGGTTACATTTATAGAAGTTGTAATAAATCTTCTAGAGAAGACATGGTTTGGTATTTTGATTGATTAGTATGAATATTGGTTGGTTCCCTTATTTAAACATTGATGATGAACTAGTAAGTTTAATAGAGTAAGATAAACATTTATTTCCGTCATTGTGCTTGAATGCTATATTTCATTATTTAACAAATCAATTAGTCCATGATTTACTTGGGAATTCGGCCGTCATGTTATACACGAGAGTCGAAAATCCCGGGTCGTTACAGTTGGTATCAGAGCACAATCGGGATTTCTGAGTGAGAAGCCCGACCATTTTTATAATAAATATCCCTTAGGGCTTAGGTTCCCATGAAATAGAAATAAAAACACCTATGTTCATCCCCCCATTGGATGCATGAGATGTTATGAATCTAGAGACTCAAACATAGGCCCCTTGAAATCATTAGAATAGCCGATGAACGTAAAAATGTGAAATTTTAGGATTTTTGGAAAGTGGATTCTCACTTTTTGTAGAAGTTTTGGAGCTTTCATCATTTTATCATATTTAGATCAGCGTTACGCTGAGTCATGGGATTTATCTCCCTCAAATTTTAAGGATAACTATTTTATTTTGAATTGTTTTTGTTAGGATAGATTTCTTGACCCTTTGGCAGTATCACCACTAAGAGTCATATTTTTGAAATTGATAAATTTTTGAAAATTTTTATACATATTTCTGACTCATCACCCAACACTCCCATAAAATTTCAGATTAATCTGACATCTAGATATATCGTGAAAATTATGTCAGTAGAGAAAATATTGCTCTGGAAACTGTTGGACTGTTACGTTTTTTAGACTTTTAGAGGTCAGAAACATATCTTACCATAAGAATTTCATTCTGAGAAAAATTAGGGTGATTTCTCACATAACCTTCAGATTATCCTCCAAATTTTAGGCAAAAAAGACGTTCGGTTTGAGAGAAAATTCTAAGAGCGTTTATAAGTCTTGTGTTCCAGATTCGACACTATCCCAGTTCCTTAGCTTTGAAAACCTCTGAACCCCTTGTTTAGGCTTAGTTATTGTAATATGGCACCCTTAGAAGTACTTCCTAGTATATTCTCATACATCACTACGAATTTTAGGCCCAACTATGTTACTTTAGGTAGATTATTGTAACCATAAAATGCCATTTATCAATCCCTCACATCGATCTTCGACCATGTCTAACAATGAAAGTAAATAAGATCTCGTAAGGTTTTAATGTTTTGTATTGTTGGATTTCAGTTTACGTGATCTTTGTTGATGTTTTCTTTATTGGAGAATACATGAAGGTCCCCACAATGTTAGACTAAATCGGCCGCACGGGAGGGCAGAACCATACCTAATATATTGTGTAAATGATTGGATCTTCGTTCAAATCTCGAGGGTCGACACTCAAAATTTCGAATTGATACTAACGAACTCAATTCTCAAATGCGAGTAGAAGATCTAAGTATCAGATCTGAATCTACTTGAACCATTCGCTTGTGATGTCGACACTATAAAAACTGCATCTTTGTTCTAACTGGAGGACTTATGTGCATTCTCTTAGAATGTGTGTGATGTTTTCTTCGGATGACTAGAATAAGATAGAAGTATAGATGACCTTGGGACGTAGAAGCTTAGCCACTTAGATCCTATAAAGAGCTAGAATACGGTATCTCTAACCTCATCTTTCCATCGCACCTTCAGCTATTAAAGAACCGTCGATGATATCTCATTCACTTTGTTATCTGCTTATTTATCCACTCATTCAAGTGACCATCCGATCATGCCAACCTAATCAAACTCAGACCTATCCTCTAAACTCTTGATCAGTTATTTCATTATTGATCAAACATCCTTGGTAATGATCTAACCCTAATCATCCTTTTAGATCATTGACTATAAGAGCGCCCCCAGGCCTGAGACATATCAGGGCATCAGATGTTTAATTGGACCCATCGTTATGTATAGAACCATCTAGGAATCAGAGTGCGCAGTGGAAGCATGATAGGACAGAAATTTGAGGGAGATTATAAAAATTGATGTCGAGTACGGATTTATTTTTAAGGGGGGTGGATTGTGATCGCGTCTGACCTGGAATAGTTCAGAAAGTTAGACGGGAGGTCATGATGTGAGATTGCCCTCAATCTTTTATCGACGATGCTTAGAAAACTTCGGGGATGAAGTTTGTTTTTAAGGGGGGTGGTTTGTAATGCCCTAGATTTTCGAGATTTATTTAAAAATTTTTGAAAATTCATTTTTAATTTATTTTTTATTAATTATCGTACATTTACCGTTGATTTACGAATAGCGGGACATCCGTAGGAGATCCAATAGGGGACCCTTTACAAAAGTTTTTTAGAATAATTCCATAAATATCGTAATAAGATCAGATTTCAAAAATCACTCACTTCTTAGATAATTACGAAAATGCCATTAGTTAAACTTAAGTTAAGATGCCATTTTTAAGTATTATAGTTTCTGACGATCACTTTCACACAAAACCCTGGATTTAAGCTTTTGGGTACATATTAACCATACACGTCAAATTTCAGCCCCTAAATCATAGTAGAAGTGGTCCAATTGTCAAATCAGCCCCTTAACCCTTGATTTTCATGTCCATCGAGTGAGAGAAGTAGATGGTTAGTCGTAGTCGAATATTTCTCTTCATATGAGTGACTTGGATCGTCTTTATCATGGACCAATAGTGTGATTTGAGTGCCCCACCTTGATAAGCCTTTTTCTTTTGCGCGAAGTTATCCCGTTCTATAAATTAACGAGTTACCAACTATTTTTAAATCTGAACCTTTCAATTTACTCACTTCTCACCATCAACCGCTTCTCAAATTTGGACCACCCATTATACTCATATGACTACGAGTTTACACAAAATTTGGACCCTGATCTACAATCTTACACCGTTGAACCACAAAGCCAGGCCCTTCCTTTTTCGCCAAAAGTTGAAATTTCAGATATAGGCATTTCTCACCATCAATCAACCATTAAAATTTGTACAATTGTTTTCCTATCATGACTACATATTTTTTCAAAATTTGGGCCCTGATCATCAAGCGTAGACCGTTAATTGAGATCTAGCCCATTTTAGCACCCGTCAGGCCATTTTCAAGGATAGGCCAATCTAAAATGTGTATCATCAAGAAATTTACGTATTTTGACTCTACTCTTCGAGCTTGATAAGATGAACGGATTAGAATTGATCAAAGATTACCTGAATATTGAGATTTGAGAAACCCACCTCAAGACGTTGTTACACAAGACCTCGCACACCCTTCTTTTCTCTCCCCATGTACGCACATTCCTCTCCATATTCCTACTACGCATCTCCAAGCCCTTCTCCTAACCCTAGCCTCCATGCCCTAGAGTAAGAGATAAGAGAGAGAGAGAGAGAGAGCGAGAGAGAGAGAGAGAGAGAGAGAGAGAGAGAGAGAGAGAAGGGAGTTCTTTCTCATATTTTTCCAGTGGCTAGGATCTTCTACAACCCTCTTCTAAGTCCATCCTAAGGTGAGGATTTTCCTTCAAGCCTTTCATTAATAATATCACGATTATCATAAGTTTCTTTTGTGACATGTGAAGTTATTTTGTCTTGAATTGCTTATCCATATAACATGAGGTTTGATGTGAGATTTGTAATAAATATCATTATATGGTGATGTGATTCATTGTTTAGATTTTTTACTAAGAAGCATGTGTATTTGTGTTATTTATTTTTGTGAAATCTATGCTCTTATTTTCTTAGTCTATGTGTTACAAGTAACATTGATTTTCATATGGTGATATGAAATATGTGTATAAGATCATCATATGGACATCCCATTATTGTATACTCTTTCTCCCTAAGTTGGTAAAATTATTCGATGTAGAGAGATGGAACCTGTGAGAGGTGTCCATGATGGAAGAATATATCTTAACTTAACTGAGAGAAGGAAGTGATTGTTTGTCAATGGATCCTTATATGTACATGATGCTTGATTGGATCCATTTACATTATATGGGTATTTTAATAAATTTGGTCATGATGTACAACATTGGCTTTTTTGGGACATGATGAAATCATAAAACGGGACAATGAGTGTACACTAATGGTATACAAATTCTCATGAGCCGGGGTTTGTGCTATGGACACTAATCTCGTGCTGTCGGCATATGCTGGGTTGCTTGCGACTCCTCATAGTAACCACTGAGTTTTATTTAAATCGGTTGTATGCGAAAACACTTAAATGAAGGTGAAACTAAAGTCATGCATTCACTTGGCTCCATGTGGGTGTACGGAATTAAGAATAAGCTAGAGCATCCTACTTCTCCTGTACACTGTCACGTGTAGATTTGGGCTATGAGCGTCCCGTTTCTTACGTGGTCGGGTAAAACTATGGGCTTGTGCGTCCCAGGAACTTCTAGTGACTAGTGACTAGCGTGAAGTCATAACAGGGAGTCTCCCACTTCATGTATTATGATTTCTAGCCCGGGTGCCTTAGCCAGAGCATGCATTCCATGCATCGCATTAACAAAGATTTTTACTTGATTGTTTTGTTTTGAATAAAGATATATTATGTTGCGTTACTCTGAATTTTGTATATTATTATTCTTGATTGTCTTGGAGGGAATATTCCCCACTATGATAGCGTTTAACGCTATCCCAATCATAATTTAGATGATGCAGGTGAAGATCCAGGTATCGAGCTCGGCTTTCAAGGTGAAGAGTTCGATGGTTCGTATGATCACATGGTGGATGAAGACGTTGAAGGAATTTAGTTGATATTTTCATTTATTAGACATTTCTTTTGATTAGTGGTTACATTTATAGAAATTATAATAAATCTTCTAGCGAAGACATGGTTTGATATTTTGATTGATTAGTATGAATATTGGTTGGTTCCCTTATTTAAACATTGATGATGAAATAGTAAGTTTAATAGAATAAGATGAACATTTATTTCCGCCATTGTGCTTGAATGCTATATTTCATTATTTAACAAATCAAATAGTCCATGATTTACTTGGAAATTAGGCCGTCGTGTTATACACGAGAGTCGAAAATCTCGGGTCGTTACATATAGTCATCTCAGGGTGTTTGAATGCAGGGCATCCGTTCACGTACCAAAGGACGAGAAGTCCAAGCTCGATAAGAAGATCATGTAGTGTGTGTTTTTGGGGTACGGTGATGAAAAGTTCGGTTACAGATTGTGGGATCCAACTGAGAAGAAGTTCGTCCGGAGCAGAGATGTGATTTTTTTTTTCAGATTAATGTATATAAGAGATTTGTAAGCTAGGGAAGACCCAGCTTAGTTCAAGTGAGCTAAAGGACATGGATTCGGTTACTCCTCCCATGGTGCCTGATGACAGCGGAGTACAACAAGGTGCAGAGGACGAGAGACTTCCTATAGAAGATGGACCGGGGGAGGAGCCCCCACTTAACTCACCTGTTGAGCCACATGTGAGGAGGACATCTAGGGACAGACACCCATCCAAGAAGTACTCGCGACATGAGTACATTATGCTCATTGATGGGGGAGAGCTAGAAGATTATTCTGAGGTCTTAGCCGACGAGCATAAGGGGGAGTGGTTGAAAGCTATGTAAGAGGAGATAGAATCCTTGCATAAGAACCACACCTATGATATAGTGAAATTGCCTAAGGGCAAGAAAGCTCTGAGCAACAAGTGGGTGTTCAGAAAGAAGATTAAGCAGAAGAATTCACAGACAAGGTTCAAGGTCAGACTTGTGGTGAAAGGGTTTGGTCCGAGGAAAGGTATAGATTTTGAGGAGATATTCTCACTAGTGGTGAAGATGACATCCATATGGGTGTTGCTTAGGTTGGTAGCTAGCATGGATCTGGAGATAGAACAATTAAATGTTAAAACTGCCTTTCTCCATGGTGACCTGGAAGAAGAAATTTACATGCACCAACCAGAGAGTTAAGGGCAAAGAGCATATGATGTGTAAGCTTAGGAAGAGCTTGTATGGACTGAAACAAACTCCGAGGCAATAGTATAAGAAGTTTGACTCGTTCATGTTAAAGTATGGATATGACAGAACGGAGTCGGACCATTGTATGTTCACGCGCAAGTTCTCAGATGGTGATTTCTTACTTCTGCTACTATACGTTAATTGATGACATGCTCATCATGAGAAAGGACATAAAAAAGATTGACAAGTTAAAACAAGAGTTGGGCAATTCATTTGCAATGAAAGACTTGGGCCCGACTAAATAGATCCTAAGAATGGAGATAACTCATGACAGAAGCAGCAGGAAGCTACAGAAGATCGTAGCATTGTCGACGACAGAGGCCGAGTACATTGCGGTCACAGAGGCATGTAAAGAGATGCTTTGGATAAAGAGGTTCCTATAGGAACTCAACCTGAAGCAAGAGCAGCATGTGGTCTATTGTGATAGCCAAAGTGCTATACACTTGAGCAAGAATCTAAGTCAGCACTGCAAGTTGAAGCATATAGAGATTTGGTATCACTGGATCAGTGATACTTTGGAACAGAAGGTGCTATAGCTTGAGAATGTCCACACGGACGATAATGAGTCAGACATGATGACCAAGACATTGCTCAAGGGCAAGTTTGAAGTTTGTAGAAACCTGGCTGGCTTGAAGAAGGCGAATTCCTCCTGAGTCGAAAAGGGGGAGATTTGATGGAGTTTTCTTCCTCAGTACAGAGGAGAGATGGTGCAGCCTGTGTATGGTCGAGCGCCTGGATCAAACCTAGTTGGGCGACCAAAATTCACTCGGAAGGCAGTTTAGCTGCTGGACTATTTTCACGCGCCCGGTGCCTAGGGCGGGCGCTCGACCACAATGGTCCGGGCGTCTGAAATTTGGCAGGCTCTCTACTAAGCTCGCTGGATGTTGAGCTCTTAATTGTGCATATTCTAACCCCAATTCATCACTCATTATGCTCGTTGTTATGGTTTATAGACTAAACTAATGCATGGATTCATGATTGTAAGGATGAGAGAGAGAGAAAGCATCAATTGAAGACTTAAAGATGATAGTTAGAAGCAAAGAAGATCAAAGGGGATAAGCGTCAAAGAAAGAAAGAAAGAAGCCAGAGAAAAGAAGAAAGAATGCAGAAGAAGATGCCCAAAGAATGCAGAAGAAGATGCCCACGACCGGTCGTCCAAAGCCAAGGACCTGTCGTCCGACCGGTCCGCACATGCACAGAGGAGATCCAGAGTCCATAACTCTCTGGACTGTTCACGACCGGTCTTGCGACCGGTCCTTAAATTAATGTTTCAGGCTGAAACTCTTTGGACATATTTTGGTCATTTTGAGACCGGTCGTTTAGCATCCACGATCGGTCGTCCAGCCACTGCGACCGGTCGCCTGCGTAAGATTCAAACCTGCTAATTCTGGCGCTGATTTTCTCTGCACACTGCGTAAGTGTTACGCAGATTCTCGAATCTTCTGAAGTTGCGGAGCCTCCCCACTATAAAAGGACACCTAGGGATCATTCCTAGGGTATCTTAGAAGGGTTTAAGCAAGGTTGGAGGCGGCGGAAGTGGATTTCGGAGTTCCACAACTCCTAGTTTGTTTTACTGTTTTATGCTTTTCTTAAGTTGTTTCATATTTCCTTGGATCATGAACGGCTAAACCTCTTAGCTAGGGCTAAGAGGTGAAGCTTGTAGTGAATCTAAGATGTTTCAATTCATTTTAAGTTGGTTTTAAGATTGGTTTTCATGATTATGAACAATGGTTTGAAGTTAATACAAGTTTTAAGTAGTTTTTCTTAGTATTATGATGACTCATGGATGTTTAGGAGAATTACTTAAATTCTTAATTGCTTTGTGTTAGTCTAGACCTGTATGATCCGAGGAATTGGAGTACGCTCTAGTACTATGATCTTCATGTGGGGACTTCCTATTAAAGTTTTACTTTTCTGAATTTCTGTAATGTGTATGGACTGTGTATGTGATTTAAATCAAGTTCAAATCATAATCTAGCCTTGTCTTGTGACAGGACTTAAGGATGGTTATGATTGTGATCTTATCCTATTGGAATTGGGACTGACCTATGCAATTGAGCATGCTCAGCCTAGCTTGCATTGAGTGAATCATACACATGGCTCTTACATATGACAGATTGTTTGGTTTTACAACTCTATCATCCAACTAGATAGATCTTAATATCGATTCTAGTTGAGAGAATGAGAGACCACAGCGGATTGAACATCAAGGATTGCTACAAGTGGATCCTTGAACCCCTAGTGCCTTTTTATAATTGTTTACCTTCAATTTAATTCAAAGTTGTTACATACATCAATTTCATACAAAATCTGGTTGTTAGCTTTCAATAGATATTATTGGATGTGTTTGTGAAATCCCACACAAGTCCCTGTGGATCGACCTCAGTCTTACCGAGTTTATTACTACATCGCAACCCTACACTTGGGGAAGCGAACACTGGAAAGATTTTTGGTAGGCAGGGCCCAACGGTCCACTGACCAGGCGCCCGACCGTGCACGAATTGCTTATACGCAGTTTCTTAATCCGGCTCTAATTCCTCCGGTTCTCTACTTAAGAGGTTGCAAGTCGGGATTAGGGTATTTCATGAAGTTGTTTTCACGTCCAAGGTGAGAGAGAGAGAGAGAGAGAGAGAGAGGAAGAGAGAAAGAGGAAAGAGAGAGAGAGAGAGAGAGAGAGAGAGGAAGCTTGTGGAAGGGAGAATATTGCTTGAAGAGGTGATCTTCTGCGTAGTCAACGTCTCAACGCTTCTACGTCCTCTTAATCAGTGAGATCTCTCTGTTTTCTATATTCTCTTATTGTTTATCTACTCCTACGTGAGTGAAAAAGGTTTGATCCAAGCGATTTGTGCTTGTGAGCGGTTGTAACAGTTATACTTCATAGTGAATTGTTGTTCTAGACTAGGTCTCATGGTTTTTAACTCTACGAGGGTTTTCCACGTAAATATTCTTTGTGTCGTGTGGTGTGTGCTTTGATATATTTCATTACTTTATTGTATCCCATAATTCAAGTAGTTTGGGGAGCGAGATCCTAAGGTTTTTGTGCAACGCACCCAACAAAAGTTCCTCATATATTCCAAAGTAACATTACACATATACCAAAAGGAACAAAACCCAACGCAGTAATAATACAGTACCACGTGAGAGAAGGATTAGATACATGCTTTTGTATTAATAGGACACAGATACAAAGCCACGTGAGAGAGCCATCAACAGCACAGCTGCCTATTCTTCCTCTACCAGCTTCCTTTTTCTTTACATCTATAACAAACTTCTCCTTTCTATTCTCCTTCTCCTCTCTTCTTCAACCTAAAGGAAGACTCGTGGAAATGCAAAAAATAGAAAGGACCCACATGTAAAAAATAAATAAATTAAATGCCCCACCTGTAGCTTATAAGAAGGATACTGTGCATAATATAATAATAACTAATCACGTTCCAAGGGATCGTTTCCAACAAAAATGGAGGGAGGCATGTCCGGAAGAATCAATTGAGTTTTCATCTTCCGTGGAATTGTGATTGATCGTTCTTTAAACTGACATGATGATTTTGTTGCCCAAATGTCTGGAGCAACTGAGGAATACCATGTTCCATATAAAACATTAGATCCACAGAAACCACACATAAAATATATGATCCTCAGCTCTTTAACCCTCAACTTGTGAGTGGATCTCATACTTCAGTGATCCAGGCACCATGCAAAGTAGACGTCTGAACTAAAAGCTAATTGGACGATTCAAAGCCTTTGGTTAGCGGGAGGCAAATAGAACCAATTAATATTCGGTTAATAAAAAGGTCAAGAGATGGGTGGCTAGGATCTTCCAATATAGGATTTGTGGAGCATACTCATCTATGTGGGGTCGACCAGATCAACAGTCCCAATCTAGTACGAAACATTGCAATAGGGAAATTGCTTCTGATATGCCTATATATATAGCTGAGAAAGGACCCAGCAGAGAAAGGACTCGGCCGAACAACTCCCACCATCCCGTCCTAACCTTCAGATAATACCTGCAAAAACAATCACCTACAGTCATCTCCACAAATCATTTAGCCCAGCGGCTATGGAAAAGTTTGCTTCTACTACGCTTACACAACTGCTAATTAAGGAGAAACTGGAAGATTCGTAGACCTAAACCATTCCACTGGCCAACTCTTAGAAAAATAATTTAAGTTCAAATTCAAGCATAGGTAGAGAAGTTTTAAATTTCATAATCAATTTAACTCAATTGTAATATATAGCTGTTGAAAAAATCTTCTTTCTTTTTAGTCTTAAAAAGACACTTAAAAAAGAAAGGAAAAAAATAGTTTATGCATGTAAAGAACATGACAAAAGAAGGGATACTTTATGGTTTTGAATCGAAAGATACTATTACGATCTCATTCAAAAAAATAAGGAAAGGTACCTTCAATCCTCAGTAAGAGCTTCTTTACTATCTATTTACCTCCATCACAATGTATAATCACTTTGAGAATGCAAGTCTATGTACACCCATGAGAAAAGTGACTACACATTGACAAATCCACAAATCATGTGGTAATGCAATGCAAAACAAATGAGATAGAAAAAAATACAACCTTAGTTATGATGAGATATCAATGCAAGTAAAGATAGAAAAATTCCAAATGTTCAATGCATTACAATCTAAGTGATAGAACCGATCTAATTTAGAAATCAACTTAAATTCTTAAAAGAAAATAACAGATCTTTACCACAATCAACATCCCAAGGCTAACTAAACCAAAACAGATAGGTGGTAGTAAAGCTTAGAACTAAAAATTCGATTTATTAAAAAAGAAAAATGGATCTAAATTTCAATATTTAAAAAGGCAATTCATATCGTTCTGTAATTTATCTATACATGTCTTCTCAAACTATTCCCATCTCCTGTTGTCATCATTGACTTACATATATAGTTGAAGTAGCTGTATTGGCACCTCCAAGGTCTTCATCTGGAAACATCATATCCTCTCTTCAGTACATCTCAAACATTGGGTCTCGTCGAGCATGATGCCTTAGAAAACTATTCACTGCATATGTAAGATATCACAATATTTCTTTACACTCCCCTAGCAAAGGCACAGTAGATGAAAATGTGATCCACCGATTCCACATCTTTCATGCTCAAGAGACATTAGGGAGCACCATAATCCTCTTGCACAAATTATCAATGGCTGATCACCTTAGTATATATGGTCTTTGCTATCTATTGGGTTATTAATAATGGCTTACGTGCTACTCTGTGCTACCAGTGCTCAAGTCCCAACCTCTCAATTGTGTGCAACATCCAACTTGTCTGAAGGTTGGTCCCACCATGAAGAACCTGGCACAAAAAGATCAGCAGCATTCCACCCATTAGGTGGGTCATGATTAAATCAGTCTGATTTCTGTACCAGGCATCTTCATAGTGTGGCCAACATTTTTGACAGGTTGATACATGACAAGTTAGCTCTTACCCAGTTGTTTGAAATTAACTTAGCATCCAACTGGTTGTATGTAAACATTCCTCATAGCAAACTAGGCACTGGAGTGGTACACACTGTTTGGGTTGTTTGCTTCCCCAAATGTAGGGTTGCGATGTAGTAATAATTCGGTAGAGACCGAGATCGTTCTCAGGGACTTGTTAGGAATTCACAGAATTGCTTCGAATATTCTCTACTTGAGAGCTAACTAAACAGATTTTTAGAATTGAATGTATGGAGAATTCTTAAACTAAAGATGAATGTAATCAATATAAAAAGGCACTAGGGGTCCAAGGATCCACTTGTAGCAATCCTCAATGCATTATTCGCTGTGGTTTCCTAATTACACAACTAGAATCGAAATCAAATCATATCTAGTCGGATGATAGAGCGGTTGTATTTCACAATCTGTCATATGTGTGATTTTATACATGATTCCCTCAATTCAAGTTAGGACTTGAGCACACTCAATTGCATAGGTCAATCCTAGTTCCAATAGATTAAGATTACAATCATAACCATCATTAAACTCTGTCACTAAGTATAATTAGATCATGATTTGAACTTCATTCAAATCACATATAACATCAGCACATAATTCAGAAATTAGTATAAAAAGTAGAACTTTGGTTGAAGTTCCCACATGGAAATGCCAAGTCTAGAGCATATTGAATCCGATTCCTCGGAGTGTACAGGTCTAGAACTATGTAAAACAGTTAAGAATTAAGGTAATTCTCCCAAACATCGATGAGCCATCATAAGATTAAGAAAAACTGCTTAGAACTTTATTCAAATTTCTATAAACCATTGTTCTTTAATAATTCCAACTTGAAACCAACATAAAATGAACTAAAGCATCTCAGATTCACTACAAGCTTCACCTCTTAGCCCTAGCTAAGAGGTTTAGCCGTTTATGATCCAAGGAAATATGAAACAACTAAAAACATAAAACTAGAAAACACAAACTAGGAGGAGTTGTGGACCTTCGAATCCGACTTCCGCCGCCTCCCACCTTCGTAGATCTCTTCTAGGATGCCTTTGGAAGAAGCCCTAGGTCCCCTTTTATAACATCGTGTAGAAGGTTCCGGATTGTGCAAGAAATCCTGGACTGCACAGAGAAAATCGAAGCTTGTAGAACACGTTCTGTTACGCAAACGACCGGTCGGACGACCGGTCTAAGCTCCTAGACGACCGGCCGCATGACCGGTCTCAAAAGTACAAAAACAGTCCAGTGCGTTTTCATAAATTCAAACCCAGAATTTTAATTGAAGGACCGGTCGGACGATCGATTTGAGCAGTGGACGACCGGTCGTGGATGGTCTAGCAAGGTTTGCAGTAAGGCCCCTTCTGTTGAGTGTTTGGACCGGTCGGACGACCGGTCTTGGGCTATGGACAATCGGTCGGACGACCGGTCTTCAATGTATTCTTCTTCCTTCTTTCTTCTCTCCTTTGCTTCTTTCTTTCATCCTTTGACACTTAGTTCTTTGATCTTCAATGTGTCCAAGATGACTCTTTTAACCATGAATTGGTGAAATCCCCCTCTCATTCCTATAATCATAAAACCACGCATTAGAATAGTCTTTAAGCTTGAAAACCATGCATAATTAGTGATGAAATGGGGTTAGAATATACACATTTAAGCACTCAACACACCCCCTAACCAGCATTTTGCTAGTCCCAAGCAAAACATGCATAAAACAATTCATTCCTCTAAAACCCAACACTCCTTCAGAAATCATGTTTCTATACACTCCAAGACATGCAAGTGCAAAAATTGGAAAAACTAAGTGATAGAGGTTGAAACTTTAAACTTTCAAAGAACATATCAAGTACTCATATGGATTTCCTGCTGATTGATTGATAAATAGAAGTATTTGAACAATTTATCCTAGTGTGTTCATTGAATGCTCATCTCATGAAAATTCGGGATTATCTTTTTCATAAATCAGCTAAGGTATGGAATTTAAGGTGTATAGATCAATACAAACCTATGGCAGGAATTTGCCTTACCGTCCTTTTGACGGCTTTCACACTACTTTCCATTTCCGGCTTTGGTTACGGGTAGACCATCCCCCGGTTGGTAATAGGTAGCCCTTTTCGAAATTTTCTACCATATTCTTCACATTCCCATATTTTCATCCATCCTTTCCGTTTTCTTTTTCATTAGATAGGATTTTTAGAAATCCATATCTTTCGTTATTTTTCCACGGACAAGGATGGACAAAGTACCCTGGCTTGGTTTCTCAACACTTACAATCTAAACTTAACTAATCCTTAAATCTAATAATCCTTTCAAAACATGAGAATCGTGTGAAGTGAGCTAGGTGTAAAAGTGTTCAAAAGTTCTATCATTCATAAAAATAAGGGAGTTCACATACAAGACTAGTACCTTAAAGAGTGTTCAAAATATTCAACATCACTCACTTGGTTTCTCTTTTTCTTATACTTACTCCATCCCGAATGCATAGAAACAAAGTTTTCTAATGGAGTTTTGAATTTTTAGAAAAAATCTGAAAAGTCTTTGTCATATTGCTTGAGATGTTACAAAACACTAGATTCATCCTAGTGATCCTACACCCCCCGACCAAATCTTGCATTGTCCTCAAGGTAAAAGATATGCAATAGGAAAAACATGAGAGCAATTATAAAATAAAGGAAGTGAGGAATGAGAGTACCTAGAGAACTAAAACTGAAATTCTACCTCATTCGAATAAACCTATGAAAAAAAAAACCAAAAGCAACAAAATCCTAATCCTAACTACTCTATACCTCCGTCAGACTAGGAGATCACATATCCTGATATACAGGATCGGTCAGAGGTAAGGGCATACCTTCTGACTGGAAATTCTTAAAGAACGGCTTCAGGCGTTGACCATTGGCTTTAAAAATATTATCGTTCCTTGGATTCAACAACTCGACTGTCCCATAAGGATAAACAGTTTTCACAACAAAAGGACCTGTCCATCTAGACTTCAATTTCTCCGAAAATAAATGTAACCGGGAATTATACATAAGGACCTTTTGATTGATCATGAAGGTCTTGCGAAGGATGTTCTTATCATGGAACACCTTCGTCTTGTCCTTGTAAATTCTCACATTTTCATATGCATCATTCCGGAGTTCCGCAAGTTCATTCAATTGAAGTTTGCACAACGAGCTTTCCTTGTCAGAATCAAAATTCATCTTCTTTAGCGCCCAATATGCCTTATGTTCCAACTCCACGGGCAAGTGATAAGCTTTTCCATAGACAAGTCTATAAGGAGACATTCCAATGGGGGTCTTGAAAGCGGTACGGTAAGCCCAGAGTCCATTGGTAAGTCGAAGTGACCAATCTTTGCGATTGGGGTACACTGCTTTTTTCAAAATATGTTTAATTTCCATGTTGGATATCTCAGCTTGTCCACTTATTTTTGGGTGATAGGGGGTGCTCACCTTGTGATTGACGCCATATTTTTTTATTAAAGCTTCAAACGGGCGGTTACAAAAATGGGATCCACTATTACTTATAATGACTTGAGGTGTTCCAAACCGGGAAATGATATTTTCTTTTAAGAAATGAATGACTGTTTTATGGTCATTGTTCGAGCATGAAATCGCCTCGACCCATTTGGAAACATAGTCGATGAAAAGCAAGATATATAGATTTCCAAAAGAAGATGGGAATTGACCCATGAAATCGATGCCCTAACAATAAAAATTTTAATTGGTAAGATGGGATTGAGTGGCATCATGTTTCTCTGGGAGATTCCTCCTAATTTTTGACAGGGCTCACATGTTTTACAAAAGTCATGAGTGTCCTTGAACATGGTGGGCCAATAAAACCCACATTGCAGAATTTTGGCTGTGGTCTTCTTAGCCGAAAAGTGGCCACCACACGCCTGAGAATGACAAAAGGAGATGATACTTTGTTGTTCATCATCTGTCACACATCTCCTTATGATTTGATCGGGACAATACTTGAATAAGTATGGGTCGTCCCATAGAAATTTTCTCACCTCGTTGAAGAACTTGTCCTTATCTTGCTTTTTCCAATGTGGAGGAATTGTACCTGTAGCAAGATAGTTAGCAATGTCCACATACGATGGCAATTGGGAGACTTTAAAAAGTTGTTCATCAGGGAACATGTCATTGATCGCGGTTGTCTCAGGGGAATCGGTGAGAACAAGTTTAGAAAGATGGTCAGCAACTACGTTTTCTACTCCTTTCTTATCACGTATTTCTTGGAGTAGGAGGATCCATTTCAACAAGCGTGGCTTAGCATCCTTCTTAAAGAGAAGGTACTTAAGCGTTGCATGGTCGGTGAATATGATGATCTTGGATCCGATCAAGTAGGACCGAAACTTGTCCAAAGCAAAAACTACGGCCAAAAGTTATTTTTCTGCAGTAGTGTAATTTGCTTGAGCCGAGTTTAAAATTTTACTTGCGTAATAGATGACGCAAGGCTTCTTCTCTTTTCTTTGGCTTAACATAACCCCAATAGCGTAATCACTTGCATCACACATGATTTTAAAAGGAAGGTTCCAATCAGATGGTTGCATTATGGGAGCACACGTCAACATGCCTTTAAGTTTGTCAATGGCATTTTGGCAATCTCTATTCCACTCAAATGAGTTTTTCCTTTGAAGGAGGTTATATAAAGGACGGGACAGTGAACCAAAGTCTTTTATGAACCGTCTATAGAATCCGGCATGTCCTAAAAAGGATCGCACATCACGTACACTTTTGGGGGGGTGGAAGGTTGAGATAAGATCGATTTTAGCCTTGTCCACCTCGATTCCATTTGTGAGATGATGTGACCAAGGACAATTCCCTTTTGAACTATAAAATGACATTTCTCCTAATTCAATACAAGGTTCTTGTCTTTACATCTTTTTAAAACAATTTTTAAGTGTCCAAGGCACTCATCAAAGTTACAACAAAATACAGAGAAATCGTCCATGAAGACTTCAAGAATCGTCCCCACCATATCAGAAAAAATACTCAACATACAAGCTGAAAAGTGGCAGGGGCATTACATAGCCCAAACGGCATCCTTCGATAGGCAAAAGTACCGAATGGACATGTGAATGTTGTCTTCTCTTGGTCTTCTAGGGCGATCTCTATTTGGTTATACCCTGAATACCCATTAAGGAAGTAAAAGTGGGAATGACCCGCCAACCTTTCTAAAATTTGATCAACAAATGGTAAGGGGAAGTGGTCTTTCCTTGTAACTGTGTTTAGATTCCTGTAGTCAATGCACATTCTCCAACCGGTAGTGACACTGGTTGGCACGAGTTCATTATTGGCATTAGCTACGATGGTTATTCCAGATTTCTTAGGCACCACTTGAGTTGGACTCACCCATTGACTATCGAATATTGGGTAAATGATACCCACATCCAATAGTTTTAACACCTCGGCCTTAACCACCTCTTTCATATTTAGATTGATGCATCTTTATGGTTGCCTAGATGTCTTCTCATTCTCCTCAAGGTGTATGCGATGAGTACAAATCAGGGGGTCTATGCATTTGAGATTAGCAATTGACCATCCAATGGCACTTTTGTGCTCTCTTAGAGTGGCTATTAGCCTACTCTCTTGTTCCTCATCTAAGTGGGAAGAAATCACCACCGTATATGTTTCATCTCGACCTAAATAAACATATTTTAAATTAGTGAGTAATGGTTTTAGGTCGAGCTTCGGTGCCTTGACATTAGATAGAAGTGGCTTGTTCTCGCTTAAGGGCAAAGGCTCAAATGGTGCCTTCCATATTTTATTATCAAGTACCGGTATAGAATCTAAAATGGCATCCATCTCTCTTATCATGTTATCATCAATTTCATGAGAATGGGCCAAGCATGCCTCCAAGGGATTGGAATAGAATGTAAGGAGGGATTTTTCTTCCACGAATGATTCAATCAGATTTATTTCATGGACCTCGTCATCAACATCCCGTGGTTGTTTGCATAAATAAAAAAATATTCAGCTCGAGTGTCATATTTCCAAAGGACATTTGTACAAGCCTGTTTCTATAATTGATAATTGAATTTGAAGTAGCTAAGAAAGGGCGGCTAAGTATGACAGGAATTTGAGCACCGGTTCCTATTACAGGGTGTGTATCCAAGACAATAAAATCTACTGGATAGTAGAATTTATTGACTTGGACAAGGACATCCTCAATCATCCCTCTTGGTATACGAATAGATCTATCAGCGAGTTAGAGTGTGGTTTTGGTGGGTTTTAATTCACCTAACCCAAGTTATTCATAAACCGAGTATGGGATGAGGTTAACACTTGCCCCAAGGTCGAGTAAAGCTCGTTTTATCCGGTAGTCACCTATGATGCATGATATGGTGGGATTACCTGGATCCTTATATTTTTAGGGTACCTCTTGTTTAATAATGACGCTCAAATTCCCAGTCAAAAGTACTTTGTTGTGAAAATTGTGCTTCCTTTTGACTGTACACAATTCCTTTAGAAATTTGGCATAGGATGATATTTGTTTTATAGCATCCAACAACAGAATGTTGATCTTCGCTTGCTTAAAAACCTCTAAAATTCTCAGGTTTTTGTCTAAAGGTTTGAATGAAATCAACCTTTGTGGAAACGGGGCAACCGGCTTGTATTGCCTTTTCGGTTCTTTCTCATGGGGAGCGTTGTTCAATATATCATCCTTATTGACAATTTTCGGATCATTAGGCTTTGGGGCCTTCACCGGATTAGATTTATCAATTGTTTTGCCACTCCTCAAAGTGGTGATAGCTTGAACATGCTCCGTATTTTGGGAGGATGGGTTGAGGTCTTGTATCTCAAATTGGGTTCTTGGGTTAGGGAGAGGTTGGGCAGGAAGTGTGCCTTTCTCCTTAACTGTAAGGTGAGATTCAACTCTAGCCATTGAAGTTTTCACATCATTGATGGCTTGAATTGAATTCTGATTGAATTTTTGTTGTTCTTGTATGAACCCATCTATTTTGTGAGAATTATTCTTGTTATACTCAACTTGGGCCGAGACAAATGTACCCACTAATTCCTCAAGTGTAGCCTTTGGGTTGTTGTTTGCATTCTCTGATGGCCCATTCCTCTAACTGAAATTAGGATGGTTCCTCCAACTAGAATTATACGTGTTCGAGTTTTGATTGCTGAATGGACGTTGATAGTTATTTATGACATTTGATTGTTCTTATAGAACTTCCTGGAATGCAGAGATTGTAGGACAATCCTGTGTTGCATGTTGGTTACCGGAACAAATTCCACAAATACTCTCAACTTCCTTAGTCTTCTCTCCCTTCCCTAATTCCATGGCCTCAACTTTTCTTGTGAGGCTAGCCACACGTGCACTTATGTTGTCTTCTTCAGAGAGGACATAGATTCCTCCATTTTCTCTTTGTTGGCTTATCTTGGGATTTGCTGGTTTAGTTGTATCCCAAGATTGTGCATTCTCGGCCAAGATATTAAAGTAGTCCCATGCTTCCTCGGCTTCCTTATTCATGAATTCTCCATTGCACATCATCTCTACGAATTGGCGCATGGGCAAAGTCAGTCCTTCATAGAAAAAGCTTATTACCCACCAAATTTCGTAGCCATGATGTGGGCACGCGTTCAATAAGTCTTTGAACCTCTCCCAACATTGGAAGAAGGTCTAATCCTCTTTTTGGGTGAAATTCATCATTAGGCGCATCAACATGTTTGTTTTATGAGTAGGGAAAAACTTTTTAATGAATTCCCTAGTCATCTCAGTTCATGTGCCGATTGATCTTGGTCTTAATGCATGAAGCCAATCCTTAGCCTTTTCTTTAAGCAAAAACGAAAATAGCCTAAGTCTCACAACATCATCAGATACGTTTGCAAAGTGCAGCGTGGCTATCACCTCATCAAATTCCTTAAGATGTTGATATGCGCTTTTACTGTCTAAGCCAAGGAACTTGGGAAGGAGTTGGATTACTCCCGGTTTTAAATCAATATTCCCTGCATTGGTTCAAAAATTATGCATGAGGGAGTACTTGCTCTTGCAGGTTGCAAGTGATCACGTAAAGTTCTAGGTCGAAGAACATTCTCAACCTCATTCTCATCCGTTTCGGTTTGGCCCAAATTTTGATTGGCCATAGGGTTGGGTTGATTCTCAGCCATACTATTAGACAAAATTGGAGAGTCTAAACGTCTCTTAGCACGTGGCTCTTTATCAATCCCTTCAACAATTCCCCCTTCCCTAATGAGTCGGTTGTTAGAATCCCGAACCCAATGTGGCATGCAAATCTAAAAAAAATGAAACAAAAATTTAAAAAGGGTTAGAAAAACCTAATTGAAGACTTGTCGACTCCTAGAATCATTGCAAAAACAAAACAAATCAAAACAAACAAACTAAGTTAGTAGGACTCCTAAAAATCTCAAATAGAAACTATTTTTAGAAATTTTGCAAAAACCGTCGAAAATCCTCGGCAATGGCGCCAAAAACTTTTTCGCTTCCCCAAGTGTAGGGTTGCGATGTAGTAATAATTCGGTAGAGACCGAGATCGTTCTCAGGGACTTGTCAGGAATTCACAGAATTACTTCAAATATTCTCTACTTGAGAGCTAACTAAACAAATTTTTAGAATTGAATGTATAGAGAATTCTTAAACTAAAGATGAATGTAATCAATATAAAAAGGCACTAGGGGTTCAAGGATCCACTTGTAGCAATCCTCAATGCATAATTCGCTGTGGTTTCCCAATTACACAACTAGAATCGAAATCAAATCCTATATAGTCGGATGATAGAGCAGTTGTATTTCACAATCTGTCATATGTGTGATTTTATACATGATTCCCTCAATTCAAGTTAGGACTTGAGCACACTCAATTGCATAGGTCAATCCTAGTTCCAATAGATTAAGATCACAATCATAACCATCATTAAACTCTGTCACTAAGCATAATTAGATCATGATTTGAACTTCATTCAAATCACATATAATATCAACACATAATTCAGAAATTAGTATAAAAAGTAGAACTTTGGTTGAAGTTACCACATGAAAATCCAAGTCTAGAGTGTATTGAATCCGATTCCTCGGAGTGTACAGGTCTAGAACTATGCAAAACAGTTAAGAACTAAGGTAATTCTCCCAAACATCCATGAGCCATCATAAGATTAAGAAAAACTACTTAGAACTTTATTCAAACTTCTATAAACCATTGTTCTTTAATAATTCCAACTTGAAACCAACATAAAACGAACTAAAGCATCTCAGATTCACTACAAGCTTCACCTCTTAGCCCTAGCTAAGAGGTTTAGCCATTCCTGATCCAAGGAAACATGAAACAACTAAAAACATAAAACTAGAAAACACAAACTAGGAGGATTTGTGGAACTCCGAATCCGACTTCCACCGCCTCCCACCTTCGTAGATCTCTTCTAGGATGCCTTTGGAAGAAGCCCTAGGTCCCCTTTTATAGCATAGTGTAGAAGGTTTTGGATTGCGCAAGAAATCTCGGACTACGCAGAGAAAATTGAAGCTTGTAGAACACGTTCTGTTACGCAAATGACCAGTCAGACGACTGGTCTGAGCTCGTGCAACCGGTCTCAAAAGTGCAAAAACAGTTTAGTGGGTTTTCATAAATTCAAACCCAGAATTTTAATTCAAGGACTGGTCGGACGACCGGTCTGAGCAGTGGACGACTGGTCGTGGATGGTCCAGCAAGGTTTGCAGTAAGGCCCCTTCTGTTGAGTGTTCGGACCAGTCGGACGACCGGTCTTCAGTGTATTCTTCTGCCTTCTTTCTTCTCTCTTTTGCTTCTTTCTTTCATCCTTTGACACTTAGTTCTTTGATCTTCCATGTGTCCAAGATGACTCTTTTAACCGTGAATTGGTGAAATCCCCCTCTCATTCCTATAATCATAAAACCACGCATTAGAATAGTCTTAACGCTTGAAAACCATGCATAATTAGTGATGAAATGGGGTTAAAATATACACATTTTAGCACTCAAAATTTATGCCCATAAAAACCAATGTTTTGTTGCTCCTTGATGTATTATATATGAATCTATTATACATTAGCCTAGTTTGCGTAAAACCTGCTTATTCTTATGGGTTTGTTGTCTTGAGGCAACCTGAGATTTGACACCTCCCTCCAAAGGGCTAAATTAAAATTGGGATTTTAGAAATTTCACTGCATTTCCATAAAAATACATCACATAGCTAGTCGTCGTATCTCGATTGTTTCATTTGGCTTTCATGAGCACAGTTAGCTCAAATATACCAATTGTTGAAACTTCCAGCTCTGTGCATTTGTGGCCCATTGTTTGGCTATCTAGGTTGTTGATTACAGAGGCTTCACACTCGATGGGAGAACCCCAAATATCTGCATGTTTGGAAGTTGGAACCTCAGTAAGTACAAGACCCTAGGTTTACGACTTTCTTGTGAGACCTGTATTAGAAGGCATACCTTGGCCTCTACTCTTGAATTCAGATGTATATTAGAATTAAGATTTAAGCATGGGATTTTTTTTCTATTTACTATTTGGTGGTAAAAAGCTGATATTGCACAATTTACAGGTTAGGTATAGGATCCTCAGTCTGGTACATGCATGACAAATTTGAATGTCAGTTTATTCATGTGGGGCCCATGGTTTAGTGGCCAAGGTCATTTATCTTTTGGGATCTCTCTCTCTCTCTCTCTCTCTCTCTCTCTCTTTCTTTGAAAGGAAACATGGGGTTGAACCCACGACCCACTGTCTACCACTAAACCATGAGTTGAAACCTTCTTGGGCCTACTTTGATTGAGCATGTCCCAAAAGATGTAACGACCCCAAAATTTCGGTAGGAAAATTTTCTTTTAGGAACAATAATGGGTTTAAGTAAATAAATTTAAGATAATAAATAAAAGAAAAGCATGTACTATTTGGTTAAAGCTCCCTTAAGCGAGAGGGAAGACTATGGATTAAGTCTTATCACTGACACGAATATAATTTTTCTTTTTGCTCTGAATACGAATTTTGAAATTCAAACTTATCTTACCTCAACCAACCCATGTTATCCCAACAAAGTCAGGATATTGTGGCTAAATCAAGTAGGTCTTCATTTCCTTCTATTTCATTTAAGTAGGTTAGATCTAACTAATGAATGGGTCGGATTGTCCGTTCGTTCATTGTACGGATCTAGGGACCCTATTTTTATCTCAACCCTTGAGTATAAAAAGTTGATTAGTGGGGATCATTTGGGTGGGTTGGAATCGATCTGAATGAGTCATAATGACCATAAGGCCAAAATGTACATGGGCCACGAAATTCAGATCGATTGGACCTACAGATGGACCACGTTGATTGGATAAATGATAGCCTTTAAATTCTTTTTATTATTGTTTTATTTTATTATTAAGGTAATTGTGGTGAATTTTTTATATTCCAAATTTTATTGGGCCCACAAAGAGCTGGCCGACCCAATGGTCGGACCAGATCTCTAGTAAACCCCACATGTAAGGCAAAATAATAATAATAATAATAATAATAATAATAATAATAATAATAATAAAAGAAAGAAAAGAAAAGAGAAAGTTGTTGGACGTCCAGCGTCAGAGACGCTAGAACGTCCAGCAAACCGTGGAAGCTAACGTGGGGCCCCACTCGTGGGACCCACCTTGATGGATTTAGTATATCCACTCCGTCCATTTATTTCTCCAACTCATTTTAAGACTGGTGTCCAAATTTGGACCCAAACCGAGGTTCGAGTGGGGCACCCCACCTCGAATAAATTAGTGAGAAAAAATTATAAAATAAAAATAAAAACAAAAAGATAGAAATTCTGGGTGTGGACAGCAGTCCACTCGTGGACCCCACTATAATGAAATCAATAGATCCAAGACAACCATATGTTGTATCATAATGTTTATAGCTTGGGTCAAAAAATCAAATAAATCTGAATCTCAGGTGGTCCACACTACTTGAAACGGTAATGATAACAACACACATGGTTGAGCCAGTCCGATTTTGAATTGCTATCCACTTTTGGGACCCATTTGGAGGCGTTTTGAGAATCTAATCCATCCAATATCTTAATAAATAAGTTTTCTTGTTGAGGATAAAAAATGATCCATATAGGATATTCCAGTGGGACGTACGGAGACAAATAGTGGGGACAACACCTGCCCACTGATTGAGAACTTATGGGCCCCACTGTATAGTCTTTGGAAAATCTGATCCATCCAATCTCTTGAATAATAGGTTGTTAATTTTGTGACAAAAAATCAGCCCAATCAGATTTCCAGGCGGGCCATGCCAAAAGAAATAGTGGGGAGGTACGGTTTGGATTTTCACAATTGGACCATTTTAGCATATCCCACAATAAGATCTTTGCAAAATGTAATTAACCATCTTTGGTAGTGTATTATTGCGGAACTTGTGACCGAGAATATGATGATCCACCAGTCAAGTGGGCCGTACCATAAAAAAATAGTAAAAATGGCCATTCCTTTTGGAAAAGTGGGTCACAATAATCGAATTTGGACCGTCCATTAGGGAACCAAACCTAAATAAAGTAAAATTTCAATTGAAAATAAATATATCTAAGGCTATATTCATGATGAATAAATATAAATTACATTGATTGTAGATTCAAGACTGATTCTACTCAGGTCGTGACAAAATTAACAGAGTAATCGTTATTACCAACAAGTGAGTACATCCCAACACATTTCCTAGTCATTCTAAATAAGTAGGTTGTGTGATGAACACAATATGTGATGTTGATTGATGCTTGTTTAAATATTATTCAAATAATAAATGTCATGAAATGTTGCATTTCAAAAGGAGAAATGGAATATACGGATGTGAATTATTGCACGCATTCATAAGTTATTGTGCTTGGAATTCGACTCTGGAAGACCGGTAGGTACTTAGGTACCCGGTTACCCAGGGACCATCCTGAAAACCCACTAATATGTGGAAGTCTGCCCTACAAGGAAGGGGGAGCCGATTGATGGGATCTAATCGAAGTAAGTGGAAGACTGAATATATGCTCACTTGATGCATCATATCATACTAAATTCATTCTTGCATTAATCATGTATTACCTGTATTTGATGGCATTTGTTTATCCTACTTAGTTGAAAGGCATGTGAACCGTATTGGGTTACTCACCGGGCTTTTTAGCTGATGTTGTGAATTAAAAATATACAGATGATGTGGACGTTGACCCTTCAGAGAATGTACCAGATAATGAAATGGAACCACTAGATGAACCGTAGGATTATTGGCCTAATTTAACCGAGGAAGAAGTGGCGGCCCTAAACCAAGATGTTTAGATTTTTTTTTTTTGTTATTCTCAATAATTAGTAGACATTTAATAAAGTCTCAAATGGGTGGACTTACTTTATAGTTGAATATTTCGTGAATAAATTGTAACTTAGAATTTTCATTGTTTCATGTCTCTTAATGGTTTAATATTGTTAATGCACTTAGTGCACCAGTTATACCCCGTAAACTGGGCCGGAGAGTGCACAATCTATGTCCGGATTTCGGGGCGTGATAAAAGATCTCCTAGATTGGACGACCCTACCAATCTTTGGCCATTTTCTTGCTGGGCGTAAACCATTTCTTTATCTTCTCTTTAGCCATCCATTTGTGGGCAAATAGGTTAGGATAGCTGTAGGGAGGAGATTTTTTTTAGGTATGGTCAGTTCGTTAGAGCGCCTATCAGAGTAATGGTGCTGAGCACTGATTTATGCACCCTCAGATAAGTGCTTCGAAAAATGAGAAGAGAGAAATGAGGAGATTTTCTACGCTTGTATGACACCCATCTCTCTTCAAGAATTGGTAGAATGCATCCCCAAATATTGCCATAGATACATGCTTTTAGCCATTTGATTTGGGGATTTCTTCGCAATAAGATTTTCCTCAAAATGGATGTGGGGAATCCAGAAAATTTCTGAGATCAAAGTATTTCATCCCCTTTGATCATTCAAAGGTTAGGAGGCTGCATGTTCCAGGGAAAAAATTCAAATAATCGAACAACCAAATATTCCAATCTAGAAGTTCTTAGGTTTTCGCTCTCAGGTCAGTGCATCATAAATTCTGGCGGGTTGGTTTGGGTTGAGGGTCAACCGAAGCTCAACTTGACCTCAAGAGGACCTAACCTTCAATTTGACCCAAACCGAATTTGATCCCAAGGTGACCAACTCAAATCCAACCTGAAGTTCCCTATACTCGACACGATTTGACATGATCCAATCCGATCCAAATACATATGATTATTCCCATCTGACCTAACCCGGCCTGAATTTGCTCAACTTGAGCCCAACCTGGATTCAAATTGGGTTGGTATTTTGCAACCTGCATGTAACCTAAGGGCTTGACAACCCAACGTTCGCAACCTGCCCAAAATCTGGGTTGGGTCAATCGTATTTGGGCTGAGCCAAAGCCAAGTTGCAACCCTAGCTCTCCGCGGTAAAAGTAAAAGTAGGGGCATTTGGGATGGTGTAAGGCAGCGTAAATAGATTCAATTTACTATACCAACCCACGCCTTTTGAAATCCCTGCACTAAGGCAAGCATCAAAAGCAACACTTCATTGAAATGCTGTACCTTTGTCAATTGATCAGTCACTACCCTATGCAACTAGGAGCATTGATGATTTCGTCACCATAGGCATAAGACAACACTCGCCCCATAGGAATAGGGGAAAGGAAGCATGGAAAATCAAGTAAATAATGGTACCAGGCAGTCCAGACAAAGGAATGGATATGGGGTAGAGTAGAGTAGGGATATAAAGATGATAGATGAATGATTGTGAGATGCCCATATTCATTTGCTTATCTCTCCCCCTGTTTTACTGGGTTTAAGCCCCATTATCAGCCATAACCATTCACAATGTCCATATGAAAATGAAATAAATTTGACTTCAAGAATTGGTGGCCCCACCGTGATGTTTAAGTGAAATCCACCCTAATCACTAGGTATGTCGCGTTATTGGGTTGATTTTTTTGCCCTACGACTAAAATAAGGTGACACATCCGGTGACCGGGGTAGACTTTATATAAACATCAAAATGGGCCACACGTGAGGATATTTTAGACCATAAGTGTTCAAGTAAGTGACTTCTATATGAAAATGACTCAAACCATGCTTTCAAGAATTAGTGGGCCCCACCATAATGTTTAAGTGAAATCCAACCCAATCACTATCACCCCATTTTAGTTGTAAGTCCTAAATATCATCCTGTTCCATGATTTAGGTGGGTCACATGAGGGAGATAGTTGTGAGAGGGACGCCCCATGTATTGTTTCCAATTATATATGGTTCACTTGAATAACAGATCAGGCTAGTTTTTGGGCCTTATGACTAAATTGGAGTGACATACCTAGTGATCAGCGTGGATTTTACATAAATATCACCATGGGTCATGTGTGAGAAATTTTTAGGCACATATGTGCCTATTGATTTTTGCATGAAAACGGCCCAAACTTGACTTTGAGAAATAGTGGACTCTACCCTAGTTTTTAAGTGAAATCCACACCAATCACCAGGTGTGTCACCTACTTTTCGCTGTAGGGCCCAAAATTTAGCTCGATTTGTGATTTATGTGGGCCATACAAAGGAAAACAGTCAGGAAAGGGATGAGACGAATTTGAATATCAATTTATGCTAAATCAATGCAGCCTAACAACCGCCTTGTAATGTCTTATTAATGCCCTCTTCAGGCTGCCTCAGTTGGACGCGGGTTGGCTAGTGACCCCAACACCAGCCCCGGGCTGGTGTCAAAGCTGTGTGGGCCCCACCATGATGTGTTTTATCCATGCTGTCCATTCATTTTTCCACGTCATTTTAGGGCATGGGACCAAAAATAAGGCAGATCCAAATCTTAGGTGGACCACACCATAGGAAACAGTGGGAGCTGAATTCTTACTGTTGAAAACTTCTTGGAGGCCACGGAAGTTTTGGATCAAGCTGATATTTGTGTTTTCACTTCATCCAGGTCTGTGTGACCTTATCAACAGGTTGGATGGCAAATAAACATCACTGTGGGCCCTGAAAAGTTTCTAAGGGTGGATGTTCAATCAACACTGTTTTCCTGTGGCGTGGCCCACCTTAGATTTGGATCTGCCTCATTTTTGGGCCTATGCACTAAAATGAGGTGGAAATATGGATGGACAGCATGGATAAAACACATACATCATGGTGGGGCCTACACAGCTTTGACACCAGCCCCGGTGCTGGTGTTGCGGTCACTAGCCAATCCGCGTCCGCCTCAGTTACCTGCCTTGCTGGGATTGTACTACTCCATTATGAGGTAGCTGGAACCGGACAGGTCACGTTATATTCACACTGTCCACATATTTTGTTATATTACTTTAACATATAAGACAAAAAATGAGGTAAGGTTCGAGTGGACCACACATGTGGGGATTAAACACCTACCGGTGAAAACTTTGTGGGGCCACAAAAGCTTAGACTCAAGCTTCTTTTATTTATTTATTTAAAGGCAATAGAAGTTTAGGATCAAGCTGATTTTTGGTTGTCCCTTCGTACAGGTCTATGAGACCTTATGAATAAGTTGGATGGTAAATACTCATCACGGTGGGTTCTGAAAAGGTTTCAATGGCGGGTGTCATCATCAGCACTGCTTCCTGTGGTGTGGTCCACTTGAGTCTTGGATGTGCCTCAATTCTGGTTGCAAAATGGATTGATGGGATGGATGAATCCCATTAATCATGGTTATAGGTTCTCCAACCCGTCGGTATCTAGCTAGGACAAACATCGTCTCCTTGCGCCATTTTGGGATGAATTTTGGATCGTCTGCTCGGCATCCCCTTGCTAACATTCAATTGGTCAGACATCAGCACTGACAGCATTAAATGCAGTAATACGACAACGTCAATACCGACATGGAGCAATCAAACAGAAAAATCCTATTCCAGCTCAAAAGGCATCCGGACTCTTTTGGCATTTAGTAGCCATTTGCCACGTGATCTGATTTAATGCTTTGTGGGCGATGTACATAATAACCTGTATAGCCAACAAAATGCCTACGCCATTCCCTGCGTCACTGCAAGCTTATATATATATATACGTCCAAAAACATGGCAACTGAGGTTCGTCCATTTCTCTAGAAAGGAGTGGTCCCAATTGCAACTTTTTATGATGGTTGGCTTAAATGTTTGATTCATCATAATGGAAGATTCTAGCTCTATTATGTGTAAATTACGACCTATCCTCATGTCAGGTATAATCCAACCTGGCTATAGCCGTAATAATTTGATTTGAAATAAAGTTAGACTTCTTGACTTTGATTTAAAGAAGACCTCGACCTTACAACCATGAATGCTGAGGTTTTAGGCTTCGGCCAGGAAAATAGGTGAGAAATCTGGAGAATCATCGAAGAATACGAAAATGTCTCCCATAACTACGAAATGGCCCGAGGATCGCGATGATCCGAGAATCCCTCCCCTGAAATTACGGCCTTGAAAAGGGATATAATCCTGCAACCTAAGTCTATAAAGACACGTGTCCTCTTCACTATCAAGGTACAATACAGAAACTTACCTAAAGAGAGATATTCAATTATTCAAGATCCAACTGACTTAGTAGGCATCGGAGGACTAACGACTGATCCTCAGCCACCTCTTAGCCATTGTTCCATCTTTGTAGGTCTTGAATTAGAAGATCAAAATCCTTCTTCATCCTCGAGATCGATCATCGATCTCATATCATCCGTTGTTAAAATTCGGTAATAACAGTTGGCGCCGTTTGTGAGAACTTCGGCAAATAAGTCGTATTCTCACCCAAGAGCTTCTAAGAAAAATCTCCTCTGTAAAAAAGACTTCGGATGGATGGTAAAAGAAAGTACAAGGGAAAAGCCCATGCGATCGCTGGGCCGTCTGAAGCCCCACGATCCGACGATAAAGGATCTGTTCCCGAAACGCTTGCCCTCCGAATCGGAAGCTCATCCCCACACTTTGTTCAGCAGAACGGACGGCAAAGGTCCCGCAATCGCGTAACCAGAATGTTCGCTCCTGAGGAATAAGTGGGAGGTGTCGCTGAACAATTAGGAGGTGTGGACGAACGGTTCAGACACTTCAACCAACAACTTGATGAAATCAAGGCTCTCCTAGCCAGCATAGTCCAACCATCCCCAGTCTATAGAGGCAATGGTGAGCCTTAACAATCTCATCAAGCTCCTCCGCCGCAATGCTCTCTCCCGATTCCGAATCAAGGATGTACCGAGGAAGACGAAGTTGCCAATAGAGTAATAGGTGCAAGGACTCGATCTGCAGCCGGTCTGCTCGCAAGTGATTTGCATTACAAGCTCGAAGAAAAAAGATCGGCTCGTCTAGATCACGATCGTATGGATGATAACATAAATCCATTAGAAGCTGAGCTAAAGGAACTTTGGGAACGCGTAGGCGATCTCCAAAAAGCACAACATACCCGAGCACTGATCGTAGTAGATGCATTGGTTGACTCGTCCGAATCACCATTTACTGAAGAAATCCGCAAGGAACCACTTCCCAAAGGGTTCAAAATCCCTCAACTCAAACAATATACTAGGATAGGGGATTCAGCAAAACATTTGGAGAACTTCAAGGTCCAAATGGAGCTTTGCGGAGTCAATGGGCACATCATGTGCAAAGCTTTCCCCCTGTCATTGACGAGCTCAGCTTGGACTTGGTTTCTAAATTTAAAGTCAAAGTCGATCAGCTCGTTTACCCAACTGAGTAGAGCCCTTGCTACTCAGTTCATCGGAAGCATCGGCCCGAGAAAGCATTCAACTCATCTCACCACGATCAAACAAAAAGAAGACGAGTCGTTAAAGGACTACCTTACATTATTCAATGTCGAGGCCGTCCAAGTAGAGAACCTTTCTCAGGACTTGTCGCTCCACACAATGATCGGAGGATTACGAGATAAGAAATTCTTCTGGTCCGTGGGAGATGAACCACCTCAATCTGTGGCAGAATTCCTGGATCGAGCTACTAAACACATCAATGTAGAGGAGTTCGTCAATGCACACAGGTCGTTTGCCAAAAGCAGAGATCGTAAAGAAGAAAGCAGTTTGAAAAGACACAAACCAGAACAAAGGTCACCCGGTCGAAGTAGCGCTCCCCAAGGAGTCAAAGCTTCGACCCCTCGATTTGAAAAATACACGCCGCTCAATACCACCATTGAACAAGTTTTCTTGGCAGAAAAGGGTAAGCAAATGTTCGGACGGCCGACGAAAATCAAAACTGACCCCGACATGAGATCAAAATCAAAATATTGCCTGTATCATAAAGACCATGGTCATAATACGACAGATTGTTTCGATTTGAAGCGACAGATAGAAACCCTCATTCAACAGAGATTCTTAAAAGATTACATCGCCCAGTGTCAGGAGGACCAAAGGGCTGTAGATCGGAATGACCAAGCCAAAGAATAGATCAGCAACAATCCTATGGAAGAAATCCACATGATCTTTGGTGGGCCAACTACAAGGGACATTAACAATGCTCGGAAGGCCTATGTCGATAGGGTAGGACATTCGAGCCAGGACTATTTGTGAACATTACGAGCCGACCTGCGAAAGTCACAAAAATCGCCCCTGCATTAACATTCATCGAGGAAGATGCTAGAAGTGTCCTCCATCCCCACGATAATTCACTCATGGTGTCAATGGCGGTCGCCAACAAAAAACTACACAGAATGATGGTTGATACAGGTAGATCAGTGGATATCTTATACATCACAGCATTCGAGAAGATGAAAATCGACCAATCTAGGTTAAGGTTGGTCAAAACAGCCTTAACCGGATTCACTAGAGATAGTGTCATGCCAAAAGGGGAGATAACTCTTCCGGACATAGCAGGAGAAGAACCTAATTAGAGGATGATTATAGTCGATTTTGTCGTCATCAACACCCCATCTGCCTACAACGCAATAATTGACTGTCCCATCCTCCGGGCTCTCAAAGCTGGATCTCCATATACCACCTAGCTATGAAGTTCAAGACCGATGAAGGTGTCGGAGTGGTGAGAGGAGATCAATAGGAGGACCGCTGGTGTTATGAATTAACATTGCGTGGAAAAAGCTTGGTTTCAATGGTATCATGCACAACCCCCCTAGATCCTAGAGAAGAAACATGAGAGCGTAGATCACCCGCTGAGGAACTGATCAAAGTCCCATTATCGGATGATGACCCAACCTGGGTCGTCAGAATCGGATCCCAGCTGAATGATGAAGTACGGAGAGGGCTGACCACTTTTCTGAAGAAGCACACAGATGTATTCGCATGGTCTCATAAGGAGATGTCGGGTATCAGCCCGAAAATAATGGTCCACCGACTGAACTTCGATCCGACGTTCAAGTCAATTCGTCAGAAATGATGACCCTTTAACACAGAAAGGTACGCTGTGATCAAAGAAGAAGTAAAAAAAATATGCCAGGCGGAATTTATTGCAGAAATACGCTATCCCGATTAGCTCGCTAACATCGTCTTGGTGAAAAAAGCCAATGGAAAATGGAGAGTTTGTGTGGACTACACCGACCTCAACAAAGCTTATACGAAGGACAACTTCCCACTGCCCAGAATAGATCAGCTCATAGAGGCAACGTCGGGTTTCGAGCTCCTACGTTTTATGGATACATATTTTATATATAACTAAATTCGGATGCATGCTCTCGATAAACAAAAGACAGCGTTCGTCACAGACCAATAGGCCTTTGCCGCTATAAGGTGATACCCTTTGGACTTAAAAATACAGGGGCAACCTACCAACGCTTGGTCAACAAAATGTTCGCCGAACAGATCGGCAAGACCATGGAGGTTTACGTGGATGACATGCTCGTTAAGAGCCTAAAGTCGGAAAACTATGTCGAAGACCTCTACACCATGTTCGGTATTTTGAAAAAATACCGGATGAAGCTCAACACTAGTAAATGTGCTTTCAGAGTAAGCTCAGAAAAGTTTCTCGGCTTCATGGTAAACTAAAGGGGGATAGAAGCCAATCCAAAGAAGATTCGAGCGTTAATCGACATGAGCTCGCCTACTACCGTAAAAGAAGTACAACGCCTCACAGGGAGAATTGCGGCTCTTAATAGGTTGGCCACTTATAGGTGTCTCCTATTCTTCAAGCTACTTCGCAAATGCAAAGAAATGATTTGGATGCTAGAATACGAACATGCCTTCTTCGAGCTTAAAACCTACCTCGGAACTCCACCCTTACTGTCTAAACCAATGCAAGGGGAAGAATTACTGCTGTACTTAGCGGTCTCACCAACAGCCGTTAGCTCGGCCCTGATCTGTAATGACAAAGGGATGCAAAGGTCGGTTTACTACGTCAGTAAAGCCCTGATCAATTCGGAAGCACGATACCCGAACATTGAAAAACTAGCACTGGCACTGATCACAACGGCTAGGTGATTGAGACCTTACTTCCAGGCACATCCAATAGCTATGTTAACAGATCAACCACTACGACAAGTATTGCAGAAGCCAGAAATTTCAGGTCATCTCGTCAAATGGGCTGTTGAACTCGAAGAGTTCGACATACGATATCAACCTCGCACTGCTATCAAAGGTCAAGCTGTGGCTGATTTCATTGTCGAATTCACCAGCCCTCCGAGCGACCAACGTGATCACGGATCGAGTTAGCCTTCTAAAGAAAAGCAATCTGAAAGCTTCTCAAAAAGTGATCGAATAGCATCTATATGGTCGTTACACATTGACGGGTCGTCAAATTCAAGAGGCAGTGGGGCTGGCCTCATCTTAACTTCTCTAGATGGGGTGAAGGTTTAGTATGCACTCAGGTTTGTCTTCCGAGCCTCCAATAATGAAGTAGAATATGAAGCTCTCCTAGCCAGACTACGCCTTGCTTCGGTAATAGGGGTACGAAGAGTAAGGGTGCACAGTGATTCACAATTAGTGGTCGGACAAGTGATCACTGAGTATCAGGTGAAAGGAAAAAAGATGAGCGCTTACAAAGCTCGAGAACTGCTGACCCACTTTGATTATTATGAGGTCGTTCAGGTCCCAAGGACTCAAAACACCAATGCGGATTCACTAGCAAAACTAGCGTCAGCAGTGGATGGCGAGTTCAGTAGGGCGATCCCTATCAAATTCCTCCCTTACTGAAGTATAGCTCTAGAAGAACTGGCCGAGGTGTGCCCAGTGTCAGCTAACCCAAACTAGATGGATCCCATCATTCGCTTCCTACAAAGACGCGAATTGCTCGAAGACAAAAAAGAAGCACAGAAGATCCGTTACCGGTAGGCTCGCTATATATTGATTAACGAAATCCTATATAAAAGGTTTTAACCTCCCTTGCCTACTGTTCGCTCGCCTCAAGTGTAAGGCTGCGATGTAGTAATAAATCTCGGTAAGACCGAGGTCGATCCACAGGGAAAGAGGTAAACAATTCCAACTACTCTGATAACTTGAATCTAAGAAGTTTTTAGAAAAATAGTTTTTAAGAAGTAAATAGGAAATCTGAGATTTTGGTAGAACTAGAGCATTAAGGATCCACTTGTAGTAGTTCAATACCAATCCATTCATCCAAGTACAACGCAATTAGAATCAAAGTCTTATCTCTCATCTAATTGGATGATATAACATTCAAGCACAAACAGTCCCACTTAAATGTGAAAATCAACTTTCTAGTTCTAATGAAGCACATGGAACTCAAACTTGTAGCCTTCGAAGTAACAACAATGCCAAGAGACTATGTCATACTCTGGGGTTACTACAATTCGAATCTAAACAAACTCATCATGACAATATTAGAGAATTGCAAGGAACTCATGTTCGGAGTACACAAACTCTCATAATTCATCTAAAAATCCTAACTTTATTCAAACTAGAAGCTCCAAATCCAAAATTAAGAAAAGGGTACTTGAAATAAAAGAATTAAAGCATTGAAACCAACTACAAATTTCACCTCTAGCTCTAGCTAAGAGGTTAACTAAGGAAAAACATATTAAAACTAGAGCTAGAACTAAGAAAAGGAAGAAAAACTAGCTGTAGGAGGCTAGGTAGCCTCCTAGGATTTGAACTCCTTGCTTCCCACGTCCTTGCTTGCTTTGGAATAGAAGAGAGCATCTCCTTTTATAATACAGCAAGAGTACCGTAACATAATAGATTTTGTTTTGCTTCGTATGGCTTAACCAATAGTCGGATTGCATTCAAATTTGATTTGTAGCTTCCTTGTAATGTGATCTTCCTCATAGATGATTTAGATTTCCAAGATTATCTTTTGAATAGGTCCACCAATCAGATCAGTGACCGCCTCTCAAAATCGCGCAATTCGGGTACCTTCAGAACCAGTTATCTTGCTTTCAACGCTCCGGAGTGTGCAGAGGTCGGATTGATCTCAAATTTTGAATATTGGTAGAAAACTTCCTCCTATACATGATAGACAGATTAGATTGTCCAAAATAATTTCAGAATTAGGTACGAAAATTAGAACACTCAGGCCTTTTATAAAATCTGTGCAGTTGGATCTTTTTTGATGGTCGATTTTTCTTCAACCGGTACGACCAAACCACACATCCTTTTGATCTGAAACTTTGTAATTATTCATATATGGATGTGGTCTAGAAGATGGTCAAAGTAGATTCTTCATATCATCAATGATGGGTCACCTGGACTGGCCCAGAGTAGAGTGGGCGGAATCTGAAATTATTTGGACAGTTCGTATTGTTTTGGCCACCACGGTCAATCCGTATCTCCGATCGACACAAAATCACTTGGGTTATTTCGGCGTCGAGCTCCTCTTCGACATGGATATGTTGGATTTCCAAATATCATTAAGATGGGCTCAGGAAAATGGGCAATAAAACTAGAAATGGGAATAGCTTGCTGTTTGAAATTTGGAAACCTGAAATTGCATGGCCGACTGGTCTTGACCGGTCTAGCTTGTCTGTTAATTGTCTAGGGAGTGCAGCCGACCGGTTGGCCAACCGGTCTTGACCGGTCGGACCCATTTTCTGCATTCTTTCTTCTTTCTTTTCTTCTCTCCTTCGTCTCTCTTTGCTTTCTTCTTTCTTTGGCCCACCTTGGGTCTTTATCCAAAGCTGCTAAATGTCTCCTTTTGGTCTCCGATTAGGTGAAGTCTGCTCTCATTCCTACAATCACAAAACCTGCATTAGATGGGCCTTTTAAATATGCAAACCATGCATATAATGTGATGGAATGGCCTATACAATGTATAAATTGGAGGTTCTACACACCCACAACCAGCTTTTTGCTAGTCCCGAGCAAAAAGTGCGTGAAACAATTTCAAACCTTCAAACCAAATCTCCTTCAGAAGCCATGTTTCTATCCATTCTAAGACATACAAGTATAAAATTTGGAGAAATTAGGTGATAGAAGTTCAAACCTTAAACTCTCAAAGCATAATATGTGTCTACATGAAATTCCCACTGATTGATTGATAAATAGAAGAACTCGAACAACTTCAACCTAGTGTGCATAGTGAAAGTTCATCTCATGAGTTTTTGGGATTATCTTCTTCATAGATCAACTAAACTATAGATCTCAAGGTGTACAGAGCAATAACAAGCCTATGACAGGAATTTGTCTTACCGTCCTTCCGACGGCTTTCACACTACGTCCCATTTTCGGCTTTAGTTATGGGTAGACCATCCCCCGGTTGGTAATAGGTAGCCCTTTTTGGAATTTTCCACTATTTTTCTATCATTTCCAATTTCATCATTCCTTTTCCTTTTTCTTTTAAATTAGATAGGATTTTTAGAAATCCATATCTTTCATTATTTTCCCATGGACAAGGATGGACAAATTACCCTGGCTTGGTTTCTCAACAGCTTAAATCAAAATCTAGCTAATCCACAAATCACATAATCCTTTCAACCCATGAAAATCGTGTAATGTGAACTAGGTGTAAAAGTGTTCAAATTTTCTATCAATCAAATAAATAGGGGAATTCACATGTAAAACCATTATATTAAGAGAAGTTCAAAGCTTGCAACATCACTCACTTCGTATCTCCTCTTCTTATACTCGTATCATCTCGAATGCATAGAAACAAAGTTTTCCAAAAGAGTTTTGAATTTTAGAAAAATTAAAATTTTTCTACAGATTTGCTCGAAATGTCACAAAAGCTAGTAGACTAATCTAAGGAATCTCACCCGCCAACCAAAATCTTACATTGTCCTCAATGTAACAAGATATGCAATAAGCATGACATGAGAGCAATGAAATAAAACAAAGGAGAGTGAGAACGAGAGTACCTGTGGTAGCAAGTTGATCAATTCTAGCATCTTTCATTGTCTCGATGAGACTTATTCAATCCTAATTACAGAAAAATAAATCCTAACCTACCTACCTACCTTTGATTTGTCTGATCGACTACATGATCAAATTTGAGCAGGATATTCATGAATTTTAATAAATTTCTCATGAGGACCATCCAAAGTCCTGCTCGACAGTAAATATGTGTGCTTCTTATCATTGAAGTCTAATCGTATTGTGCACCACATACATAAAAGGAGGAGATAAGAGCAGTAAAAAGATATCTCCTCAAATTCTGATATGGGTTATGATCGATTAAAAATGGATCCTCCAAATCAGAATTTTCAATGGGCTGAAGGACCCATGATGGTGGAGAGACATTCGTCAAGTTTTCATTGGTTAAAGTTGTCTCCTCCACAATTTCATAATTGTACGGTGCTTCCACAAACAATGGTAAAGAGTGTAAAACAGTGGAATGGTGTTCTTCAGGCACCGACACCGTATTTAACAAAATGTCCAACTCCTTAATCATCTCATCATTAAGATCATAAAATTGGGCCAAGCATTCCTCTAGGAAATCGAGATAGTCGGATGAAGGTTAATGTTCTTCATTGAGTGAGTGCAAAAATTCAGTTTCGATGGTGAGGGACTCTCCCTCCATGGAGTGAAATTCTTCCAAACTAGGTTCTCCATAACTAGTATGAGGCACCAAGTCGGAAGTATGCAAGGCTTTGACAATCTCTTGAATAATGGGGTCATTTGAATTTTCAAAGTGAGCCAAGCATTCGTCCAAAGAATCTGAATTTTCACTCATGGGAGTCTCATTCTCCACATTAAAATTAAGCATGTCAAGTTGGTGGAGTGACTCAAAAATATCAACCTCGACCATCTCTCTAGCATGCATATCCTCTAGAGACTCATAATCATTATGCACTTGGGAAAAAGAAACCATAGGTTCATAAGCATCCACTGAACCCTCATTGTAAGTAACCCTACTATCACTTTCAGATTTAATGGATTCCTCGGGTTCGTTAACCGTCATTGAAATCTCTTCATCATTAAGTTCAAAGCATCCAAAAGAAATTATGGACTCACCATAATTGATGATGACATTGGGATCATCGAGATCAATCTCCTCTAAAAGTCTATTCATTAAATCCGAAGAAGGTGGGACTTGGGTAGCCCCATCCTCCTCATTAAAGGGGATTGATTCGATGCCCCCAATTTCGGGCTCAACTTCTTCACAAGATGGTGAGTAAGCTTGATTTGATTGTTCATCTACATACTCTTTCCATATTTCCTCTAGTATTTGTGTATACATGTCATTACAAGAGGAAGACGTATTAGGGTGATTGTGAATAACCACGGTAGGTTCTTCCCTTGAACAAGGAGAATGGTGGTTTTCCCAATTAAGACTGTACGCATTGTAAGATGAAGAGTTATATGATGGTTGGTAGGCATATCCATACAAGTGATCACACATTGTCTTATGTGGGGGAGTAGTGGAGGTTCTTTGAATCTCAGAAAAATACTCATGCTTGGAGGGATCCCGATCACAATAAGTTTGGGTCCCCAAATCTGATGTCTCATCCTCCGAAAGGTACTTGTACGCACCATTCGTCCAATCGTACATGATGAAATTTTAAGGAATTGAAAAATACCCTAATCTAAAAAAAAAAGAACAAAAAGAAGGGAGATGGGGAGATGTTACCCAATAGAGTGGGATCTATGTCAGCAACAATGTCCTACAAAATCAAACAAAAAATTGTTAGTAATCTAGAAAGAAGAAAAAAAAACCCTACTTATAGAAAAACTGAAAATCATACCAAATTAAAACTACTCTATAGCCACTAGAACAATTAAAACTGTTTAACCTTTTCCCCGACGACGACGCCAAAAACTTGTTCGCTCGCCTCTAGTGTAAGGCTGCGATGTAGTAATAAATCTGGGTAAGACCGAGGTCGATCCACAGGGAAAGAGGTATACAATTCCAACTGCTCTGATAACTTGAATCTAAGAAGTTTTTAGAAAAATAGTTTTTAAGAACTAAATAGAAAATCTGAGATTTGGGTAGAACTAAAGCATCAAGGATCCAGTTGTAGTAGTTCAATACCAATCCATTCATCCAAGTACAACACAATTAGAATCAAAGTCTTATCTCTCACCTAATTGGATGATATAACATTCAAGTACAAACAATCCCACTTAAATCTGAAAATCAACTTTCTAGTTCTAATGAAGCACATAGAACTCAAACTTGTAACCTTCGAAGTAACAGCCATGCCAAGAGACTATGGCATGCTTTGGGGTTACTACAATTCGAATCTAAACAAACTCATCATGGAAATATTAGAGAATTGCAAGGAACTCATGTTCGGAGTACACAAACTCTCATAATTCATCTAAAAATCCTAACTTTATTCAAACTAGAAGCTCCAAATCCAAAATTAAGAAAAGGGTACTTGAAATAAAAGAATTAAAGCATTGAAACCAACTACAAATTTCACCTCTAGCTCTAGCTAAGAGGTTAACTATGGAAAAACATATTAAAACTAGAGCTAGAACTAAGGAAAGGAAGAAAAACTAGTTGTAGGAGGCTAGGTAGCCTCTTAGGACTTGAACTCCTTGCTTCCCACGTCCTTGCTTGCTTTGGAATAGAAGAGAGCACCTCCTTTTATAATACAGCAAGAGTACCGCAACATAATAGATTTTGTTTCGCTTCGTACGGCTTAACCAATGGTCGGATTGCATTCAAATTTGATTTGTAACTTCCTTGTAATGTGATCTTCCTCATAGATGATTTAGATTTCCAAGATTATCTTTTGAATTGGCCCACCAATCAGATCAGTGACCGCCTCTCAAAATCACACAATTCGGGTACCTTCAGAACCAGTTATCTTGCTTTCAACGCTCCGGAGTGTGCAGAGGTCGGATTGATCTCAAATTTTGAACATTGGTAGAAACTTCCTCTTATACATGATAGACGGATTAGATTGTCTAAAATAATTTCAGAATTAGGTACACTTAGGCCTTTTATAAAATCTGCGCAGTTGGATTTTTTTGGATGGTCCATCTTTCTTCAACCAGTACGATCAGACCACACATCCTTTTGATCTGAAACTTTGTAATTATTCATATATGGATGTGGTCTAGAAGATGGTTAAAGTGGATTCTTCATATCATCAATGATGGGTCACCTGGACCGGCCTAGAGTGGAGTTGGCGGAATCTGGAACTTTCTAGACAGTTCATATTGTTTTGGCCACTACGGTTAATCCGTAGCTCCGATCGACACGAAACCACTTGGATTATTTCGGCGTCGAGCTCCTCTTCGACATGGATGTGTTGGATTTCCAAATATCATCAAGATGGGCCTAGAAAATTGGGCTAAAAAACTAAAAACTGGAATAGCCTGTTGTTTGAAATTTGAAAACCTGAAATTGCATGGTCGACCGGTCTTGACCGGTCTAGCCTGTCTGTTAAGTCTCTAGGGAGTGCAGCCGACCGGTCGGGCCTTCTTGGCCGACCGGTCTTGACCGGTCAGACCCATTTTCTGCATTCTTTCTTCTTTCTTTTCTTCTCTCCTTCCTCTCTCTTTGCTTTCTTCTTTCTTTGGCCCACCTTGGGTCTTTATCCAGGGCTCCTAAATGTCTCCTTTTGGTCTCCGATTAGGTGAAGTCTGCTCTCATTCCTACAATCACAAAACCTGCATTAGATGGGCCTTTTAAACATGCAAACCATGCATATAATGTGATGGAATGGCCTATACAATGTATAAATTGGAGGTTCAATACCTACGTTGCGTAGGACCCGAGGAGGCCGACTATGTCCTTCGAGAAATCCATTTCAGTAGCTGTGGAAATCATTCTGGAAGCAGAGCACTTGCACACAAAGTAATCCATCAAGGATATTACTGGCCCACCGTCAGCAAGACGCTTGGGAAATAGTAAAAATGTGCGACAAATGTCAGCGATTCGCTCTAGTTCCCCACCTACCATCAGAAGAGCTCAGTCCCATGTCCGGACCATGGCCATTCGCCCAATGGGGAGTTGATATCATTGGTCCCCTCCTAACGGGCAAAGGATAAGTGAAATACGCAATCGTCGCTGTTAATTATTTCATGAAGTGGGCCGAAGCAGAACCGCTTACCACGATCACAGAAAGGAAAACTATGAATTTCATATGGAAGTCGATTATATGCCAGTTCGGGATCCCAAATACTATAATCTTTAATAACGGACGTCAGTTCGACAACACGAGATTTAGAAAGTTTTGCAAAAATTTGGGCATAAAAAAAGTGTACTCATCTCCTCATCATCCCTAAGCTAACAGCCAGGTCGAGGCTGTTAACAAATCATCAAGAATCACCTTAAAACAAAGCTCGGTAAAAGAAAGGGAGCTTGGCCTGAAGAACTCTCGGAAGTGCTATAGGCTTAGAGAACCACAACTCGGTCCATTATCGGAGAGACACCCTTTAACTTGGCTTTTGGAGCCGAGGCCGTGATTCCAGTCGAGGTCGGAATGCCTACTAATCGAACAGGTCGTCATCAACCCGATCAAAATGAAAGTCAACTTTGGATGAACTTTGACCTGCTCGATGAAGTAAGAGAAACTTCCCAGGTGCGAATAGTGGCATATCAGCATAGATTCAAGCGGTATTACAACTCTCGAGTGAGAAAACGACAATTCAGAATAGGATACCTCATCCTTAGAAAAATCAATAAAGAAATCAAGGATAAGATAGGGGCCTTTAGCCCTAATTGGGAAGGCTCGTATAGAGTGCTGAGCTCGTTTTACCCCGGCACTTATTGGATCGAAAATATGGAAGGCCAACCTCTCCCTCATCCGTGGAATGCTGAGCACCTCAAAATTTATTATTCGCAATCAAGTCAAGTACGCGAATAATGTATAAGTTTGTACACAAGAAATTTTCAATAAAGATGAAATTTTTACAAAGTTTGACATGTTTAAGGGATGAGTTCAACACCTAAAATATTATAGTAAAAAAATAGTAAAGGGAACCCGTGTTCGATCAAAAGATCATAAGCTCGGATTTACCACACTACACAGAACAAGCATGACCACCAGTAGCCTACAGCTTGACACGAACTCAAGGTCGGAAACGACAGAAAGCATGATATCATTTTGATCGACATAGCTACGAGCTAAAGATCAGATATCCAACTTGTTCCAATTACCTTGGCAAATATCATTTATTCAAGTATGAAATAAAATAATACTACAATCACAGAAGCTTAAACAAAATGCACAAGTTATAAGAGTAAAAGCCTCAGAAGGGCTCAAAATTTTTTCTACTCTATGCCTCAAAAGGGCTAAAAAATATTCATAAAAAATCCCTTAAGGGATATTGATAAAAAGAAAAGAAAAGAAATGTTTTTTACCCTAAGCAGCCCCATTAGTAGTTGCGGCTGTAGCAGTATCGACCTTAGGTGCCCTGGCTTGCGCCTCAATCGAAGCAACCTCCACTTCAACGACCTCGTCCTCGTCTATTAGAGTAAGGTTGAGGTGGAGAAAATGCTTCAGGATAAGATTTTTGTAGTCCTGAAAGCCGTAGTTGTACAGCCCTTCCTGAACTGCATTCAGCTTCTCAAGCTCTGCCCTCAGCATTTCAAGCTCAGCTTGAAACTTTGCTTGAGTGTCTTGCAGAAGCCTAGCTAGATTCTTCTTCTCTTCCTCCACCGTCGTCAAGGCGATTTCAAGAGACTTTACCTTATTCTCAACAGACTGAACTTTCACCTCGGCCTCCTTCATAGTGTCTTCAAAAGATTGAGCCTGGGCCTGTGAAACCTCCAAGTCGGATTGGGAGACCTTCAGTTCAGACTGAGCCTTCTTGAGCTCAGATCTCGCAGCCTCAATCTTCTTCTTCCACCAAGATGCAACGGTGAGTGCCTCCTTCATTTAATAAGTCAGTTTGGCCATGGCCTGATGAACCATAATCAACGGAGTCGCATCCTTGAAGAAATATAAAATTGTCAGCAATATAATCACAAAAAGGTTCGTGACAAATCATAAAGAGTAACTCACCCTAAGACTGCTGTTCGCTCGCCTCAAGTGTAAGGCTGCGATGTAGTAATAAAAATCGGTAAGACCGAGGTCGATCCACAGGGAATTAGAAACAACTTTCAAACTATTCCAGCAACTCAGTTTGCAATAGATATGAAGATTCAATTGAGCAATTAAACTAAAACAGTAACTTAATGAAAACCAGTAATTTAAGGTACTAAGGCATTCAAGGATCCACTTGTAGCAATCCCATATCAATCCAATCAATCCAAGTATAGAGCATAACTAGATTTGAAGTCCTATCTCTCATCTAGTTGGAAAATAAAGCATTCAAACACATTCAATTCCATTCAAGTTGAACTTCCAAGTTCTAGTCCCATTCAACACATGTAGATTTCAAAATCATAGCCTTCGGAGTAACAGCCATGCCTATGGACTATGGCTTGCTCAAGGGTTACCATAATTCGAATCTAAACAAACACCATATGATAATCTCAGAGAATTGCAAGGAATTCATGTCCGGAGCACATGAACTCTCATAAAACATCTCAAACTATCAACTTAAGGTACTAAAAGATTAAAAACCCAAACTTGAATTGAAATTACTTGAATTTAAACTGAATCAAACATGGAAATTAGCTACAAGCTTCACCTCTCAGCCTTAGCTGAGAGATTCTAGCCGAGCATTGTCACACTACAACTAGAACTCATAATAGAAAGCATAAAAACTAGAAAAATCAGAAATTGGAGGGTTGCTAACGCTCCACGACGACTTTCGTCCTCTCCCACGACCTTCCTTGGCTTCTATGATGACCTAGGAAGAGCCCCTAGGTGTCCTTTTATAGTGTGGAAGCCCCTTGCGTCGGAAACATCCAGAAATTGTGTAAGGTTACGCACTGCGCAGAAAATCTCAGAGCTTCACGGAGAAGCTTTGTTACGCAGACGACCGGTCGCAAAACGTCAATTTTAGTCCAGAGAGTTTTGCCAAAATTCCGATTTAAACTTTTAATTCAAGGACCGGTCGCACGACCGGTCTGGGCATCGGACGGCCGGTTGCATGACCGGTCGTGAATGGTCTAGTGACCTTCTGTGAAAATTCTTCTTCTGTGCATAATCAGATCGGTCGGACGACCGGTCCTGGCGATGGACGACCGGTTGCACGACCGGTCTTGGCCTCTGTTTCCTGCTTTCTCCTTGGACTTCTTTCTTCCTTTCTTCCCCTCTCTTTCTACTTTCTTTAGTCCTTCTTCCATCTTCGTCCAATGGCTTCAATTGACTCTTTTTAGTCCCCAATTTGGTGGAGTCCGCTCTCATCCCTGAAATCACAAAACATGCATTAGATAGGCCTTTTAAGCATTAAAACCATGCATATAATGTGATGTAATGGGCAATGAAATGTATAAATTGGAGGTTCAACACACCCTCCAACCAGCTTTTTGCTAGTCCCGAGCAAAACATGTGTGAAACAATTTCAAACCTCAAAACCAAACCTCCATCAGAAACCATGTTTCTATCCATCCCAAGAGATATAAGTATAAAATTTGGAGAAATTAGGTGCTAGAAGCTGAAACCTTAAACTCTCAAAACATAATAAGTGTCTACATGAAATTCCCGCTGATTGATTGATAAATAGAAGAACTCGAACAGATTCAACCTAGTGTGCATAGTGAAAGTTCATCTCATGAGTTTCTGGGATTATCTTCTTCATAGATTAAGTAAACCAAGGATTTTAAGGTGCATAGAGCAACAACAAGCCTATGACAGGAATTTGCCTTACTGTCCTTCCGACGGCTTTCACACTACGTCCCATTTCCGGCTTTGGTTACCGTTCGACCATCCCCCGGTTGGTAATAGGTAGCCCTCTTCAGAATTTTCCATCTTTTTTCCTTCATTCCCAATTTCATCCTTTCTTTTCCTTTTTCTTTTGATTTAGATAGGATTTTTAAAAATCCATATCTTTCGTTATTTTCCATAGACAAGGATGGACAAAATTCCCCGGCTTGGTTTCTCAACACCTTAAAATCAAAGTCTAGCTAATCCACAAATTACATAATCCTTTCAACCCATGAAAATTGTGTAATGTGAACTAGGTGTAAAAAGTGTTCAAATTTTCTATCAATCACAACAATAAGGGAACTAACATATAAAACCATTATGTTGGGAGAAATTCAAGACTTACAACGTCACACACTTCGTATCTCCTCTTCTTATACTCCTATCATCTCGAATGCATGGAAATAAGGTTTTCTAAAAGAGTTTTGAAATTTGATAAAATTCGAAAAAAAATTCGCATATGAAGCTCGAAATGTTTCAAACCGCTAGATGAAGGATCCCATCTCACCCCCAACCAAATCTTGCATTGTCCTCAATGTAAAAAGATAGGTAATGAGCATGAACATGGGAGCAATGGTAAAATATGAGAGAGTGAGAACAATAATACCTGAGAGAGCGATCATGGAAGTCTACAACCCAACAACTAAAGCTACTAACATAGTAAAAGTAAATAAAACTAAACCTACCTATGCTATACCTCCATCAGACTAGGAGATCAATCATCCTGATACACAGGATCATTCAGAGTGATGGACATGTCCTCTGAATCAAATTTCTCAACAAATGGTTTAAGGCGTTGTCCATTAACTTTAAAATAGTTACCATTCGCTGCATTTTCAATCTCCACAGCCCCATGAGGAAAAACTTCTTTGACAATATATGGGCCTGTCCATCGAGATCGTAATTTTTTCGGAAAAAGATGAAGTTGGGAATTATACAAGAGCACTTTTTGTCCTTCGTGGAAAGATTTCCTGAAGATGTGCTTGTCATGAAAGGCCTTCATCTTACTCCTGTAAATTCTCGAGTTCTCATATGCATCGTTCCGGATCTCATCAAGCTCATTTAATTGAAGTTTGCGAAGCGAGCTAGCCTTATCACTGTCAAAATTTAATGCCCGAATTGCCCAATAGGCTTTGTGTTCTATCTCCACAGGCAAGTGACAGGCTTTCCCATAGACCAGTCTATAAGGGGACATTCCAATGGGTGTCTTGTAGGCGGTACGGTGAGCCCAAAGTGCATCATCTAATCTTAGGGACCAATCCTTGCGATCCGGTCTCACTGTCTTTTCAAAATCTGTTCGATTTCCCTATTGGAGATTTCAGCTTGCCCACTTGTCTGTGGGTGGTATGGGGTACTCACTTTATGCCTAATACCGTATTTCTTCATTAAAGCTTCAAAAGGTTTGTTGTAAAAGTGAGCACCACCATCACTAATGATGGCTCGAGGCGTCTCAAATCTAGAGAGTATGTTTTCTTTAAGGAACTTGAGAACCGTACGATGATCATTGGTTCTACATGGGATAGCCTCTATCCATTTAGACACATAGTCTACAGCAAGCAATATATAGACATGTCCAAATGATGAGGGGAATGGTCCCATGAAATCGATGCCCCAACAGTCAAAGACTTCAAGATATTGAATTGGGGTGAGAGGCATCATATTTCGACGGAATAGTCCTCCTAACTTTTGGCAGCGCTCGCATGCTTTGCAAAACTCGTGGGTGTCCTTGAGTAGCGTGGGCTAATAAAAACCACACTGCAGAATTTTTACAGTAGTTTTCTTAGCGGAAAAATGACCCCCACATGCTTGATAATGACAAAAGGAGATGACGGAATTATGTTCATCATCAGGGACACATCTCCTTATAATTTGGTCTGAGCAATATTTAAACAATAAAGGTTCATCCCAGAAAAATCTGTGCACTTCCCTTAGAAATTTACGTTTGTCCTGCGCAGTCCAATGATTCGGCATTGCACCTGTGGAAAGATAATTGGCTATATCAGCGTACCATGGTGGATGCATAGCAACAAAGAGTTGCTCATCAGGGAATGAGTCCTCAATAGGTGACTCGTCAATGGAATTAGGTAGGACTAGGCTGGGATAGATGATCCGCCACCACATTTTCTACCCCCTTCTTGTTTTTGATCTTCAAGTCGAATTCTTGAAGAAGTTGGATCCATCTAAGCAAATGGGGCTTAGCATCCTTCTTAGAAAGAAGGTGTTTCAGCGCCACATGATCCGTGTAAACAATAACCTTGGATCCTATTAAGTAAGGCCTGAATTTGTCCAAGGTAAAAATGACAGCTAGGAGCTCTTTCTCCATAGTCGAATAATTAACTTGGGCGGGATTCAAGGTCCTACTTGCGTAGTAGATAATATGGGGCTTCTTATCCTTCTTTTGGCCTAACACCGCCCCAATAGCATAATCGCTCGCATCGCACATCAACTCAAAAGGAATGGACCAATTTGGTAGTTGCATGATATGAGTGGTTGTCAACATGTCTTTTAGCTTTGAAAAAGCTAATTGACATTCAGCACTCCAATCAAATTGGTTCTCCTTTTGTAGAAGGTTACATAAAGGCCTTGAGATATGACTAAAATCTGTTATGAATCTTCTATAGAAACCAGCGTGTCCAAGGAAGGACCGCACATCGCGTATGCTTTTGGGTGGTGGTAGATTGGAAATTATGTCAATTTTTGCCCGGTCTACCTCTATTCCATTGGACGAGATGATATGTCCAAGGATTATTCCTCTTTGTACCATGAAATAACACTTTTCCCAGTTTAAAACGAGGTTCTTCTCCTCACACCTCATCAAGACCAACTTCAAGTGCTTGAGGCACTCATCAAACGTACAACCAAAAACAGAAAAGTCATCCATAAATACTTCAAGAAACTCACCCACCATGTCCGAGAAAATACTCAACATGCATCGTTAGAATGTGACGGGTGCATTACATAGCCGAATGGCATTCTTCGGTAAGCGAAGGTACCAAACGGGCATGTAAATGTGGTTTTCTCTTGGTCCTCCGGAGATATCTCAATTTGGTTGTATCTGGAATAGCCTTCTCGGAAGCAATAATAGGAATGGCTTGCTAACCTCTCCAAAATTTGATTCATAAATGGGAGAGGGAAGTGGTCTTTCCTAGTAACCGTGTTGAGCTTCCGATAATCAATGCACATACGCCAACCGGTGGTCACCCTAGTCGGTATAAGCTTGTTGTTGGTGTTTTCTATGATGGTAATACCGAATTTCTTGGGGACAACTTGGGTAGGACTCACCCATTGGCTATCTGAGATGGGGTAGATGATACCCACATCTAATAGCTTTAACACCTCGGCTTTGACAACCTCCATCATGTTTGGATTTAGCCGTCTTTGAGGTTGTCTAGTCATTTTTGCATTTTCTTTAAGGTGTATATGGTGAGTGCAAACCGAAGAATCTATCCCTTTGAGATTCGCTATTGTCCAACCTATGGCTTCCCTATGTTCTTTGAGTAGCTCAATCAACTTGAGCACTTGGTCTTTCTCTAGGTGAGAGGCAATGACAACTGGGAAAGTTTCCTCCTGACCCAAATATACATATTTAAGCTCGGATGGCAATGGTTTAAGGTCAAGCTTCGGTGGTTTGATGTTAGACTGGTAGAGGCCTTGATGTGGTTGGTGGTAACTTTTCAAAATGGGGCCTCCACCGGCTAGCACCAACTACCAGTCTTTCTATATTTAATGCTTGCACAATTCCACTAATGATGGGGTCTTCAAAATCCATGAAATGTGCCAAGCATGTCTCCAAGCTTTCTAGTGATTTAAGTTGGAGGAGTTCTTCTTCTTCAAAAGATTCGAGCATGTTTACCTCGAAGAACTCATCATCATCGACATCCCTATGTCTTTTGCCCAAGTGAAACACATTCACCTCTAATGTCATGTTTCCAAAGGATAGTTGCATCACCTCATTCCGGCAATTGATGATTGCGTTTGATGTGGCAAGGAATGGGCGGCCTAATATCACCGGTATTTGAGTGCTAGCATCCAAAACCGGTTGTGTGTCCAAGACGATAAAATCTACTGGGTAGTAGAATTTGTCAACTTGGATTAGAACATCCTCAACTATCCCCCTCGGTACACGGATAGATCTATCAGCGAGTTACAACGTGGTTTTGATGGGTTTTAATTCACTAAGACCCAATTGCTCATATACCGAGTATGGGATCAAGTTCACACTCGCCCCCAAATTTAGCAAGGCACGCTCAATCCGGTAGTCTCCAATGATACATAAGACGGTGGGACTACCGGGATCTTTGAATTTTGGGGCGGTCTTTTGAGTGAGAATGGCACTCACTTGCTCATTTAAGGAGGCCTTTTGCTGCACATTATATTTGCGTTTTGTTGTGCATAGGTCCTTTAGAAACTTGGCATAAGAGGGGATTTGTTTGATAGCATCAAGCAAAGGGATGTTAATCTTGACTTGTCTGAAAATCTCTAGAATATCATGAGAGTTTGGAAGAGATTTTGGGGCAACAATCTCGAAGGGAATGGTGCTACGGGCTTGTAAACGCGTTCCGTTTCTTGTGGGGCTAAGTTAGATCCATCCTCATCATCAGAATTTACCGGATCATTAGGCTTGTCGGCCTTCACCGGAATAGATTTGTCAATTTGTTTACCACTTCTATGAGTGGTGATGGATTTGGCTTGCTCCATGTGTTGGTTGGAAGGATTAGGAATGCTCACTTCATGTACTTGCTTTGGATTGGGTTGAGGTTGGGCCGGAAAGGTCCCTTCCCTAGCATTCAAGCGTCCCTTAATCTCATCAACCGAGACTTTAAGCTCTTGGAACATTTGTTGATTTGTTTGATTGATTTGCGTTTGACCTTGTATAAACGCTTTCAAGGTATCCTCCATTGAGAATTGAGGTGGGGCCATATTTTGCACGGGTGGCCCTCCTTGAGAGTTGGTAGGATTGCCCGTGGGAGCATTCTTCCAACTGAAATTTGGGTGGTTCTTCCAACTATTATTGTACGTATTACCCACCGGTCCATTGAAAGGCCATTGATACCCATATGTGGCATTTGCATGTTCATGTAATCCCTCTTGAAATGCAGGAATTGTGGGACAATCTTGCGTAGCGTGTAAATCGGTGAGACAAATCCCACATATGGTTTCAATAGCTTCATTGGACTTTGGAACTCCACTTTTACTAAGTTCCATGGCCTCGGCCTTCCTTGTTAGGTTGGCTATCCTTGCATTCACGTTGTCTTCCTCCTTTCGGATATAGATCCCTCCTTTCTCTTGAATAGGCTTGGGGTTATTGGGTTTATCCGAGGTATCCCAAGATTGGGCATTTTCATTCAACATGTCCAAGTAACTCCAAGCCTCATCTGGATTTTTGCTCATAAACTCTCCATTGCACATCATCTCTACAAATTAGCGCATATTGAAACTTAATCCATCAGTGAAAAAATTTATAATTCGCCAACTCTCATAGCCTTGATGTGGGCAAGTAAGTAGGAGGTCCTTAAATCTCTCCCAACATTGGAAGAAAGATTCACCCTCTTTAGCCGAGAAATTCATTATGGCTCTTCGAAGGGTGTTCGTTTTATGAGCCGGGAAGAACTTTTTCAAGAATTCCCGGGTCATCTTATTCCATGACCCAATCGAATGTGGTTTAAGAGAGTGAAGCCAATCTTTGGCTCTTTCTTTCAATGAAAAGGGAAAAAGTTTAAGTCTAATGGTATCTTCTGAAACATTGGTGTATTGCAAGGTAGCCACCACTTCTTCGAATTCTTTTAAGTGCAGATATGGGCGGTCAGAGTCTAGCCCATGGAACTTTGGTATAAGTTGAATTACACTCGGCTTTATGTCAATGTTTCCCCCGTTTGGTCGTAGAACCACACAAGAGGGTGTAATTGCACTGGGCTGGTTGTAGGTAATCCGCAGTGATCCCATTGGAGGAACGTTATGTACCTCATTCTCTCCTACTCCTTCTTGATTTGCGTTTGTAGTTGGAGTAGGGGAGGAGGATTCCTTAAAGGTGTTTGATCCATACTCCCTAAACTTTCACAATGCTCTTGGTAATTTCGGACTCGTCAATGGACTGACAATGGTCCAACTAAACCACCTTCAGATTGGAGACGATTTGAGTGGTTACGTTCCCAATGGGAAATAAACCACTCAACCAACAACTAAACTAGTCCTAAATCCTAGAAATCTGAAATTAATCTGAAAATAGAAAATCTGTAAAAAGCTAAGTTAGAAAGGTATTACCAAATGTGCTTGAACTAGAGAAGAAATCCTACAAAACAAAACAATTTGTTAGTTCTAAAAAAATCAGAAAGCCTATCTACTTCTACTTCTACAGCCACTAAAACAATTTGAAAACCGTTATCTAAATTTCCCCGGCAACGGCGCCAAAATCTTGTTCGCTCGCCTCAAGTGTCAGGCTGCGATGTAGTAATAAAACTCGGTAAGCGAGGTCGATCCACAGGGAATTAGAAACAACTTTCAAACTATTCCAGCAACTCAGTTTGCAATAGATATGAAGATTCAATTGAGCAATTAAACTAAAACAGTAACTTAATGAAAATCAGTAATTTAAGGTACTAAGGCATTCAAGGATCCACTTGTAACAATCCCATATCAATCCAATCAATCCAAGTATAGAGCATAACTAGATTTGAAGTCCTATCTCTCATCTAGTTGGAAAATAAAGCATTCAAACACATTCAATTCCATTCAAGTTGAACTTCCAAGTTCTAGTCCCATTCAACACATTAGATTTTAAAATCATAGCCTTCGGAGTAACAGCCATGCCTATGGACTATGGCTTGCTCAAGGGTTACCATAATTCGAATCTAAACAAACACCATATGATAATCTCAGAGAATTGCAAGGAATTCATGTCCGGAGCACATGAACTCTCATAAAACATCTCAAACTATCAACTTAAGGGACTAAAAGATTAAAAACCCAAACTTGAATTGAAATTACTTGAATTTAAACTGAATCAAACATGGAAATTAGCTACAAGCTTCACCTCTCAGCCTTAGCTGAGAGATTCTAGCCGAGCATTGTCACACTACAACTAGAACTCATAATAGAAAGCATAAAAACTAGAAAAATCGGAAATTGGAGGGTTGCTGACGCTCCACGACGACTTCCGTCCTCTCCCACGACCTTCCTTAGCTTTTATGATGACCTAGGAAGAGCCCCTAGGTGTCCTTTTATAGTGTGGAAGCCCCTTGTGTCAAAAACATCCAGAAATTGGATAAGGTTACGCACTGCGTAGAAAATCTCGGAGCTTCACGGAGAAGCTTTGTTACGCAGACGACTGGTCGCACGACCGGTCTGAGCTCCCTGACGACCGGTCGCACGACCGGTCGCAAAACGTCAATTTTAGTCCAGATAGTTTTGCCAAAATTTTGATTTAAACTTTTAATTCAAGGACCAGTCGCACGACCGGTCTGGGCATCGGACGACTGGTCGCACGACCGGTCGTGAATGATCCAGTGACCTTCTGTGAAAATTCTTCTTTTGTGCATAATTGGACCGGTCGGACGACCGGTCCTGGAGATGGACGACCGGTCGCACGACCAGTCTTGGCCTCTGTTTCCTGCTTTCTCCTTGGACTTCTTTCTTCCTTTCTTCCCCTCTCTTTCTACTTCCTTTAGTCCTTCTTCCATCTTCATCCAATGGCTTCAATTGACTCTTTTTAGTCCCCAATTTGGTGGAGTCCGCTCTCATCCCTGAAATCACAAAACATGCATTAGATAGGCCTTTTAAGCATGGAAACCATGCATATAATGCGATGTAATGGGCAATGCAATGTATAAATTGGAGGTTCAACAGCTGCTCTCTATTCTAACTCCAATCATCTAGTTGGGATCAGAAGTAGCCAGCCTGGTCAAGTTGTCTGGAATGCAACTGTTCACGCGGGCGTACGAGGCTATACCATTGATCTAGGTCAAAAATTTCTCCGTAATCGGAGACATGTTGACCCGCTCGTCGCTTGAGGAAGCAGCTCTTGAAGAACTACGAGCCTGTGGAAGTGGTGGGGCCCCTAACAAGCTGGCATGAGTTGCAGGACCCTTCAACGCAACCGGCTCAGTTTGTCCCTCAGAGGTCTCCGGTATCTTTACAACCAGAGGTCGTGACGCCAACGGCTCGACCTTAACAGGAGAGCTTGAATCAATAGGTTGCCCAGTCCCACATACAAAGGACTGGGGGAGTCGCTGCTGCCTTGAAGGCTCAGATGAAGCCTCCTTCTTCCTCGGAGGCTCGGAGGTCTACCCACGCTCAAAGACGTAGGAAGGGATTTTGCGGACCTTTGACACTACTTTTGGGGCCATTCCTATTCTAGAAAAATGTGTCAAACAGTTAAGCAAATAAAACTGGGTGAGAAATATATACGAGCTATTTACAAGTTACCGATCTGAGTCACAAACAGAGTTAAGAGCTAGCAAGCGATGAAAGTCCCTCTCTTCAATAGAAAATTCCTAGCAGCCTGGATTTACCTTTCTTGCGTGGCCGAAAGAGCTACTTGGATAGTCATAGAGGCTGCAATCAATGGAAGTCAACCATTAGAAGGATTAAAAATTAAGGATGATGATTAAGTGTCAATAAGCCAGGTAGGTCGAAATGTTGTTCGACCTGACAAAGCGAAATAGCTCAGACTCTGTACTCCAAGGGTTGAGGCTCGTCTGATGAAGACTCCCAGTTCCCCGAAGCGAAGAACCACTTCTTTTTCCAAGTTTTAGTGGAGGATGGCAAGCCAGTAACCAGTGAGCCACCCTGATCCGGAATCAAAGAAAAATAATAAAGTCCCTAACCTCCCAAGGACTTAAGGGAATACATTGAGAACAGCTCGCCAAAGGTCAGCTCTTTGTTACTAACCCTTTGCCATAGAATATAACACCCAACTATACATCTCCAGGCATTAGGTTGCAACTGGCTTACATACAAACCTAGAAGACTGATGACCTCGCGTACAAATGGGTGAAGAGGTAATCGCTGCCTCGCCTCTAAATGCGTTAAGGAGATTACTATTTCTCCCTGACGAGGTCGGCTCGGTCTGTCACCTTAGTCGGGAACCCTAAACTCTATAAAATCAGGGATTCATATATTTCCCTAAGTACGTCGAGCTCGTCCTAGGTAATTAGTGAGGTTACACTATTTAATTCAAAAATCTCCTTACGAGCTGTTGCACCCTCAAAGACTAGTTCTGGAGGCTCTGATTCCGCTTCATCAGCATAATCTACTATCTTAGTCCTAGAACTAGATTCTCTAGGGTTCATCTCCCGAGAATCTAGAGAAGGTAGGTTTGATTCAGGATCTTCAAACCTCACATTGGGGATAGCATCAGAGTCCGAGGATTCATACATAATTAAAAGCAAAAATAGCAAGTAAAAGAGTTGATTGGGGATTGAAGAGCGTACCAAGAACGCTGGTACACCGGCTTAAGAAAGATGATCAAGAAGGCGAAGAAGAAAAGAGAAAACGGGAAGTTCAAATGCTCGGAGGGATGAAGGGTTCAAAGGAGGAGTGAAGAAATGAAAATTTTAGCTAAGTCCAATACTTATAGTCAAAAGATCTCTTTGCGTTTAATGTGTTCGCTCGCCTCGAGTGTAAGGCTGCGATGTAGTAATAAATCTTGGTAAGACCGAGGTCGATCCACATGGAAAGAGGTAAACAATTCCAATTAATCTAATAACTAGAATCTAAGAACTTTAGGAAAATAGTTTTTCACATGAATAGGAAAATTTGAAATTAAGAAGAACTAGAGCATCAAGGATCCACTTGTAGTAGTCTAATGCCAATCCATTCATCCAAGCACAACACAATTAAAATCAAAGCTCTATCTCTCATCTAATTGGAGGATATAACATTCAAGCATAAATAGTCCCACTTAAATCTGGAAATCAGATTTCTAGTTCTAATAAAGCACATAGAACTTGAACTTGTAGCCTTCGGAGTAACAGCCATGCCAAGAGATTATGGCATGCTCAAGGGTTACTACAATTTGAATTAAAACAACTCAATCATGGTACTCTCTGAGAATTGTAAGGAACTCATGTCCGGAGTACACAAACTCTCACAAAACTTCTAAAAATCCAAACTTTATTCAAACTAGAACTCGAAAATCCATACATAAGTAAAGGGTACTTGAAGAAACGAATTGAAGCATTGAAACAAACTACAAACTTCACCTCTTAGCTCTAGCTAAGAGGTTAACTAGAAGAAAACATAGAAAACTAGAAACTAGAATTAGAAGAAGAAGAAGACTAGCTGTAGGAGGCTAAAAAGCCTCCTAGGTCTTGATCTCTTTGCTCCCCACGTTGCTAGATGGGTTAGGAAGAGGCTGTAGGTGTCCTTTTATGGCTTAGAGGCATCATCGACTTGGAAGAATCGCGGAACTACGGAGTCCTCCCGCACTTAGGAAACCGAAAAATCAGAATTAGAAAGCTGCAACTTGCTATCTACCTGTGGACGAATGGTCTTGACCGGTCGGACTTGGCTGGCTGACCGGTCTTGATTGGTCTTTTGACAGTCCAGGGAGTGGCCTACCTATTGGCCGACCGGTCTTGACCGGTCGGACCTCCTATTTTCCTTTATTTTCCTTCTTTCTTTCTTCCTCATTGTCCTCTCTTTCTTCATCATTCTTTGGTCCACCTTACGCCTTTATCAAAGGCTCCTAAATGTGCCCTTTTGGTCACCAATTGGGCGAAGCCACTCTCATTCCTACAATCACAAAAGCATGTATTAGATTAGTCTTTAAACATGAAAACCATGCATATAATGTGATGTAATGGGCTATGACATGTATAAATTGGAGGATCAACACACACCCCCTAACCAGCTTTTTGCTAGTCCCGAGCAAAACATGCGTGAAACAAGTTTAATCCTCTAAAAATCAACTCTCCTTCAGAAACTATGTTTCTATCCATTTCAAGACATACAAGTGTAAAATTCAGAAAAAATGAGATGTTAGAAGTTGAAACCTTAAATTCTCAAAACATAATAAGTGTTGATATGAAATTCCCGCTAATCGATTGATAAATAGAAAAACTCGAACAAATTCAACCTAGTGTGTATAGTGAAAGTTCATCTCATGAGTTTCTGGGATTATCTTCTTCATAGATCAACTAAACTATGGATCTTAAGGTGCACAAAGCAACAACAAGCCTACGACAGGAATTTGCTTTACCGTCCTTCTGACGGCTTTTACACTACATCCCATTTTCGATTTTGGTTACGGGTAGACCATCCCCCGGTTAGTAATAGGTAGCCCTTTTCAGAATTTTCCACCATGTTTTCCATCATTCCTAATTTTCGTCCTTCCTTTTCCTTTTTCTTTTACATTAGATAGGATTTTTAGAAATCCATATCTTTCGTTATTTTCCCGTGGACAAGGATGGACAAAGTACCCCGGATTGGTACCTCAACACCTCAAATCTAAGCCTAGCCAATCCACAAATCACATAATCCTTTCAAACCATGAAAATCGTGTAATGTGAACTAGGTGTAAAAGTGTTCAAATTTTCTATCAATCATATAAATAGGGGAATTCACATATAAAATCATTATATTAGGAGTAGTACAAGATTTGCAACATCACTCACTTCGTATCTCCTTTTCTTATACTCGTATCATCTCAAATGTATTAAAATAAGGTTTTCTAAAAGTGTTTTGAATTTTAGAAAAATTGAAATTTTTTACATAATTGCTCGAAATGTCACAAAAGCTATTAGATTCATCTAAGGAATCTCACCCCCCTACCAAAATTTGACATTGTCCTTAATGTAACAAGGTATGTAATAAACATGACATGAGAGCAATGAAATAAAACAAAGGAGAAGACGAGAGTACTAAATCCTAAATCCTAACAAAGGAGAGGACGAGAGCAATAAAATAAAACATGATCAATTATAGCATCTTCCATTGTCTCGATGAGACTTATTCAATCCTAATTGCAGAAAACTAAATCCTAACCTACCTACCTATCTTTGATTAGTCCGATCGACTACATGATCAAATTTGAGCAGGATCTTCATGAATTTTAATAAATTTCTCATGATGACCATCCAAGGTCCTGCTCGACAGTAGACATGGATGCTTTTCTTCATTGAAGTCCAATATTTATGTGCACCACATGCATGATAGAAGGAGATAAGAGCAGCAAAAAGATATCTCCTCAAATTCTGATCTGTGTTATGAATGATTAAAAACGGGTCCTCCTAATCAGAATTTTCAATGGGCTGATGGACCCATGATGATAGAGAGACATTCATTAAGTTTTTATTAGGTTAAAGTTGTCTTCCTCCACAATTTTAGAATTATACGGTGCTTCCACAAATAATGGTAAAGAGTGTAAATCAATGGAATGGGGTTCTTTAGGCACTGACATCGTGTCTAACAAAATTTCCAACCCTTAATCATCTCATCATCAAGATTATAAGAGTGGGCCAAGCATTCCTCTAAGAAATCGAGATAGTCGGATGAAGGATCATGATCTTGCTTGAGTGAGTGCAAAAATTCAGTTTCAATGGTGATGGACTCTCCCTCCATGGAGTGGAATTCTTCCAAACTAGGTTCTCCATAACTAGTATGAGGCACCAAGTTGGAAGTATGGAAGGCTTTAACAATCTCTTGAATAATGGGGTCGATTGAATTTTCAAAGTGAGCCAAGCATTCGTTCAAAGAATTTAAATTTTCACTCAAGGGAGTCTCATTCTCCACATTAAAATTAAGCATGTCAAGTTGTTGAAGGGACTCAAAAATATCAACATCGGCCATCTCTTTAGCATACATATCCTCTAGAGACTCATAATCATTATGCCCTTGGGAAAAAGAAACCATAGGTTCATAAGCATCCACTGAACCCTCATTGTAAGTAACCCCACTATCGCTTTCAGATTTAATGGATTCCTCGGGTTCGTCAACCGTCATTGAAAACTCTTCATCATTAAGTTCAAAGCATCCAAAAGAGATTGTTGACTCACCATAATTGATGATGACATTGGGTCATCGAGATCAATTTCCTCTAAAAGTCTATTCATTAAATCCAAAGAAGGTGGACTTGGGTAGCCCCATCCTCCGCATTAAAGGGGATTGATTCGATGCCTCCAATTTCGGGCTCAAAGTCTTCACAAGATGGTGAGTAAGCTTGATTTGATTGTTCATCTACATACTCTTTCCATATTTCCTTAAGTATTTGCATATACATGTCATCACAAGAGGAAGACGTTTTAGGGTGATTGTTAATAACCATGGTTGGTTCTTCCCTTGAACAAGGAGAATGGTGGTTTTTCCAATTAAGACCGTACGCATTGCAGGATGAAGAGTTATATGATGGTTGATAGGCATATCCGTACAAGTGATCATGTATTGTCTTAACCGGTTGGCCACTATTCACCCATTCCTTTTGTTGTTGCATACCTCCTACCATAATCGGTGGAAAACTCATGTTATTTTCAATCCGGTAATCACGTAATATTTTTTCCGGATGATTATTCAATTTTGCTTCGTTTCGGTATTCCCCCATCGTCTTACATTGTGTCTCAATATGTGTATTGCTTTCATTAATGTAATCACGCATCGTCTTACGTTGGGGGGTAGTGGAGGTTCTTTGAATCTCAGAAAAATACTCATGCTTGGGGGGATCCCAATCACAATGAGTTTGGGTCCCCCAATCCGACGACTCATCCTTCAAAAGGTACTCATACGCACCATTCGTCCAATCATACATGGTGAAATTTTAAGGAATTGAAAACTACCCTAATCTAGAAAAAGAACAAAATGTAAGGAGATATGGAGATGTTACCCAATAGAGTGAGATCTATGTCAGCAATAATGTCCTACAAAATCAAACAAAAAATTGTTAATAATCTAGAAAAAAAATAAAAAAATCTACTTCTATAAAAACTGAAAATCCTACCGAACTAAAACTACTCTATAGATACTAACACAATTAGAACCGTTTAACCTTTTACCCGGCAACGGCACCAAAAGCTTGTTTGCTCACCTCAAGTGTAAGGCTGCAATGTAGTAATAAATCTCGGTAAGACCGAGGTCGATCCACAGGGAAAGAGGTAAACAATTCAAACTAATCTAATAATTAGAATCTAAGAACTTTAGGAAAATAGTTTTTCACATGAAATAGGAAAATTTGAAATTAAGAAGAACTAGATCATCAATGATCCACTTGTAGTAGTCCAATGCCAATCCATTCATCCAAGCACAACACAATTAGAATTAAAGTCCTATCTCTCATCTAATTAGAGGATATAACATTCAAGCACAAACAGTCCCACTTAAATCTGGAAATCAGATTTCTAGTTCTAATGAAGCACATAGAACTTGAACTTGTAGCCTTCAGAGTAACAGCCATGCCAAGAGACTATGGCATGCTCAAGGGTTACTACAATTTGAATTCAAAGAACCGAATCATGGTAATCTCAGAGAATTGCAAGGAACTCATGTCTAGAGTACACAAACTCTCACAAAACTTCTAAAATCCAAAATTTATTCAAACTACAACTTGAAAATTCATAAATAAGTAAAGGGTACTTGAAGAAACGAATTAAAGAATTGAAACAAACTACAAACTTCACCTCTTAGCTCTAGCTAAGAGGTTAACTAGAAGTAAACATAGAAATCTAGAAACTAGAACTAGAAGAAGAAGAAGACTAGCAGTATGAGGCCAGAAAGCCTCCTAGGTCTTGATCTCTTTGCTCCCCACGGTTCTAGATGGTTAGGAAGAGGCTGTAGGTGTCCTTTTATAGCTTAGAGGCGTCACCGACTTGGAAGAATCGCAGAACTATGGAGTCCTCTGGCACTTAGGAAACCCAAAAATCGAAATTAGAAAGCTGCAACTTGCTGTCTACATGTGGCCGACTGGTCTTGACCGGTCGGACTGGGCTGGTCGACCGGTCTTGACCGGTCTTTTGACAGTCCAGGGAGTGGCCTACCTGTTGGCCAACCAGTCTTGACCGGTCAAACCTCCTATTTTCCTTTATTTTCCTTCTTTCTTTCTTCCTCATTCTCCTCTCTTTCTTCATCATTCTTTGGTCCACCTTGGGCCTTCATCAAAGGCTCCTAAATGTACCCTTTTGGTCACCAATTGGGTGAAGCCACTCTCATTCCTACAATCACAAAAACATGTATAGATTAGTCTTTAAACATGAAAACCATGCATATAATGTGATGTAATGGGCTATAACATGTATAAATTGGAGGCTTTACATAATGCGGGTACCACCTCGATCTCCACCCCTTCGATGCTGCAGATTCTGAGTTGATTGTATAAAAATCGACGCACGGTACAACCACTTTGCGGCACCCCATTCATCAAGACTCTGCAAACACCTCCACACCGTACGGGCGAATGATAACTCCTCGATTTTTTAAAAGGCGCATTAAAAGTCATTTTCCCGCCCATCTGAAATGATGGTAGTAAAGCAGCTAAAAGCTAAAAATAATCTGATCAGCATATCTTCCTCAACAAGTTACTCCCGAGCCAGATGAGCTAGACGCGAGAGTAGAGGAGCTTCTGTTATAGGCAAATTATGAGTTGTCCTCAGGTCCGAACAATCTGACTTGAAATAAAGTTAGACTCCTCGACCTCAACTCAAAGATGACCTCTCCCTTACATCCATGAATGCCGAGGTCTTAGGCTTCGACAAGGAAATAGGCGAGAATTTGGAGAATAGTCGAAGAATATGGAAACGTCTCCCATAACTATGGAACGGCCAGAGGATTGCGGTGATCCGAGAATCCCTCCCCTGAAATTACGGCCTTGAAAAGGGATATAATCCTGCAACCTAAGTCTATAAAGACATGCGTCGTCTTCACTATCAAGGTACGATGCAGAAACTTACCTAAAAAGAGATATTCTATTATTCAAGATCCAACTGACTTAGGCATCGAAGGACTAACGGCTGGTCCTCGGCCACCTCGTAGCCATTGTTCCATCTTTGCAGGGTCTTGAATCAGAGGATCAAAATCCTTCTTCATCCTCAAGATCAATCACTGATCTCATCTCATCCGTTGTTAAAATTTAGTAACAACAAGCTGTTAACTCTAAGGAAGTTGATTGGGTGGTGACCCTAACACCATGGTGTGGTCCACTATGATTTATATGTTTTATCCTCATTGTCCATCCATTTTGCCAGCTTATTTAAGGTGTGAGCCCAAAAATGAAGTCGATCTGAAGCTTAAGTGGACCACACCATAGGAAATAGTGTTGGTTGAATGCCCACCATTAAAAAAAATTTGGGGCCACAAAATTTTTGGATGAAGTTCATATTTGTGGTTTCCTTGCATCCACATCTAACCTCAATGGCAAATAAATATTGCAGTGGGTCTTGGGGCGCAGGTTTCAATACTTCATTTCTGGCGTCATTTTGTAAAATGATCAGACAAAATGGATGGACAACATTGATATAAAACACATACATCGTAGTGGGCCCCATAGAGCCAACACCACATAGGTGTTGGGGTCCCCACCCAATCCACTTCCTAATTCTGGAGGCTAACCAGCATGATCATGACACTTACCTAGCTGCAACCCGATCTAGCCATGTCGGTTGGACCTTGATGTAGGGCCCACCTCGATGTATGTGTTATATCTCTACCTGTGACCTAAATCCAGCAATGTGAGTGGGACCCTGATGTGGGGCCCTCCTTGATGTATGTATTGTATATGTACATCGTTTATCCATTTTGCCAGCTTATTTTACTGCATGGGCAAAAAATGAAGCACGCCCAAATCTCATGTAGACTACACCATAGGGAAATAGCGATGGTTGATCATTAAAAACATATTTTGGGCACAAAAGTTTTGGATCAAGTTGATATTTGTTTTTTCATTCATCTAAGTCTGTGTGTTAACGTTGCTAACAAGTTGGATGCCAAATAAACATTACAGCGGTCCCTAAAAAGTTTTTAATAGAAGAGGTTGAAGGATCACTGTTTCATTTGGTGTGGTCTACTTGACATTTGTATCTGCTTCATTTTTAGTACCATGCATTAAAATGAACTAGAAAGAATGGATGGACAATGTAGACATGCAATTGTGGATGTTGGATCCGCGAGGCGGGTCTCGCTCACATGCCTTTTTGGGGTTTTTTTTTTTGTTGAGTGTAAAGGGGGTGTTATATTTGACCAGATTTGCCACTAATGAGAATTTGATTCCCATAGTCATCCAGACCCTGTAGAATATTAGGAGTGAGAATCCGAAGGATCTCAGTCTTAGATAACTCCTTAATCTCCGGGTAAGGGACCATGGTTACAAAGAGGAAATGTGTTAAGCACTTGCTTTACTCATATGAACGTAGATGTAATGCCTATGACAAGTTGTAGTCTAGTTGGATAAATCGACATTGACTCTCCCACTTACCAAAGCGATAATCATTCAGTCCAAATTTATTATGGACAGGTCCGACTATCTCGGCAAGCCACAGAGCATACATTCGAACGAGTTGGGTACTGAATAGGTGGCCCTCACAGACATGATGGACGGGCTGAAAAGGGGAAGATTCCTCTTCTCGCTCGGTAAGAACCCCTCAATGATGTTGGCTGACCTACTGAGATGAGCTCAAAAGTACACCAATGTTGATGAATTGATCAGTTCCCACAAAGACACCAAGGGCGAGAGAAGCTCGACAAAAGACAAAAGGAGAAAGGAGACCAAGGAGGGATCTAACACGGACCCCAAACGAAAAAAGAGAGGACAATAGGACTGGTTTCATATACTTCATTGAACACAGTTGCCAAGAAGGTTCTCATGGAGGTTAAAGAAAAGAGAATTCTTAAGTGGCTGAACAAGATGACGGCCACCCCAGAGAAGAGAGATAGCTTGAAACATTGTAACTTTCACCAAGTTCACAACCATAGAAAATACGACTGATTGCGTTGACCTAAAGGAAGAGATCAAGTCCCTCATCTAAAGGGTCACCCTATGCGAGTATATCACCAGGCGTCGGGAAGACCTACCATCTCCTCGATGGTAACAACGACAAGAGCACAATAACAATGAGCTAATGGGGGAAATCCACACCATCCTTGGTGGACCCGCTAGCGGAGGAGACTCGAACAGAGCACGCCGAGCTCATGCTCGGAGTGCACGGCTTACCGACGAGATCCACGAAGTGAAATTCACTAACCAACCTGGGAAAGAGCCCATGATAGAATCATGCGCCATCACCTTTAGCGATAAGGATGTGAGGGAGATTTACTACCCCCACAACCATGAATTAGTAGCCATCATGACCATGACTAACTACAACCTACACCTGATGCTGGTCGACATCGGCAACTCATATTCTATATGCATCTGCCTTCAACAAGATTGGAATAGGGAGGTCGAGACTGTGGCCCATGCAGATCCCCTCTACTTGGGTTCACAAGAGAGAGTGTGACCTCAGAGGGGCATCCTATTGCCAGCCACAACAGGAGAGGGCTCCAACTAGGTCACCCTCATGGTAGATTTCCTCGTAACGGATTGCCCTTTGGTCTACGAATCTATTTTAGGTAGGCCCTCCTTGGCTGTCCTGTGGGCTGTGGTCTCCATCTATCACCTCACAATGAAGTTCCCGACCGAGCACGGGATCACCAAGGTCAGGGGCGACAAAAAAGAAGCATGACAATTTTATACAACAACTCTCCAAGGAAGAGCACGAAAGTAGCAAGCAATGTAAATCACCTCCTTAGATCTAAGGGGGAGAGCGCAGATAGAGGATCGCCTGTGGAAGACATGGTCCCTCTCTGAGGAAGACCCTGCAAGGACAGTTTAGATAAGGTCACTACTCGATTCTCGATTCCGAGCTAAGATGACACACTTGCTGAGAGAGCATGTTGATGTGTTCGCGTGGTCTCATCGGGACATGCCCGGGATAGATCCAAGCATCATGGTCCACCACTTAAATGTGGACCCCGACCATAGGCCTGTTCGACAAAAGAGATGAGCTTTCGATGTAAAAAGATATACCACAATTAACGAAGACGTCGGTAAGTTTCTTCAAGTCGATTTCATCGAAGAGGTCCACTATCCCATTTGGCTCGGCAATGTAGTACTGGTGAAAAAGGCCAAAGGGAAGTGGTGGGTATGCGTTAACTACACTTACATGAATAAAGCTTGTCCTAAGGATAATTTTTTATTTCCAAGGATCGACCAACTGGTGGATGCCACCGCTAGTGTAACACCCCGAGATTTCGACTCTCGTGGATATCGTGAAGAGTCGAGTTTGTTAGTGCACTTTTCTATGGAATACTAGTGCACCTTGTTTGTCAATCACTTACTTCAGTGATTATAGTGTCGGTTGAACCTAATGAAGACGAAGACCGAAGACTCAAGTGGCCCCGCTGCATCAAGGAAGAAGAACCAGGTAAAAGTGATGCCTTGATGTGCCTTAACCTTGACCAAAACCCAACCCTTTAACCTCTTGATGACCTTGACCATATTAGGGAACTTCCAGTCATCATAGATTGGCCCTAGGTGTCCCAAAACATCACCTATATGTTGGCCTATGTAAGTGGGTTGAAGAGTACGTGGGTCAGCAAACAGCTGGGCCGAACCCAGGCCTGTCCGACCGGTCAAGACCGGTCGGCTAGACTGGTTCGACCGGTTAAGACTGGTCGGCCAGGCTGACAGACCAACAGCAGCTTGCTGTGTTGATACATGCAAGGGACCGACCGGTCGCGACCGGTCGGCTGGGCTGGTCCGACCGGTCACGACCGGTCGAGTAGTCCATTCTCCATAGTCAGCAGCCCTGTCCATCTTCAGGCCTATGGCAGACCGGTCCAGACAGGTCGTGGACCCCGCACTAGCCGTTTTTTGCCCGTTTTCAAACGGTTGCACATTTTTCTATAAGAGGGCTTAGCTCATTTTGAGGGGCAAGAAGAGGGATTTCGAGAGGAGTGAAGCCACCATTGTTGGAGACCATTTGAGGCTCATTCCCAACCTATGCAAGGCATCTTCCTTGTGCTTTAACACAAGATTGGAGCATTCCAAGCTCATGAAGAAGATGACCTTCATCCCCTCTTGATCTCTAAAGTTTGGAACCTTCTTGATAGGCATATCCTTGTCCAAAACTCTAAGATGAGATCGTTGTAGGAGAGAACCTCTAGCCAACCCATTCCCATTAGTTGTAGAGTTCTCAAACCTACCCTCCTATCACCTTGAGCATCTCAAAGGCATCACATGCAAGGTGTTTGATCAAGTGTAGCTGAGGCATTGGCGATGCAAGGGCAACACGATCGTGGGAGCAAGGGAAGCTGATTTAAGCACGGGAGAGAGGAGATCGAGCAACCTGAACCGGCGCTAAACAAGGGGCTCATCCGACAAGTAAGGTTGTCCTTTTTTAGGGTCCATTTAGAGTTTGTTTGTTAAAATTGATCTAGGGACGTTAGCCGTTCCTTGGCCCGTTAGCTGGGCCTAAACTAAGTCTCCAAGGGGGAGCCTCCGACACGGGAGTGAACATGCGTCGGGTTGAGAGTTAGCCTATGTCCAAAACTCCGTTTGGGTTGAGAGTTAGCCCTTTGTCCAAAACTCCGGTTATGCTTGAGAGGTGAACCGGTAAAACCTTCGTGTAAAGGTTGAGAGGTGAACCTCATTTAAAACCTCCGATAGTGAATGCCGGTGTGCTCAAAGGAGTTAAGTACTTGAACCAGGAGTGGAGTAGATGTTGAACCTCCAATTTATACATTGCATTGCCCATTACATGACATGGTTTGCATGATTTTCATGATTTAAAGGCCCATCTAACACATGTTTTGTGATTATAGGAATGAGAGCGGACTTCACTCAATTAGAGACCAAAAAGGGGCCATTTGGAGCCTTTGATGAAGGCCCAAGGTGGACCAAAGAAAGAAGGAAGCAAAGAAAGAAGAAAATAGAAGAAAGAAAGGAAGAAAACAAGAAGAAAAAGAGACCGACCGGTCTTGACCGGTCGGCCAAGGAAGCCCGACCGGTCTTGACCGGTCGGCCATGCCTGCTGGAGTAATGCCAAAGAGGGCTTGACCGGTCATGACCGGTCGGCCATGCAAGTTTCAGATTTCAGATTCTAAAACAGCAATGTATTCCCGCACCTGGTTTTTTGGACCAGTTTTCTGAAGCCATCTTGATGATATTTGGAAATCCAACACATCCATGTCGAAGAGGAACTCGACGCCAAACTAACCCAAGTGGTTTCGTGTCGATCGGAGCTACGGATTGACCGTGGTGGCCAAAACAATACGAACTGTCCAGAAAGTTCCAGATTTCGCTGTTCAACTCTGGGCTGGTCCAGAGGACTCATCATTGATGATATGAAGAATCTACTTTGACCATATTTTAGAACACATCCATATATGAATAACCACAAAATTTTCAGATCAAAAGGATGTGTGGTTTGATCGTACCGGTTGAAGAAAGATGGACCATCCAGAAAGATCCAACTGCACAGAGTTTATAAAAGCCCTAAGTGTTCTAATTTTCGGACCACATTTTGGGATTGTTTTGGACAATCTAATCCATCTATCATGTAGAGGATGAAGTTTTCTACCAATGTACAAAATTTGGGATCAATCCGACATCTGTACACTCCGGAGCGTTGAAAGCAAGATGACTGGTTCTGAAGGTACCCAAAGTGCGCGATTTTGAGAGGCGGTCGGTGATGTGATTGGTGGGCCCATTCAGAGAATAATCTTGGAAATCTAAATCATCTATTTAGAAGATTACATTACAAGGAAGCTACAAACCAAATTTGAAGGCAATCCGACCATTGGTTAAGTCGTACCAGGCGAAACAAATTCTGCTATGTTGCTGTACTATTGCTGCACTATAAAAGGAGGTGCTCTCTTCTATTCCAAATCAACCAAGGACGTGGGAAGCAAGGAGTTCAAGTCCCAGGAGGCTACCTAGCCTCCTACAGCTAGTTTTTCTTCCTTTTCTTAGTTCTAGTTCTAGTTTTAATATGCTTTTCCTTAGCTAACCTCTTAGCTAGAGCTAGAGGTGAAATTTGTAGTTGGTTCCAATGCTTTAATTCTTTTATTTCAAGTACCCTTTTCTTAATTTTGGATTTTGAAGTTCTAGTTTGAATAAAATTTAGTTTTTTAGAAGTTTTGTGAGAGTTTGTGTGCTCCGGACATGAGTTCCTTGCAATTCTCTAAGATTACCATGATTGGGTTGTTTGAATTCGAATTGTAGTAACCCTTGAGCATGCCATAGTCCATAGGCATGGCTGTTACTCCGAAGGCTACAAGTTCAAGTTCTATGTGCTTCATTAGAAGTAGAAATCTAATTTCCAGATTTAAGTGGGACTGTTTGTGCTTGAATGTTATATCTTCCAATTAGATAAGAGATAGGACTTTGATTCTAATTGTGTTGTACTTGGATGAATGGATTGGCATTAGACCACTACAAGTGGATCCTTGATGCTCTAGTTCTTCTTATTTTCAGATTTTCCTATTTCATGTGAAAAACTACTCTCTTAAACTTCTTAGATTCTAGTTATTAGAGTACTTGGAATTGTTTACTTCTTTCCCTGTGGATCGACCTCGGTCTTACCGAGATTTATTACTACATTGCAGCCTTACACTTGAGGCGAGCGAACAAGTTTTTGGCGCCGTTGCCGGGGAAAAAGTTAAACGGTTTTAATTGTTCTAGTAGCTATAGAGTAATCTTAGTTAGGTAGGATTTTCAGTTTTTATAGAAGTAGATTTTTTGATTTTTTTTTTAGATTACTAACAAATTTTTTTGTTTTTGTAGGACATTGTTGCTGACATAGATCTCACTCTATTGGGTAACATCTCCCCATATCTCTTCTATTTGTTCTTTTTTTTTTATATTAGGGTAGTTTTCAATTTCTTAAAATTTCATCATGTATGATTGGACGAATGGTGCATATAAGCATCTTTTGGAAGATGAGATGTCAGACCATGAAATTGAAAGTCTTTATGATTGGAACCATTATAAGCATAAGTATTTTTCTAAGGTTCAATCAACCTCCACTGCCGCCCCACGTAAGACGATGCGTGATTACATTAATGAAAACAATACACATATTGAGACACGATGTAAGACGATGGGGGAATACCGGAACGAAGCAAAATTGGATAATCATCCGGGAAAAACATTACGTGATTACCGGATTGAAAATAACATGAGTGTTCCACCGGTTATGGTAAGAGGTGTGCAACAACAAAAGGAACAGGTGAATAGTAGCCAACCGGTTAAGACAATGCGTGATTACTTGTATGGATATGCCTATCAACCATCATATAACTTTTCATCCTACAATGCGTACGGTCTTAATTGGGAAAACCACCATTCTCCTTGTTCAAGGGAGGAACCAACCATGGATGCCAACAACTATCCTCAAGAGTTTCTTTCTCATGAGCCGCAACCGACACGAACTCTTGAGGATGTGCTGCGAGAGTTTATGGAAACAACTGAGCAATACATACAAAACCTCTCGCCATCTCAAAATATTAAACCCAACATTGGGAACACCGAATCAATCCCCAACAATGAGGAGGATGAGGCTATCCAAGTCCCACATTCTTCGAATTTAATGGATAGACTTTTAAAGGAGATTGATTTCGATGATCCCAATGTCATCATCAATTATGGTGAGTCCACTATCTCTTTTGGATGCTTTGAACTTAATGATGAAGAGATTTCAATGACGGTTGACGAACCCGAGGAATCCATAAAATTTGAAAGTGGTAGTGGGGTTGCCTACAATGAGGGTTTGGTGAATGGTTATGAACCTATGGTTTCTTTTTCCCAAGGGCATAATGATTATGAGTCTCTAGAGGATATGCATGCTAGAGAGATGGCCGAAGTCGATCTTTTTGAGTCCTTCCACCAACAACACATGCCAAATTCTAGTGTGGTAGACCTCCCTTTGATTGAAAATTTTATTCCTTTGGATGATGAGGTGGCACAATCTGAAATTTTCAAAGATCAACCAATGTTAGATGATGTGCTTACCACTGAATCTGAAGAATTCTCTTTGGAAGACCTCCTCTCTATAGAGGAGGAATTCCTTACCATTGAAATAGAATTTCTTCAATCATTAAGGGAGGATGAGGACCCTTCATCCGACTATCTCGATTTCCTAGAGGAATGCTTGGCCCAATCTTATGATCTTGATGATGAGATGATTAAGGAGTTGGACATTTTGTTAGACACGGTGCCGGTGCCTGAAGAACACCTTTCCACTGATTTACACTCTTTACCATTGTTTGTGGAAGCACCGTACAATTCTGAAATTGTGGAGGAGACAACTTTAACCAATGAAAACTTGATGAGTGTCTCTCCACCATCATGGGTCCTTCAGCCCATTGAAAATTCTGATTGGGAGGACCCATTTTTAATCAATCATAACCCAAATCAGAATTTGACGAGATATCTTTTTGCTGCTCTTATCTCCTCCTTTTATGCATGTGGTGCACAATACGATTGGACTTCAATGATAAGAAGCACACATGTTTACTGTCGATCAGGACTTTGGATGGTCCTCATGAGAAATTTATTGAAATTCATGAAGATCCTGCTCAACTTTGATCATGTAGTTGATCAGACTAATCAAAGGTAGGTAGGTAGGTTAGGATTTATTTTTCTGCAATTAGGATTGAATAAGTCTCATCGAGACAATGGAAGATGCTAGAATTGATCAACTTGCTATCTCAGGTACTATTGTTCTCACTCATATTTTACCATTGCTCTCATGTTCATGCTAATTGCATATCTTTTTACATTGAGGACAATGCAAGATTTGGTTGGGGGATGAGATGAGATTCCTCATCTAGCATGTTGCAACATTTCGAGCCTCACATGCGCAATTTTTTTCGAATTTTCTAAAATTTCAAAACTCTTTTAGAAAACCGTATTTCCATGCATTCGAGATGATATGAGTATAAGAAGAGGAGATACGAAGTGTGTGATGTTGTAAGTCTTGAATTCTCCCAACATAATGGTTTTATATGTTAGTTCCCCTCTTGTTGTGATTGATAGAAAATTTGAACACCTTCACACCAAGTTCACATTACACGATTTTCATGAGTTGAAAGGTTTATGTGATTTGTGGATTAGCTAGACTTTGATATAAAGGTGTTGAGAAACCAAGCCGGGGTATTTTGTCCATCCTTGTCCATGGGAAAATAATGAAAGATATGGATTTTTAAAAATCTTATCTAATTTTAAAAGAAAAAGGAAAGAAAGGATGAAATCGGGAATGAAGGAAAAATGGTGGAAAATTTCGAAAAGGGCTACCTATTACCAACCGGGAGATGGTCGAACCGTAACCAAAGCCGGAAATGGGACGTAGTGTGAAAGCCATCGGAAGGACGGTAAGGCAAATTCCTGTCATAGGCTTGTTGTTGCTCTGTGCACCTTAAAATCCTTGGTTTACTTAATCTATGAAGAAGATGATCCCAGAAACTCATGAGATGAACTTTCACTATGCACACTAGGTTGAATTTGTTCGAGTTCTTCTATTTATCAATCAATCAGTGGGAATTTCATGTAGACACTTATTATGTTTTGAGAGTCCAAGATTTCAGCTTCTATCACCTAATTTTTCCAAATTTTATACTTATACACCTTGGAATGGATAGAATCATGGGTTCTGAGGGAGAGTTGGGTTTGGAGGTTTGAAATTGTTTCACGCATGTTTTGCTCGGGACTAGCAAAAAGCTGGTTGGGGGGTGTGTTGAACCTCCAATTTATACATTGCATTGCCCATTACATGACATGGTTTGCATGATTTTCATGATTTAAAGGCCCATCTAACACATGTTTTGTGATTATAGGAATGAGAGCGGACTTCACTCAATTAGAGACCAAAAAGGGGCCATTTGGAGCCTTTGATGAAGGCCCAAGGTGGACCAAAGAAAGAAGGAAGCAAAGAAAGAAGAAAATAGAAGAAAGAAAGGAAGAAAACAAGAAGAAAAAGAGACCGACCGGTCTTGACCGGTCGGCCAAGGAAGCCCGACCGGTCTTGACCGGTCGGCCATGCTTGCTGGAGTAATGCCAAAGAGGGCCTGACTGGTCATGACCGGTCGGCCAGCCCTGTCCGACCGGTCGTGACCGGTCGACCATGCAAGTTTCAGATTTCAGATTCTAAAACAGCAATGTATTCCCGCACCTGGTTTTCGGGACCAGTTTTCTGAAGCCATATTGATGATATTTGGAAATCCAACACATCCATGTCGAAGAGGAGCTCGACGCCGAACTAACCCAAGTGGTTTCGTGTCGATCGGAGCTACGGATTGACCGTGGTGGCCAAAACAATACGAACTGTCCAGAAAGTTCCAGATTTCGCTGTTCAACTCTGGGCTGGTCCAGAGGACTCATCATTGATGATATGAAGAATCTACTTTGACCATATTTTAGAACACATCCATATATGAATAACCACAAAATTTTCAGATCAAAAGGATGTGTGGTTTGATCGTACCGGTTGAAGAAAGATGGACCATCCAGAAAGATCCAACTGCACAGAGTTTATAAAAGCCCTAAGTGTTCTAATTTTCGGACCACATTTTGGGATTGTTTTGGACAATCTAATCCATCTATCATGTAGAGGATGAAGTTTTCTACCAATGTACAAAATTTGGGATCAATCCGACATCTGTACACTCCGGAGCGTTGAAAGCAAGATGACTGGTTCTGAAGGTACCCAAAGTGCGCGATTTTGAGAGGCGGTCGGTGATGTGATTGGTGGGCCCATTCAGAGAATAATCTTGGAAATCTAAATCATCTATTTAGAATATTACATTACAAGGAAGCTACAAACCAAATTTGAAGGCAATCCGACCATTGGTTAAGTCGTACCAGGCGAAACAAATTCTGCTATGTTGCTGTACTATTGCTGCACTATAAAAGGAGGTGCTCTCTTCTATTCCAAATCAACCAAGGACGTGGGAAGCAAGGAGTTCAAGTCCCAGGAGGCTACCTAGCCTCCTACAGCTAGTTTTTCTTCCTTTTCTTAGTTCTAGTTCTAGTTTTAATATGCTTTTCCTTAGCTAACCTCTTAGCTAGAGCTAGAGGTGAAATTTGTAGTTGGTTCCAATGCTTTAATTCTTTTATTTCAAGTACCCTTTTCTTAATTTTGAATTTTGAAGTTCTAGTTTGAATAAAATTTAGTTTTTTAGAAGTTTTGTGAGAGTTTGTGTGCTCCGGACATGAGTTCCTTACAATTCTCTAAGATTACCATGATTGGGTTGTTTGAATTCGAATTGTAGTAACCCTTGAGCATGCCATAGTCCATAGGCATGGCTGTTACTCCGAAGGCTACAAGTTCAAGTTCTATGTGCTTCATTAGAAGTAGAAATCTAATTTCCAGATTTAAGTGGGACTGTTTGTGCTTGAATGTTATATCTTCCAATTAGATGAGAGATAGGACTTTGATTCTAATTGTGTTGTACTTGGATGAATGGATTGGCATTAGACCACTACAAGTGGATCCTTGATGCTCTAGTTCTTCTTATTTTCAGATTTTCCTATTTCATGTGAAAAACTACTCTCTTAAACTTCTTAGATTCTAGTTATTAGAGTACTTGGAATTGTTTACTTCTTTCCCTGTGGATCGACCTCGGTCTTACCGAGATTTATTACTACATTGCAGCCTTACACTTGAGGCGAGCGAACAGTAGACCCAAAGTCGAACCACTATACATGCTTGTGTTTGTGATTGAATTGAGCACATTGATATCTTAACATTGTTAGTTTAATTGTTTAATTGTTTAATTATGAATGCTTGATAGGAATATATGCTAGGCATTAGATTGGCACATCCACACACAAGATGTACTTTCACTAGGTGTGTAGACTTGAGCTCATTGATCCATTCTCATAAGTCTACTTAGGATGCATAGGTTAGGAGCTTGATTAGTTAAATCATTTATTTACCCATGCATGCTTAGACTAGGATTGTTTATTGCTTAACCACATGCTAGTCTTGTGATTGGACCCACTTAGGCTTGGAAGCCGAAGTGTTCTTGCTTGCTTAGTCTAAATTGTTGAATTGTGTAAGTAGGCAAAAAGAATTTCTAAAAGGTCCTAATCAACCCCCGTCCTAAGGTTTAGCCTTTATTCTAGTTGCTCTTTAAGCTTCCGCACATACGTAGGTGTCGTGTTAGACTACCGACGTACTTTCAGAGTTCTCAAGTGTCACCTAAAATACGCCAAGGACAACATCCTCTGCATTCCATCAATCATTTATACATTAATATTTTATGGCATTCAAGCACAGTGACGAAAAGTAAATTATCTTATTTCATGCATTCTATACTAAGTTATCTACAAAATCTTTTAAAAATAAACCAAACAAAGTATCAATCCTTGCCTTCATTAAGAAGAATTATTACAATTTCATTAAGCAAGTAAACTATCCTAAAAAACTCAATGTAAATGGAATCTGCATCTAAGCCATCCTAGTTTCATCATCCGCCATCTGTTGCCACAAATCATCATACTCATCTCCTTGGAGCTTGGGTTCAACTATGAGATCTTCACCTGCATCATCTGGGATGTGTTTGGATAGCGTTAATCACTATCATAGTAAGGTATATCCCTCCAAGACAACCATGATAACAATAATACCATAGAGTATACGCAATGAGAAAGATAACATTAGCCAAATCAAAACATATAAGTAAAATCTTGTTAATGCAATGCATGAGGTGCATTCTCTAAATAAAGCACCTTGGCTAGAATCATAATATCTGAAGCGAGACACCCCCGTTACACTTATTGCTAGCCACTAGTCATCAAAGGAAAATAACCCAACTAATGGAAGCAGGAAACCTCCAATACAATTCCACTAGATAGTGCACAGCAAGAAGCGGGAAACCTCCAATTAAGTCTTCATCCGTGACACCCAAAGGGCCTGGCTTACCAGGTTGAGCCCTAATGCATGCATGACTTTTGTTTCACCTTTATTTAAGTATTTTCACATCCAACCATATTAAAGAGACTTAAAGGTCACTATAGGGAGTCGTAAGCAACCTAACATAGGCCGATAGCTCGGGCTTAGTATCCATCTTACCAACCTCGGCTCATAAGATATCATATAACAACAATGTCCACACCTTGTCCCTCATTACGATTCAATCATGTCCCATAATAGGCGTTGTCTTCCAATGACACAAAATATACACAAATAACAATATGGATTCATCTCAAACATCATATGAACACAAGGATCCCATGGCAACATCCAACACACAAACATGGTTATGCCAGGATTATCTTTCTGACATGGGCACCTTTTACGAGCCTATCTCTCTACAACCATTGATCTCATCAACATTGGGACAAGGGTGTGCACAAGCGTAGGCTTCACACGATTACACTCAGCCATCATTATCATCCTTAAAACAAAAATTAAGAATCTACGTGTGGTTCTTATGAGAACGTGGAAAAATACATATGCTCTCACACATGAACAACCAAGCACGAAATCATAACATTATAGAATCATTATTTCAGCATAAACCCAATGCCATCATGGTCCAATATGGATCACACGTTCAAGCCGAAAATAAATTATTAGATGATAAAGAAAATTTAGGTAAAATACATTTATGTTCACGTTTGGCTTGAAGGGAGTAATCCTCACCTTGCGGACCGGGCGAGATTGGAGGCCGTAAGGGTTGATAATGATACTAGAAAAAAAATAAAAGAACTCTCTCTATTTCTCTCTCTCTCTCTCTCTCTCTCTCTCTCTCTATTTCGTGTATGGTTCGCCAACCCCAAGTACAAGGTTGCGATGTAGTAATAATTTGATCATGAGACTGAGATCGTCATCGGGAATTAGGGATAAACCAATTCTAACTATTCTAATAACTTCAAATAGTCAGAGATCTAGAACTAACTAGAAACATGAAAATAAATAAACGAAAATCTGAGAATAAAAGAATAACTAGAGCGCCAAGGATCCACTTGTAAAAGATCAATGGTAATTCATTCATCAAGCATAAACACAATTGGAATTGAAGTCCTATCTCTCATCCAATCAGAAGATATTTTATTCAATCACATAACAATCTAAACTCAATATGGAAATCAAAACTTCTAGTTTTAATGAAGCACGGAGAAGATGAACTTGTAGCCTTTGAAGTAATATCCATACCAAGAGATAATGGCATGCTCTAGGGTTACTATAATTTAAATCTCATCAAACCATAATAATAATTTTTAGAAACTTATAAGCAACATGTGTTCAGAGTACACATGCTCTTAAAATTATCTAAAAATATTAACTTTATTCAAACTAGAACTTGAAAATCTAAAACCAAAGCTTAGAGTACTTGCATACACAAATTAAGTATCAAATTTAACTGTAAGCTAAGAGGTCTAGCCAACCATTGTCATGATTGAACTAGAAAACAAAAGAAAAACTACTAAAAACATAAGAAAACAAAAAAAAACCCTAGGTCGAAGGAGTTGTAGACTCTCCACTTTGATCTTCTCCACCTCCGGTAACTGTAAAACCCTTTTAGGATGATTTTAGATGAGAGTAAAGGTATCCTTTTATATCAAAAATGCATCATCGCCTCGGAATCTTCCAGAATTTGTGAATGAGTTAAGCAGTCAGGGGGGTGGACAACTAGTCACAACCCTTGGCTAACAGGTCCTTGCTTGCACAGGAATGAACAAAATAGAAAATTAGACGTCTGGTTCTTCTGGCCGACCAGTCATAAATTGCACTTTTTGTGCAGCATGGTTTTTGAGAAAACTATCTTCCACTTTTAATTTTTAGACTGGTCGGACGACCGGTATTAGCTCTTAATGACCAGTTGGACGATTGGTCTGAAACTGTTGATTTTAGTCCAGCGAGCTCAGCACGTATTCTTAAAAAAATTGACCGGTTAGCCGACCGGTCCTTGGCTTTGGACGACCGTTAGGATGACCAGTCCTCAGATTGTTTATTTGTTGTTTCTTCTTTCTTTCACTCCTTTCTTCCTTGCTTCTTCTCTCCACATCTTGACTCTTCTTCTAATGGTCTTCAATGTATGCTAAGAAGGCGTTTTCATTATAGAATTCATAAAGTTTCTCTCTCATTCCTACAAACACAAAACACATATAATTAAGATAGGTCTTTTATCAATCAAAACGTGTGATTAATTGGGGTTAGAATATGCACAATTCAGAGCTCAACACACCCCCAACTAGCATTTTTCTAGTCTCGAGCTGAAGATGTGTGAAACAAGTCGAATCCTCAAAAACTCAACTCTTTTTCAGAAACTATGCTTCTATAGACTCCAAAACATATGAATCCAAAATTCAGAAAAAGTTAGTGATAGATGCTGAAACCTTGACCCTCCTCAAATATAGTATGTGTTCAAAATAGAGTTCCTGCTAATTGATTGACAAATAGAGAAATCTAAACAAGTGTGGTCTAGTGTGCATAGGGTTGAGCCTCCAATTTATACATGATCTAGCCCATTACATCACATTATATGCATAGTTTGCATGTTTAAAAGACTCATCCAATGCGTGATTCGTGATTGTAGAGCGAGACAGAGATTCCACTAACTCAAGGCTAAAAAGGTCATTATAGGTACATTGAAGATCAAGGAAACGAGTGCGAAAGGATGGAAGAAAGAAGCAAGGGAGAGAGAAAGAATGAAGAAGAAGTGCAGAATAAACAACACTAAAGACCGGTTGTCCGACCGGTCTGCCAAGGCACAGGACCGGTCGTCCGACCAGTCTGCAATTCAACAGGGACCCTCCTTTGCTGTACATATTACTGGATCAAGCTAGACCAGTCGACCAGCACTTAGACCGGTCGTCAGACAGGTCGAGCACTCAACAGAGAGGGGGACAAAATTTTGAAAAGTCACTTGACTGTTTTTGCTATTTTACGATCGGTTGTCCGACCGATCGTTCAAGAGCTCAGACCGGTCGTCCGACCAGTCGTCGGCGTAACAAAGCGTGTCCTACAAGCTCCAATTTTCTCTACGTAGATCCGTGATTTCTTGCGCAATCTGGAATCTTTTGCACTATTCTATAAAAGGGGACCTAGGGCTTCGTCTAAAGGTATCATAAAAGAGATTGGAGGTCATGGGAAGTGAAGGAGAGCACCGTGGAGCGACCACAACTCCGTCGATTCTGATTTTCTAGTTTTTATGTCTTTTTCATTGAGTTCTAGTTGTAGTATGATAATGCTCGGTTAAAATCTCTCAGCTAGGGCTGAGAGGTGAAGCTTGTAGCCAATTTGATGTTTAATTCAGATTGATTCAAGTACCTTTACTTCAAGTTCAGATTTTTATTGTTCTAGTTTGAATGAAAGTTGATATTTTTAGAAGTTTTATGAGAGTTCATGTACTCTCGACATGGATTCCTTGCAATTTTCTGAGCTTGTCATTTTTGTTTGAGTAAATTCGAATTGTAGTAAACCTTGAGCAAGCCATAGTCCATTGGCATAACTTTTACTCTAAAGGCTATATGTTTGAATGCTATGTGCTTGATTAGAACTGGAACTTGAATTTTTGACTTGAATGGGGTTATTATGCTTCAATGTTTATTTTTCAACTAGATGAGAGATAGAACTTCGAATCTAGTTGTGTTTTATGCTTGGATTGATTGGATTGACATGGGATTGCTACAAGTGGATCCTTAAAAGCCTTAGTTCCTTTAAATTACTGATTTTTCTAAGTTACTGTTTTAAGTTAGTTCTCTTGATTCAAAGCTCCAAATTGTTTCAATTTAAGTTGCTGGAATAATTTAGAATTTGTTTTCTAATTCCCTATAGATCGACCTCGGTCTTACCAAGAATTATTACTACATCGCAGCCTTGCACTTGAGGTGAGCGAACAAATTTTTGGCGCCATTGCCGGGGAATTTAGATAAACAGTTCTAGAATGTTTTAGTGGCTGTAGAAGTAGATAAGTTTTTCTGATTTTCTAGGACTAACAAGTTGTTTTGTTTTGTAGGAATTCTTCCATAGTACAAGGGAATCGGGTAATATCCTTCTAACTTACTTCTTTTTACAGGTTACTTAATTTTTAGATTTTTGTTAAATTCTGTTTTCGAACTTAGGATTTGTTATGTGGTTTATGTCCCGTTGGGAACGTGACCACACCAATCGTCTCCAATCCAAAGATGGTCTAGTTGGACCATTATCAGTTCATAAATGAGTCCGAAAATACCAAGAGCTTTCTGATAGTTTGGGAAGTATAGATCAAACACCTTTAAAGAATCCTCCCCCCTACTCCAACTACAAATGCAAATCAAGAGGGAGTAGGAGAGAATGAGGTACACAATATTTCTCTAATGAGATCTTTACGAGACTACCTACAACCGACTCATATAACTACACCCTCGTGAGTGGTTTTACCACCAACCAGGGGAAATATTGATATAAAGCCGAGTGTGATTCAACTTTTGCCAAAGTTTCATGGGCTAGACTCCGAGAGCCCATACCTACACCTAAAGGAATTTGAAGAAGTGGTGGGTACTTTGCAATACACTAATATTTCAGAAGATGCCATTAAACTTAAACTCTTTCCATTTTCATTGAAAGAAAGAGCCAAGAGTTGGCTTCACTCTCTTAGACCACACTCGATAGGGTCATGGAATGAGATGACCTGGGAATTCTTGAAAAAGTTCTTCCCGGTTCATAAAACAAACACCCTTCGAAGAGCCATAATGAACTTTTCGATTAAAGAGAATGAGTCATTCTTCCAATGTTGGGAAAGGTTTAAGGACCTCCTACTTGCTTGCCTACATAACGGCTACGAAAGCTGGCGAATCATAAACTTCTTCAATGATGGATTAAGTTCCAACATGTGCCAATCGTAGAGATGATGTGCAATGGCAAGTTTATGAATAAAAATCTAGATGAAGCTTGGAGTTACTTGGATATGTTGGCCGAGAATGCCCAATCATGGGATACCTCAGGACAAATCTAGTAATCTCAAGCCTCCTCAACAAAAGGAGAAAGGAGGCATCTATATTCTTAAAGAAGAAGATGATATGAATGCAAAGATAGCCAGCCTCACAAGGAAGATCGAGACCATGGAACTTAGTAAGAGTGGAGTTTTAAAGTCTAATGAAGCTATTGAGAACATGTGTAGAATTTGTGCCACTAATATACACTCTACGCAAGATTGTCTTACAATTCCTGTGTTTCAAGAGCTGTTACAAGAACATGCAAATGCCACATATAGATATCAATGACCTTTTAATGGACCGGTGGGTAACACGTATAACTCTACTTGGAAGAACCACCCAAATTTCAGTTGGAAGAATAATCCCACGGGTAATCCTACCAACTCCCAAGGAGGGCCACCCATGCAAAACATGGCCCTACATCAATTCCCAATGGAGGATACTTTAAAGGCGTTTATGCAAGGGCAAACGCAAATAAATTAAACGAACCAACAAATGTTCCAAGGGCTTAAAGTCTCAGTTGATAAGATTAAGGGACGCTTGAATGCTAGGGAAGGGACCTTTCCGACCTAACCTCAGCCAAATCCAAAGCAAGTACATGAAGTAAGCATACATAGTCTCCCCAACCAACATGTGGAGTAAGCCAAATCCGTCACCACTCTTAGAAGTGGTAAGCAAATTGACAAAGCTATTCTGGTGAAGGCCGACAAGCCTAATGATCCGGTAAATTTTGAGGATGAGGACGGATCTAACTAAGCCTCACAAGAAACGGAACGCGTTTATAAGCCTGTAACACCATTCCCTTCGAGATTGGTTGCTCTAAAATCTCTTCCAAACTCTCATGATATTCTAGATCAACATTCCATTGCTTGATGCCATTAAACAAGTCTCCTCTTATGCCAAGTTTTTAAAGGACTTATGCATAACCAAACGCGATTATAATTTGCAACAAAAGGCCTTCCTAAATGAGCAAGTAAGTGCCATTCTGACTCAAAAGACCCTTCAAAATTCAAGAACCCCGGTAGTCCCACAATTTCATGCATCATTGGTGACTACCGGATTGAACAGTGCATTGCTAGACTTGGGGGCAAGCGTAAACTTGATCCCGTACTCGGTATACGAGCAATTGGGTCTTGGTGAATTAAAACCCACCAAAATCACATTATAACTCGCTGATAGATCTATCCGTGTACCGAGAGGGATAACTGAGGATGTTCTAGTCCAAGTTGACAAATTCTACTACCCGGTGGATTTTATCGTCTTGAACACGCAACCGGTTATAGATGCTAGCACTCAAATACCGATAATTTTAGGCCGCCCGTTCCTTGCTACATCAAATGTAATTATCAATTGCCAGAATGAGGTAATGTAATTGTCCTTTGGAAACATGACATTGGAGGTGAATGTGTTCCATTTGGGCAAAAGGCATAGGGATGATGATGATGAGTTCTTCGAGGTAAACATGCTCAAATATTTGAAGAAGAGGAGCTCCTCCAACTTGAACCACTAGAAAGCTTATAGATATGCTTGACACATTTCGAGGATGCCAAAGACCCCATTATTAGTGAAATTGTGCAACCATTAAATATTGAGAAACCGGTAGTTGATACTAGCCGGTGGAGGCCCCATTTTGAAAGATTGCCACCAACCACATCAAGGCCTCTACCGTCTAACATCAAACCACTAAAGCTTGACCTTAAACTATTGTCATCCGAGCTTAAATATTTATATTTGGGTCAAGAAGAAACATTCTCGATTGTCATTGCCTCTCACCCAGGGAAAGACCAAGAGCTCAAGTTGATTGAGCTACTCAAAGAACATAGGAGAGCCATAGGTTGGACAATAGTGGACCTTAAGGGGATAGATGCTTCGGTATGCACTCACCGTATACACCTCGAAGAGAAACCGAAAATGACTAGACAACCTCAAAGAAGGTTAAATCCAAATATGATGGAGGTTGTCAAAGCTGAGGTGTTAAAGCTACTAGATGTGGGTATCATCTACCCCATATTGGATAGCCAATGGGTGAGTCCTACCCAAGTTGTCCCTAAGAAGTCCGGTATTACCATTATAGAAAACACCAACAATGAGCTTATAGCGACTAGTGTGACCACCGGTTGGAGTATGTGTATCGATTATCGGAAGCTAAACACGGTCACTAGGAAGGACCACTTCCCTCTCCCATTCATGGATCAAATTTTGGAGAGGTTAGCGGGTCACTCCTATTATTGCTTCCTAGATGGCTATTCCGGTTATAACTAAATTGAGATAGCCCCAGAAGACCAAGAGAAGACCACCTTTACATGCCCGTTTGGCACCTTCGCATACCGAAGAATGCCATTTGGGCTATGTAATGCACCCGCCACATTCCAATGATGCATGTTGAGTATTTTCTCAGACATGGTGGGTGAATTTCTTGAGGTATTCATGGATGATTTTTCTATTTTTGGTTATACTTTTGATGAGTGCCTCAATCACTTGAAGTTGGTCTTGACAAGGTGTGAGGAGAAGAACCTTATCTTAAACTGGGAGGAGTGTCCATTTTATGGTACAAAGAGGAATAATCCTTGGACATATCATCTCGTCCAATGGAATAGAGGTAGGTCGAGCTAAAATTGATATTATTTCCAACCTACCACCACCCAAGATCATACGTGATGTGCGGTCCTTCCTTGGACACGCTCGTTTTTTTAGAAGGTTCATTAAGGATTTCAGTCATATTTCTAAGCCCTTATGCAACCTTCTCCAAAAGGAGAACTAATTGGAGTGGAGTGCCGATTGTCAATTAACTTTTTCAAAGCTAAAAGACATATTGACAACCGCTCCTATTATGCAACCACCGGATTGGTCCATTCCTTTTGAGTTGATGTGCGATGCGAGTGATTATACTATTGGCGCAGTGTTAGGGCAAAAGAAGGACAAGAAGCCCCACATTATCTACTATGTAAGTAGGACTTTGAACCTTACCTAAGTCAATTACTCAACTACGGAGAAGGAGCTCCTCGCCATTGTTTTTGCCTTGGACAAGTTCAGGGCGTACTTGATAGGATCCAAGGTCATAGTTTACAAGGACCATGCGACGCTGAAATACCTTCTTTCTAAGAAGGATGCTAAGCCCCATTTGCTTAGATGAATCCTACTCCTTCAAGAATTCGACTTAGAAATTAAGGATAAGAAAGGAGTAGAGAACGTGGTGGCGGACCATCTATCTCGCCTAGTTTTACCGAGTTCTATTAGCGAGTCACTTATTGAGGACTCATTTCCTGATGAGCAACTCTTTGTTGCTATGTATCCACTATAGTATGCTGATATTGCAAATTATCTTTCCACAGGTACAATGCTGACTTATTGGACTGCGCGGGATAAATGAAAATTTCTAAGGGAAGTGCATAGATTTTTTTGGGATGAATCTTTACTTTTTAAATATTGCCCAGATCAAATTATTAGGAGATGTGTCCTTGATGATGAACATAATTCTATCATCTCCTTTTGCTATGATCAAGCATGTGGGGGTCATTTTTCCGCCAAGAAAACCACCGCAAAAATTCTACAGTGCGGTTTTTATTGGCTAACTCTATTTAAGGACACTCACAAGTTTTGTAAAGCATGCGAGCGCTGTCAAAAGCTAGGAGGATTGTCCCATCGAAACATTATGCCTCTTACCACAATTCAAGATCTTGAAGTATTTGATTGTTGGGGCATCGATTTCATGGGATCGTTCCCCTTATCTTTTGGACATGTCTACATATTGCTTGCAGTAAACTATGTGTCTAAATGGATAGAGGCTATTCCATGTAGAACCAACGATCATCGTATGGTTCTTAAGTTCCTTAAAAAAATATACTTTCTAGATTTGGAACACCTTGAGCCATCATTAGTGATGGCGGTTCTTACTTTTACAATAGGCCTTTTGAAGCTTTAATGAAAAAATATGGCATCAGACATAAGGTGAGTACCCCATACCACCCACAGACAAGTGGGCAAGCTGAAAATTTCAATCGAAAAATTAATTTTTTTTGGAAAAGACGGTAAGGCCGAATCGCAAAGATTGGTCACTTAGATTAGACGATGCTCTTTGGGCTCACCGTACTGCTTACAAGACCCCCATTGGATGTCCCTCTATAGACTTGTCTATGGGAAAGCTTTTCACTTACCTGTGGAGATTGAACACAAAGCCTATTGGGCAATTCGGGCATTGAAATTTAATGTTGACAAGGCTAGCTCGCTTTGCAAACTCCAAATGAATGAGCTTGACGAGATTTGAAACGATACTTACGAGAACTCGAGGATTTACAAGAGTAGGATGAAGGCCTTTCATGACAAGCACATCTTTAGGAAATCTTTCCATGAAGGTCAGAAAGTGCTCTTGTATAATTCTCGACTTCATCTTTTTCCTAGAAAAATTACGATCTCGATGGACCGGCCCATATATTGTTAAAGAAGTTTTTCCCCATGGGGCTATTGAGGTAGAAAATGCGGCGAATGACAACTGTTTTAAAGTGAACGAACAACGCCTTAATACTATTCGTTGAGAAATTTAATTCAGAAGACATGTCCATCACTTTGGATGATCCTATGTATTAGGACGATTGGTCTCCTAGTCTGACGGAGGTATAGCGTAGGATTTGGTTTTGTTTGATTTTCTGTTTTAGGTTTATTTCGTTAGTAGTTTAGTTGCCGGAGTTGTACACTTCCATGATCGACTCTCTCAGGTACTATCATTCTCACTCTCTTTTATTTTCCCATTGCTCTTATGTTCTTGCTCATTGCATATCTTTTACATTGAGGACAATGCAAGATTTGGTTGGGGGGTGAGATGAGATTCCTCATTTAACAGTTTGTGGACATTTCGAGCATTATATGTCGAAATTTTTTTATTTTTCTGAAAATTTAATACTCTTTTAGAAAATTTTGTTTTTATGCATTCGGGATGATACGAGTATAAGAAAAGGAGATACGAAGTGAGTGATGTTGTAAGTCTTGAACTACTTTTAATATAATGGTTTTATATGTGAATTCCCCTATTTATATGATTGATAGAAAATTTGAACACTTTTGCACCTAATTCACATTACACGATTCTATTAGTTTGAAAGGATTATGTGATTTGTGGATTAGCTAGACTTTGATTTAAGGTGCTGAGGAACCAAGCCAGGGTACTTTGTCCATCGTTGTCCATGGGAAAATAACGAAAGATATGGATTTCTAAAAATCCTATCTAATATATATGTCTATATATATATATATGTATATATATATATGTATATATATATATATATGTATGTATATATATATATATATATATATGTATATATATATATATATGTATATATATATATATACACATATACATATACATATATAAGAAAAGGAAGGATAAAAACATGGGAATGATGGAGAATATGGTGGAATATTTTGAAAAGGGTTACCTATTACCAACCGGGGGATGGTCTACCCGTAGCCAAAGTCGAAAATGGGACGTAGTCTGAAAGCCGTCGGAAGGATGGTAATGCAAATTCCTGTCATAGGCTTGTTGTTGATCTGTGCACCTTGAGATCCATAGTTTAGTTGATCTATGAAGAAAATAATCCCAGAAACTCATGAGATGAACATTCATTATGCACACTAGGTTGAATTTGTTCAAGTTCTTCTATTTATCAATCAATCAGCAGAAATTTCATATGAACACTTATTATGTTTTGAGAAGTTTAAGGTTTCAGCTTCTATCACCTAGTTTCTCTCATTTTTACACTTGTATGTCTTGGAATGTATAAAAGCATAATTTTGAAGGAGAGTTGGTTTTTGGAGATTTGATCTTGCTTCACACATGTTTTGCTCGAGACTTGCAAAATGCTGGTTGGGGGGTGTGTTGGGCCTCCAATTTATACATGATCTAGCCCATTACATCACATTATATGCATAGTTTGCATGTTTAAAAGACCTATCTAATGCATGATTCGTGATTGTAGGAGCGAGACGGAGATTTCACTAATTTAAAGCTAAAAAGGTCACTGTAGGTACATTGAAGATCAAGGAACCGAATGCGAAAGGATGGAAGAAAGAAGCAAGGGAGAAAGAGAAAGAATGAAGAAGAAGTGCAGAATAAATAGCACTGAAGACCGGTCTACAATTCAACAGGGACCCCTCTTTGATGTACATATTACTGGACCAAGCTAGACCGGTTGTCAGACTGGTCGACTAGCACTCAGACCGGTCGTCAGACCGGTCGAGCATTCAACAGAGAGGGGGAGGAAATTTTGAAAAGTCACTGGACTATTTTTGTTTTTTTACTACTAGTCGTCCGACCAGTCGTCTAGGAGCTCAGACCGGTTGTCAACCGGTCGTCTGCGTAACAGAGCTTGTACTACAAGCTCCGATTTTTTCTGCGTAGCTCCGTGATTTCTTACCCAAACTGGAATCTTCCGCACTATTCTATAAAATGAGACCTAGAGCTTCGTCTAAAGGTATCCAGAAGAGATTTGAGGTCGTGGGAAGTGAATGAGAGCACCGTGGAGCGTCCACAACTCCGTCGATTTCAATTTTTCTAGTTTTTATGTCTTTTTCATTGAGTTCTAGTTGTAGTATGACAATGATTAGCTAGAATCTCTCAGCTAAGGCTGAGAGGTGAAGCTTGTAGCCAATTTCATGTTTAATTCAGTTTGATTCAAGTACCTTTACTTCAAGTTCTGATTTTTATTGTTATAGTTTGAATGGAAGTTGATATTTTTAGAAGTTTTATGAGAGTTCATGTACTCTGACATGGATTCCTTGTAATTCTCTGAGATTGTCATGTTTGTTTGAGTAGATTCGAATTGTAGTAACCCTTGAGCAAGCCATACTCCATTGGCATGGCTGTTACTCCGAAGGCTACATGTTTGAATGCTATGTGCTTGATTAGAACTAGAACTTAAATTTCTGACTTGAATGGGGTTATTATGCTTCAATGGTTTATTTTCCAACTAGATGAGAGACAGAACTTCGAATCTAGTTGTGTTTTATGCTTGGAATGATTGGATTGACATGGGGTTGCTACAAGTGGATCCTTGAAAGCCTTAGTTCCTTTAAATTACTGATTTTTCTAAGTTACTGTTTTAAGTTAGTTCTCTTAATTGATCAAAACTCCAAATTGTTTCAATTCAAGTTGCTGGAATAGTTTAGAATTGGTTTTCTAATTCCTTGTGGATCGACCTTGGTCTTATCGAGAATTATTACTACATCGCAGCCTTGCACTTGAGGCGAGCTAACACATAGTAAATGTTCAACTCATAAATTTGTAGGATTTCATCTTTTCATGGATCACCTAGACTAAAGATCTAGAAGTGTATTAATCAACAATGAGACTTTGACAGGATTTTGCCTTACCGTTCTTTCGATGGCATTCACACTACTTCTCATTACCATCTTGGGTTATTGGCCCTCTCCTGATTGATGGTAGGCAACCCTTTTTCGATATTATTTTTAGAAATCCATATCTTAACATTCTTTTATTTTCTTAAAATATTTCACGAACGTGATGGACAAAGATCCTTGGCATGGTTCCTCAACACTATAACTCATAGTCTAACCAATCTACAAATCTTCTTAATCCTTTTAATCATGAGAATCGTCTAATGCAAACTAGGATCCAAAAGTGTTCAAAATTTATATTTGGCACATAAATAAGGGGAACTCATATAAAAAACTACTATATTAAGGGAATTTTAAAAGTCTCAAAATCATATCACTTCATCTCTTTTCCTCTCATATTCATATAATCTCAAGTGCATAGAAATCGAGTTTTCCAAAAGAAGATATATATATATATATATATATATTTTAAATTTCACACGTAAATTGCTTGAAATATGACAAAAACACTAAATTCATCTAGGAATCTCACCCCCAACCAAAATCTTACATTGTCCTCAATGTAAAAACATAGACAATGTGCAATGACATGGGATTAATGACATAAATAAAGGAGAGTGAGAACGAGAGTACCTGAGAGAGTCAAAAGTGAAAATTCACCTCCAATAACTAATCATAATGAAAGTAGTACACTAAAACAGAAAACAACATAATCCTTATCTACTCTATACCTCTGTAAGACTAGGAGATCAATCATATTGATAGACAAGATCAATCAGAGGGATGAATATGTCCTCTGAATCAAAGTTCCCAACAAACGGTTTTAATGTTTGTCCGTTCACCTTGAAATAGATATCATTTGCTACATTTTCTATCTCAACGGGCTGATGAAGAAATACTTCTTAATATATGGACCAGTCCATCAAGATCGCAATTTTTTCAAAAAAAGATATAATCTTGAATTATAAAAGAGTACTCTTTGGCCCTAATGAAAGGATTTTTTGAAAATTTTTTTATCATGGAAGGCCTTCATCCTACTCTTGTATGTCCATGAACTTTTATAAGCATCATTTCGGATCTCGTCAAGCTCATTTAATTAAAATTTAATGCCTGAATTGCCCAATAGGCGTTATGTTTAAGTTCCACAGGCAAGTGACAAATCTTCTCATAGACAAGTTTATAGGGAGACATTCAAAATATTAGTCTTATAAGTCGTACAGTGAATCCAAAATGCTTCGACTAATCTTAACGGCCAATCTTTACGATCTGGCCTCACCATTTTCTCCAAAATATGTTTGATTTCTCGATTGGAAATCTCAGCCTGTCCACTTGTCTGTGGGTGGTATGGAGTACTCACTTTATGCGATATACCGTATTTCTGTATTAAAGCTTCAAAAGGCCTATTGCAAAAGTGAGAGCCACCATCACTTATGATTGCTCTAGGCGTTCCAAATCTAAACAATATGTCTTTTAGGAACCGTATAATCATGCAATGATCATTAGTTCTACATGGAATTGCCTCAACCCACTTGGACACATAGTATACCGCTACCAATATGTTGACATATCCAAAAGATGAGGAAATGGTACCATAAATTCGATACCCCAATAATAAAATACTTCAATATGTTGGATTGGGTTGAGAGGCATCATATTCGTATGGGACAATCCTCCTATTTTTTTACAACGCTCGTATGCTTTACAAAACTTGTGGGTGTCTCGAAACATAGTGGGCCAATAAAAACCACACTGTAGTTTTGTCATGGTTTTCTTAGTGGAAAAGTGACCACCACATGCTTAAGCATGACAAAAGGAGATGACAGAATTTTATTCATTATTAGGGACACATCTCTTTATGATTTGGTTCGGGCAATATTTAAACAATAAAGGTTCATCCCAGAAAAAATTGCGCACTTCCTTTAGAAATTTACGTTTGTCCTGTGTAGTCCAAAGAACCGACATCGCACCTGTAAAAAGATAGTTCGCTATATCAACGTACCATGATGCGTGGCAATAAAAAGTTTCTTATCAGGGAATAAGTCCTCATTAAGTGACTCATCAATGGAATTGGGCAAAACCAGGTGTGATAGATGATCCGCCACCACTTTCTCTACTTCTTCTTGTCTTTAATTTCTAAGTCGAATTCTTGAAGGAGTAGGATCCATCTAAGCAAGCGGGGCTTAGCATCCTTCTTAGAAACAAAGTGTTTCAGTGCCGCATGCATGATCCATGTATATAATGACCTTGGATCCTATAAAGTAAGGCCTGAATTTGTCCAAGGTAAAAACTATGGCTACAAGTTCTTTCCCCGTAGTCGAGTAATTAACTTGGGCCTGATTCAAAGTCCTACTTGCATAGTATATAACATGGGGCTTCTTATCCTTCCTTTGTCCTAACACTGCCTCAATAGCATAGTCGCTTGCATCACACATCAGCTCAAAAGGAAGCGACCAATCCGGTGGTTGCATGATGGGTGCGGTTGTCAACAAGTCCCTTAGCTTTGAGAAAGCTACTTAACATTCGGCACTCCACTCAAATTGATTTTCCCTTTGGAGGAGACTGCATAAACGCACAGAGATTTGGTTGAAATCCTTTATGAATCTCCTATAAAAATCGACGTATCCTAAAAAAGGACCACACATCGCATATGCTTTTAGGTGGTGGTAGATTGACAATGATATCAATTTTGGGCCTATCTATCTCAATTCCATTGGACGATATGATATGTCTAAGGATTAAAATGACACTTGTCCCAGTTTAATATAAGATTTTTCTCCTCACATCGAGTTAAGACCCAATCTCAAATGGTCAAGACACTCATCGAACGTACAATCAAAAAATTGAGAAATCATCCATGAAAACCTCAAGAAACTAACCCACCATGTAACACCTCAACCTTGGATATCCGAATTCCATCAATTCGGGTATCGAGTTCAAGGTATTAGCTATCATATTGTGCTAAAATTAAACCGTAACACATTCACCCATTAAAATAAAAGTTTAATAATCATCATAGCATATAACTAATTATTAATTGTCTCAAAGTATCAAGTGGCCCTAAAGCTTATGTCCGAACTAAATCACTCAAAACATAAATAACTTCATAGATATAAAGATTAAATTCTCTTATTTCCTTCTGGCTCCTCCACCAGTTATTCTGTCGAAGTCATCTTTATAGAGACGCCTCCACTATTTCTTTTCCTGGATGGTTTCCATATACAACATTGTGAGCTAGAAGCCCAATAAGTAATAATAATTTGCATGATTCAATACATATCATGTTTACCAAAATAACAATAAAATATGCTATCTATCATAAACACAACTCCATACTCAGGAATCACCAAGGCCATGGCTGCGCACAGCTTCCGGCCTGCCAACACCTATTCAATGATGAGTAGTCTATTATAGAGCTAACTATACTCTTTCTCCAGCCTTGAGCCGCAGCCTTGGGAGGAGGCCCTATTGGTACCAAATCGGGTTCCGGTTGGGAACTTTGCCCGAGAATTTAAAGGATTTCTATCCCCGAGTTGTCTGGTGTTCAACTTCAACATCACATTTCAGATAATGACATATATCAAATAAGCATTTTATATCATAAGATTCATGAATGCATAATGAATGCATGCTGAAATACCATCCTGGTGTAGTGTTACTTACTCAAAAGTTTTATTCTGCTTGAGCTCCTTGGATACAATCCTCTGTGACTAGTTGACGGGTTCTCGATTTTCGTTCTCGTTGGGTTCCCTTTTAAATGTTATGCGAATAGGGTTACTTTCATACTTAATTTCATGATATAATCAATTATTATCTGTTAATACACAATTATGGCCGTTGATTTGATAATTAGATCATCAAGCTAATGATCCACACCTTCAGTTTAGTCATATTTCACATTTAGTTCATGATCTACCAATCTTAACCGTTCATTTTGGCTTTATTTTCATATAGGCCCGAGATCCTTTCGATTCGACCGTTAAACTTTATTAGAACCGTTCATTTAAGATATGGTCGGTTGGATCTAGTTTCCTATATAATTAATCTTCCATTTTGATCAATTTGCCCCTTGATGGACGGTTATGACTAGTTGAATTGCTAATCCAATGGTTTAAACACATTTTTTATGGTTTGGATGGAACTAATTCATGATCTGATGATCAAGGTCAACATTAGATCACATTGGTTTCAAGATGGCCCACTTGCGACCTTAAGTGAATAATCGGGTCTATTCACTAGTCAAATCTTACTCATATCTCAAGGATCATGGGTTTAGATCATGATTCAAGTGGGTCTAAGGTCAAGATCAACGTTTATAATAATTAGATGTTAAGATCCATCCGATCCGACGGTTAATTTCCTTATTTTTCACAATTTTGGTCCAACGACCCTGGTTGATCCTTAATCAAATGATCCGATCTAGATCTGGGTCGGGTGGATCTTATTATCCCCAAATCCAATTCCTTAATTGGTTTATTAGACCCTTGATCAACGGTTGGATTGGACCTGATCATTAATTTAACAATCCATATCATCATTTTTATCTTTTATTTAAACTTTAGTGGTTTAAATATAAGATTAGATTAGGGATCTTGATTAACAAACGAAGATAAAGATTTATAAGACTTTCGATAAAGATCTATACTTTGTTGAATAAGATCCATCCTTTATTCGAATAAATGCAGTGGGGCCCACTTAAGGATGCCTTTAATGTTAGTGGGGCCCGCCGCTATATTACTTCTCAACGATGGATCTTTCATCTAAAACTCATTTGTCATGTTTCTAATGACAAGTTCTTAAGGTGGGGCCCACTTAAGATCCAATATCTAATACATGGGGCCCTACTGAATTGTATGATTGGATTAAATTATACATCAATTCTTCCTTTAACATGGATTTCATATCTCGTTCTCAATCTAATTAAATAGATCAAGATCATATAGTGGGGCCCACCTTGAGTGATCGTGACCACTCACTGTAAGGTCCACCATATAAGATGATCATCGTGCATCTCATTCAAGTATAACATTAAATCTAAATTTAAGATTTCTTATCATTTATCATCCACACATCTTGATCTCATGGTGGGCCACCATCTAACGGCACAAGTAATGATATGTAGTCCGCCCCATGGGCAGGATCACGTGTATTAGAACGGATCTATTATTTTTTTAGTGTGCTTATTATCATTCCTTCAATGTGGGGCCTACTACACTTGATCGAAGTATGATCTACACCGTTGACCTAGATCCCTACCAAGTGATCTATCATGATCAAGTGATGTTCTAGATAATACAATGTTTGGTTATGCAAAATCTACCATTTGGTTATGGTGGATCTTAACAAATGATGAGAATTCCAACATATAAATAACAAAATCTATATTCTTTCACGATTTAATTTAAATTGGCGCGTCTTTTGATAAAAGGGATTTAATGTATTCTAAACCATTAGATGTAGATCAAATTGGACAAATACCTCTAAGGCGCACTTTGGATAAGATTGAGCGGCTCAGATCAAGTAGGGTCGAAACGAGGCCCACTTATCAAGACCTCTTTCTCACTTTGTGTGTATGTGTGCAATGACGGTAAGAAGTGGTGCACACCTCTTTTTAAAGGGTTTATTTTATGTAACGTGTGAGGTATTAAAGAAAAAGTTATGAAAAGAGAAATTTAAGAAAAAGGTTACGAGAGAGAGATTTAAGAGAAAATCTTATTTAAGAGTGTAACTTAGAGTACGTACACGTGCTACTCTCAAAGTGGGTCCCACATAGGTGGTCATCATCATCTAAAACATTTATCTGTTCCTTGAAAGTGAGCACATCCTATTAAAATTTATTTCACTCTCAAAAGATACTGAGATAATGAGATATGATGTATTACCGTTCATAGCCATGAGGGCACACCTATTAAAGGTACTCTTTCAATATCATGGGTGGGAGTATATACATGTTTGTGTGTGTGCCAACCTTATATGTTCCACATGGTTACGAAATATTAAATTCTGACCACACAGAATCATAGACCATGATGTACATGTACATGAAAAAATGGTGGCAATGTTCAACTATGTATGATAGATGAGATAATGGATGGTCATGATGATATAATATACACATGCACATGATTAGAAAGATCTAAGTATATATATATGATATAATCAAATCAGATAGCATGATGGGTCTACTTAAGATGAATCATATGAAAGTAGTTTTACACAAATTAGATTACTAGATTGGTTAATATCTTCGATAAATTGTGGCCATCTATATATCCGGCCTCACATCTCAAGTTCTACTTAGGAAAAATTATCATACTTATACCATTTTGAATGTTATAATACGATTTACAAGATGAGCAGCACACATTGGGTGGATCATTCTCTAAGATAGTCAATTTAGAGGATTTAAGTCATTCGTCCATCGATCGAACCATTTATAGCACTCGAATTGACGATCCGACTGTAGGTTTACGTTTTATATGACATGGATGTATGATCCATGGTTTAGATCGATATTTCATAAAACAAATTGATTTATATTTATGGTCAAGTGTCATATGATTCACTCAATGGTCAAATTTTATCTTAATTTCTTTTAAATTTATACACCTAAATTTGTTCAGTATATTACACACCATGTCCAAGAAAATACTCAACCTGCATCGTTGGAATGTGGCGGGTGCATTACGTAGTCCAAATGACATGCTTCGGTAGGCGAAGGTGCTGAACAAGCATGTAAATGTGGTTTTCTCTTCGTCTTTCAGAGCAATCTCAATTGGTTATATCCAGAGTAACCATTGAGGAAGCAATAATAGGAATGGCCTGCTAAACTCTCCAAAATTTGGTCTATGAATGGGAGAGGGAAGTGGTCTTTACTAGTGACTCTAGTTGGTATAAGCTCATTGTTGGCATTTTCTATGCTGGTGAAGCTGGACTTCTTAGGGACAACTTAGGTAGGACTCACCCATTGGCTATCTAACATGGGGTAGATTATACCCACATCTAGTAGCTTGAGCACCTCAGCTTTGACAACCTCTATCATGTTTGGATTTAACAGTATTTAAGGTTGTTTAGTAGTTTTGGCGTTCTTTTCGAGGTGGATGCAGTGAGTACAAACCAAAGGGTCAATCCCTTTGAGGTTCGCTATGGTCCATCATATGGCTCCCCTATGTTCTTTGAGTAACTCAATTAACTTGATCTCTTGGTCTTTTCCTAAGTGAGAAGCTAGTAACAACCGGGAATGCCTCATCTTTACCTAAATAAGCATATTTAGCTCGAATGGCAATGATTTTAGGTCAAGCTTCGGCTGTTGGATATTAAACGGTAAAGGCTTTGACGTGGTTGGTGACAATTTTTTAAAGTGAGGCCTCCACCGGCTAGTATCAACTACTGGCTTCTCATTACTCAATGCTTGCACAATTTCACTTATGATGGGGTCATTCGAATCTTCAAAATGTGTCAAGCATGTCTCCAAAGTTTTAGGGGGTTTAAGTTAAAGGAGCTCCTCTTCTTTAAAGACTTCAAGCATATTTACCTTGAAGAACTCATCTCCTCATTCTTTTGCCTTTTGCACATGTGGAACACATTCACCTCTAATGTCATGTTCCTAAAAGACAATTGCATCACCCCATTCTAATAATTGATGATTGCATTTGATGTAGCCAAGAATGGGTGGCCCAATATAATTGGTATTTGAGTGCTCATGTCCATAATTGGTTGCATGTCCAAGATGATGAAATCTATTGAAGAGTAGAATTTATTGACTTTGACCAGGACATCCTCAATTATCCCTCTCGGTACACATATGGATTTATCAGTGAGTTGTAATGTGGTTTAGGTGGGTTTTAATTCACTAAGAACCAATTGCTCGTATACCGAGTATGGGATCAAGTTTAGGCTTACCCCCAAATCCAACAATGCTCGCTCAATCTGGTAGTCTCTAATGATGCATTAGATTGTGGGGCTACCGGGATCTTTATATTTTATGAGGGTCTTTTGGGTGAGAATGACACTTACTTGCTCATTGAAAAAGGCCTTTTGTTGCACATTGTATTTTCATTTGGTTGTGCATAAGTCTTTTAGAAACTTGGCATAAGAGGGAATTTATTTTATAGTAGAAGCAAATGAATGTTAATTTTGATTTGTTTAAAAACCTTTAGAATGTCATGAGAGTTTGGAAGAGGTTTGAGAGCTGCCAATCTCGAAGGGAATGGCGCTACGGGCTTCTATTCACATTCATTTTCTTATAGGACTAAGCTAGATCCATCTTCATTCTAAAAAATTACTGGATCATTAGGCTTTGCAACCTTCATCAGAATAGATTTGTCGATTTGTTTACCACTTTTAAGAGTGGTGATGGATTTTTCTTTCTCCACATGTTGGTTGGAGAGATTAGGGGTGCTTACTTCATAAGTTTGTTTTAAATTGGTCTGAGGTTGGGCCGGAAAGGTCCATTCCCTAGCATTTAAGCGTCCTTTAATTTCTTCAACTGAAACCTTAAGCTCTTGGAACGTTGGTTGGTTTGATTGATTGATTTGTGTTTACCCTTACATAAACGCCTTCAAGGTATCTTCCATAGTGATTTGTGTTGAGCGCTTAAATGTGTATATTCTAACTCCATTTCATCGCCAACTATGCATAGTTTTTAAGCTTAAAGACTACTCTGATGCATGGTTTTATGATATAGGTATGAGAGGGACTTCGCCTAATTGATGACTAAAAAGAACCATTTAGAGAAGTTGAATGAAGACCCAAGGTGGGCCAAAGAAAGAAGAGACCAAAGAGAGAAGAAAGAAAGAAGAAAATATGTAAAAAATAGGTCTAACCGGTCTAGACCGGTCGGCCACACCCCTTCACCTCTCTGGACTCCAAACGCAAGAGGCTGACCGGTCTAGCCTGCCCCCTCCACCCCCCCCCCCCCCCCCCCTGTCTACAGAAGGGTCCGACCGGTCCAGACCGGTAAGCCAGTGTATTATAGTGGGAATTTAGCAGCTTCCTCTTGAAGCTCTGATTTTTGTGTGCAAGTGGGTAAGTGCTGTGCAAATCTAGAAGATTCTGAGGCGGTAGGACCTCTCTACTATAAAAAGGGACCGTGGGATTGTAGCTAAGGGATCCTAGAAGAGATCTACAAAGGTGGGAGGCGACGGAAGTCGGAATCGGAGTTCCACAACTCCCTCTAGTTTGTGTTTTCTAATTCATATTTTTAGTTATTTTCATGCTTCCTTGGATCATGAACGGCTAAACCTCTTAGCTAGGGCTAAGAGGTGAAGCTTGTAGTGAATCTGAGATGCTTCAATTTGTTTGTTTTGGTTTCAAGTTGGATTTATTGAAGAACAATGGTGTATAGAAGTTTGAATAAAGTTCTAAGTAGTTTTTCTTAATCTTTTGATGGCTCATGGATGTTTGGAAGAATTGCTTTAGTTCTTAATTGATTTGCACAGTTCTACACCTGTACGCTCTGAGGAATCGAATTCAATACGCTCTAGACTTGGATTTTCATGTGGGAACTTCAACCAAAGTTCTATCTTTTTATTCTAATTTCTGAATTATGTGTTGATTGTGTATGTGATTTGTATGAAGTTCAAGTCATGATCTAATTAGGCTTTGTGACAGAGTTTAATGATGATTATGATTGTGATCTTAATCTATTGGAACTAGTATTGACCTATGCAATTGAGTGTGCTCAAGTCTTAACTTGACTTGAGGGAATCCTGTATATAAATCACACATTTGACAGATTGTATGTTACATCCTCTTTATCATCTGACTAGATAGGATTTGATTTCGATTCTAGTTGTGTAGTTATGAAACCACAGCGAATTATGCATCAAGGATTGCTACAAGTGGGTCCTTGAACCCCTAGTGTTCTTTTATATTGATTACTTTAACTTTTAGTTTAAGAATTCTATCTACATTCAATTCTAGAAATTTGTTTGATTAACTCTCAATTAGAGAGTATTAGAAGTAATTTTGTGAATTCCTAACAAGTCCTTGAGAACGATCTCAGTCTTTACGGAATTATTACTACATCGCAACCTTGCACTTAGGGAAGCAAACAAGTTTTTGGCGCTGTTGCCAGGGCTTTTCGACGGTTTTTACAAAATTTCTGAAAATAGCTTTTATTTGAGATTTTTAGAAGTCCTACTAATTTAGTTTGTTATTTTATTTTGTTTGGTTTTTGCAGGATTCTAGGAGTCAAAGAAGTCACTTCAATTAGATTTTTCTAACCCTTTTTAATCTTTTACTTTTCTAAGATTTATATGCCACATTGGGTTAAGGATTCTAATAACCGACTCATTAGTGAAGGCGGAATTGTTGAAGGGATTGATAAAGGGCCATGTGCTAAGAAACGTTTAGACTCTCCAATTTTGTCTGACAGTATGACTGAGAATCAACCAAACCCTATGGCCAATCAAAATTTGGGCCAAACCGAAATGGGAGAGAATGAGGTTGAGAATGTTCTTCGACCTAGAACTTTATGTGATCACTTGCAACCTGCAAGAGCGAGTACTCCCTCATGCATAATTTTTCCAATCAATGCAGGGAATATTGATTTAAAACTGGGAGTAATCAAACTCCTTCCCAAGTTCCTTGGTTTAGACAGTGAGAGCGCATATCAACATCTTAAGGAATTCGATGAGGTGATAGCTACGTTGCACTTTGCAAACGTATCTAATGATGTTGTGAGACTTATGTTATTTCCTTTTTCTCTTAAAGAGAAGGCTAAGGCTTGGCTCCATGCATTAAGGCCAAGATCAATCGGCACATGGACTGAGATGACTAGGGAGTTCATTAAAAGTTTTTCCCTACTCATAAAACAAATATATTGAGGCGATTAATCATGAATTTTTCTCGAAAAGAGGATGAGACCTTCTTCCAATGTTGGGAGAGGTTTAAAGACTTATTAAACACATGCCCACATCATGGCTACGAAATTTGGCGGATAATAAGCTTTTTCTATGAAGGATTGACTTCGCCCATGCGCCAATTCGTAGAGATGATGTGCAATGGAGAGTTCATGAATAAGAAAGCTAAGGAAGCATGTGACTATTTTGATATCTTCGCCAAGAATGCACAATCTTGGGATACAACTAAACCAGCAAATCCCAAGATAAGCCAACAAAGACAAAAGGGAGGAGTCTACGTCCTCTCTAAAGAAGACAACATAAGTGCACGCGTAGCTAGCCTCACAAGAAAAGTTGAGGCCATGGAATTAGGGAATGGAGAAAAGACCAAGGAAGTTGAGAATATTTGTGGAATTTGTTCTGGTAAACATCATGCAACACAGGATTGTCCTACAATTTCTACGTTCCAGGAACTACTACAAGAACAATCAAATGCCAAAAATAATTATTAATGACTATTTAGCAATCCAAACTCGAACACGTATAATTCTGGTTGGAGGAACCATCCCAATTTCAGTTGAAGGAATGGGCCATTAGAGAATGCAAACAATAACCCAAAAGCTACGCTTGAGGAAATATTTGGTACATTCGTCTCGGCCCAAGCTGAGTACAACAAGAATAATTCTCACAAAATCGATGGGTTCATGCAAGAATAACTAAAATTTAATCAGAATTCATCTCAAGCCATCAATGATTTGAAAACTTCAATTGCTGGGGAGTTGAATCTCATCTTAGTGTTAGGGAGAAAGGCACACTTCCTGCCCAACCTCTCCCTAACCCAAGAACCCAATTTGAGATACAAGCCTTAGCCTATTCTCCCAAAATATGGAGCATGTTCAAGCTATCACCACTTTGAGGAGTGGCAAAACAATTGATAAATCCAATCCGGTGAAGGCCTCAAAGCCTAATGATCCGAAAATTGCCAATAAGGATGATATCTCAAACAACACTCCACATGAGAAAGAACCGGAAAGGCAATACAAGCCGGTTGCCCCGTTTCCCCAAAGGTTGATTTCACCCAAACCTATAGACAAAAACCTGGAAATTTTAGAGGTTTTTAAGCAAGTGAAGATCAACATTCCGTTGTTGGATGCTATAAAACAAATACCATCCTATGCCAAATTTCTAAAGGAATTATGTATAGTCAAAAGGAAACACAATGTTCACAACAAAGTACTTTTGACTGAGAATTTGAGCGCTATTATCAAACAAGAGGTGCCCCAAAAATACAAGGATCCGTGTAGTCCTACCATCTCATGCATTATAGGTGACTACCGGATCAAACAAGCTTTACTCGACCTTCGGGCAAGTGTTAGCCTCATCCCATACTCGGTCTATGAACAACTTGGATTAGGTGAATTAAAACCCACTAAAACCACACTTCAACTCGCTGATAGATCTATTCATATACTGAGAGGGATGATTGAAGATGTCCTTGTCCAAGTCGATAAATACTACTATCTAGTAGATTTTATTATCTTGGATAGACATCCTATGATCGGAATTGGTGCTCAAATTCCTGTCATACTTGGCCGCCCTTTCTTAGCCACATCAAATTCAATTGTCAATTGTAGAAACGGGTTGGTACAAATGTCCTTTGGAAATATGACACTCGAGCTGAATATATTTGATTTCACTACCAAAAAAATGATCAAAGGCTAGAGACTATGGGTACCTTTAGCTGCGGATTTAATCCCTACCTACATTTGATACGGATTTTACCCGCAGCCTTATCTCATGCCGCACCTAACCGTATCCCTTGCGTTAAAGTCCCATAAAGGGGGATCTATGGGGCCACCACAATGTTTCTGTTTTATCTAAGCCGTCCATCCATCTCTACAGCTCATTTTAGGTCATGAACCTAAATATGGAGGCAAGTCAAATTCTCAAGTGGACCACACCATAGGAAATGTTGGTTATTATGTGACTACCGTTAATATTTGTTGTGGTCCAGTTGGGCCTTCGATGTGTTTTATTTTTGGGATTGTGCCCTAAAATTTATATTTAAAATGAATGGACAGAGTGGATTGATCAGATACATCATAGTGGGCCCCACGAGCATTGACAGGAGTGCTAGCATCCCGCCACACGCCACACGTTTTCCCCAAAACACAAAACCCCCGCCTCTCCGAAATGAAAAACGCCCGCCCTTCTTCACTCCCTCTCCTTCTCGCTCCCTCGCCCTCAACGCCCTCTCCCTCGCCGTCACCTCCCTCTCCCTCGCCTCCCTCTCCCCTGCGCTGTCTCTACCTCCCTCGCCCTTGCTCTCACTCCCTCTCCCTCTCTCGCCCTCGCCCCCACCTCCTCTCCCTCGTCTCTCTCCCTTTTTTAGTGTGGGTTTCATCTTCCGGCGAGCATCCACTCACCGTTAATTAAGGTATCTCTCTCTCACTCAAACAATGAATATCCAAACCCTTAATTAGGGTTCTTGTTTCTTATTTCCTTTTTCTTTTTTAAGTAAATAGGATTTGATTTTTAAGGATCCATGGTGAAAATGTGATTTCGCACCTGATGAACGGAGTGGAGGTGATACAATTTCTTCCCCAAGTAGTGCTCTGTTAGTTGTAGGCTGTGGCAATGGGGAGTGGATTGCCAGTGACCACAGGCACGGATGTATCTCTGTGCCCGGGGCTGTGTGGGGTCCACAGAGATGTCCGTGACAAATCCACTCCGTCCATCTGTTTTGAAAGACTACAAAATTTAGGTGAGCCAAACCAACAAAACAGTAGGAACAGCAACGTCCACCATTGAAACCTCCCTGGATCTGAACATGATGTTTATATGCCATCCAAACCGTTCATAGAATTATTGCCACTCAGATATTCTGTAGGAACAAATATCATCCTGACAGAAAACTCCTGTCACCGCCAGCGTTCAATCCCTACTGTTTCTGTGGTATGGCCCACCTGACCATTGGATCTGCCTGATTTTTCTAATCCTGTCCTATTGTGGTCTTTAAAAACAGATATAACCAACAGTCTGTATTCGTTGCATGTACATGATAGAATTGATGAGTGGGCCTTTTTTTCAATTTTGGGCATGGGCATTTTGACAGTGGCCCCGCTCGCACGAATGGCCTGGATCGCTTGCACATTTGCCATGTTGGTGTGAGTGCGCCGTATAAAGAGATTTAGATCCCTTGATAGGAGTGGTGATTTTTATCTGATCCAGCAACCATTGATTAGAGGGATTTACTGGATTCCATGGTAGAGACCATGCATGTTGGATGAATGTCAAGGATCGGGTTGGTTGAGCATCCAAATTGGTTGAATCTGGACCATTGATTTAAGGTCCAAACAGTCCACTTTTTCCACTGATTGGGTGTTGGAAATCTCCTAACTTAACCACCTTTGTAGGTCTAAAAGCTACTCAACCTGAACCATTGTTAAGACATCCAATTTTCCTAAAACCTACTGATCGGACGCTTCAAGTTGTTCCTTGTTTTTAATAATGCACACACACTCACACTCAAGCTATACATGGGTTGGACCTCCAAATTAGTCCAATCTGGACTGTTGTTAGGATGTATACACCTCTAATGATCTGCCCTCCTTTTTCATGAATTTAAATCATCCATTTTGGGCCATTCTTTTATGCTTTAAATTATGTAATTTGAGGGCAATAATGAAGGAGCAAATTCACTACTCTATGGAATGCTTTAGCAACTCTCCGAATGAGCATTAGAGTGCTCGTGTCTTAGGAGGATTTACTCTCTGTGCATCGATTGAGTTTTCAAGTTGAGAAAGAGGAGTATTTGAAAGTTCCCTCTTTAGTGCATGTAGATCTTCCCAACAAGCACAAGATTGTCCCAAATAGATGAGTTTTGAGACAATTATGACCATTTTATATGTGTAGATCTTTTGCTGTCAATTGGATGGTTAGGATTTCTAGATCAACCTGATTTTAGAGATCCTCCATCCACGTTGTGCCTCACAATTTGGATGGTCTAGTTGGCCTTGCATGAGTACCAAATGTGAGTAATATGAGTCACCATTACTTGGTGGGACTCTAGCCTATGGCAGTAGCCGCATATTAAAAGATTGGGGAGTTATATGATACTTAGGGAGTGTATGACGTTTGATACACAGACACTTTTGAATTGTACAATGCACTCAATTGAAACATTTTAATTTTAAATTTTGTCTTAATATGCCTTTGAGCTTAGTAATAAAAGGATCTATTTGGAACATGGATCAGGTGCAGGTTCAAAATGGACCCATTGGTTAATCGGGAGTGGATAACGCTAAGTTTCCCAGACCCACGTTTTCTTGATGGTATGAGAAGCTTTTTGAAGTTCTCACGAGAGCACCTTCCTGGTAGAGAAACTATTCTTTGTCCATGCACTAGTTGCAGATGTGCACGTTTACCGATTTCTTACGAGGATTTGGAAGTACATCTAATGAGAAATGGATTCAACCCAACATACAGGGTTTGGAACATGCATGGTGAGCATGCATCACCTGAGTGTACTGAACGTGCATCAAGTTTCCAATAGTACCACAATGTCCCAGACTTAAACGAAGTTCACAACATGATAGTTGAAGAACTCGGTGGTAGTAACCTGGATGAAGTTATTCAGAATGAGACAAGCGTGACCCTCGAAGATGAAGGTCTCTTTGGGCATAATGAATCCAATGAGTTTGAAGCAAGTCTACGACATGCAATGACTGAGCTATACCCTGGTTGCGAGGACTTCACCGTGCTGACTTTCATTGTACAACTTTTCAAATTAAAGGTCAATCATGGATGGAGTGAAAAAAGCTTTACAGAGCTCCTTCAACTACTCCAGAAGGTGTTACCTTCTGGTAACAAGACCCCAAATAATACCTACCAAGCGAAAAAGATCATTACAAAGTTAGGTCTTGATTATGTGAAGATCCATGCTTGTTCAAATGATTGTATCTTGTACTGGAGAGAGCACGAGATGAAGACTAGTTGTCCAAATTGTAAAACTTCTAGGTACAAGACAGAAGCGGATCCTGAGATAAAACAATCTAAAGTACCTCTCAAGGTATTAAGATATTTTCCATTAACACCAAGGCTACAAAGAATGTTTAGTGTGCCATGGTTGGCGAAAGAAATCTCTTGGCACTTAACCAGGAAAATGCAGCATGGAAAAATGGAGCATCCGACTGACTCTATTGTATGGAGGATTCTTGATGACAAGTATACGGACTTTTCAGCAGAGCCTCGCAATGTTCGATTGGGTCTGGCCACAGATTGGTTCAACCCCTTTAGCAATTTAAGTACGTCGCATAGCTCATGGCCTGTTTTATGTGTGACGTACAACCTTCCACCAAAGCTTTGTATGAAACCTCAATTTACTATGCTAACTTTGCTCATCGAGGGACCGCGACAACCGGGGAAGGATATTGACGTTTATTTACAGCCATTGATTGATGAGTTGCAAAACTTGTGGCAGAAAGGGGTCACGACGTTCGATGCATACCATGGAAATAGATTCAACATGCGTGCTGTTCTTCTTTGGACAATCCATGACTTTCCAGCGTATGGTAATATTTCTGGTTGTAGGACCAAAGGTAAGTATGGTTGTCCTATATGTGGTCCCAACACAGATTCCTTGCGACTCAAGTATGGAAATAAACATGTTTATATGGGTCATAGACGGTGGTTGCCATGGTTAGACAAGGCTAGAGATGACACAAGTGCTGGCACATTCAATAAGATAAAGGAAGAAAGAGGACAACCGATCCGTCTGACCGGGATTCAAGTCGAAAAACAGACCGCAAACCTGGATGTGCAGTGGGGGAAGAATGGGAAGAGGAATGTAAGGGGTATAGGAGAACAAGAGCAAGTGGATGATGTTGAATCACCGTGGTTCTTCAAGCGGTCCATATTATTTGATCTGGAGTATTGGAAGGATATTCCGATACGCCACAACCTCGATGTTATGCATATCGAGAAAAATGTATGTGAAATCCTAGTTGCCTTGATGTTAAACACACGAGGGAAAACCAAGGATGATGCTAATGCACGCAAGGACCTAAAATGGCTAAGAATTAAGAAGCGTCTTTGGCTAAAAAAGACCAATGGCAAGGTGATCCAGAAACAAAGTCCATTCTGGTTACGAAAAGAAGAGAAAAAGCTTTTCATGCAGACTTTGCGCGATCTGCGTGTTCCGGTAGGGTTTAGTGGGAATTGGAAGACCATCGTAACGGAAGATTATGTGGATTTAAAGGGAATGAAGTCTCATTATTTCCATGTGTTGATGCAACATCTACTTCCAGTTCTCATCCAGCATGCATTCAAGGATAGGAAGGTCATCCGTTCTGTAATTACAAGCTTTTGTACCTTCTTCAATGCCCTATGCTCGACTACCATAGACCTTCCAGCGCTCCACACTCTCGAGAGGGTCATGGCTAGGACGCTATGTCAGCTAGAGATTATATGCCCTCCATCGATATTTGTCGTGATGATGCATCTGCCGATCCACTTGGCTTACGAGGCTCGAATATGTGGTCCTGTCTACTACTGATGGATGTATCCATTCGAAAGGTATGGTATGGGCTTAGTATGAATAAATCGACAGAACATTTAGAATTGCATTTATATGTAATGCGTTATTATCTCTGTTAGGTTCATGAAGACATTGAAGGCCTATGTTCGCAACAAGATGCGACCTGAGGGTTGCATTGCAGAACAATACGTCCAACAGGAGACAATTATTTACTGCAACCAATACAAAGGAAAACAGAGAACAAGCCTCTTGGAAAAATTGGAAAAATGATTTGACGGAGTCATTCCAAGACTACAGAAGTTGCAAGATATCGTTGATGATGACCTTAACGGTGACGACGTTGGTCCAGTTGGTTCGGGTCAAAGTGTCATCCTAGCGGGAATTGAATATGAACAGGCTCGCATCTGGGTACTAAAGAGTCATCCTAGCTATGATGCGTGGGAAGGGTATGTATAGTTAGCTCACATATACACATCTTCTTTATTTTATGCAATTTTGATTTAACAATAATATAAAATAATGCGCAGGAAGTATAAAGAATTCTTGCAGCGACGCTACAGGAGGACCAATAAGGTGCCTAGCGAGGATGAATTCATACCCTGGTTGAAGAAGCAACCAGAGTTCAATGAATCAAACGACAAAGACTTTATAGATATAGTGAGAGGACCTCTAGCTTTTGCTACGGAGTATAATAAGTACTGTGTTAATGGTTTCCTCTTCGTCACTAAGGACTATGAGGAGAAAAAAACAAACCAGAATAGTGGGGTTATGACAAAGGGTATGACCACCTTCCGATCTAGTGTTAAGGACAGGAATACAGTGGATGAAAATCAACCTTACTATGGAGTCCTCCGCAAAATCGTCCAACTAGTGTACCGATCAGGATACAAGCCTGTCCTATTTAAGTGTGATTGGGTGAAGGTGACGCATCACGGTGTTTCTTTTGATGTTGATGCGAATCTGAGATTAGTAAATCTGTCTAGTCTTTACAGTTCAGACAAAGTGGGCGATGAGCCATTCATTCTTGCTGAGCATGCCGTGCAGGTTTTCTACTCCAGAGATCTAAAAAATCCTGACTGGCATGTGGTCTTAGATGTTCCAAAAAAGATTTTTGTCGAGGATGAGATGTGTCTTCTATCAGAACAATTCAAGGATGTAACTAATGCCGATGTAGGACTTGATCTCACCTCATTAGCAATTGCTGATGAGTTGATATTCAATGAACCTGAAGACGATGATGTTGTTGTTGAAAAAACGAATAAAAGAAAGCGATCGAGGAGAAATTAGTTAATTGTTTGTACTTCGTAGCATGTAAATAAATTGATATTTATTGAAGGAAATGCAAATAAGGTATGGATAATATAATGAATTGTTTGTACTTTACATTTGTTTACATATCATCTAAATTGTTTCTTACCCCTAGTGTTTTTTCTATTGGCCATGAAAGAGGCACATGGATTCACAACCAGAGGCATTGAGTAGGACCTTGCTTCAGAATACAGATGCGAGCGGCGACAAAGGTAATAAGATAGTTCCCCTTAATTATTGGTAATCACATATATATGTATATACTTATCATTCTTTTTATACAGTTGTGCCAGCTTCTTCTTCGACCAAAAAGAGAGGTCCTACAAGGGGTGCTTCTTTAGATGTGCAACAAGATAAAAGAAAAGTCCTAAAGACAAATGAATTCGGGCAACCAAATGAGAAATGTGCTAATCATAAAGACTTTTCAACACATATCGGTGTCCTCACCCGTACTCATATTCCAATCATATACTCAGACTTTCGCCAGGTGCCTTCTACACACATTCAGACGGTCACCGACACATTGTCACAATTATATGAGTTTGAGGGTCAAAGTTGGGATGCGAGTCTTCAGTACATAACACGCCGCATCAATGAAACATGGAGAAATTACAAAAAAAGATTGACTGCAAAATATATTAAAGACAATGATCTTGCAGTTGTGAGAGACAGTCCTGCCCCCCCCCCCCCCCCCCCCCCCCCCCCCCCCCCCCCGGGTCCCTATGGAGGATTGGAGAATCTTTGTGGATCAACACAGTACTGAGGAATTTAAGAATGTAAGCACAAGGAATAAAGTTAATCGGGCCAAGCTAAAAGGATCTGCATGTCTTGGGCGGCATAGCATGGCTGTTACTCGCCATCAGATGGTATGTGTCTAAAAATAGGTATCCTAGTTTAAAATAGAATTTTAATTTGAGTTATCAGTCATCTAACTCCATTAATGACGTTATATGATAAAGGCGATGGAGAGAAATCTTACATCTGATGCTGAGGTAGGTAGAGGTGAGGTCTACTTAAGAGCCCATACGAGCAAGGACAAAGTTGTCCAGTTTCCTGACCTCGCTGTAAGTTCATCCCTCACACCACTTATCATTACCATTATGAAATGCCAATGTATAACTTTGAGTTGTTAAACATCATTTGGTTTTTGTCACAGGAAAAACTAAATGAGCTTTATAGTAGCAATCCTGCTTCAAGGATGAGCGGTTTTGATGATGCCCTAACACAGGTACTATCACAATTAAAAAATTACTTGAGTTTCATAGTAATTATGCATTTCCTGATGTCTTAATTTGCAATGTTTTATAGTTGGTTGGTCCTGACCCTAGAGGGCGAATGCGGGGTCTAGGTTGCTCAGTAAGCAAGATTGGACTGAAGAAGTCAGCCCCTTCTCGTTCAAAGGTAGAGATGATGACAAAAGAAAAAGAGAGCATGTCGCAAGAGATAGTAGAGATAAAGAAAACATTGGCTGAATTTAGGGTCACCTTGTCTGTACTACAAGAGATGCAGGAAAAGGCACAGTCTGGTAAAAACCCCTCAACACCACCAACCATTCGATCTACTCAGGCATCATCGGTATGCAAGTTTAGATTTACTCTTGTATTAAGCTTACAATTGTGTTATAAACATTACGAATAACTATGTCATTTTATATGTGTACATGTAGCCGGATTTGCTATATCTCGGTAAGAGGTGCTACTTGCTTGGTTGGGGAAAACGTGGTGTAATTGCTCGTGGTCAAGTACACGAAGTTGATCCAAATGCATCTGTCCATAGCCAAAAGTTAGAGGAGGGAGCTTTTGTTATTGTCCTGACAGAGATTTTACAACCTAGAGCTCCTTTGTGGCATGACGATGGGTTCGCAACTACACTTGGAGAGGCCGGTTTGGGATCATTTGTGCAGTGGGGGAAGAACGATTTGATATTTCAGTAACTTTTTAAGTAATTTGGTACTCTATAGTTGAACATATTTTAGCATGCATGCTTTTTGGTTTATTTTTGCTAGTTACTCTATGTTGTTTGGTTTGTTTTTCTAATTTGGTACTCTATAGTCTTAGGCTCCATTTGTTTGAAATATCAAACTTTATGAATATAACTTTTCCACAAATCAAATGGAACTTAAGCCCTTTTTTAACTCCGCCAATGCAAATCTCCTTGCATTGCCGGTCCCAAGCCCGGATAAAGGAGGAGGGAGAAGGGCGCTATCTATGGGTATGGTTTATTAATCTCCTTGCAAATATCCTTTTTTTTAAAACTTGTGATAAATCTCATTAAGTTTCATGCAGACATTTCTTTTTCCTTTTTTTTTCCCAATTCTTTAAGAATTTTGGTTATTGCAACAGTGAAGATGGAGCCTTAATGAGGATCACTGAAACATGGGCCCACTTCTGAAACATGAAAAAGCCAAATGGTATTATACAAACTTGTGGCTCAGGCATTTTCCAATACCCCATAGAAACATTTATCATGTGCTTCTGATTTCCTTGTTTCTATCTCTCTAATACAACTATCTGAAGTGCTAGTTTCTTTCTTGACAGGAAAGCTCTTTCCACATGCTGAGATCTTTAAATGGATGATGTGTGGAAATGGTAGTTGACACCAACAAAATTAAATCATGTCTTTGTTATTTGCTTTGTTTCATATGTTTCTTATTTTCTGTCTATCTCTTCTGCTTGTCTATAGATGGAAAGCATCCAGCATGTGACCTGTCCTACTTTGGCCGGAGAGAATTTTCCTTCACGCTGGATAATGACATTTATCTGCGCTTCCAGTCGTTCAACAATGCAGCTGAACTGGAAAGTTCTATCAAAGAAAAATGCCCATTTAAGATTGATATTGGACCTGTATACAGTGTAGATGTATGATTTGCACTTTCTCTTTGGTGGTCAAGTAGTTAATGGTTGCCGATGTATTTCCTACCCTTCAAGCTCTACTTATGTCTTCTTTTTTTTCTTCTTCTTTTTTCCCAGCCTGCTAAACGGCATGCATATGCACAAGGTGGCGATAATGTTTTCACGCCAGTAGAGAGGGAGCTTGTTTTTTATATTGTAAGTACAAGCTTGGTGGGACTTTTTCTTTAATTAGCTCTAATGATTGATTTTCTGACAGGATATGTCGGATTGTATCTTTACAGTGATTTTCTTTAAGATTGTATCTTTACAGGGATGCTGTCACGCCCCAAATTCGGTTCTCGACGTCCATTCGTTGTAACCCGAATTCAGAGGTGGCAGCCTCCGTAGTACCCCGATCTCGGATCCTAACCCCACACGCCAGGTTCCGATCCTGGGATACCACAAGGAGGATTTTAAGGTCTAAATTTTTTTTTAACATGAGCATCACCATATGAGTACCATCAAAGACAAACACAATATTTCCACTAAATCTTTTCGTTTATATACAGTACTGGAAAGTAAATACACAATGCGTAAATATAAAAACTGTGCACACTTCGGCACCTCCTGCTACTGCACTACAAACTCCAACTCAACGTTGCTGATATACTCTGGTAGAACCTGCAGCGTAACAAACGCGCATAAGGTTCGAACGAAGCTTCGTGAGTGCGTGTGTGCGTGCACAATGCGTATGACAAGCATGATAAATATCAGAGTAAGCAGTAAAGCATGATGAGAACTTTAAACCAAGACTTCGCCCAATTAGGCTACACGATCATGTGATATGAATAACCAGTCTATCACGGCTATGCAAGCATGCAATACATATAACTAGCCTACCATGGCTATGCAAGCATGCAATACAGGTAACCAGCCTACCAAGGCTATATACTCTTACTATGCAATGGCCTACAGGGCCTAATGTCACATACAATGATCCAATGCATGTATGCAAATCACCACATCTTAGTACAGTGGTCCAGATACGAACAGTCATAACGCAATCACGTAAGCAATGCAGGACTCGGAACTGGTAGCTCGCCCAGTGTGGTAGCTCGCCCAGGCTTACAGCCCCGGCCACATCACACCCGCCCACATCAGGACCGTCCAACACCATATAGTGATACCAATACCATCTCTGAAACGGAACATCACCGGGGTCTCACAGACCTCACTACTCACCAGTAGAATGCCAAAGCCTATCTGGTGCAATAGCGGACCTACTCACAGCTGGTCAAACTCAACCCCCTTTGCCAACACTCTTCCGGCAGGTTAGGTCAGACCTCTTTCCAAACTGACCACGTGCAGTGGAAACACCGCCGTTAGGTATTCGGCATACTGGTGTATGATTCAACCACCCGGTCCTTGAATGGAGCACCCACCTTGGTACCAACGGGTTCAGGGACTTTCACCCAGGGACATCTATGGCATCCTGTTTAAAGATAACATATTTCCGGTGTTCCTGCAAACCACGATAGAGCTGTGGTTGCAACGTAGTAACCATGCCATATGCGGCACAAGCAGACGGTGCAAAATGCAACCATGCATACAAACGTGGGACGACATGCCCGTGCAAGTCTCCAAAGAGCACCATAAAACTATAAGGTCTCAAACACAATGTCACCGTCAGCTGGTAATGAACTGCACGACAATCACAACCGATATGGCCGGTTGATACAAGACAATCAGATGAGCCAAGCATTCATGATGCATGAGTCAAGTATACAGTATGAGTGCCAACAAGTAGCCCATCTACCACGATGGCAATAAATCAATCTAGTCCAACCTATTTGAGATATGATTAAGATGAGGGGACACATATGAATGATCGAGTCATAGTGCGGGATGTCGCTAGCCAGGGAATCTCGCACCAAGGGCTACAAGGTATGCTAAGCTATTCCTACCATACAGTGTAAGTCAGGATGATAGATTCCTGTCCTCGAATAGTCCCATACCTATTGGAGAGGTTTGCGATAGAGAGCACATGAATTACATTTGCGCAACTACATCTCGAATGCTTTATGAATGCGTTTATGCCCTAGTGGTCCCCAACTAACAATGGTGATACGGGATGCATACTCATTACACATGCATGGTGATCGTCGAAGCATATAGTATAAAGATCACATATGAGTATTCCAACAACACTACGTGTGGCAACAGACATATCAAAAATAGCATAAAAAGATAATTCACTTATAATACAAGCAAACATAACGAGATAAGACTCTAAATGGATGGTATACAACAATACAGATGGTCCAACAACTAAACGGTGTGGATTAACCTTCAACATTCAGATAACCCAAATGGAAAGAAATTGATTGAATACACTACCGACACATCAAAGGTAGAACCTACTTGAGCGGCAAGAGTGGAATACTCAAAATCATGCCGAGACCCATAATCCTGTAGTACAGTAGAGATGAACACAATAATGGTCCGTAAAAGGAATGTCATAGAAGGGGTTGCAAGATAGACATGTCATGACAGAGGATTATAAATGGTAGGGTAATCTGCGATAGATGGTCAATACAATGAGGTCCAAAAAGGGACAACAGGTCTAACCTCATACTACAAGATAGGCTCCATATAATGGATGGCCTAGATGACATACGAACGTCGAGGATGAGCCCCACACTCGCCCTAAAGGTAAACGGACGGTGTGGATGAGATATACACGATATGGTGGTCTTTGGGTACAAGGGTAGAAGGGGTGAGTCATATGAGTATACAAGCTGAGTTACCAAGATCAATCAACATGCTGAGTCAACAAGGTGAGTCAACAAGGCGGGTCAACAAGGCGGGTCAACATGGTGAGTTAACAAGGTGAATTGACAAGACGGTTCCACAGGGTGAGTTTAAGAAGGTAGTCCTGTGACTTGGATCAAGCAAACTCTAAGGATGACCTTTCAATAAGGGTTTACACAACTAATCATCAAGGTGGGTCCACGGGATGGACAACGCGGTCATTCGAACACGCACACTAAGGTGGTCCCAAGGGCCATCCTGTACATAACATGCTAGGGTTCATTCATTTGGATGGTTTGGATTAAGCACAAAATTAAGGCGGTCCTTATGGATGGCCGACATACATATCGCACCATGGAGGCCAATAGCTGACGTGGATAGAACACATGCATAACAAGGTGGACCCGTGGTTGGGTATAACCGCACAAAGGAGTGGGGAAGCCACATACATTAATGGGCCCCAACAGTTTGGGATCAACTCAATATTTGTGCTTTCCCACTAATCAAGTGAGATGGCAAACAAACACCATGGTGGGGCCCGCACACCACACGTGTGGAACCCCACCCATGGCTGGGTGACTTATGAACAGGAAGGATGGCAAATAAACATAACAGATGGGTCCTGTAAAGTTTTCAATGGTAGGCATTCAATCACCCTTATTTTCTACGTGTGGCCCACCTAAAACTGGGCCCACACCCCTGCCAAGAAGAACGACACGATATACTCAACATTCATCAAGGTGGGACCCAAAGTTGGGCCCCATCACCTTTGGTTAGATGAAAAAATAAACATTACAATGGCCCCAAGGAAGGTTTCAAAGGTGGGCATCAATGACCACTGTTTCCTACAATGTGGTCCACCTGAGGTTGGGATTTACCTCATTATGAGGGCCCCCGGCCCTAAAATAATATGGAAAAACAGATGGGCGGCATACATAAAACAGATACATCATGGTGGGACCCATAGAGCGTAGCACCCAAATGGGCCCCAAGCATTTTGAATCAAACTAATATTTTTGTTTCCCCCTTCACCCATATCCATGTGATCTTATGAACAGGTTAAATGACAAATAAACATCACTGTAGAGCCTGGGAAGGTTTCAACGGTGGAGATCATAATTCCCACTGTTTTCGTGGCATGATCCACTAGAGGTTTGGATATGCTTAAATTTGGCTCAGCCACTAAAATGAGTTGAAAAACATATGGATGGAATGGATAAAGCGCATACATTCTAGGTGGGCCCAACGAGTGGGGCCCATGGAGTGGCGCCCACAAGGCTGCTGGGCAGCAGCGTCCCCTGGACGCTGCCTGTCCAGCGATGACTTTCTTTCTTCCTTCTTTTTTTTATATATATATATTTCTTTTTATTTTTTATTACAAGCGGGGCCCACAGAAGTTCCCGATCAAACTGATATTTTTGTTTTCCTTCCTCCATGTATGTGTGAACTTATGAACAGGTTGGATCTCAAATAAACATCATGGTGGGCCATAAGAAGGTTTCAATGGTAGGGCCATTGTCCCTACTGTTTTCTGTGGTGGGGCCCCTTGAGACTTGGATCTGACTCAATCTTGGAGTCATGCCCTAAAATGATCTCCCCAAACGGATGAACGGTGTGGATTACAGTACATGCATCATGGTGGGACCCACAACTGGGCCACCAACTGGCACGAGCCAGCGTCCAAGGACGCTGGTACGCCCAGCGTCAGCGACTTCTTCTTCTTATCTTTTTCTTTTTCTTTATTTTATTTTATTTTATTTTCTTGGTTTTGGTCCAGTGGGGCCCACATAAGGCTGATCCAACCCGTTCATCAGGTTCCCTAACTCATGGGGGACCTAACGAGCCCAATATTGGATATGTTACGGGGTCTACAAACATCAGCATGGGCCGAGACAGTTTCGTCAGTGGACATCATTCACCCCACTGTTTCATGTGGTGCGGCCCACTAAAAATTTGGATCGGCTTCATCCTTCGGCCCCGGCCATAAAATGATATGGGAAAACCGATAGACGGTGTGGATGGAACACAAACATCGAGGTGGGTCCCACGAGTGGGGACCCCATTCCAACCGTCCTGACGCTGGACGGTTCCAGCGTCCCAGACGCTGTGAACGTCCAGCGTCTGGACGTTGTATTTTTTTTTTTTTTTTCTTTTCTTAGTTATTTCAGGTGGGGCCCACTTAGGGAAGATCCAATCCGTCCATCAGGTTTCCCAGCTCGCTGGGGACCTAATAAGCCCAATATTGGGCGGGTGATTCTGTCTACAAAGGTCACGGTGGGCCCAAGAAGTTTTGACAGTGGGCATCCTTGCCTCCACTGTTTTTCTATGGTGTGGTCCACCTGAGATCTGGGTTTACTCCATTTTTGGTATCCAGCCCTAAAATGGGCGGGAGAAACGGATGGACGGCGTGGATCAACAACGTGCATCAAGCTGGGTCTCACAAGTGGGGACCCACGGTCATGCCCAAGGGGCTTTCAGCCCGGGCGCTGCTAGGCAGCAGCGTCCTCTGGACGCTGACTGTCCAGTGGCCCCTTCATGTATATATATTTTTTTTATTATTCTTTTTTTTTACTAGTGGGGTCCACACGTGCAGATCCACTCCATCCATCAGCTGGACCATCGCATGGTGGGTCCACAGGGTGGACAGCGTGGGTGAACTACATACATCATGGTGGACCGTTGGCCACACTAATTATGACATAAAGTGGGTCCCCAAGTGGGATCCACACCATCAAAAGTGGGACCCATTTATGGACGATCCAGCCCATCCATCTCATTGCCCATCACAAGGTGGGCCCAAGGGAAGAAAATGAAAAGTAAACGAAAAGAAGGGGGGAAGGTTTGCACTCACAATGATGGTTGGACGGTTGGATTGCCGATCGGACGGTCCGGATGATGATCGGGGTCCTCCAAGCTTGATCTCCTCCTTCAATCTCTCTAACTCTCTCTTTCTCTCTCTTGATCTCCCTCTAAATCTCTCTACTTCTCTCTCTTCTCTCTCTTCTCTCTCTCTCTCTCCCTCTCTCTCTCTCTCTCTCTCAAATCTTGCAATTGAGAAGGCCACCCCCCCCCCACGTATGGCTCATGTATGGGAAGAGGGGGAGGTGCATGATGTCATGATGATGATGATGATGATGATGGGAGAGAGCATGAGAGGTATGGGTTGTGGTTGACTTTTGGTGAGAGAGGATGGGGTGGGTATGGTGATGATGGCTAGATAATGATGGGGGTATGGGTGAGGGTGATGGTGATAGATTTGACATGTTGTTGGGAATTGTGCAAGTGGGGCCCACGCCACACGCGCGTTGCGTGGCCCACCTCGAATTGCACGAACGTATGCATCTTACACACCGGGTATCGCAATGGGGCGTGCCGCACGGCGTTGGAATCGTGGCGCCCGCGCGGTCGCAAGGGTACAAGTCTTGGGTCGTTGCGGTACTAAATCAGGGTCGCGATCAAGGCTCTCTAATCTGGTCCGTCCGGGACGTACCGGTACCGGAAACTAAACGTACGGAGGGCAATTCAGGGTACGGGTCTTACAGATGCTATTTCATAAATTGTATCTTTACTTGGATGTAATTTCGTTCTTGAAGACTTGCATTTGCATTTTCTCGACACTGGCCTACCTCATTCAACTGAAGTAATGGCCTTGAACTTGTATTTTCTAGACACAGTTCTTGTATAAGCAGATAAATTGTCTGAAATCAGAGGTTGGTTCTTGTTAGTAACAGTAGTCTGAAATCTGAAGTTGGCCCTTTAGCTGCCTGCAGCACATTTTATAGCTATTGCTGCCTGCTTTTAGTGAGGAATTACGATATGCAACCTGAGGTTATGTATGGTAGGCTTGGCCGCTGATTGCCTACAAATGCAGTCAATGGTTCAGTGATTCAGTTCCATGTTTATCTGATGGGAGGATACCCTATACGCCAAAAATGTCCAGATTGGAAGATCCCTGCAATCTAACTTTGGCTCTTTTTTTCTATTGAATTTGGACGCTGCTGCTGCTATTCGCAGGCTACTGATTAGGGCTCTCAATGGGCCAGGCCTTGGGCTGGAATTTGAATTGTTTGGGTTGGGCCTATTTTTTTTTTTTTTTTTGCATTTGCTAGGCCCAAGCCTGACCCATTGACAGGCCTACCACTGATTGAAGGATGAGGACTGCACTATTGGCCACACTAGTTGTAGGAACTTGGGGTAAGCCTACTGTACATGTCCTCTGGCTGACAATCGCATAATCCTTGCCTTTTAAACCATCATGCTATGTGCATGTTTTGTTTGACAGGTCTCGAATTTCGATGCCAATGTACATGTTTTGTTTGACAGGTCTCGAAAGTAGCTTTTCTGAATACAAGTTTTAAGACTGCCAAGATCTGGAAATGGGTATTCACTTATGGTTCTATGCAGAAATTTTGATTTGTTGAATGCCCTGTGCTGTGTTTGTATACCAGGAGCATTCATTACCATGATTCTAGGGCCAAGCATTGCATAATGCCTCACCTGATGAGAGTGGACTGTGTGCTAACTCAATAAACTATAGCATACTGAGTAAACTCTGTGGGGCCTACCATGGACGTTCATCCACGCTGTTCATCCATTTTTCCAGATCATTTTAGGAAATGAGTCCAAAATTGAAGCATATCCAAAGCTCAAGTGGACCACACCACAGGAATCAGTGGGGATAATGATGTCCACTGTTGAAACCTTCCTAGGGCCGATAGTGATGTTTATTTGTCATCCAATCTGTTCATAGGATGAAGGGAAAACACAAATATCAGCTAGATCCAAAACTTCTGTGGCCCCCAAGAAGTTTTCGACGGTAAGCGCTCAATTCCCACTGTTTCACTCTTTACTAGAATTGGTGGGGCTCATCTATGCTGGCATTCATTTAAATGGGCCAAATGTCTCATGCATCGATTAATCTCAGCCACCTGATTGGTGGACCTTCCGTTTTGCATAGAGATATGCTGGGTCTTCATTCTAATAGTCCAGTTGCAGGACCACTGTTGGATGGCTAGAATTCTCTTGGCATCCACGGTGGATGTGGTGCTGTCAAAGGTGGGCCCTGTTAGACGTCCCATTGGACATCACTCAGCTCTCTCTCTCTCTCTCATGATTAATCTCATTTTTTTTTTGCAGACATCACCCCTCTCTCTCTCTCTCATATGATTAATCTTATTTGTTTTTGCAGCACTGATGGAACCGATGCAGTGAAAGGCCCAGAAGTATCAGCGGGCCGTGCTGGCGATCACAGCGAGGATGCTGGATTGCTGAGGGAAATGACATTACTTAAGGAGAGGAACAGATCCATGGAATGTGAGCTAAAGGAAATGCAAGGAAGATATTCTGAGATGAGTCTCAAATTTGCAGAAGTTGAAGGCGAGCGGCCACATCCAATCCATCAATCAGGTGTGCCTCTTCAAGCTCACTGTCTCAAAAATCAGCCGATTCAAAACACAGGGGGCCTATGTTCCAGTTCCACTCTCCATAGGATCATTTACACTCAAAATTGAGTATGCACCATAGCTAAACTGAGTATGCATAAAATTCAAATTTGCTGCTGCTTCTTTGTTTCCCATCATGGGTCATTCACAGTAACATGAGAAAAAGGATACATTCACAGTAAATTTGCTGCTGCTTCTTTATTATGTTCATTCATGATGTTGTTATTTACATCTTTTAATTTTTTTTATATGACAGTCTATTGGGTTCGGCTGAACCAGACTCGGCCTATGCCCGGTCAGGTTCTCGCCACCCAATCTATGCCCATTTTGATTGGGTCCTTGTATTTTCGTATTGGGATTGGCTAACCCAGACTCGGCCATTGCCCGGTCAGGTGCTCACCACCCAATCTGCATCCCTTTTGACAGGGTTCTTGTATTTTTCGTATTGGGATCGGCCGATCCAGACTCAGCCTATGCCCGGTCAGGTGCTCACCACCCAATCTGCGTCCATTTTGAATTTGTCCTTGTATTTTCGTATTCGGTTCGGCTGATCTAGACTCAGCCTATTACCTGGTCACCCTACATACAGCTAGGGTGGCAATAGGTCGGGTTAGGGTCAGCCGTAGCCCCGGCTGTTTACCGAATGGTCCAGGAATTCCAGCCGAAAACCCGATCTGCAACCCATAACCTGTCGCCCGTCCTGATCCACTTAAAATTCATGAACCTGACGCCTGACCCAACCTGACCAACTGAAAATTGTAGTAGGATTGGGCCAATCCAAGCTGGCTCCACCCGATTCGGATCTAAGAACGGAATAGGGGCTGGCAATATTTGGTTCTGTAAGGGCCAGGCCAGGCCTACTGACAGACTTAAGCCATTGTCTGTTAATTGGTTTCATATTGACAAGTTGGGTTGGGTAGGATCCAACACGAGCCTGACCCAATTACTTAAATGGTCCACATTTTCTAACCCAAGCCCGACTCATTACTCATTTTTCTCGGACCCAAACCCGTATCAGAACTGAGTCCAGCCCGTTGAGCCACGGACCGACCTGCCCTGTGCCACCCTGTCCGACCCATGAATTTTCACATGTTTATCGCCATAATACCCCAAATTTGCATTTAATTTACTACTGTGCAATTGTGGACCTGACTGTAGACTCAGGTACCTGTAAAAGCTAGTTTGAAGGTTTTTAGGACCTGGGCCATTGGGTAATTTTCACGAGGTAACTCATTAGTCATTTTCACTTGCCGCAATTTACTTTATGATTTTCTTCATGGATAAAGTGTTATTATTCTGTTTGGTTATTTTATTTCTAGACTTCTATTATTAGAAAGTGTTGTTATGATATTCATCAGCCTAGAAACGCCCAATTGTCAGAAGACTTTGGATATGATGCTCATGTTCAGATTGTAACCTTGGCTTGTTCTTCATCAGATTGAGTTGATTGTAGCATGAATTGCAAAATATGAAATCCCTAATTAGGAGGCAGATTAGGGATTCAAAATACAGATCAAGTGGCCCACATGCACCTTTACATGCAGCCACACATCCAATCATTGATCAAGTGGCTGCATGTGTTTGTCGAAAGTGGGCCATTGGCAATGGCAATTCTTAAAACCATTCATTCCTTTCATTTGTGGCCCACATAAAGTTGTGGATTTCTTTTTTTACTTGTTCTTGATTCTTGGAGGACGCAGATATCCTGTAATGAGCAAAGCTCTTCTTGACTCTGGGAGGTCCATCTTCTTCTCTATTTGTGAATGGTAAGTCGGTCTTGATGGCAACTTCTTCATGGCCCATGTTTTACTTTTAGGGCCTATTTGATAAGTTGTAATCCATGAGAAAAGAAAGGAATTCACAATCGCTATTACCCAAGGTACTATTTAAGAATGGATTTCAAGGGATTTCATTTTAAATGAGATATTTTATTTGCAAGTGGAAATCTGCATTGCATCTCACAAGGATCACCTTGAATTTTGTGTTTGAGAAACGTAGAAATGAAAAAGTATAATAATTACGTTAGGAGTCCACGTCTTTTTCCATGAATTCCCACTTACGGAACATGCCCTTACATGCTTTTCTCTTCAGAGGAGCTGTTGGGCAGTTGCTTTGGACCTGTGCATCCTTTTTCTCTTTCTTACATGTACATATACATATACATGTATACATATTAGAGTGAATTTGCCTTGGAATATCATCTAATACTTTTATTTCCTTAAAACTACAGGGGACGAGAAGACCCAGCAACATGGTCAACTGGTGTAGGAAACAGTTGGAGAACAACGGGAGACATTAAGTCAGTAGAGGCTGTTTGGGTAAGTAATTTGGGGCAGAGATTTGTAAACATCTATGGATTTCAGATCTCCTATGTTTGCTTTTGTTGGGATTTGTCTAATCCATGGATTTCCCAATCTACATTCCCAAAAATCCGTGGATGCAAATCCGAAACACCCCAAAAACCAAAGACTTGGGAATCCACAAAATTAGAGACTTTCTCAAAAGTGGTAAAAGCAATTCACTTGCAATGAATGCACTTCCATTGCAATAAATGCTCGTCAAAACCATGGATTTGTAAGTTGATTCCAAAACTATGGACTTAAGATCTGCCAAATCCAAATCCAATGCAAATTCATGAATTTGACATGTTCATAGATTTACCAAATTCATATTTTCATTTTCCTAATCCAAAATGGAGCTTAAAGGTACACATCAAATTATTGTGGATCAGATCCCGACATGCTTGAAGTTGGAAACAGTGGCATGACAACAGAGGAATATCGTTCGCACTTCAGCATCTGGGCCTTAGTTAAGGTACTGGAGCAATAAGCTAAAAAATCTGTTCGTTTTTTTTCCGAGATTTTGTTAATGATGACTAGGAAGACCATTCTCATGTTCGTGGCATGTTCGAGCAGTTCGCCGAATCTGAATACATTGCAACTGAGTAATGCCATGTGTTTGTGATCGAAACATTGCAGGCTCCTCTGTTGATAGGATGCGATATTTGATCAATTGACAATGTCACTTTGGGATTGCTTAACAATGAGGAGGTCATTGCGGTTAATCAAGGTAGTAAATCAAAGGACCTCTCTTCTTCTTTTTCTAATCCTTTATCTGTTTTACTGTCTATTTGTTTTATTTACATGATTCTTCTGACCTACTAATGGATGAAAAGAGACCTTAACTAGGAAAAATAACTGTTGTAACCATATGAGAACAGGGCACTAATGTAACTGTAATAACCGTATGAGATCAAGGGCACTATATCGTAACTGTTGTAATTGTGTGAGATCAACCCAGATTTTGGGTTGATATCTTTTCTCACCAAAACTGAAACTTGCACAACCTCAGATGGGGAATGAGTTAGAACTAGGGAAGTTTTATCATGCATTTGGATGACACCCAAAAACCTCCCCAACTCATTTCAATAGAATTATATCCAACAATGACCTGTGGTGTGTTAGCACACCACTCGACTATTAATATTTCATAACAAAAGCAGATAACATTTCAGATTTCTGGTACATTTGTAGTGCACCTAGAGAGTGGATGGGCCTATTTTTTTTTAGTTTGGGTAATGTGACCATATGATCCACATAATGGATGGTTTAGATCAATCCCACGTGCTGCACTTGGCACATATGCAGATAAACCCCTGCATCTCCAACTTATTTCCACACTAAAGAGCTAAGATGTAACTACCCTGGGACTGGTTTTTAAGAAAGGAGACTTTTTTAGTTAAATCCAGAAATTGTTTGTGTTTTGTGCAGAAATCAAATGACTGGCTATGGGGTGTCATCCAAATAGGCTTAGATTAGAATCACATGATTGTAAAGTCATTGAATAAATTGCAGATTCATCTAGAAAAGAAAAACAGTGTGTTAAAACAGATCTCTCTCAGTAAAGTAAAAAAAAAAAAAACCTTATGGGAATCTTGCAAGTCCTCAAGCTCCTTGAAAATGGGCAACATAGGCATCCTAAGTGAAGGATACTTGAAAAATTATTACGTGTGGAGCCAACTCTAATATTCTCTACTTATAGGTGGATTTAGCACACATCTTTTTATCTTCGGAGAGTTGAATTAAGAGAGCTGTATTTCACATTCTTGAGGCCACAGTATTAATAAAGTTCTACTTGCATTTCTCTACATAACTGGCTCTTTTAATGGTTCAAGGACTTCAACATTCCATCACTTGAGAAATTCCACCCGTCTCCATCATGGTTTATGTGCTTAAGGATTTATCTAATGTTTGGGATGAGACCAAATATCAAACTGCTTCCCAGACAACATTAGTTCTCAATTTTCTCACTACTCCTTTCCCTCTTTATGCAACGTGTGAAGTGACTTTTCTACTTGTAGCAAACATTTTGGGTGAGATTTATTGTTTCTTTCATAGATGTTTTGGGAGTGATTTATTGTTTCTTTCAAAGATGTTTTAGGTGTGATTTATTATTTTCTACTTGATGTATTGATCTATCAGGGCAAACCAGCAAACTAGCAGTGACTACAAATCGGTTTTTTTTGTTAATGGAAGACAATAGCTACGGATATAATACCTAGCCTAAATTTCCATCCGTAGCCATTTCTCACTTTAAACTACGGCTTATAACCGCACCTAGATTCCACAATCCGTAGCTATAGCAATAAAATCGAAGACTACAGCTACGGTCTATGAATTTCCAACTACGGATCTTATCCGTATCGGATAATTACTCGCCGTATCTATAGCTACTCGGATTCAACACAATTGCTACGGCCAATGGACATTCCGTAACGGATTATATCCGTAACGATAGGTATTCGCTACGGCTTTTAGCCGCAGCAAATTGCCTAACGGATTGGATACGGCATTTCTACAAATTAAAGCCGTAGCTAAAGATAAATAGCTTCGGCTTAAATTCGTAGCCATAAATCCTTTTTTTTTGTAGTGTTTATGCAAACAACCACAGGATGTTGATGACGAGGTCCACGAAATAAATATGATTGAATCATTTGTGGAAGACACATCCCTCCTGACCTTCTATTCCGACCCCTTGGACGCATGCTTGGCCCATTCTCATGAGATTGATGATGAAATGATAAGAGAGATGGATGCCGTTTTGGGTTCTATGCCTGTACTTGATAATAAAAGATGGAAGGCACCATTTAAGCCTTTGCCCTTAAGCGAGAACAAGCCTCTTCCATCTAATATCAAGGTACCAAAGCTCGACCTAAAACCATTACCCACTGATTTGAAATATATTTATTTAGGTTAAGAGGAGACATATCCGGTGGTGATTTCTTCCCACTTGGATGAGGAATAAGAGAGTAGGCTGATAACCACTATAATAGAGCATAAAAGCGCCATTGGATGGTCAATTGCGGATCTTAAAGGCGTAAACCCCCTAATTTGTACTCATCGCATACACCTTAAGGAGAATGTGAAAACATTTAAGCAACCACAAAGATGCCTCAATTCAAACATGAAGGAGGTGGTTACGGCCGAGGTGTTGAAACTATCGGATGTAAGTATCATTTACCTAATATCCGATAGTCAATGGGTGAGTCCAACTCAAGTGGTGACTAAGAAATCTGAAATAACCATTATAGCCAATGCCAACAATGAACTCGTGCCAACCAGAGTCACTATCGGTTGAAGAATGTGCACTGACTACAGGAAGCTAAACACAGTTACAAGGAAAGACCAGTACTTCCCCTTACCTTTTGTTGATCAAATTTTAGAAAGGTTGGCGGGTCATTCCCACTTTTGCTTCCTTGATGGGTATTTAGGGTATAACCCAATAGAGATCGCCCTAGAGGATCAAGAGAAGACAACATTAACATGTCCATTCGGCACTTTTGCCTATTGAAGGATGCCATTTGGACTATGCAATGCCCCTGCCACCGTTCAACGTTGTATGTTGAGTATTTTTTCTGATATGGTGGGGACAATTCTTGAAGTCTTTATAGACGATTTCTCTGTATTTGGTTGTAACTTTGATGAGTGCCTTGTGCACTTAAAAACTGTGTTAAAAAGATGTGAAGAAAAGAACCTCGTGTTGAATTGGGAGAAATGTCACTTCATGGTTCAAAAAGGAATTGTCCTTGGTTACATCATCTCACAAAATGGAATCGAGGTGGACAAGGCTAAAATCAATCTTATCTCTAACCTTCCACCCCCCAAAAGCGTACGTGATGTGCAGTCCTTTTTAGGACATGCCAGATTCTATAGACAGTTCATAAAGGACTTTAGCTCACTCTCTCGTCCTTTATGTAACCTCCTTCAAAAGGAAAACTCATTCGAGTAGGAATAAGGATTGTCAAAATGCCTTTGACAAACTTAAAGTTATGTTAACATGTGCTCCCATAATGCAACCTCTTAATTGGAGCCTTCCTTTTGAAAATAATGTGTGATGCGAGTGACTACGTAATTGTGACTGTGTTAGGCTAAAGAAAAGAGAAGAAGTCATGCGTCATCTACTATGCAAGTAGAACCCTAAACTCGGCTTAAGCAAACTACACTACTATAGAAAAAGAACTTTTAGTCGTAGTCTTTGCTTTAGACAAGTTTCGGTCCTACTTGATCGGATCCAAGATTATCATATTCACCGACCATGCCGCGCTTAAGTACCTTCTCTCTAAGAAGGATGCTAAGCCACGCTTGTTAAGATGGATCCTCCTATCCAAGAATTTGACATAAAAATACATGATAAGAAACGAGTAGAAAATGTAGTTGCTCACCATCTTTCTAGACTCGTTCTCACTGATTTCCCTGAGACGACCGAGATCAATGACATGTTCCTTGATGAACAACTTTTTAAAGTCTCCCAATTATCATGGTATGCAGACATTGCTAACTATCTTGATATAGGTATAATTCTGACACATTGGAAAAACAAGATAAGGATAAGTTTTTCAGCGAGGTGAGAAAATTCCTATGGGACAACCCATACTTATTCAAGTATTAGTCTCGATTAAATCATAAGGAGATGTGTGCCAGATGATTAACAACACAGTATCATCTCCTTTTTTCATTCTCAGGCGTGTGGTGGCCACTTTTCGGCTAAGAAGACCACAGCCAAAGTTCTGCAATGTGGGTTTTATTGGCCCACCATGTTCAAGGACACCCATGAGTTTTGTAAAACATGTGAGCCTTGTCAGAAATTGAGACGAATATCCCGTAGAAATATAATGCCACTCAATCCCATCTTACCAATCGAAATTTTTTATTGTTGGGACATTCGATTTTATGGGTCCATTCCCATATTCTTTCGGAAATTTATATATATTGCTAGTCATCGATTATGTTTCAAAATGAGTCGAGGCGATTCCATGCCGAACAATGACCATAAAACAGTTATTCATTTCTTAAAAGAAAATATCCTTTCCCGGTTTGGAACACCTCGAGTCATTATAAGTGATGGAGGGTCTCATTTTTGTAACCGCCCGTTTGATGCTTTAATGAAGAAATATGGCATAAATCATAAGGTGAGCACTCCCTATCACCCACAAACAAGTGGACAAGCTGAGATATCCAACAGGAAAATTAAACATATTTTGGAGAAAACAGTGAACCCCGATCGCAAAGATTGGTCGTTTCGACTTACCGATGCACTCTGGGCTTACCGTACCACTTTTAAGACTCCCATTAGAATGTCTCCCTATAGACTTGTCTATGGAAAAGCTTTTCACTTGCCCGTGGAGTTGGAACATAGGGCATATTGGGTGATAAAGAAGATGAATTTTGATTCTGACAAAGCAAGCTCGTTGCGCAAACTTCAATTGAATGAACTTGCGAAACTCTGGAACGAGGCATATGAAAATGCGAGAATTTACAAGGACAAGACGAAGGTATTCCATGATAAGAACATCCTTCATAAGACCTTTACGATCAACCAAAAATTTCTTATGTATAATTCTCGGTTACATTTATTTTCGGAGAAATTGAAGTCTCGATGGACCGGTCCTTTCATTGTGAAAACTGTTTATTCATATGGGACCGTCGAGTTGTTGAATCCAAGGAACGGTAATATCTTTAAAGCAAATGGTCAGCAATTAAAGGCGTTCTTTGAGAATTTCCCTTCAGAAGGTATGTCCATACCTCTGACTGATCTCGTGTATCAGGATGTTTGATCTCCTAGTCTGATGGAGGTATAGAGTAGTTAGGATAATGATTTTGTTGCTTTTGGTTTTCTTTTTCATAGGTTTGTTATAAGGAGGTCAAATTTCGATTTTTTATCTCTCAGGTACTCTCATTCCTCACTCCCTTTATTTTATCATTTCTCTCATGTTTTACCTATTGCATACCTTTTACATTGAGGACAATGCAAGATTTGGTTGGGGGGTATGGGATCACTAGGATGAATCTAGTATTTTGTAACATCTCGAGCAATATGAAGAAGATTTTTAAAATTTTAAAATTCAAAACTCCATTGGAAAACTTTGTTTCTATGCATTCGAGATGGTGTAAGTATAAGAAACAGAAAGGCGAAGTGAGTAATGTTGAATACTTTGAACAATCTTTAAGGTACTAATCTTGTATGTGAATTCTTTTATTTTTATGAATGATAGAACTTTTGAACACTTTTACACCTAGTTCACTTCACACGATTCTCATGTTTTGAAAGGATTATTAGATTGTGGATTAGCTAACTTTGGATTTGAGGTGTTGAGAAACAAAGTTGGGGTACTTTGTCCATCTTTGTCCATGGGAAAATAACGAAAGATACAGATTTTTAAAAATCCTATCTAATATGTATAAAAAGGAAAGGAATGATGAAAAATGGGAATGATTGAAAATATGGTGAAAAATTCTGAAAAGGGCTACCTATTACCAACCGGAGGATGGTCTACCCATAACCAAAGTCGGAAATGGGAAGTAGTGTGAAAGCCGTCGGAAGGATGGTAAGGCAAATTCCTATCAAAGGCTTGTTGTTGATCTGTACACCTTGAATTTCATACCTTAACTGATTTATGAAGAAATAATCCCAAATTTTCATAAGATGAGCATTCATTAAGCACACTAGGTTAAATTGTTCAATTTCTTCTATTTATATATCAATCAGCGAGAAATACATATGAGTACTTGTTATGTTTTTGAATGTTTAATGTTTTAACCTCTATCACTTAGTTTTGTTGATTTTTGTACTTGTATGTCTTAGATTGTATAGAAGCATAGTTTCTGAAGGAGAGTTGGGTTTTGGAGGAATGAATTGTTTTATGCATGTTTTGCTCGGGACTAGCAAAATGCTGGTTGGTGTTAGTGCACTTTTTCATGGCATACTAGTGCACCTTGTTTGTCAATCACTTAGGTTAGTGAGTCTAGTGTTAGTTGAGCTTAATGAAGAAGAAGACTGAAGACTCAAGACGGACCAGCTACATCAAGGATGAAGAAACATGTAAAAGAGATCCCTTGGTGTGCCTTGCCTTGAACCTACCCAAAACCATAACCTCTTAGATGACTTGGACCAATTAGGTATACCTTTAGTCATCATCATTAGTCTTAGAACTCCATGAAAAACATGATAAGTTAGACTAATTAAAGAGGTGGAAGCTGCTGTAAACAATTCAGCTCAAACAACAGTTTTCGATTGATCTCCGATCAATCGGACATTGGCTCCAATAGGACTCCGATCAATCTGACCGAAGTTCCGATCAATCGAAAATTGTTCCAGCAACTTTGAAAATCCACTGGACATATTTTTGATCAATCGGACAGTCTTCCGATCCATCGGAAGGAGTCAGTTCGATCAATTAGACCATGTTTTCAATCAATTGGAATATCTTCCAGAGAATCCATTGGACTGATTTCCAATCAATCAGACATGTCTCCGATCAATTGGACTGGTCTTCGATCAATCGGATCCTTTTTTCAATCAATCGGAGATGCACGAATCTGCCCCTTTTTTGACCGTTTGAAGAAAATCTATTTAAAGAGGGAGATTCGTTTTTGAGTAGAATGAGGGGATTTTTAGGAGATAGGAGCCACCATTGTTGAAGATCATTAAGAGCTCTATTCCTAATCTAAACAAGTGATCTTCCTCGTGATTCATCACAAGTATGGATCATTCAAAGCTCAAGAAGAAGATGCACTTGTCCCTCTTTTGATCTCCAGAGATTGGATTGATCTTGATAGTCATATTCTTATCTAATACTCTATGATGAGATCTTTGTAGGTGAGACTCTATAGGCAACCCATTCCCATAAGTTGTAGAGATCTCAAACCTACCCTCCTATTACCTTGGGCATATTAAAGGCATCATTTGCAAGGTGGTTGATAAAGTGGAGTTGAGGCATTGACAACGCAGCGGCAACACGATCAGGGGAGCAAGGGAAGTTGATTGAAGCACGGGAGAGCGGAGATCAAGCAACCCGAACCGGCGCTGAACAAAGGGCTCATCTGACAAGTAAGGTTGTCATTGTAGAGAGTCCTTCTACTCAATTCCCTGTGGGAGTTGAGTGTAGAGTTTGTTTGACAAACTCGAACTAGGGTCGTTAGCTGATCCTTGGCCTATTAGTTGGGCCTAAAACTCTAGGGACATTGCCCGTTCCTTGGCCAGTTTGTCGGCCTAAAGACTAGGAGTCGTTTGGTGCTCCTTGGCTCGTTGCCGAGCCTAAACAAAGTCTCCAAGGGGGAGACTCCAACACGGGAGTGAACGTGTGTAGTTCTTGTGTAAGACTAGACCTTGCGTAGGTCGATTAGGTTGGGAGGAACCTGTAAACTCCTTGGTTGGGTGGATCCGATTTAAAACATCTTGGTTGGGAGGAACCAGATTTAAACTCCCCAGTGAATGACGGTGTGCTCAAAGGGGTTGAGTACTTGAACCGGGAGTGGAGTAGACAAGTAGTCGAACCACTATATATTCTTATGTTTGTGATTAAATTGAGCACATTGATATCTTAGCATTGGATGTTTAATTGTTTAATTATGAATGCTTGATAGGAATGTATGCTAGGTACTAGATAGGCACATCCACACACAAGATGTACTTTCACTAGTTGAGTGGACTTGAGCTCATTGATCCATTCTCATAAGTCTAAATAGGTTGCATAGGTTAGGAGCTTGATTAGTTAAATCATTTGTTTACCTATGCATGCTTAGACTAGGTTATTTATTGCTTAACCATATGCTAGTCTTGTGATTGGACCCACTTAAGCTTGGAAGTCGAAGTGTTCTTGCTTACTTAGTTTAATTTGTTAAATTGTGTAAGTAGGCGAAAAGAATTTAAAAAGATCCTAATCACCCCCTTCCTATAGGCTTAGCCATAATTCTAGTTGCTCTTTAAGCTTCTGCACGTATATGCATGGGGTGTCGTGTTAAACTACCCGACGCACTTTTAATTGGTATTAGAGCGGGTTGCTCTTCAAGGACTTAACCGTCTAGAATAAAAGATCTGGTACCGGAGCACTAACATAATGTCTAACCGAGATGGGATTACCACCAACTGTCCACCATTCTTTGACGGGTCCAACTACGCTTATTGGAAGACTAGAATGAGGATTTTTCTTCAATCCGTGGACCGTCCAATGTGGCTAAGCACACAAAATGGATATACCTTGCCCACCGAGCAAGTGGAGGTTGATGGGAAACACATTATCATTCCCAAAGATGATGAAAAATGGGATGACAGAGAGAGAGCTCAATACATGGCAAATGCCAAAGCTCTCAATGCGATTTGCTGTGCGGTTTCCCCGAATGAATTTCAACGCATTCTCACATGCGTAACTGCAAAAGAAGCGTGGGATATACTTGAGGTTACCTAGGAGGGAACTAGCATAGTAAGACACTCGAAGCTTCAGCTCTTAACCAATAAATTTGAAAACATTAGGATAGAAGAGACTGAAACCTTCATGGAGTTTTATACCAAATTGTCAGATATTTGCAACTCCATGTTTGTCTTGGGTGATCGGGTTCCAAAAGGAAGAATTTGTAGAAAAATACTTAGGTCCCTCCCGGATGACACCAAGATAACATGAAAGTAGAAAAACTCATAGGTTCCCTACAAACTCACGAACTATACTTTAAGGCCCTCTCTAAAAAGAATAGAATCGTTCTTAAGTCCTCTCACAAACATAAGAAACTTAAAAGTGAGTCGAAGGAAGATAGTGATGATGAGGATGATGATGAAGAAAAGTTGAACAAAAAATTCAAGGGATTCTTTAAATTTGATAGAGGGAGTAGCCGTGACAAAAAGGACAAGAAGGGTGAAAAATATAAAGGAAAATCATCCATACCTTTATTCGTCCGTTGTTACGGTTGCGGTCGTCATGGCCATATCGCCCAGAATGTCCGAATGGGCCGAAACCGAAAGGTAAAAAGGCAATGGCTACCACTTGGGATGATATAGAGGAGTCGGAATCCAAATCGGTGACTCCGCTAGTGATGGGAACCAACATAAAGATCTAGCTCTCACGGCTTTCACCACTACCTCTCTTCCCACCTATCTTAGAGGAGATCCTGACCGCTATCCCTTCTAGGAGAAGAAGGAGCTTCCAACCCTTTATCTCATGCAACACTTTATGAGGGTATTGAGGAAATTAGTTACCCTTAGGCTTATCAAACTAAACATAATTAGTGAGGGTAGCTAGAAATGTTTAAATAGGAAAATCTGAGGATTTCAGCCTCATTTCTGTGTGTATGGGCAAATCAGAGGATTCAAGCCTCGTAAGCCCAAATTTGGTAGTTTAGCCTTGCTTTTAACTTGTATATTTGCTTGCTAAACTATCATCATGCTTAGATTAGCTAATTCTGCTGAATTATATGCTTCATTGTATGCTATTCTTTGCTTAGTATTGGTCTTAATATACCATTAGGGGAAGTTGGTTGACTGGGCTATAAGCCCTTTGTGCTTTTATTGCAAATGCATATCTTTGACCAATTATGCATGATTAACTATGCTTAGATAGTTACATTTTCTTGTTAATCATGTTCCTTAGCATGCTCCATGTTTTAAAGTTCATGCACCCAATACTCTTCTTGTTAGCATGTGCTTATAGTTATAACTACGACATACTATCTACTCTTACCTTAACCTTATTGATATATCATTAAGGGGGAGAGAATAGTTTGTCAATTGCTGACAAAAAGGGGGAGAAAGATTAAGTCCCACCAAAACTAGTTTGCTATGTTTTGTGATGCAGGGATTGACAGGTTATAGGGGGAGCAAACTGAAGAGGAGCTGCTTAGCTAGACATGTCAAGAGTCCTGTATTTAATTCATTATCAAGCATATATAGATAGGAGCCACCATTGTTGAAGATCATTGAGAGCTCTATTCCTAACCCAAACAAGTGATCTTCCTTGTGATTCATCACAAGTATGGAGCATTCAAAGCTCAAGAAGAAGATGCACTTGTCCCTCTTTTGATCTCTAGAGATTGGATTGATCTTGATTGTTATATTCTTATCCAATACTCTATGATGAGATCTTTGTAGGTGAGACTCTATAGGCAACCCATTCCCATAAGTTGTAGAGATCTCAAACCTACCCTCCTATCACCTTGGGCATATTAAAGGCATCATTTGCAAGGTGGTTGATAAAGTGGAGTTGAGGCATTGGTGACGCAGCGGCAACACGATCGGGGGAGTAAGGGAAGCTGATTGAAGCACGGGAGAGCGGAGATCAAGCAACCCGAACCGGCGCTGAACAAGGGGCTCATCCGACAAGTAAGGTTGTCATTATAGAGAGTCCTTCCACTCAATTCCCTGTGGGAGTTGAGTGTAGAGTTTGTTTGACAAACTCGAACTAGGGATCGTTAGCCAATCCTTGGCCTATTAGTTGGGCCTAAAACTCTAGGGATGTTAACCGTTCCTTGGCCCGTTTGTCAGCCTAAAGACTAGGAGCTGTTTGGCTCTCCTTGGCTCGTTACCGAGCCTAAACTAAAGTCTCCAAGGGGGAGCCTCCAACAAGGGAGTGAACGTGTGCAGTTCTTGTGTAGGACTAGACCTTGCGTACGTCGAATAGGTTAGGAGGAACCTGTAAACTCCTCGGTTGGGTGGAGCTGATTTAAAACACCTTGGTTGGGAGGAACCAGATTTAAACTCCCTAGTGAATACCAGTGTGCTCAAAGGGGTTGAGTACTTGAACCGGGAGTGGAGTAGACATGTAGTCGAACCACTAGACATGCTTGTGTTTGTGATTGAATTGAGCACATTGATATCTTAGCATTGGATGTTTAATTGTTTAATTATGAATGCTTGATAGGAATGTATGCTAGGTACTAGATAGGCACATCCACACACAAGATGTACTTTCACTAGTTGAGTAGACTTGAGCTCATTGATCCATTCTCATAAGTCTACATAGGTTGCATAGGTTAGGAGCTTGATTAGTTAAATCATTTGTTTACCTATGCATGCTTAGACTAGGTTATTTATTGCTTAACCATATGCTAGTCTTGTGATTGGACCTACCTAGGCTTGGAAGCCGAAGTGTTCTTGCTTACTTAGTTTAATTTATTAAATTGTGTAAGTAGACGAAAAGAATTTCAAAAAGGTCCTAATCACCCCCTTCCTATAGGCTTAGCCATAATTCTAATTGCTCTTTAAGGTTCCGCACATATATGCATAGGGTGTCGTGTTAGACTACCCAACGCACTTTCGATTGGGGGGTGTGTTGAGCACTTAAATGTGTATATTCTAACCCCATTTCATTGCCAACTATGCATAGTTTTTAAGCTTAAAGACTACTTTGATGCATGGTTTTATGATTGTAGGTATGAGAGGGACTTCGCCCAATTGATGACTAAAAAGATCCATTTAGAGTCGTTGAATGAAGACCCAAGGTGGGCTAAAGAAAGAAGAAAGCATAAAGAGAAGAAAGAAAGAAGAAAATATGCAGAAAATAGGTCCGACCGGTCTAGATCGGTCGGCCAAGAGGGCCACGACCGGTCGGCCACACCCCTTTACCTCTCTGGACTCCAAAACCCAAGAGGCCAATCGGTCCTGCGCCCCCCCCCCCCCCCCCCCCCCCCCCCCCCCAACTTTGCACGCTGGACTGTCTACAAAAGGGTCCGACTAGTCGTGATCTGTCGGCCAGCCCAGTCTGACCGGTCTAGACCAGTCGGCCAATGTATTACAGCGAAAATTTAGCAGCTTTCGCTTGAAGCTCCGATTTTTGTGCGCAAGTGCGTAAGTGCTACGCAAATCTAAAAGATTCTGAGGCGGTAGGACTTCTCCACTATAAAAGGGGACCTAGGGATTGTAGCTAAGGGATCTTAGAAGAGATCTACGAAGGTGGGAGGTGGCAGAAGTCCGAATCGGAGTTCCACAACTCCCTCTAGTTTGTGTTTTCTAGTTCATATTTTTAGTTGTTTTCATGCTTCCTTGGATCATGAACGGCTAAACCTCTTAGTTAGGGCTAAGAGGTGAAGCTTGTAGTAAATCTGAGATGCTTTAATTCGTTTATTCTGATTTCAAGTTGGATTTATTGGAGAACAATGGTTTATAAAAGTTTGAATAAAGTTTTAAATAGTTTTTCTTAATCTTATGATGGCTCATGGATGTTTGGAAGAATTGCTTTAGTTCTTAATTGATTTGCATAGTTCTACACCTATACGCTCCGAGGAATCGGATTCAATATGCTCTAGACTTGGATTTTCCATGTGGGAACTTCAACCAAAGTTCTATCTTTTTGTTCTAATTTCTGAATTATGTGTTGATTGTGTATGTGATTTGAATGAAGTTCAAGTCATGATCTAATTAGGCGTTGTGATAGAGTTTAATGATGATTATGATTGTGATCTTAATCTATTGGAACTAGAATTAACCTATGCAATTGAGTGTGCTGAAGTCCTAATTTGAATTGAGGGAATCCTATATATAAATCACACATATGACAGATTATATGTTACACCCGCTCCATCATCCGACTAGATAGGATTTGATTTCGATTCTAGTTGTGTAGTAGGGAAACCACAGTGAATTATGCATCAAGGATTGCTACGAGTGGATCATTGAACCCCTAGTGCTCTTTTATATTGATTACTTTAACTTTTAGTTTACGAATTCTATCTACATTCAATTTTAAAAATCTGTTTGATTAGCTCTCAATTAGAGAGTATTAGAATTAATTTTGTGAATTCCTAACAAGTCTTTGAGAACGATCTCAGTCTCTACCGAATTATTACTACATCGCAACCCTACACTTGGGGAAGCGAACAATTTGAGGTGGGGCCAAGTTTGGTACAACGTTTGGTATTTGTGGCCCTTTTTCAGGGTTGGGAGGATTAGCCGTGGGACCATTCCTCCAACTGAAATTTGGATGGTTCCTCCAATTTGAATTATACGTGTTACCCATTGGTCCATTGAAGGGCCATTGATACTCGTTTGCAGCATTTGCTTGCTCTTGTAATACCTCTTAAAATGCAAGATTTTTGGGATAATCTTGCATAGAGTGTACATTAGCGGCACAAATCCCACATACATTCTCAATAGCTTTAGTGGATTTAGAGGATCCACTCTTCTTAAGTCCATGGCTTCTATCTTCGTTGTAAGGCTGGCTATCTTTGCATTGACATCTTCTTCTTCTCTAAGGATGTAAATTCCTCCATTCGCCTTTTGTTGAAGAGGCCTGAGGTTACTAGATTTATCTGAGGTATCCCAAGATTGGGCATTCTCAGCCAACATATCCAAGTAACTTCATGCATCCTTGGGGTCCTTACTCATGAACTCACCATTACACATCATCTATACACATTGGCGCATGTTTGAGTTCAATCCTTCATAGAAGAAGCTTATGATTCACTAAATCTCATAGTCATGGTGTGGACAAGCAAGTAGGAGGTCCTTGTATCTCTCCCAACTTTAGAAGAAAGTTTCACCCTCTTTGAATGAAAAATTTACGATGGCTCAGTCAAAGGGTATTCGTTTTAGGAGCCGAGAAGAACTTTTTCAAGAACTCCCGGGTCATCTCATTCCATGTTCTAATCGACCTCAATCTCAGAGACTGAAGCCAAGTTTTGACTCTTTCTTTCAAAGAGAAAGGGAATAACTTCAATTTGATTACATCCTCGGTCACATTATTGTATTGCAAAGTGGCTACCACCTCATCAAATTCCTTTAGATGTAAGTATGTGCTCTCGGAATTTAGCCCATGAAACTTAGGTAGAAGTTGAATCACCCTTGGCTTAAAATCAATTATTTCGACATTGGTTGGAAAAACCATGCACGAAGGTGTAGTTGCCCTAGCTAGTTGTAGATAATCACATAAATCTGTCATTAGAGGAGCATCGTGCACCACATTTTCTCCTACTTCCTCTTGATATGTATTTGTGGTTGGAGTAGGATAGGGAAGATTCTCATAGGTGTTTTGGCTATGCCTCCCGAACTTTCACAAACTTCTAGATATTTTCTCACACGTCGTTTAACAGAAAGTGGCTCTACAATTCCTCCCTCGATTTGGAGATGGTTTGTGTGGTCACGTTCCCAATGGGACATAAACCACAAAAATCTCAATCTAAAACTAAAACCTAAATCTTAATGACAAAAATCTGAAAACTAGAGAAATCTGAAGAGGTAAATTATGAAAAAGTTCTAAGTTAGAAGGATGTTACAAAAGAGCTTAAACTAGAAGAAATTCCTACAAAACAAAACAGAACATTGTTAGTTTTAAGAAAATCAAAGAATCTTAATTCTAAAAAAATTAAAAATTCTACCTAACTAAGAACTATTCTATAGCTACTAAGACAATTAGAACCGTTTAACCAACAAATCCCCAGCAATGGCACCAAAACTTATTCGCCAACCCTCAAGTGCAAGGTTGCGATGTAGTAATAATTCAATCGTGAGACCGAGATCGTCCTCAGGGATTAGGGACAAATCAATTCTAACTATTCTAATAATTGGAAATAGTAGAGATTTAGAAATTTAGAGATCTAGAACTAAGTAAAAATAGAACAATAAATAAAAGGAAATCTAAAAATAAAAGAATAACTAGAGCTCCAAGGATCCACTTGTAGTAGATTAATGCCAATTCATTCATCAAGCACAAACACAATTGGAATTAAAGTCTTATCTCTCATCTAATCGGAAGATATTTCATCCAATTACAAAACAATCTAAACACAATATGAAAATTAAAACTTCTAGTTTTAATGAAGCACGGAGAAGATGAACTTGTAGCCTTTGAAGTAACAGACATACTGTTATGGGTAAATTCGGGCTGAGCTCAAAACATGGAAAGCTTCCCACTAGGGTTCATCTTTTACATCAAGTATGGTCATGGATCGAGTATTTAGGAGAGGAAAAGCTAAGTCAGCAGTCGACCTTCTCAGGCCTCAGTCCATTCGGGCTCGACATTCGTCCTACTCAGGCCTCGGCCCACTCGGGTTCGACATTCGGCCTTCTCGGCCTCAGCCCACTCGGGCTCAGCATTCGGCCTTCTCAGGCCTCAGCCCATTCGGGCTCAACATTCGGCCTTCTCAAGCCTCGGCCCACTTGGGCTCGACATTCGGCCTTCTCATGCCTAGGCCCACTCGGGCTCAACATTCGACCTTCTCAGGCCTCGGCCCACTCGGGCTCAGCATTCGGCCCTATCAACCTCAGCCCCCTTCGGCTCAACATTTGGCCCTCAGCTTGGCAAGAGGCCTGGCCTCATCTGCCTTGGTTTATCCCTCTTGATAAGATAAGGATAAGGCTTATCTCACTGATCCAGATAGGATAAGGCTTATCCCACTGATCTAGATAAGATAAGGATTATCCCAACAAATTTGGAATCCACTTAAATCTCTTCAATAATTATTTTATAAAGGGGCCCTCCGTACTCTCTCCAGGTATGCAATCCACTGCCATAAAACCTCCAACAACCTTTCCTTTCAGTATCCGTACTGACTTTGCCATCTGAGGGCCGTAAGCCAGGCCAACAGATGGTGGTCCTAACCTTTCTTGGTGATTGCAGATTCCCAATCTACAGCATTCATCTCCGAGTGGAGGTCAAACGACGAAGAATCGAAGTTGGTCCTTGACCAACATCTGTTAACCAATTTTTGGCATTAACACACACCAAGAGATAATAACATGCTCCAGAGTTACTACAATTCAAATCTCATCAAACCATAATAACAATTCTCAGAAACTTATAAGCAACATGTGTCCGGAGTACACATGTATTCAAAATTGTCTAAAAATATTAACTTTATTCAAACTAGAACTTGAAGAATCTAAAATCAAAGCTTAGAGTACTTACATACACAAATTAAGCATCAAATCTAACTACAAGCTTCACCTCTTAGCCTTAGCTAAGAGGTCTAGCCAACCATTGTCATGATTGAACTAGAAAATAAAAGAAAAAGTACTAAAAACATAAGAAAACCAGAAAAAACCCTAGGTCAGAGGAGTTGTAGACTCTCCACTTTGATCTTCTCCACCTCCGACAATTGTAGAACCCTTATAGGATGATTTTATATGAGAGTAAAGGTGTTCTTTTATAGCAAAAATGCATCACCGCCTCGGAATCTTCCAGATTTGCGAATAAGTTCCACAGTTAGGGTAGTGGACGACTGTTCCTTGCTTGCACAGGAACGAACAAAACAAAAATCGGACTTCTAGTTATTCTGGAGGACTAGTCAGGCGACCGGTCACAAATTGCATTTTTTGTCTAGCCAAGTTTGTGGGAAAATTGTCTTCCACTTTTGATTTTTAAACCGGTCGAATGACCGATCTTAGCTCTCAACGACCGGTCAGATGACTAGTCTGAAATTACTTTTTTTGGTCTAGCTAGCTTAGTACGTATTCTTAAACAATCGACCGGTCAACTGACCGGTCCTTAGACTGTTTATTTGCAGTTTCTTCTTTCTTTTGCTCCTTTCTTCGTTGCTTCTTCTCTCTAACTCTTGGCTCTTCTTCTAATGGTCTCTAATGTATGCTAAGAAGGCTATTTTATCATAAAATTTATGAAGTCTCTCTCTCATTCCTACAAACACATAAACACATATAAGATAGGTCTTTTATTAATTAAAACATGCATAATGTCTAATGAATTGGGGTTAGAATATACACAATTTAGAGCTCAATCTGCATGAGACTTTCTCTTATTGGAGAGGCTTAGAATAGACAAGGGAGGACAAATCTTAGGGTTTGGAGAGGCTACGTAAAGCTATGCATGCGCGGTTGTGATTAAAAGAGAGCTAATGAGAAGTTTCGGCTTGATTTAGAAAGCGTACACAAGAAGGATGGGGGTGTGGTTTCATATGTGGGGTATGGGGCATATGAGCTACAAAGTGGACATGAGGGGTCCTCAGATAAGGTCTACACAGGGATGAATGGTTCTTGTGCAAAGTAAGGAAGAGAGAATGAAAATGACAACTTTTGAGCGAAGGGTTTATCAAACGATCGAACACCACTGGAGATGAGTCCAATGAGGTATGTGGGGTCCACAAATCCAAGGTCTAATCTCGTTTAGTCAATGGTTGCGCGGTAGATGGATTTGGTGGAGGATTCTTCTCAACGATGGAAATCTTCATTCTCAATGCAAAAGATTACATTAGCTAGCTAGGATGGACTCTCTAGATCTTATAGATGGAATTCCAACTGCCCATGCATAAAAATATTCTGGATTGGAAGATCTTGCATTATAAAGGTTATTTTAGAGAAGAAGATCAGTGAGGATACACGATGAAACGAGAAACGGCTTCATATGAGTACTTTTAGGAGGGTTTTAAGGAGATTGAACGGTTTGGATCTTGAAAAAGGGGTCCCACTTGATGAGTGGTGGAGAGGGCAGTGGTGAGGGGAAGGAGAAGATGGATTTCCCACTTTGGAAAAGTGTTATGCATAGTTTGGGGATACCAAAATTTAACTCATGTTAAGGTCTAAGCGGCCTAGTTTCCATACCCTATAGTTGTTTACACATCTGTTTCATTCTATTCATTATACAAAGAAGAACACACACACATTTTAAAAGAATGCATGAATATCCCTAAGTTAGAATAAAAATGCGGTTTGTATAGTGTTGGTCATCACGGGTAAACGATTCAAGTAAATTCGAATTCGATACTTAGATCTTCTACTCATATTTGAGCATTGGGTTCTTTAGTATCCACTCAAAATTCCGAGTGTCGACCCTCGAAATTTGAACTTGGATCCAATCGCTTACACAATGTATCAGGTACGGTTCTACCCTCCTGTGTGGCCAATTTAGTCTAACATCGTGGAGACATTTATGTATTCTCCAAACATCAAAAGTAAAATCCAACAAAATATTACAGCCTTATGTGCTCCTATTTATTTTTGTTGCAAAACATGTCCAAGGTCTAATGGAGGTTGGTAGGGTGGCAATCTATAGTTGTTATATCCTACCTAAGGCAACTAAGTTAGACCTAAAATTTATAGGGACGAATGAGAAAACGTCATAGAACACTTCTAACGGCACAAGCTTACAAAATTAAGTCTAATCAAGGAGGTTCCAGGGCTAAGGGACTAGAATAACATCGAATCTGTAATGCAGGACTTGCAAACGCTCCTGAAATTCTTTATCTCATACTAGGTGTCGATTTCTCCTGAAATTTGGTAAGTGAGCTTTAGGTTAGGTGTGGTATAACCCTAATGTTTCTCAGAGAAAAATTCCTATGATAAAATATGTTTCTTCTCTAGTTAATTCCAAAACTTGTAGCTAATCAACAAGATTTTGTGTAGGATTGTCTCCACTTTAGAATTTTCTTGATTTATATATCCATTGGATTGATATGAAATTTTATGTGGGTTTTGGGAGATCGGTTAGGAGTCTCCAGAAAAGTTTCAAAATTTTTCTCAACCACGAAGTACATTTTCTGATGGTTGTATCGCTGCTAGGTTTGGAAAACTGTCCTAACCGGAAAAATTCAAAATAAAAATAGCTAGCTCGAAGTTTTGATGGGGATAATTCACATGATTCAGAGAATCGCTGGTATAAACATGGAAAATAGATGAGAACCCCAAAATACAAGAAAAAAAATGGAAATTCTCTTCCCAAAAATCCTAAAAAAATTCGATTTATATGTTTAACGGCTATCCTAATGGTTTTATGGGGTCCCAAGTGTGGGTTTCTACGTTTATAACATCAAATACAACCAATTAGGGTCAAACCTAGTTATTTTGTCTCTGGTTCTTGGGGATCTAAACCTTAAGATGTGTTTATTATGATATAGGTCAAGCTTCTAGCCCAAAGGTCCCGATTGAGCTCTGACACCATTTGTAACGCCCCAAGATTTCGCCTCTCGTGGATATCCTGAAGAGTCGAGTTCTTAGGTGTTATCTAAAATACGCCAAGGACAACATCCTCTGCATTCCATCAATCGTTCATACATTTAATATTTTATGGCATTCAAGCATAATAATAGAAAGTAAATTATCTTATTTTATGCATTCTATACTAAGTTATCAACAAAAGTTCTTAAAACTAAATCAAACAGAGTATCAATCATTGCCTTCATTAAGAAGACTTATTACAATTTAATTAAGAAAGTAAAGTAACCTAAAAACTCAATATAAATGGAATCTGCATTTAAGTCATCTCGACTTCGTCATCCCCCATCTGTTGCCACGAACCATCATACTTCCTTTCCTTATATAAATTTTAAATATTTTTGTGCCTTTTTAATTCTTCGTTTAGAAAATTTATGTTAATAAAAATATGTGTTCATTAGAAATATATAGAATAGATTGATGTTAGAAATGTGGATAACGAAAACGAATGTGGATGATTGATATTTGGAATGTAATAATGTTATACATGTGCAGAGAATGTATTGACGCTAGAAATGTGGAGTGTGATTGGATGGTGTTTTATGTTTATTAGGAGTGCTTTTGAACTGTTTATTAGAAAATTAGGTGTAGACATAGTCCTAAGGCTCCAACAAACTAATTATTTTTTTAATCCTAAAAAAAGAAACAATTTTAACCGTTGCTTGCTTATGGAACGACGGTTAGAACCGTCGTATTTGTCTGTCGTGACATGAATGTATAAGCGACTGTTGGACGACGATTATAACTGTCGTATAAATTAATGACTCTAATTCAAGCGATGGTAAAAAATGACAGTTGGACCATCATTTTTTTTTTTTTTTGCCTTTAACGGCGATTTTCAACCGTCATTTTTTTCTCGTTTTTTGTGTAATGTCAGTCCCAAGTTTACCACATTGACGTGATATTGCAATCTCCCATCAATGGTTGGTTCCACCATATGGATGGTCTGCATTATTCGACCATTTTGGAGAAGAAGATTGGTGAGGATACGCGATGAAATGAGAAACCGCTTCATATGAGTACTTTTAGGAGGGTTTTAAGGAGATTGAACGGTTTGGATCTTGAAAAAGGGGGCCCACTTGATGAGTGGTGGAGAGGGCAGCGGTGAGGAGAAGGTGAAGATGGATTTTCCACTTTGGAAACGTGTTACGCATAGTTTGGGGATACCAAAATTTAACTCATGTTAAGGTCTAGGCGGCTTAGTTTCCATGCCCTATCGTTGTTTACACATCTATTTCGCTCTATTCATTATACAAAGAAGAACACACACATACACACACATTTTAAAAGAATGCACGAATATCCCTAAGTTAGAATAAAGATGCGGTTCGTATAGTGTCAGTCATCACGGGCAAACGGTTCAAGTAGATTCGGATTTGATACTTAGATCTTCTACGTACATTTGAGCATTAGGTTCTTTAATATCAATTCGAAATTCTAAGTGTTGACCCCCAGGATTTGAACTTGGATCTAATTGCTTACACAATGTATCACGTACGGTTCTGCCCTCCCATGTGGCCAATTTAGTCTAACATCATGGAGACATTTATGTATTCTCCAAACATCAAAAGTAAAATCCAACAAAGTATTACAACCATATGGCTCCTATTTACTTTTATCGCAAAACATGTCCAAGGTCTAATGGAGGTTGGTAAGGTGGCAATCTATAGTTGTTATATCCTACCTAAGACAACTAAGTTGGACCTAAAATATATAGGGATGTGTGAGAAAATGTCAGAGAACACTTCTAACAGCACAAGCTTACAAAACTAAGTCTAATCAAGGGGGTTCCGTGGCTAAGGGACTAGGATAACATCGAATCTGGAATGCAGGACTTACAAACGCTCCTGAAATTCTTTATCTCAAGCTGGGTATCGGTTTATCCTGAAATTTGGTAAGTGAGGTGTGGTATAACCCTAACGTTTCTCAGAGAATTCTTATGATAAAATATTTTCTTCTCTAGTTAATTCCAAAACTTGCAGAAAATTAACAAGATTTTGTGCAGGATTGTTTCTACTGTCGGAATTTTATTGATTTATATATCCATTGGATTGATATGAAATTTTATGTGAGTTCTGGGAGATCGGTTAGGAGTCTCCAGAAAAAAGTTTCAAAAATTTTCTGAACCTGGAAGTACATTTTCGATGGTCGTACCGCTGCTAGGTTTGGAAAACTGTCCTAACCGAAAAAATTCAAAATAAAAATAGCTAGCTCTAAGTTTTGATGGGGATAATTCACATGATTTAGAGAATCACTGGTATAAACATGGAAAATAGATGAGAGCCCCAAAATACAAGAAAAAATGGGAATTCTCTTCCCAAAAATCCTAAAATATTCCAATTTATATGTTCAATGGCTATCCTAACGGTTTTATGGGGGCCTAAGTGTGAGTTTCTACGTTTATAACATCAAATACAACCAATTAGGGTCGAACCTAGATATTTTATCTCTACTTCTTAGGGAACTAAACCTTAAGATGTGTTTATTATGATATAGGTCGGGCTTCTCGCCTAAAGGTCCCGATTGAGCTCTGATACCATCTGTAACGCCCCAAGATTTCGACTCTCGTGGATATCCTGAAGAGTCGAGTTCTCAGATGTTAACTAAAATACGCCAAGGACAACATCTTCTGCATTCCATTAATCGTTCATACATTTAATATTTTATGGCATTCAAGCACAATAATGAAAAGTAAATTATCTTATTTCATGCATTCTACACTAAGTTATCAATAAAAGTTCTTAAAACTAAACCAAACAGAGTATCAATCATTGCCTTCATTAAGAAGACTTATTACAATTTAATTAAGCAAGTAAACTATCCTAAAAACTCAATGTAAATGAAATCTGCATCTAAGTCATCTCGACTTCGTCATCCCCTATCTGTTGCCACATACCATCATACTTCCTTTCCTTGTATAAATTTTAAATATTTTTGTACCTTTTTAATTTTTCGTTTTGAAAATTTATGTTAACAAAAATATGTGTTTATTAGAAATATATAGAATAGATTGAGGTTAGAAATGTGGAGAACGAAAACGAATGTGGATTATTAATATTTGGAATGTAATAATGTTATACATGTGGAGAGAATGTATTGACGCTAGAAATGTGGAGTGTGATTGGATGGTGTTTTATGTTTATTGGGAGTGCTTTTGAACTGTTTATTAGAAAATTATGTGTAGCCACAGCCCTAAGGCTCCAACAAATGAATTATTTTTTTTAATCCTAAAAAAAAAACGACGATTTTAACCGTTGCTTGCTTATTGGACGATGGTTAGAACCATCGTATTTGTCTGTCGTGACATGAACGTACAGTAGTTAAAGTCGTCACAAATTTAAACCATCACAATGTAATTAACGGTTGGACGACGGTTAAAACTGTCGCATAAATTAATGACTCTGATTTAGGCGACGGTAAAAAAGACAGTTGGACCATTATTATTATTATTATTTTTGCCTTTAACAATGATTTTCAACCATAAATTTTTTTCTCATTTTTCACATAATTTCAGTCCCAAGTTTACCACAATGACGTGATATTGCAATCTCCCATCAATGGTTGGGCCCACCATAAGGATGGTCTGCATTATTCGACCATGTTGTCGCTTGAATCTGGCCAATAGATGTAATTGAGCTAAGACAGCTTGTGAACGTCCCTTGGTCATCAATCCTGCAATGAAGAACAAAAGATAGGTAGTAAGGGAAGTGCTGATAGCCGACTGTAGACCCTCTGATGCCTAAGTTAGATTTATAGAACTCAGGCGTAGGGGTTGAAAGGCTAGAACTGTCGTACGTTGGTTTCGAGCTTATGACCCCTCTGAATCTAAGAATCTTGCTAGCTAGGCTACATTTGAAGAGTCTTCATTATGAGGGATTTTCGTCCTAGATTTATAGGAGGGATCTTCGGCTAAGATAAGGCTAGATCTCTATCTCTTCCAGATTTGGCGGACCTGCTCCGGATTCCTCATACTGCCTCTCCGGCAGTAGTCACCCTGGTCTGCTTGGGATGTGGAGCTTGGTGCCCGAGCTCCTTCCCTTTGGACTTCTCACATGAACTGTAGATCTTCCTCAATCGATGGATGAGTCCAACCTCCATCTCTATCGGTCTAACTCGGTAGCTCGTCTCTGAGCCTAAGTAATTGCTCTCCCTGCTCAAATGGTTTCCTTTTTCGGACCATCAGTTGTTACTTTTCAGCCTAGAAGGCAAAGCATTTGTAGATAATTGCTTGGCACCTCTGCTAAACTATCTCAGCTTGGGGGGCTGAGGACATGTAGATGCTTTGCTCTATCTTTGGCTTTTGCAGATATTGATAGGATTATAATAGGAAGCTTGACCGTTAGAACTCCTCAACTTGAAGGGTTGATTGACTTATCTGCTCGGCCCTGCCTACTCCTCAGCTTGGACGGGCAAGGACTCATACTTGGGCCTTCTGGCCCGTGGGCATTTTTTCTAGTGTGAGGGCCAGTACCAAATTCCCCGCAACAGACCATACTAGTGACATGCACCAAAGATAACACCAGTCCTCTCATCTGGCGAGCCACAGGTATAAGATGAATGTGGACTAATATAAGCAAGTCTTTTAACACGTACATCATGGTGGGCCCCACAAAGCTCCGGGTGAAGCACGGCTCTAATAATGACCCGCATGTGCCAAGCGCATGCAAACGCCATGCATGGAGCGTGCTTGCGCATACACAACTATATAAGGACACAATAGAGCTGCTTAGTGCATCCACCTTAGCCTTCCATCAATGGCCAACCTTCTCCTTCTCCCTCTTCATGAGAAGATCTCTCGTCGGAACAGTCTATCAAGAGCACTGAGTCTGCTCATCCTCTTCCTCCTCCTCTCTCTCCTCTTTTACCGGGTCCGGCACCTTGGCAGCCATGGACTCGTTTGGCTCATCGCTTTTGTTTGTGAGTCATGGTTCACCTTCATTTGGGTCTTGAACATAAACACTAGATGGAACACGGTCTATCAGAAAACTTATCCGGATCAGCTTTTAGAGAGGTAAAAATGGTCACGTGCAACAGCGCATTTGGACACTCCTTTGGGTTCAATCGCAATTTGTTTTGATTCATTGTAGAAGAATTTACTAAAGTGGGGGTTCAAAAACTTCATGGGGTTGAGTTTCATCGAGTTTTTCACAAGTTTCAACAAGTTGGTTTAGTTTTGACTCGATCATGACCAGAGAAATTTTCTCTAGTTCTGATGAAATTTATTCAGTTATACTCGACTCAACTGACATATCTCTAGTTTTTTATTATCATTCATATTACAACCAAACTTCTAGTTTCAGTTTGTTACAAGTAGGACTTCATTGACAAAAGTGAGTGGTCCACAACATTCTTCATAGTATGGTACAAAAACCTGGAAAACTCTACTTGACTAGAAAGTCCGTGAAGTTGAGTCAAGTCTCGTAACTCATACGAGCTTTTCCATAGTAGTTAATATGAAAACATTGTCGAATTTTCATTTGTAGAGTGAAGTGTTGTTGAGTTTTATCGAGTTTTTTCTGAGTTTTCCCGAGTTGAATAGAGATCTTTTCAAGTCTTGGCTTTGCTGTGACCAGATCGAGTTTTTCTCTAATCTCGATAAAATTTGTTTCATTCGAGTTGACTTGGCCAAGTTACGTCGTGTTTTAGAATTCTTGTTCATAGAGGTAACCAAATTTCTAGTTTCAATTTGTTTGTTACAAGTTAGACCTGAAGACATGGTGATTGCAATTCAAACAATGTGATCATTGAATTATTGCTTGCAATCCAATTGAATTGGACATCCAAACACACCCAAGTGATGGATGGAGTGTATGTAAAATTCCAATTTTACTATTTCATGATTTGTTCTTATCTTCTTTAATAGGTTCCAAGACCTTCCTCCGGTAGACATGTTTGTCACTACGGCGGACCCTTTGCTGGAACCGCCGATCATGACTGTAAACACCGTTCTCTCATTATTGGCCGTCGACTACCCGTCTCACAAGCTCGCTTGCTACGTGTCGGATGATGGGGGGTCACCAATCACCTTCTATTCTTTGATTGAAGCTTGCAAGTTTGCCAAGCTCTGGGTTCCCTTCTGCAAGAAATACGGCATTCAAGTTCGAGCTCCTTTCATGTATTTCTCGACGGAACCTGAAATGCCTTCTGGACATTCTTTGGATGATTTTGTTCGTCAATGGAAAGAGATGAAGGTGATTCAAGACACAAAACACACACACATGCATGGCCACACACGCACGAGACCATGAAATATTAACGGATCAAGATTAGAAGAAAAAACATAGTGGGTCCCACCATGCTTATAGAAATTGAAGTAGGTTTTCTGAGCAATTTTCAGTTTTTTTTTTTTTTTTTTTTTTTTTCTTTTTTTTGTTTTAATAATTGAGGAACGATCAACTTAAGTTGGTGGGCACTGCATTTATCAAAATATACTTCATTTATTTTCTTTCAAGAAAAGTGGCAAAGCCCAACATTGTGGGCACATGTGATGTATTTATGACATCCAACCATCAAACAGGTGGACCCCACCAGGATTGTCATATGAAAACAAAGATTAGGTCGATCGAATCATCAGGTCGGCAACATCATAGAAAACAACATATACACCTCAAAAAATCCAATTCCATGTGGGGCCCACCAGCTAATTGGATTAACCTTGCTAATTTTTGTGGCATTCAATCATGTGCTTGTTGGTGACACTTTAAATGCTCCATTGCTTCTTAACATGTGTTTCTTTCGTTTCCTTCGAGCTGACCAGATCCAATATGAAGAACTTAACCGAAAAATTTCAGAGGCAGTCCAAAAATCGTCGGCTCCTGATCATTTAACGGATCATTTTGAAGATTTCTTGAATATTAGTCGTCAAAACCATCCAAGCATAGTTAAGGTATTTACTTGTTTTGATTAAGTGATTATCTACAATAATTTCACAACAAGTTTGTTAATTCTACATGCATCTACAGCCCATGCGTACTCCATGAATGGAACATCTGAGCCGTCGATCAGGCTGGCCCACCGTGATGTTCCATTCTCAAGCCATGTGTAGTCCATGAATGGAATCATCGTTGTGGGGCCGACCCAATGGATTGACCAGATGTTCCATTCTCAAGCCATGTGGAAACACATAGAAGCTTGTGCGATGGCTGTGCTATCCACACATGTGAGGCTGTCACACGTATGTGTGGAATGAAAAGGTTTTTCATTATCATTTTTATTTTGTTCCTATCTGTGTGTTTCTGTGGGTTGTAGGTGATATGGGAGAACAAGGAAAAGATTCCAAATGGGATTCCTCATCTTGTGTATGTGTCCAGAGAGAAGAGGCCAAAGCAACCCCATCACTTCAAAGCTGGAGCTATGAACGTTTTGGTAATAGACAACAGAGATATGTTTGGTTGGAAATTATAAAACTCACAATAAAATAAGCATGAATTGGCTGTTGAACAATAGTCTGCTTTATCAGTTTGGTTTTTCCCAAATATTATGCATCCATGGTGGGGATCATGATTTGAACGGTCTAGATTAAAATGCAAGTACGCCACTTGTGGCCTGGATGAGTTGCCACAGTTTAGTAAAATGTTGGAGAGCAGGAGACGTGCTTTTTTTTACTAAGATTCAGTGGAGATGAACGTCCCTGTCAGAGATGGGGCCCAGTCTCTACAGAAACCTGCTATGCCTTAGTGGGCCAATCTGAGTTATTCGGACTTGTGTCTCTAGTCTTGCACCACCCGTGATAAGTTGCTGTCGATGAAGTGGACTGCTCGTCTGATGGGCCCAACCTGGATTTTCCATGATGTAAAAATAGTATTAATTGAGCTATAGTGATGAATGACCTAGCCTAGCTAACTAGTTCAATCATTAAGCGCTACTGTTATGACGAAAAACTGGCTGTACACGAGTCATGTTGAGTCAAGTCGAGTAGAGTCAAACTTATTGCTCAGCTCGAGCCACCCAGCCCCTGCTTGGTGCTCGACTTAGCCAAGTATGGACCTGCTCGATCACCTGACCGAGCTAGTTCGAGTTCGAGCCAAGTTCGAGTTCGGGTGTTTCGAGCTGAGTTCATAAAAAAAAATGGAGGGAGGAAGGGGATTATAGGTGTCGAGTGGACAGGAAGGCCACAGGGCAGCTCAGGGGTAACAGATGTCGAGCTGAGACTTGAGAGCGGGGGGGGGGGGGGGGGCAGTGCCAGAGTGGACTGTGGGGGTGGTCCGATGGGGCTGGGTGGGTGAGCATAGAGAGTGAGAGGGAGAGGGATAGGGCACTTGAGCAATCAAGCGATCTTTTTTTTTTCTTAAATGAAAAGATTGAGTTTTTTTTTTTTTTTTTTTTTTAAGGAAGGGGGGGTATTTATATACTTTGAGTCACGTTCCGAGTCGAGCCGAATCAAATCGAGCTGGTTTTGAGCCACTTCACAATTCAAGCCGACTTGAGTGTGGCCTTGCTCGATGTTCGACTCAAATTCATTTGAACACCCAAAATTTAGGTTGACTCAGCTCAAACTCACTTTCGATGTGAGCTGAGTGTAACTAGTTTTTTGAAGTTACTCGACTCGTGTACGGCTCTAATTTTTATTCAATGCATGTGTAGTGTAAGGGCCTTTTAGATCTAGAGGTTTATTACAGTATTCAAAGCCATTTATATGGATTTAGTTATCCTTGGAGGGAATACTCACAAAATTTTCTTAGATTGGACTATTTTAAATCTTTGATCATTTACTTTTTACCATAAGGCTTGGCTAGGCTACCTGATTATGGCTAAGGCTAGGCCAGGGCTAGGGCTTAAGGGACTAGGCAGGGCTAGAGGGCCAACCATTGCCACCCCTGCAATTAGACAATGGTGGGGTATTACTCATCAACTCTCAAAGGGCGTTTCAACTGCTGGTCTTGGGTTCGAAACCTACTAACTCCATCAGTGGGTGGGTGAATTGTGTGATTGACCAGGTGGGTGCATTGCTCATCTATCAAGGTGTGTGCGTTGCATGGCTAACCAAAAGAAAAAAAAAAAGCCTCCAACAATTTTCAATAATATTAATCTTTCTTGATTAGAAGGATACCATAGTCTCATGATTGAGGTGATTCATTGTGCATGATCAATCTAAGATGGAGTCCATTAAACTAATGGCTTAGATTACCAAATCATGGGCCTCAAAGTAACAAACTTGGCCTACAATAGGAAAATTCTGATCACTGATCTTCTAATTTTCTTTCTTCATTGTTGAATAGACAAGGGTCTCGGGAGTGATGACGAATGCTCCATTCATGTTGAATGTCGACTGCGACATGTTTGTAAACAATCCTCAGGTTGTCCTTCATGCAATGTGCTTCTTTCGCGGCAACGGTAAAGAAATAGAAAGTGGATTCGTGCAATTTCCACAGCTGTTCTACGGCGGCCTCAAAGATGACCCATTTGGAAATCAAGTGGTTGTCCTGCAAGAAGTAAGTTCGCAACTGGCACCAAGCCTTACAGTCTCTACCATAGTTCAAACACTTAGAAAATTGACTCCACTCATGTTTGCATGGTTCACGAGTCAGTTTGAGTTGACTCGCCATGTCGTGTCAAGTCAACAACCAAGTCATATTCAGGGTTGAGTTTCCCAATTGACTCAGTTTGAAATCCTGTCAAATTGAGTTGAATTGGATTAGTTTTATGTGTGCATGGATGGGTGTCCACACCTTTGTGGGGAGGTTAGCAATCTTTTCAGGGCTTTTGAATGACATGTGGCACCCAATTCTTAATTCAGACAGTTACAACCGTCCATTTTTTATGACACAGATTACAATATCGCTAGAATCATATAAATTCAAATTTACGTTGCAGGGCGTACCTATATTTATTTATTTATCTTTATACAGTATCTACAGCATGGGACAGCGGGAATTCAAGGGCCATTGTATGGAGGGACAGGATGCTTCCACAGAAGAAAAGTTATATATGGGCAGCTGCCTGATTGTAAGGGGACTAAACTCTCCATTTTCAATTCAATCAATGATAAGATGATCGAACGAATTTTTTTTTTTCTACCATAGATTGGATTATGTCTTAATTAAATTGGATTCTGTCTTAATTAAATCCAGCCTAGATCACATACGATGCCCTATACATACCAGCTTCGACCACGTGCTATATCCAAGCCGTCTATTATGTCTGCCCCAAAATGATAATCTGACCCAATAATCAACATGGTCCTGGTCCACTCATCAATTGGGTGAAAATGTAAACAAAAAAAAAAGATGGTTATAAAGAAAGAAGCCCAATAGTCCACATCTAGATGAGCAACAGCCATCTAGATGCTGGGTCTCACCTGATTGACGCTTTTGATTTGGTAGTGTTGAACTAATGTTCTTTTTTTCTTTTTCTTTTTCCTTTTTTTTTGTCTAGGTAAATTACTTGACAACGCATTGGATAGAGGATTTGGCGACTCAACGAAATTCTCAAAATCAGTTGCTTCAATAATGTCCGGAAAATATGAAGAATCATCTAGTCCGTCCGATATTTCGTCAACTCTTGAGGCAGCCAAGGAGGTTGCAGATTGTGATTACGAGTTCAACACTCGCTGGGGTAAACAGGTGTGCGAATTCACAACTTTTTCTTGAGCGTCCATGGTTCACCTTTTTTTTTTTTTTTTTTCTTTTCCTTCTCTAACTGTTCCAGAGCTATCAATCGGATGGTAGAATTGTCTAATTAGTGGGACATTTAGACTGAATTTACCCACATGATCATTTAGACAAGTGGGCCTTACCATTAATGGTCGCCGAACCAAGCGATAAGATACAGAGATAGCTAAACACTTGCAAAACTAAACGAGACTCGATGAGAATTGGCCGAGTCAGGCATATTTTTAGTTACTTTAATTAGAGTTAATACATGACACGTGTATAATTTCTAAATGCCCGCATATCATGTGTCATGCTCTTCCAGATGTTTCTAATAACTTCCCATCATACAAACGTTAACCAGGATTTCAGTACACTGTGACTTGGGCCTACAGGCTCTCCTGATTAGTATTGGCCGAGTCAGGCATATATTTTAAAGCCATTTACTTAAATCCATCTATCTTTGTCTCAAATTATGAAAACCCTGCCTGCTTTTAAGTTATTTAAAGTAATCCACTTGCGATTTTGTTCCGTCCCTTACCCTTGCAATTGCATACCGTTTTAAAATCGCATTTTATGAAAGGTGAAAATACCCTTCATTTAAGACACGTAACTTCACAGAGAAGGTCGCAGTGAATGTTCTTGGATCACAATCTAGGCGAGGCACACATGGATGTTTGTGAGAAATCCAACCCATTCACATGTTTTGCCAAATCATTTTACGCATGATTCCAAAATTGAGGCTGATCCAAATCTCAAGTAGGCCACACAACAGAAAATAGTGGAGATTGTTCGCGCACCATTGAAACAGTTGTGGGGTTGCACAAGCTCTAGATCAGGCTAATATTTTTATTCTTTCAATTTATCACAGTATTAAGGACCTGGGCTAATTTATAAGTGGTTTGGATGGCATATAAACATTATGGTCGAGCCCAGATAGTACTGAATGGCAAGCAATCGTTTCCATTGTTTCCATTGGTGTGGCACACTTGAGTTTCAGATCTCCTTGATTTTTGGTCTTATGTCTTAAAATGATCTTCTAGAGAAAGACGGTATTGTCCAACACCGTATTGTCCTAACATGGGCCTCCCTAGTTGTATTAGCCTTACATTCATGCCATCCAGCCATTTTGAAAACTCATGCTAGGGCATAATCCAAAAACTGAAACAAATCTAAACCTTAAGTAGACCATATTTGTGTTTTCCCTTCATCCATGTTTGTGTGATCTTATGAATATGTTGGATGGAAAATAACCATTATGGTGGGCCTAAGGAATTTTTTAATGGTGGGAGTTCAATCACCACAATTTTTATGTGGTGTGGTCCAATGAGACTTGGATATGCCTCATTGTTTATATCATGCCCTATAATAATTATCCAAAATAGATGGATGGTATTGATAAAACAAATACATCATGGTGCAGCCCAAGTGGCCACCTTGGTCTAAAGTGTCCATAAGGAATAGATGGGGGAGGGATTTTTACTACAATAGCCTTACGGTGTGGCTAGGTTTACTAAAAGTCCAATTTCTTGTTTTGCTCATCGTTTTTACGCCTTTTGACCAAAAATTGAATATTTATGGTCCAGAATGCCCTTCTGACCACCATTGTGCGCAGGGGGAATCCTCAGTGCTTAGGGGAAACCAGAATCAGCTCAAGGGGAATCCTATAGTGCTCAGGGAAAATTCGTGGTCATAGGGGCATTTTTTACCATAAAATTAAATTTCAATTTCGCGTCAAAAGGCCAAAAAAGATGAGCCGGACGAGAAATTGGTACTTTTAATAAAAATAGTCACACCTCAGGGCTATTTCAGTAAAAATCCCGATGGGGGAATGGATTAGGTGCGACCTTAGTGTCACCATACATGGTACTGCCCTGATGGTGGGGCCCACCTTGATGTATGTATTGTATATCTACATAGTCTATCCTTATTTTAATATCATTTTACGACGTGGCCAAAATATTAAGCAAATCCAAATCTTAGATGCACCAAAACACTGGAAACAATTGTATTTGACCATTAAAACCTTCTTGTGGGCCATACAATTTTTAGATCAAGATGATGTTTATTTTTTCCCTTCATGAATTTTTTGTGACCTTATTAAAAGGTTGGACGATGTGGATACACAATACATGCATCAAGGTGGACCCTTGTTATTAGTGTTGCACCTTGTTGTTGATGCCAGGATGGCACCAACTCCACTTCACATCGTTGGGTGGGGACACAGATTTCCTACAAAAGTCAAAGGAAGTTCCTACTTTGGGAATCTAAGTGGGGCCCACCGTGATGTTTGTGAGAAATCCACCCTATCCAGATCCAAGAATCAAGTAGGCTGAAAACATGAGCATTGAATGTCCATAGTGGAAATATTCTTGGGGTCATAGAAGTTTCGAATCAAACTAATGTTTGTGTTTTCAGTTCATCCCAGTAGGAATGACGTTATGAGCGGTATGGATGGCATATAAACATCACTGTGGACCCCAGGGAGGTTTCAACGGTGGGAATTTCTCTACCCACCTTTCCTTTAGTGCGGCTCACTTGAGTTTTGGATCCCACTCATTTTTGTTCGCATGTCCTAAAATGAGCTCACAAAATGGATGGATGGGTGGATTTCTCACAAACATCACAGTGGACCCCACCTAGGTTCCCTGCAGGAAATCCGGGCCCCTTGAGTGGTAAGCTAGGCGGGAACCACCATGGTGTTTGTGAAAAATCCACACTGTCCATCCATTCTTCCACATTATTTTAGCGTATGACCAAAAAAATAAGGTATATCCAATGCTCTAGTGGACCACACAAGGAAAATATATTTTACAGTTCTAATATTATCCACCATTTGAACCTTCCTAGAGGCCACTTGTAATTCAGATTTAACTCATTCTTTTGGCTCATGGTAAAAAATGAACATACAAAATGGATGGATGGTTTCAAACTGTATATATAAAGATGGGCCCCACAAACTCTTTGGCATGCTGTCCCCAAATAATGGGGTTAGATCGGTGAAAACTGAAAGCGGATGCCATTAAGTGCAAAATAGTCATTTGCAGGCGTTAACGGGGATTTCCCGCACGCAACAGTTAGTCCAGGTTAGCTAAGTGGTTTTCTCACCCTCTATTCAACCTTAAACGGTTTACTTTGACTTAAAAAGTAAATGGGTTTCAGGAATATTGATATAAAGGCAGGCGGTGAGCTAAGTTTATCCCTATCTTTTAATAGGTATTGACGTGCACCCTGCGGTGAAGAACAGAATTGGACTCAACCGAGTCTGAGTCAATTCGGTCGAGTCGCATAAGACTCGTGCGAGTCCACAGCAGGGGAATACTCTTTTCTCTTTTTGAACCACCTTTGAATCTTTGGTTTCAGGTGGGTTGGGTGTACGGGTCTACGACCGGAGGACGTCCTCACGGGTATGAAGATCCACTCTATGGGCTGGGGTTCGGTCTATTGTACGCCGGAGCCACCAGCATTTCTTGGGTGCGCACCCATGGGTGGGCCCGCTACCCTGTCGCAGATGAAAAGGTGGGTCACGGGCCTTCTTGAAATCCTGGTTGGCGAACACAACCCCTTGCTGGCCACCCTCTTCACCAATCTCAGCTTCCGACAGTCCCTGGCATACCTTAGCATCATCATGTGGTCTCCGCAGTCCATTCCGGAGCTGTGCTACGCTGCAGCTGCTGGCCTTTTCTCTCCTCACCAACACATCCTTCTTGCCTAAGGTAAGCAAGTAGGGGGAATGATCATGTACGTTCGAGCTGTCTAGGGCCCACCACACACGTGATTCCATCTAACCCATCCATTAGATGCTCCCCAATGTTATGCCTAGATTCCATAACCGACCACACCAAAAGTGGCCCACCTGATTTTTTTTTTCCATGCAAACATATGATTTCCCCAATCAGCCAGTTTGGACAACCATTTCAATATAACATTTTGGTCCATGGCCCATTAAAGCGGGCCAACGACTCGGATGGTCAAACTATAGTTAGACGTTCAATTTTTTAGAGCATGTACGTGACCCATCACACTATCAAAATTTTCGATGCTGTTTGAAAGGCTATGACCATCTGATCAAATCAACATTTTGGGTTATAGCTAAATATTAAGGTCAAAATCAATCTCATCCTTGCGTTCATTTGCATACAGGCATCGGATCCCTGGATGACCGTCGCCGCTATCCTTTTCATCTTGTCCAACCTCCACAGTCTGATGGAGTACTTTCAATGCGGTTTATCCGTCCGCGCATGGTGGAACAATCAGAGAATGTTGAGGATAACATCGGCGACTGCGTGTTTGTTCGGAATCTTCGATGTCACACTGAAGCTTCTCGGCTTATCGGAGACGATCTTCCAAGTTACACGGAAAGATCAAAGTGCCATGGATAGTGGCACTGATGTGGACGCTGGACGATTCACCTTCGACTCCTCGCCCATCTTTGTGCCAGCGACGGCCATTGTGTTAGTGCATATGACTGCACTTGTGGTGGGCCTATTAGGGGTGTGGCTACCAGTCTTTGGTGGGCCGCCAGGGCTGGGAGAGATGGTGTGTAGTACATGGATTGTGCTCAGCTTCTTTCCCTTTGTGAAAGGGCTCTTTGGGAAAGGAAGCTATGGGATCCCCTGGCCCACCATATGCAAAGCTGCAGCAGTGGCTTTCCTCTTCTTGAACTTCTGTACTAGATTTAGATCCTCGTAGTTAAGAGGTTCCTGTACTACTCCTTGTAAAACAAGTGATTCACCTGTGTGTGAAAAGTTATTCACCTCTCCTATTCACATATTTACATGCTTAAGCCAAATCATCATCATGACCATATGCTCTAAAATTAAGTCTATACAATCAGCACCATGGACAAATTAAAATTACAACCTCCCAAAACCTCCGACTTAAGTAGATGACATACAAACGCCACAATGGGCCCATGCAACCCTTGTAGAATAAGCTTTTTGAGCAGGTTGGATGCCATACAAACGCCATGGCGGGCCCATGCAACCCATGTGGAATAAGCTTGTCGAACAAGGACTTGTAAAGAACTGCAATCTATCCATATTCGTATCTATGCGAAAATTGACAATTTTTTCAAGATCGCATGGACGGGTATGCTAATGTGGTGTATGAATTGGTTCTTAAAGATAAATTTGTTTTGTCCATGTGATGAGACGATCGTGGCCATTGATTTTTTTTCTTTGTTTTACACATGTACCTACACCCCACGCACACACCACAATAGGTACTTGAACCCATGACCTCATGTTGAAACTCTTGTGAGCCAGGAGTAGAGACCAGTTGGAAGTTTGTAATTTGGTTCTTACAAGCATGGTCCGGTTCTAAGTTGATTTGGGACCTGGCCAAGTCATGGAGTGACTCATCCTGCGTCGGTCATATTTTTAATGTTGACTCATGGTGCTGAACCGGATTGGGACTTGCCTGAGTCTGAGTTGACTCAAAGGAGAGAGCAATATTCCATGCTTGTGAGGCTTGGTGAGGCGGGATGCATGAGTGCTGCCCTGACCATCCACATGCATGGACCCTGCCCTTCGTCAATTGACAGGGTAGATCACTCTTAGAACTTCTGGTGAAAAATCCAGGATTATATATATATATATATATATATATATATATATATATATATATATATATATATATATATATATATATATATATATATATATATATATAATGATTACTTGCCCACAGCCCTCACGAAAACTCGCGGACACTTTTTGAGTGTTCATCAAATTTGATGTGAGCACATCAAAAAAACTTAGGGGACCAACTTTTACCCAGATCCATTACTTATGTGGGCCATGGAAAAAGAAAACAATTTCCTCCTTTGATTTGCCTCTCCCTCTACCACGGCCCACCAGAACTTTGGATTAAATTGAAAGTTGGTCCCCTAGGGTTTTTTGGGGTGCGACATCACGTGGACCATTTAGATTCAGAGATCACGTGTGATGAGCTCTCAAAAAGTACTCAAGAACTCTCATGAGAACTATTCATAGGTGAGTATTGCGCACAATTCTCACGAGAGCTCATGAGCACTTTTTGAGAGTTAATCACACGTGATCCCTGAATCTAAATCGTCCACATGATACAGCACCCAAAAAACTCCAGGGACCAACTTTTACCCTGATCCAGAACTTATGTAGACTATGAAAAAAGGAAACATTTTCCTCCCTTGATTTGCCTCTCTCTCTCTCTCTCTCTCTCTCTCTCTCTCTCCCACGACCCACTAGATCTTTGGATCAAATTGAAAGTTAGGCCCTGGGGTTTTTTGGGGTACTTCGTCACGTGAACGATTCAGATTCAAGGATCACATCAAGTGTGATGAGTTCTCGAAAAGTTCTCATGAGCTCTCATATTGAGGAATGATTACCTATGCACCACCAGTTCTCATGAGCACTTTTTGAGAGCTCATCACGCATGATGTGATCCCTAAATTTGAACCGTCCACGTGATGCAACACCTTAAAAACCCAATGGGACAAACTTTTACCCTGATCCAGAACTTATGTGGGCCATGGAAAAAGGAAATAGTTTCCTCCCTTGATTTTCCTCTCTGTACCACGGCCCACTAGAGCATTGAATCAAATTGAAAGTAGGGCCTTGGGGGTTTTTTGGGGTGCTGCATCACGCGGATGGTTCAGATTCAGGGAGCTCTCAAAAAGTGCTCACGGGCTCTCATGAGAACTGTTGAGGAATGCTCACCTGCACAAAGTTCTCACAAGAGCTCGTAAGCACTTTTTGAGAGCTCATCACACGTGATGTGAGCCCTGAATCTGAACCATCCACGTGATGTAGCACCCCAAAAAACTACAGGGACCAACTTTTACCCTAATCCAGAACTTATGTAGGCCATGGAAAAAGGAAACAGTTTCCTCCCTCAATTTGTCTATCACTCTCTTTGCCACGGCCCACCAGAGCTTTGGATCAAAATGAAGTTAGGCCCTGGGGTTTTCTGGGGTGCTACATCATGTGTACAATTTGGATTAGGAATGAGCTCTCAAAAAATGCTCACAAGCACTCATTTGAACTGTGCGCAGGTGAGCATCTCTCTCTCTCTCTCTCTCTCTCTCTCTCTCTATATATATATATATATATATATATATATAATGCCTTCGATATCCTAAAGTAGCTTAAATTTTAAGTAGGGCTCAGTCCTTGTGCTTAAGATTCCATCCTAACTCCATCCCATTTACAGCCCCTATAGACAATCAAAACGGATGGCTAAAACAATTTTTTTGACCATCTCACTTGTATATTGTAGCCTACTCGAGGTATGAAAGAGCCTAATTTTTTTGCCAGAAGATCCTAAACGTGTGGCCTACCTGTTGGAGGGTGTGGTGATCGCATAATCTCTGCCATATTAACACGTGTGCTTGCATGTGTATGACAAGGCTTGCACATGTGCTTGCTTGTGGATGGACCAGGCCTGGACGTGTGTCACATTGGCACGTGTGATTGTGAGGTGAGTGAGTTAATGGATTGCATTTCTCATGGTTTCTAATGAGGAAATGTCTACATGTTCAGGGGGTGTTTGGATCCTTAAGTTACTAAAATTAAGTTACTTATGCGTCAAGTAGCTTATATAAGTTTCTACTTGTTTAATAGATAATATGTTTGATAAACGACGCACTTACCAGCTAAAATGTAGACAAGCATTGTTTGTTTCCAACATTAATAAGTAGTTTTAAAAAAAAAAAAAAAAAATTAGTGAAGAACTTAATGTATATTGTCTAAAGAGAGAGACGATTGGTCCTTGCCCTTTCAATCTACAAAGACACTGAGCATATCATCGACCTTGTGGATAATCATCATTGTGAACAATGGGATGTTGCCTGTAGGATGCCCATAATTTTAGTGGCCCACCCTTGAATAAGGCTTGCCAAGGATGTAATATACACACATGAAACTGTGATATATATGATGGTTATTTTTAAATTTTAATAGGCTGCATTGGGCCCATCTGGCTAAATGGCTAGACAATCCTAATCATCCACACCATGGGCACTAGCATTAGTGGGTCATGATTATAGACTCAAAAGTTATCCAATATATAAACAAATCAATTGGCACATTATTTCCAATTTTTTTTAAAGAAAAGTGGGAGCACATGATCTATAATATTATTAATACATAGAGGAGGTTATACATCCATTCGAGCAGGCTCACCAAAAAAGATTTGAGACACACCTAGCATATATATAAAGTGAGCTAAAAAGTGGAACTATACGAGAGTAGCCTACCCACAAGAAAAGAAAAGCACAATAGTTGACCCATGTAAACTAACCCACATGAATTAATAAAGAAGAGAATGAAAATATCATGAGCCTTCAGCTACCAAGCTCAAAGATCAGAAGGCACCTTAATCTCCTTAGCAAAGAAAAGAGGCAACGAAAGATGAATCCGACCCACATCTATTGTTGCTGCATTGAGATTAGCTCCAAGCAAGGCAACAACATGACTAATTTTGCTACTGAGAGCTCCACTTGCTGATCCTGTTTCTGAGATCTGGATTGACCTAAATTTAGAATCCATGATTGAAAAATAAAAAGGGGAAGAGAATATACAAAGATAGATGACATCCACACTTTTGCAACAGACATCTTCACATCTTCCACTACTACATCTGAACAAATCACTATGATAGCAATCACCTGCGACCATGACACCTCTATACATCTATTCTAAAGTTGCAAGTTCAACATCAGTCACATATGACCACTTCTCTTGTGATTCCTCCACTGGTATTGGTTCATTTTTTTTCAACCTGCTTTAACGGGTCAGCTTTGATGTCATCTATGTGGTTTTACCATCAATAAACCGCTAGCTGGCCAGGCCCATTAAGTGAACCTATCATGATTTATGTACGTCGCAATTAAAATAGAACAATATGCATATGTAAATGAATGGATGACATGCAATGCAAAATGATGTATCAAGTGGGTTGATCCATCCACTTGCTTGAGTTAGATATCCATCAACCCGCATCCACCCTCCTAGGGTAGGCTTTCACCATTTTGATAGGCATCCAGGGATGGTCCCCTAAGTCACTCAGTATTATAAGTACATAGGTCTTCCAGAGTGGTCCTCCAAGCTACAATACAAGATCTCTATGCATGTGAATGATGAAGTATATGTAATGCCACTTATCAACGTATCATAAGATATACTCATCTCTCCATATGAGAGGCCAATTTCTATTCCATAATTCCAAGGATATACATCTCGCATAAATCAGGACATGTTGATAAGTATCCCACCCAATACTCATGTATCATTAAAGCAATTAAATATCATAATAAATCATAAAATTCATAGCCAACCATACATCAATTACACACAACAATCAATCACAACAATCTATTTTAACAATAACAGGGAGGAAACATGTTGAAATCACTCACCTTTAGTTTAGTGAAGTTGAACTTATGAATTCCCTATTTACATTGTAGCATCCAATCATATTTCTATTTAAATAACTTTCATGATTAAACCACTTTAGACTAATCAATTTCTCATTTGGACTAGCATCAATTTATAGATGGTAATTCTTCAATGTGGGGCTCACTTGATTAATCGAAGTATTTTAATTATCTGAATATTCTTAAGACGATTTAAGGATTTTTTACTCATTCCATTTCCATTTCCTTCCCAATCAGACTTGGTTTCACAAAATTGGTGTCATCTCTTCAAATCTTCATCAAAGGGTTAAGCACATCTTCAGAAATAGGGCGATCAGATCATCACCGATCCCGAACAAATTCTTAGGGTAGAAGCATCCAATCTTCAAGAGCCTCTCATCGTAGCCATGAACGTACAACACTTTAATGGGGAAGTCTCATACCAAAGTCTCGAGTTTCACAATGCAAATTACTTCCCTCGCACATGTCCCATTGGATCGAATTACGTCTTTCTTCCTGCCAAGCGTCAAACCTTCTACATCATCTTGAATATCAAGATTCAGCCAAAATCATGGAGGTTCAAGAAGATGTGGATAGAAGAAGACTGCGATGTCAACCTCCTCAGATTAGGAAACCAAAGCGCAAAGATATCAGAAGAAGACAAAATCGTCAAGAAGAGGGCAATCACTGCATCTGCACACCACCCTGATGATGGGTTAGATTATATCTTCGATGATCAAGCAAGCATATTGAGTTTGATAGAGCTGCCGAAAGAAGACTCAAGCAAGGGGAAGGAATTTCCCTCGATCAATTAGACCACAATCCTTGTCCCACCTCAGTCAGATGAGCCCGAAGAGCTGCAATACACCGAGGATGAGCTAGGAGAAATCACATCCGACATCGACTCAAAGTCCAATTCCAGATCTATTATAACGTTTGGGTGCAACGATGAGGGTTGGCCTACTGATCTTCATAACCTTGTCTCTTGAGGGAAGGAGTGCAGGGCAGTAACAGGTTTTTTGTCCCTATGGCATCATTAAAAGTCGATAGTGCTCAGCTTCCTGGGCCGATTCAGGCAACCCGTGGTTCGTATCGCCCTCTTGCTCGGGGTTCTTAAAAAAAATCAGAAGATTCAAGAACCCAAAACAATGAATATTTCAAAAAAAAAAATCTCAAAATTTCACAAAACTCAAAAGTTCAAAAAATCCACATATTCACAAAATTTCAAAAAAAAAAAATCAAAAATTCTTTCAAAGCTAACAAAAAGAAAAAATAAAAAATCTTTCTATAAAATGTCAAGTCTCTCTATCAAAGCACTTGAGTATGAAGTTGACTCATATGATTTTGATCTAGAGTTGGACTTCAAACTCAAAGATTTGGACAAAACCAAATGATGTGGAAAATGATGAGTTGACTCCCAAACTAAGAGGGTTTCCTCGAAAGCTCGAACCACAAGCCAATGTCATTTCAAAAAATTTCAAAATTGTAAACCTATGATCTCTTGAGACCCATAAGGAAGTGTGCATTAAGAATCTTTGTTCTCGAAAAATAAACAGAGAATGATCGAATTTTTTAAGTCATGACTTCCCAATCTTGCGTCCTATGAAGACTTATCCAGATTCGATCAAATACTCATCAAGCCTATCAAGACAATTCCGCCAAGACTATGCTAGCATTTTATACTGGAGTATGTGACTTGACGAATGATCGAAAAAACCTCATGGCTCGGTGAAGACAGATTGTTGCCAACATATCAGAAAGCACTTCAAGTGTCAGCAGCATGCACATCGGATCCATATGTGTGCTTCGAAACTCTACAACCTGATAACGCTCTAGCTATTCCCTGTACGAGATATCTACATCAATGAAAGATCAACTCGGCATCATCTAACAATTGGTTACTTCACAAAGAGGAAGGAGGTAACATTCTAATCTCGTGCGATAATTCTCATGAAGAATGACATCATCAATTGTTAAGGGTTCCCACATGCTATCAACATTGGCAATGGGACGTCCTTCAAAATCTAAAGATGGAGGAGTTCCTCGATAAGCTTAAAATAAGAAGACAGACATACGAGTTCGAGTAAAAATCATGTCACCGTGAGTACTGATGAAGAATAAAGCCGAAGAAAGAAAAGTCATATTGGGTTTACAACAAGCAATGCCGCATCTATCGGACTCAAGAGGCAAGGCCCAAGGATCAGAGAAGTTCTTCCGGGAGGCGTCCTTCTAACTCACCAACACGAGGGGTGGATCTTCCTAAGCTAATCAACACCGATAACTTGAAAATCTCTCACAGGTAAGCCAATCCAACCTTATCAAGAGTTACATTAGTAGAGCTGAAGTCAAGAGGTCAAGGCTTAAACCTCTAAGAATCTCCTCCCGTCTACCTATAAGTGTTCTAAATAAAGGGTTCAAAGCCAAATAAAAAAAGAATAGAGCAAAAAAAAAAAAAAATAGGGGTTAAAGGGGGGGGGGGGGGGGGGGGTGCACACGACACAAGAAAAGAAAAAAAAAATCAACCTAAGAAACACATCTATCCATCCATCCATCCACCTCAGAAAGGTCTGCAGTTAAGGCCGACAGCTCTGCCATTATAACTTAAAATAAGGACCAAAAGGTTACTATAGGTTGGCAACGACGAATTTCCAATCTCTAGCCACTACAGTTATCTAAAAGAAGAAAAAAAAAAGATGTGCCTAAACAAAGAGGGCGGAGTGAAAACTCAGAAGGGGGCTTCGAGTAAAAACAATGGGCCACAGCTGATTTGTGAAAATCCGAAAGAGCACTGAGGGTAAAAACAACATAACTATCAAGGGGCAGGGAAGATCAAATACCCGGGACGTGGTGAAAATCCGAAAAGACGCTACAGGCAAAAATGACGGGCAAGCCGGATGCGGCGAAAACCCAAAAGAGCGTTACAGGTAATAATGGCTAGGAAAACGAGAAAAGCAAGTACATGAAAGATTTGAGCGGCATGATGATTCAACAAAAGCAAGGATGACGGACATGAATCAAGAATTCTTTTAAGCTCTGCCCAAACTCTAGGGAAGGATACCATTATGCACTACTTTAAGGGATTGGGAACCTTAGTGAACGATTAGAAAGCAAAGTATGACATCCAACTGAGTCAAATATTCTGATTCCTACATTTAAAAGCATAAATCCAAATCACGCACAAATAGATAAATAGTTAGCACAAATTTTCACTTCATACATTTTTTGCATATAAATGTTTAAAAAAATCATTCATTCATATATATGCAAAAAAAAAAAAAAATCTTACAGGGCTTTCAAAATAAACATCCTCCAGCCAACTCGCAGAGTGCCTCATACAAGCGTCTTTCTCTTGATCATTCCTCCCAAAAGGTAAGTATCTCTCTTCATGCTTTAATGCTTCAATCATTTTGTTAAAGTGTTTTCTCTCCTCACAGGTACCAGAAGGCAATCTAAGATCAGCCCATTAATGTCCATCATGACCCAATCTCCATCATCAATCACACCATCTATATGGCCCACGCTTGAGAAATGCATAGCCTCACCCATGGCCACTCTTTTAAATTCATCTCTACCATTTAATCCATCATCAAAGGCGCCACCAACTAAATCTGAAATTTCAACAAGGTCACCATTAATGGAGACATTCAAGACCTCTCCAACCACCTCATTCAATCCACCATCAATGCCCCCATTTAATACCTTATCTACCCCCTCCATCAAGGACATCTTGCCTCCATTAAAGTCCCATTGAAGATTTAAAGCATGGGACCCACCAACTTCAGCAAAAAAGGCCCCTAAATTTCCACCATCCATTGCCCAAGAAAGAACAAAACAAAGAAGAGACAAAAGGAGAAGAAGAGAGGAGACAAAAGGGGGAATCATGGCTGAAATCGAAAGCAAGTATGAGGAATGAAAGGGACAAGCACCGGTCGAATGTTCCAACTGTCCGAACCAGAGCAGGCCAAAGCTGCTCATGAACAGAAGGACGGGCGGCCACCACAGGGCCGCCCATACGGACGCTCAACCTCTCCCTTTGCGGGATTGGCTTCGTGACTCGTTGGAAGGTGAGATCTGTCAGGCCACCTCAGCAGATGGCCTTCTGAAGGCTGCCCTTACCTTCGATTCGCTCTAAATTGGATAGAGGCTAATCCAGACCGTTTGAAGCATTTCCCACAAGTCAAATCATGAAAAGTTAAGTTCAAAATGGGTATGCACAGTCCAAAGAGGACAAAAGTTAATCAAGTGGGATCCATAAGCAATCTAGACAGTTCAAAAGCCGAACCATCATGATCCAAACCATTAAAGAGCTTCCTCAAGCTACCAATCTCCAAGATCAAGGGTCCAATCATCAAAATCTGGTTTCCAAGTATGAGAATAGATGTACAAAAGGGCTTACATGGCCCATTCAAGCAATTCAGACCACTCAAATCACAATCAACCCTGTCGAAAGCCAAACATAGCAAGGTAGGTATGTCTGTTCAATAAAAACCAACATTGATCTCAACCATTCGAGCTGAGATCTAATGATCTGGACCTTTTGAAAAACAAAAATTTTCCAAAAACAAAACCTGGGTCCGAAGACCTTAAACTATGTCGGGACTAAAATCCCAAGAGATTTTCAATAAAAACCAGTATTAATCCTGATCGCTCGAATTGGGATTTAACAACCTGGAACATTTCAAGGGTACAAACATGTGTACAAAGTTTAAGGGTATATATATTTTTCTTACAAACATGTGTACAAAGTTTTGGGTCCGAAGACCTTAAACTACGTCGGGATCAAGTCCCAAGTGATTCCCAAATAAAAATCGGCTTCGATCATGATCATCCAAGTCACGATCCGACAGTCAAGATCTTTCCAAAAAAATAAAAATAATAAAAAATACGCCATCATCTGTAGAAAACCAGGGTCCGAAGACCTTAAACTACGTGGGGATCAAAATCCTGAGGATTTTTTAATAAAACTAGCATCGATCTTAACCATCAAAATCAGGATCAATGACTCAGAACATTTTTCAAAATCACAAAAAAATATTCCCAGTCTTACTTCCAAAGTTTGGGTCCGAAGACCTTAAACTACGTCTACGTGGGGATCAAGCTCCCGAGAGATTTTTAATAAAAACCGGCATCGGTCTTGATCGTTCGAATCGAGATCCGATGACTCTGGACATTTTTCTAAAAACATAAAAAATATGCATTTCCAACCTTCCTTGTATAAACCAGGTTCTGAAGACCTTAAACTACGTCATGATTAAGTCCCGTGTGATTCTCAATAAAAATCGGTGTTGACTCGACCACTCGGATCAAGGTCCAATAGTCCGAATATTTTCAAAAATCACAAAAAGAATGTATTTTCAGCATGTACATAGTTTAGTCCAAAGACCTTAAACTACACTAGGATTAGCTTCTCGGGGGACTTTCCTGCTCTCAACCAAAAAATCGGCATCAATCTCGGCCCTTCGAGTCAAGGTTCAATAGCCCGGATCATTTCAAAAATACTAAAAAGATTTTAATCTTTCCATAAAAGCCAGTACTAATTATCTCGACCTCTCAAGTCAAGGTCTGGAACTTTCTCAAAAGCAAACAAAAAATTATTTCATCTCCAATTGTAACTGCACAAATCTATCCCCAGTAGTCCGAAGACATTAAACTACACTGCGATTAACTTCTCGGGGGCTTTCTTTCCTAACCTGTTCAGACATGGCTGACATTTGATTGTACGTGTATCCAAATTTTCCTAAGCAGGTAAGGGACGTGGTGGGTAGAGCCCCGCAATCCTGTTCGTGTTGAATGCACCGTGATAGACGACCTTAATTTGGGAGTCGCTGTTGAATCTGACGGATGTTCCCTGTTCCTAAAACTCATGAAGGGGATTAAGGCAGTTGGGAGGTGAAGCGCACCCTCACGGAATTGTGAGCAGCATAAGACCCCAAACTAGATTGATAAAGGAAAATGTTAGGATGTGGCTCATTTTGTGGCCAAAGGAGTCCATCGGATGATACGTGGTCTATGTGCATTGCACATGAGGAACAAGCAACTTTATGGGTGTGTTGGTTGAAAACCCTCAAAATTTTCTCATCCGAAGATGTAAAACTATGGTACTTAACTAGTGTAAAATTTGCCTTGCTCACTCACGTAAAATAGATCGAGTGCCTTACCAGCAGTAGAAGCTGGAAATGGATGAAAATTCCACACCTTTTCCTGCATTTCAGAAAATCCAACAAAACACCAAAACATTGTAAAATCAGCTTTCAAAGTCACAAAAATATTTCCTTTGTTTTTTTATAATACCGATCTTCATCTTGATCACTCAGGAAGAGATTCGAATCAGATATTCACAAAATCACAAAATATTTCTACTGTTTTCAATAACACCAATCTCCATCCTGACCACTCAGGTAAAGATTCAGATCAATACTTGCAAAAATCAGAAAAATAGTCACTATCCCCAGCAAAGTGCTTCAGGAGTCTTAAACTCCACTTACCCACTTTACAGTATTGGGATGACGGATCCGATCACCTGCAAATTGGAATCTTGACCAAACTAGCGACCAACACCATCCCAATCACATACATTCCCCAGAAGAGCATCTTGAGGTTACAACCTACAACCTCTGTCATCCATTCCCAGCAACAAAATGTTGGGACGATGGACTTGATCGATCACGGGTCGAGATCTTGACCAACCCACTGACCCAAAACATCTGCTCAAAAAAAAAAATCTCTAAGGAAACAAAATCCTACAAACAATAAGCTCTACATCCCCGACAAAAGCAAAATCATTAGACTAAAGAGAATGAGCCAAACCATGCATCCATCATCAAATATGCATCCACATGCATCAACATCCATCGCATCAATCATCACGCTTACCTGCTTTCAAAATAAAAGTCGGTTAGCCAAAGACCTCACAGGCATCCCCAGTGGAGGTAAGTGCAAACCAGATTTCCTTTTCAAAATTACAAATATATATATTCTATTTATAAATAAAAACCCCACGGAGTATCACTCCCCAGAGTGAGTATCTTTTTAAAATCCAAAAACATATTTTCTCAATAGAGTGTTCGGTCTCCAAGATACTAAGAGATCTTCCATATCTCTGGGCAGGAGCCGACGCAAAAATCAAATAAGATCCGACATCTCGTGGTTTCCCCGGAGACTGTCGGATCCAATGCACTCAAAGTACTGTCGGCCTGAACTCCAGTGTAGGACGGTCGTACCAAATGCCAGATACGAAAAGATGAAAGTCAAAAGGCTCGGTCAAAGAAACCATCTGAATGGTGAAAACGATGAATTGTAATCCAAGTATCAAAAGCAGCAGATTGGGTAGAAAAAGTTCACTCGTACATGCGTGGATGCCTGAAGTACCTTGACTGAGTCTAAGTCGGCGTAGTGGATCTTCCATAAGACTACATGGACGCAGGGCAGCTAACCACTTTGACAGTCAAGCGAAACGAGTACTCCTGGAGTGATCTGGGAAAGCAACGAGTCAATCAATCACACAGGGTCAGTAACCTCATAAGAGTATAATGGATGCAGAGGCTCTGCTGTACCTTTTTGATGTTCGAGAATGGAAGGGTTGCGATTGGGTACCCAAGTTGAAACTCATGCAGGGACAATCGCAACGTTTTCTCCAAACTCCCGCGGTATGTATGAGTTATCAATTTCCAGACAATCAACTGACACAGATACAAAGGCAAGCAAAGATTCCAGAGCACGATCTATGAATGACCGAGTCAGAAATGGGGTGTCCACTCGCTTTGACATTCGGTTGCACGCAACCTCTGCCAAAGAGGGGCATCTGTAGACACCCTACCTTCGGCTACAATGTTGATTGAGATAGCTGGATGGATGGAGGTCCAGACCCCAAAACCCCATGTTCAAAACCTGCTAAACTCATCCTTGTAAACCCCAATTCATAGCCTAACTCAAGTTTGAACCCAATCAACTCACCCCTAAACATCAGCCCGAAAAACCATCCATAGAAAAAATCAGTCTAAAAATCCTAAAAAATCAACCTTCTCGAGTCAACCCATCGAGTCAAAACACCAAGTCAACCCATTAAGTCAGTCCAGCCCTCACACCCAGTCGACTCACCCAGTTAAAACCCATCTTTCAAACCCAGTTGACTCACCTAATTCCGAGCCCAACTTCGGAGCTGTTCCGAACCCGGACCTTCGACATTTTCTGTTTCAGGTTCGGAGCAAGTACACTCCGAAGCAGAAGCAAGATGGTTGTACGGGCGGTCGTTTGACGGCCGCCCATCCCTATTTACGAGAGTTGCCACTCTCCACAGTTATAAATACCCCTTCCCCTTCTCATTTCCGGCATCCCTCAACATCCCAGAAATTCCGATTTTCGAGTCCATCTCCACATCCCCTTAGCTCATTCCTCCACCAAGGAGAGCCCAAGTGAGAAGAGTCTAGCCCTAGTCCAACCCAACCTAACCTTGGTTCAAGTCTCTCAAGCTACATAAGTCCTAATCTTAGCCGCTCGAAGTAAATCCTTGTGATACCTTCGTCCACCCAGCTACGCTTTTATCAGCATCATCTCATTTGCTTATCATCTCACTACAAACATTTATTTTAGCATAAGTGCAACATTTATTATTCTTCCAACCCCCCGCTTATCATCCCACTACAAACACTTTGATTGATCAAATACACAGCATGCATCTCACATAAAGCACCTGTCAGTTCGAGCGTATGCTCTGGGCTTGCCTATTAATGGAAACCTGCCCATCAGAAACTCTTACTGTTTAGACTTACATTCATGCATAGTATCATTCATGAGAATACACGAGGATTAAATCAGACTTTCAAATATTAGTTCAATTTTGTGAAGTAAAGACTGTACCTCGGTACGGGTAAAGTGGGTGCCTAACACTTTCCGACCTTGTAATCGTGATTCCTTACTTCGAATCTCTGACCGCAGATCAGAAGGAGTCACTATAGAGGAAGGAATCTTCAGATTCCCTTTTCTAACGTTTCTACGGGGTTTAGTCGACTGTAAATTCGAAGTAATTGGCTACTGGCGACTTTGGTCTTATACGAACTCATCCAAACATATCCAGTTTAACACGACAACCCAAAAAGTCTCCGAGAACGAGGTAAGCCAGTGACACAACTGTGATTCGCGCATACCCCCTTTTTCGAAAGGAAGGGCCGGGGAGCACGGAATGGCGAGCGTCCATAGGACCATTCGGTTGACGAAACGGTTGAACAGAGTGGATAAAACACGCATTTCGAAATGAGATAAGAATGGGGAGTGTGGATTTATATATATCATGGTAGGGTTTACGGTGGGTCTTGGGTAGCTTTAATTGTAGATGTTCAATTTGCATTGATTCCTACGGTAAGTCCCACCTAATCAGATTTGGATCTAATTCATTTTTGGGCCAATGATTAACATGGGCTGGAAAAGCTGATAGATGGGTATGGATATAGTCGTATACATCACCATGTGTCCCTGATGGGCATCACGTAACCATCATAGTGTTCCTAGCTAGGAAGGTAGGTTTTTATTTATTTATTTACGACTAGTGTTCAATTAGTACTATTTCCAAAGGTGCGCGTGGTCCATTTAAGCTTTAAGCTTACTTCATTTTCGGGACCTCTAGCCTGGCTCAAAACTGATAAACGGTGTGGATCTGACCACATGGTGGGCCCACAGCCCATCTGGGCAACAAAACAAAAAAGGGAAATCAAGAGGATATGGACTCTGGATATCCTCTCCTTATTTTTATTATTTTATTTTACTATTTTTGTTTTATGTTGTGTTTAGTTGGTGGCAAACCAACATTTAATTATGAGACATAGGAAGGTTTTGACAATGGAGATTCAGTCCAAGCCTGGCCTGATTTATAATAGTGCTCCTTCTCTAAGCCAAACCCGGCCCGCAGGCCGGACGGGGATTGCCTGCGAAACATCTCCTGCGCTCAAAATCTAGGTGGGCCCACCATTATGTTTGTGAGAAATCTACACTGTCCAACCGTTTTGTGAGATCCTTTAGGCGTTGAGACAAAAATTGAACGGGATCCAAGACTTGAGTGGGTCGAAAACGTGACGATTGAGCTTCCACAGTTGAAATATTCGTGGGGCCACAGAAGTTTCGAATCAGGATAATATTTGTGTTTTCAGCTCATCTCAGTATGAATGACATTATGAACAGTATGGATGGCATATAAACATCACTGTGGACCCCATAGAGGTTTCAACGGTAGGAATTTCCCTACCCACCTTTTGCTTTAGTGCTGCCCACTCGATCTTGGATCCCGTTCATTTTTTGTCACAACGCCTAAAATGATCTCACAAAACGGTGGACGGTGTAGATTTCTCAAAAACATTACGGTGGACCCCACCTAGATTCCGAGCGCAGGAGATATGCAAAAGGCTTTCGCAGGCAATCCGCAAACTAACAGACGAGTAGCCGCCACGTGGCGCTGTGTTAGCGAATTATCCTTCGGTAGACCTACGCAAGGTACTCAGCAGTTGGAAACAATGGACGTAAAAATAGGTTGAGATACCGATATCTGAACCGTCCATTTCTCAGCCAATCCACGATGGCTTCACGTGGCTAGCTGGGGGAGTAGGGCTGTAAATGGTCGGGTTCGGGGCAGGTTTAGCCAAAACCAGACCCAGACCCTTTTACTAAATGGGCGGGTCCGGGTCGGGTCCAAGTCAGCAGACCCATTTATAAATGGGTCCGGGTCTGGATCAAGTATGCAAGCATTTTACAAGTCTTAAAACTGGGTCTGGACAGGTCTGGGCTGGACAGGTCCCTTGTAACATAGACCAAACCCGTCCACTTACTAAATGGGTTTGGATCGGGTCGGGTCGGGTCGGGTCGGGTCAGGTCAGGCCTAATATAAAGGAAACCAGATCCAAACCCGTTTAACAAATGGGTCTATTCTTGGACCCAGACCCGTACCATTTAACAAATGGGTCAGGTCTGGGTCAGGTCTAAATGGGTTGGGTCCGGGTACCCCATCGGTTCCACTGACCCATTTACAACCCTATGGGGGAGCGAATCAGGTGCTACCCGGGGAAGAGCCTAGTGGGTGTTACCCCTACCGTGTGGCCCACATGGATGATATTTCGCATATCCACACCGTCCATCCGTTTCTTCAGCCCATTTGCGGATGGGCTTCCAAAAATTATGCAGATCCAAATCTCAAGTGGACCATACCATTGGAAACAGCGGTGATTAAGTCTCCCACCATTAAAAATTCCAAAGAGCACATTGTAAGGCTTTAACTGGTAATGTTATTTTCAATCCAAGCTGTTGATAATGTCAAAAAGATATGGATGAAGGGAAAATATAAATATCAGATTAATCCAAAACTTTTGTAGCCCACAAAAAAGCTTTTAATGTTCAATCATCACTGTTTCTAGTGGTATGGTACACCCGAGATTTGGATCTTCATAGGGTTTGGGATCATGTCTTAAAATGAGAAGGAATAACATATGGACATCGTGGATATATAAAAAAACAAATCAAGATGGGCCCCACATCGTTAGGGTAACACCCGCTAAGCTATTCTTGGGTAACAGCTAATCCACTCTCGCTGGCTGGATAGGTAGAGCTGTACACGAGTGGAGCTGACTCGGTTAGCTCACTCAACTCAGCTTGAAACAGCTCGATTTGGCCTGATTCGAATGCTGGCTCCTAATAATGCTGAACCCTTTCTTCCACTCTCAAAATGAGCCTGGGCCTAGCTCATTTCGGTTCGGCTCAAAACTTGGATCAATCGTAGCTTAATTCGGGTCAACTCGGCTTGACTCAGTTGACTCGGTTGGTACTCAACTCAATTAGCTGGAAATATATGTTCTTTCCTACATTAGAAGAGAGCAAAGAAAAAAAAGCTGAAACTCTCAATAAAAGTAAGTGGGAGTGTGAATGGGCTTTGGGCTGCCTTTAGGCCCGAATTTTAAGCAGTTTTAGGTAGGACATTTTGGGCTAAGCCTATTTAAATTTTTGTTTTTCCAAGGTTCGAACTTGGCTCGAAAGCTCAGAAGGCAAAGCGTTTTAGGACAGGAGATCTGAGCTTATGAGAGGCCCGTGGTTGACGCCAACACTACTTCCTCGTGGCCCTAAGCTCTGTGGGGCCTGTCCATCTATTTTGCAGCTTATATTTTAGTTCATAATTTAAAGAATGAGAAAGATCCAAAGCTCCGTTGGATCACACAGGTGGAATGGAAACGCCCACCTTTTAAATCTTCCTGGGACCATGGTGATGTTTATATGCCATCCTGCCCGTTCATATGGTAATTCCATAAGGATACAAAAGTTCTGTGACCCCAAGAAGATTTCAACGGTGAACGTTCAATCTCCCCTCTTTCTTGGAGGTGTGGATCACTTGAGTTTTGGATCTGACTGATTTTCCAAGCTAAGCCCTAAAGCAGGCTGGCTCAATCGGATGGTCGGAGTGGACATAGCACATACATCACGGTGGGCCCCACAGAACTTCGGGTGAAGCACGGCTCTACTAATGAGCCCACACACGTGCCAAGCGCACGCAGACGCCATGCAGGAGCGTGCATGTATATAAGGACACACAATGGAGCTGCTTAGTGCAATCATCTTACCCTTCCATCAATGGCTAACCCTATCTCTCTCCCTCTCCATGAGAGGATCCCTCGTAAGAACAGTCTATCAAGAGCACTGAGTCTGCTCATCCTCTTCCTCCTCCTCTCTCTCCTCTTTTACCGGGTCTGGCACCTTGGCAGCCATGGAACCGTTTGGCTCATCGCCTTCCTTTGCGAGTCATGGTTCGCCTTCTTTTGGGTCTTGAACACAAACGCCAAATGGAACCCGGTCGATCAGAAAACGTATCCGGATCAGCTTTTAGAGAGGTAAAAATGGTCACAAGGGTGCGTTTGGACACTCCATTGGATCGGATTGTAATTTGTTTCGATTCATTGCAGAGGAATTGAATAAAGTGAGGGTTCACAAATTTCTTCAGCAGGTGGAGTCAAGTTCGGTTGCGTTCACCGAGTTTCAATGAGTTGCTTTCAAGTCCTGGCTCTGTCATGACCGAAAGAGTTTTTCTGAGTCTTGATGAGATTTGTCCCATTTTATTCAACTGAGTTATCTCGAGTTTTTTTAATTATGATTCATACTGCAACCGAACTTCCAGTTTCAGTTTGTTTGCTACAGTTGGACTGATTCATTGACCAAAGTGGTGGTCCACCTACAAAAACTCAGAAAACTCTAGTCGGACTTGAAAGCCTATCGAGTTGAGTCGACTAAATCAGACGAGTTTTTTTTATTTATATTCAGTGATATGTAAAGATAGTCAAATTTTCATTCGTAGTTTGATGTTTTATTGAGTTTCATCGATTTTTTTTTTCTCAATTTTCCCAAGTCAAGTCGAGTGCTTTTCACTCATGGCTCCGCCTGGCCAAATTGTGGTTTTCTCTAATCTTGATTTTTAAAAAATTCCGTTCGAGTCGACTCAGCTGAGTTACTACGTGTTTTAGAACTCATGTTCAAAGAGACAAGAAAACTTCTTGTTTCACTTTGTTTGTTACAAGTTGGACCCGAAGCCATGGCTATTGCAATTCAAATTAACACTTTGATCATTCACTTCTTGTGGAATTGAATTATTGCAATTCAATTCGATCGGAGATGATCCAAACACACCCAACTGATGGATGGTGCCTGTTTAATATTCCAAATTTACTATTTCATGATTTAAATTTAACTATTTCATGATTTATTTTATTATTTTTTTATTTTTTTGACGTAGGGTATCCCCACACCTCCCTTAGGGGATGGGACTAATCCCTACAGGTACACGCAAAACACCGCAATTCCATGTGCACCGGGTAAGATCGCGGGGAGGGGGATTCGATCCGGTGCCTGTGGGGAGCATACCCACGGCACGACCTGTCCACCCAAACTATTTCATGATTTACTCTTTATCTTCTTTGATAGGTTCCAAGACCTTCCACCGGTAGACATGTTTGTCACTACAGCGGACAATTTGCTGGAGCCACCGATATTGACCGTAAACACTGTTCTCTCGTTGTTGGCCGTCGACTACCCAGCTCACAAGCTTGCTTGCTACGTATCGGATGATGGGGCGTCACCAATCACTTTCTATTCTTTGATTGAAGCTTGCGAGTTTGCCAAGCACTGGGTTCCCTTCTGCAAGAAATACGGTGTTCGAGTTCGGGCTCCTTTCATGTATTTCTCTACACAACCTGAAATGCCTTCCGGGCATACGTCGGATGATTTTGTTCATCAATGGAAAGACATGAAGGTGATTCAAGACACAACACACACACACTCATGGCCACACACGCACGTGATCATGAAAAATTAACAGATCAAGATCAATAGGAAAGACGGTGGGACCCACCATTCTTATAAACATTTAGGTTGGTTTATAAGTAATAATTTTCAGTAATTTATAATTGAGGAACGATCAACTTAAGGAGGTGGGCACTGACCATCCACATGCAAGCACACGGCCAATATGTACATGTGTGCTTGATCAGATCTTTCCATAAGTTGGGGTACACTGATCAGACCTTCTCTCCTAGAAATAAGGTGTTAAGACCTCAGGTGGGTCACGGCATACAAAATGATCAATGGATGGGCTAAAAATTCAAAATATTCTAACCTTAAGCTTACTTTGTATCATTTGGCCCACATGAGGAGAAACTCTCTGATTTCTTTGAGCAATATTTTCAACTGGAAGTAATTTTGGGATTTGTATAAAATCCTCAAAAAAAAAAAAAAAAAATTTAATCCTGAAGTCATTAAAAAAGGCCTCTACTGTTTAGAATTAAGAAGGATATGCATGAAGGGTAAATTGATTAAAATACCCTTCATTTATTTTCTTTTTAAGAAAAGTGGACATCCAAACCATCAAACAGTTGGACCCCACCATGATTATCATATGACCAAAAAATTGGGTCAGTCCAATAATCAGGTGGGCCACATCATAGAAAAAACATATATATCTAAAAAATTCTCCAATTCAATGTGGGACCCACCAAATAGTTGGATCAGCCTAATTTTTGTGGCATTTGATCATCTTTGGTCATTAGGTCACATGCTTGTTTGCGGCATTACAGTCTTCGGTCACTTGATTGTTGCTGACACTTTAAATGCTTCATTGCTTCTTAACATGTGTTTATTTCGTTTCCTGGGGGCTGATTAGGTCCTATATGAAGAACTTGATAGGAAAATTAAAGAGGCGGTCCAAAAATCATCGGTTCCTGATCATTTAATGGACCATTTTGAAGATTTCTCGAATATTAATCGTCAAAACCATCCGAGCATAGTTAAGGTATTTGATTGTTTTGATTAAGTGATTTTCTACAATAATTCATTTCTACAAACACATTTCACCAAAAAACAAAAACGTTTGTAAATCTTGCATGCATGTTCAGTCCATGATCCATGCAAGCTTTTCCACTTACTACCAACATAGCACATGAATCATGGAACATTCGAGCAGTCGATCAGGTGGGGCCAGTCTACACATCAGGAAGAAATAGTGGAGGAAACAAAAAAAAATGACCGAACAAAGTTCTCATAGCCGTCCACCTTGATAACCGAAGCATCGATGGAACCGTCGCTGTGGGGCCCACCAATTGGATAGACCGGATGTTCCATTCTCGTGCCATGTCGACACATGTAAAAGCTTGTGTACGTGGTAGCCTGGCTATGCACACATGTGAGGCCGGCATACGTGTGAAATTTCAGTTTTGCTCATATCTATGTGTTTTTGTGGGTTGTAGGTGATATGTGAGAACAAGGAAAAGATAGGAAATGAGATTCCTCATCTTGTGTACGTGGCCAGAGAGAAAGGCCAAAGCAATCCCATCACTTCAAAGCTGGAGCTATGAACGTTTTGGTAATAGACAACAGAGATATGTTTGGTTGGAAATTATAAAACTCCCAATAAAACAAGCATGAAAACAATAGACAGTTTTATCAGTGTGGTTTTTCCCAAACATATGCATCCATGTGGGGATCATGATTTGAACGGTCTAGATTAATATGCAAGTATGCTACCATTGACGTGGATGAGTTGCCACATTTTTGTAAGAGCAGGAGACGTTGTTTGTTTGTTTTTTTTTTTTTCTTTTTTTCTTTTTCTTGAGTTGCTCCAACTTGTGTCTTTAGACTTGCACCACACGTGACAAGTGGTTGTTCAATGAAGTGGACCGTAGGCCCAACGTTGATTTTCCATGATGTAAAAATAGCATTAACTGCCCCCATGCTATAAAAATAGCCTTTGACGGTGGTGCCCACCGCACAGATTGTTTGGAATGCCCAGTCTCAGTAGGAGTGACCAGCTGAGACAAACCAACTCATGAAATGGAATTGCGTACCGAGTAAACTCTGTTGGTCTGACCATGCATGAATGTATGTGGTTTATCCATGCTGTCCATCCGTTTTTCCATATCATTTTAGGGGTCCAGCCCAAAATTGAAGCATGACCATATATCAAGTGTAACACACCACAGGAGACAGTGGGAATAATGACTTCCACCGTTGAAACCTTCCTATGTTCCAGAGTGTTGTTTATTTTTCATCCAAGCTCTTCATAAGATCACACGGGCATGGATGAAGGTAAATAAAAAAATATCAGCTTGATCCAAAACTTCTGTGGCCCACAAGAATTTTTTAACCGTAGACATTCAATTCACACTGTCTCCTGTGGTGCGGTCCACTTGAGCTTTAGATATGCTTATTTTTGGGTTAAACCTATAATTATCCCATAAAATGGATGGATGGAGTGGACAAAATACATAAATCACGGTGGACCCCACAGAGTTTACTCAGTATGCATTCCGCTTGGGCAACTCATGACCTAGTTAACAAAACACCAAAACACCGGGTTAAACACTCTCTCTCTCTCTCTCTCTCTCTCTCTCTCTCTATATATATATATATTAAAATGTCGGAACTTTTCAGAATATGAAAAATTCAACAACTCACTTTTTAGGTTTTTTGTTAAAATTAAATTAAACACTTTTTTTTAATAAAACATGCCTTATTCAAAAGAAATACTAGCTCAGGGGTGTGTGTGTGGTAGAAGAGAAGAGATCACCCTCTCCTTAAATAGGCTTCAAACTAATAAAAAGATAAATATCTAAAAATCAGAGATAAAATTGATAAAAAGTTTAAATAAAGTCAATTTAAAAGTTCTTTAATAATAATACTAATATATATATATATATATATAAACATAAACCTTACAACCTTTCGTTACTTTTTAAAATAATAAACTTTCCTAAAATGATTAATTTACGAAAAATATTGAAGAACTTTTAAAATAACCCAAACTCTTTCTGATAATTCAGACAAGGACATTTTCGTTTTATCCGTCCAAACTAGGGCTGTACACGAGTCGAGTAGAGTCAAGCTTTGCCCTACTCGTTGCTCGCCTCGAACCACCCAGCCCCTACTGAGTACTTGACTTGACTCGACTCGGCCAAGTCGAGTGTGGACCCACTCGATCAGCAGACCGAGCGAGCTCAAGTTCGAACCGAGTCTGAGTTTGAGTTTGAGTTTTTGCCCGAAAATCTAAATAAATTTTAAAAAAAATGAAGGGAAGAAGGGGATTATCGGCGTCCAACAAACAGGCAAGCTGGGAAACTCCAAGGGTGGCCAGCGTGGAGCAAATAAGCAGGCTGCAGGGCAGCTTAGGGGCTGACCAATGTCGAGCTGAGACTTAACTCTTAAGAAAAAGTGAGTGAAGGAGTGTCGAAGTGGGCCGTGGGGGTGGTCCGATGGGGCCAGGTTGGCGAGCGGGCGCGCGCGCGCGCGCACACAGAGAGAGAGAGAGAGAGAGAGAGAGAGAGGGGGGGGGGGGGGGGGGGGGGGGGGGTTCATTAGGGTTAGGGCACTCAGTCAATTGGGCACTCCGAATCATAATTCGAGTTGAGAGGATTTCAAGCCACCCCATGACCCATGTTCGAGCCACTCTACGAGTCGAGTCGAGCGTGGCCCTGCTCAGTGCTCAACTCAAATTCATTCGAGAACCCAAAATTTGACTCGACTTGGCCTAAACTCACTTCCAATCCGGGCCGAGTCAAGCGAGTTTTTCGAGTTTACTCGACCCGTGTACAGTCCTCCTCCAAACCCTATAGTATCCCAATAGTAAAAACTCATAGATAGTTTCTATATTAGTTTTCTACTATTTAAAAATGGCAATAATAAATCCTCACATGCCACGTTTGTTTTTATCAATCAAGATCATCCAAATTGTAGGCCCCATTGTGGATAAGATACCAATGATCAAGCAATCATAACCATCCATTTAATAGCTATCAAATGGACGGTTAAAGGTAAAGTAGTGAGTGGTCCAAATATGACGGGAAAAATCAGATGGTGGGCAATCAGCCGGAAAAATCCCATCGCTGATCTTCTAATTTTCTTTCTTCATTGTTGAATAGACAAGGGTCTCAGGAGTGATGACGAATGCGCCATTCATGTTGAACGTCGACTGTGACATGTTTGTGAACGACCCACGGGTTATCCTTCATGCAATGTGCTTCTTTCTAGCCCACGGAAAAGAAATAGAAAGTGGGTTCGTGCAATTTCCACAGGTGTTCTACGGCGGCCTCAAGGACGACCCATTTGGAAATCAAATGGTCGTTTTACAAAAAGTAAGTTCGACAACTGGCACAAAACCTAACACTCTCTACCACAGTTCAAAATCCGGAAAATTGACTCAACTCATGTCTGCCTGGTTCAGCTCAACTGATTTAGATGAGTCTTTACTTGATATTTGGCACTTGTTTCATGAAAAAGAAATGTTCTCAGGCAAGCAACTTGATTCGAGTGGATGCAAGTCGGGTTGAGTTAACTCATCATGATACCATGTCGAGTCAACAACCAAATCATATTCATGCTGGTTTTGAGTTTTGCAATTGACTCGATTTGAAATCTTGTCAAATTGAGCTGACTTGGACAAGTTTCATGTGTGCATGTATGGTTGTCCACACCTTTGTGGGGAGGTTAGCAATGTCTCCCGGGCTTTTGAATGACACGTGAAGCACCCAATCAATCATCCATACAGTTCATTCAAAAGTATGACTGAGAGCAAGCCATGATGAAGAATCAGGCCAATTGAATGACCCTGACCGTTTGATTGGGGCCATCTTGTTACAACCATCCATTTTATATGAGACATAAATAGCATGGTTAGAATAATAAAATTCAAATTACTACTTTGGAATCATACTATGGATAGACGTTTCAAGACGATGCCATATATATTCAAATTTAAGTGGCAGGGCATGCAAATATTTATTTATTTTTCTTTATACAGTATCTAATGGGCGGGATAGCGGGAATTCAAGGGCCCATGTATGGAGGGACAGGATGCTTCCACAGAAGAAAGGTTATATATGGGAAACTGCCTGATTGTCAAGAAACTAAACGGTCAATTTTCAATTCCACCAACGGTAAGATGATTGAACTGATAGTTTCTTTTACAGTAGGGCCTAAAATCATATCACATATTCATTTGGCCATCACAAGTACCTAATATCATATCACTTATTTCACTTGACCAAGATTAGGGCCTAATATTTTCTTTGACCAACACAATGGCCAAAGTTTGATCTTCCAATTTCAGAAATGTATGCATGTATGTGCTATGTTAATGCCGGATGTATACAAAAAGCACATATATGCTATCTTATCATTAGCAAATTAGTATATATCATTCATTTACTATTGTTTATATATATAATTTGCTAAATATCATTCATTTACTATTGTTTATATATATATATATATATAGAGAGAGAGAGAGAGAGAGAGTGAGAGAGAGAGAGAGAGAGAGAGACGGTCCACATCCAACTTGTGTTTCTCTTTTGATGAGCAGCAACCATCTACATGCTGGGCTCACCTGATTGATGCTTTCGATTTGGTAGTGTTTGACTAATGTTTTTTGGTTTTTCGCCTCGTATAGGTAAATTGCACGAATATGCATTGGATAGAGGATTTGGCCACTCGATCGAATTCTCAAAATCAGTTGCTGGAATAATGTTTGGAAAATATGAAGAATCATCTAGTCCATCTGAGTTTTTGGCCACTCTTGAGGCAGCTATGGATGTTGCAGATTGTCAGTATGAGTTGAACACTCGCTGGGGTAAAGAGGTGAGTGGATTCACAATTTTTTGTTGGTGTTAATTATTCACCCTTTTTCACTCTAGTGGCTATCAATCGGATGGTGAAATCGTCCGATAAGTGTAACTTTTGGACTGAAATATACTCACAGTGTTGGGATAGGATGGTCCGCAGCGGAAGCAAAGCCGAACAAATAGACAATTCAATCAAACAAGCTACACAATGCAATCACAATGCATGCAATCACCCACACATAAACAATCAAATTTTTACGTGGAAAAACCCCTCACGGGTAAAAAAACCACGGCACAAAGCGACACCAATCCACTATGAATCACAGAAGTTACAAGAGATGGAACCCAAGACCCCAAAACCCAAGCCCACAAGAGAAATCCCAAGCTTACTCAAGAAGAAACTCTCTTCTTCAAGCTCTTTCTCTCACCTAGAAGCTCCCTCAATCCCCTTTGCAACCATAGAAACCTCTAATCCCGAAAATACACCTTAAATAGGAAGAAAACCGGATTTAGAAACCTCTTGTGAGCAAAACCGGGCAAGAAACAGAGTTGCAGTAGGACACTACCGACCGGTCAGACACCCCTACCGGCCGCTCGGCCGACCGGCCGGATGGCCTATTTCTTTCACAACAGCAATGCTGCCTCGGCCTCCACTATGACCAACTGGTCGAACACCCCCACCGACCGGCCGGTGGCCTCTGTACAAAATATATTTGAGGCGTCCGTTTCCAACAAACTCCACCATGACTCAAATCACCATACACCTCTTGGCCACGCACAATCTCCACTTCTACTTCGTCATCATTATAGTCCCGTTGCTTCTCATGCCCCATCGACTCTATCCTTGCATCTTCACACGCCTTATTGTTCTTCCCATGTGGCCCTTTTTCTCTTGCCACACTTGAGCAACCGTGGATCCCGCTGCCAATGCTGCAGCTCCACCATGAATAGTTCTCCTGATCACCTTGTAAAGATTATCGCACTTTCGTGCCTTGATCATCACGCGTGCTCCCTTCTTCACTTTACAATACCGATCGCAGCCGATGAACCTACACCCTTTCGCCTCGAGTGCACCAAGAGATATCACATTTCTCTTCATCTCAGGGATATGCTTCACACTTTCAAGGATCCGTTCGACTCTATCGAACATCCTAATGCGCACCGAACCAATCCCTATCACATTGCGAGCGTAACCATCGCCCACAAAATCGATCCACCATCATACTCCTTATATGACATGAATGAACTTCGGTCAGGACATATATGACATGTTGCCCCTGAATCCAAGAGCCACTCTCCACCAAGAGGCTCTATGCCAGATACAGTCAATACATCACAACCGTCACCACCGTCCTCTATAGTATTGGTTCCTTCCCTATAAGAATCTTCAGATCTCTCCTACCTTTTTCCAGGATTCGAACAATCCTTTTTCACATGTCCTTCTTCCCCACAATTCCAGCATCTCACCTTGTGCCTCCATTTGCCTTTTGATTTAGATCTCGATGAAGGAGATCCTCCACCCCGCTCAGAATTCCTCCCACTATAACCAGTGCCTCATCAGTAGAGGGACCTACGCCGTCGCTTTTCCTTCTCATTGCCTTCGCCTGAAGGGCTGAGATAACGGTTTCTACGCCAATAGTCTCCCTACTTACGCACAAAGAGTCGTTGAGTGACTCATATGATTCTAGAAGAGAATTCAACAGGATAAACGCTTGATCCTCGTCCTTCATCGGCTCATCTACATCCATCAATTTGTAAATAAGCCTATTGAAATTGCTGATGTGGCTCTCAATATCGGCCCCCTCCGTCATCCTCAAGTTGTACAACTGAAGCTTCAAGTATATGCGATTTTCAAGAGATTTCTTCACATAGATATTCTCCAACTTCGCCCATGTTGCAGCCGTAGTCTTCTTTTCCATGACGTTATACAGGACCTCATCTGCTAGACACAACTGGATTGAGACATTAGCCTTTTCATCGATCTTCTTTCACTCTCCTTCTTTCATAGCTTCTGGTCGCTCTCCAAGGAGCGCATCTTGCAATCCTTGCTGAACTAGAAGGCCTTTCATCTACACCTTCCAAAGTTCAAAATTATTTTTCCCTGAATACTTATCGATGTCGAATCTCATGCCTGATGCCATGCTCTTGTCTCATATTCGAATTTCTACTACACCCCAACGATCTCTCTAATACCAGTTGTTAGGATAGGATGGCCCGCAGCGGAAGCAAAGCCGAACAAACAAACAATTCAATCAAACAAGCCACACAATGCAATCACAATGCATGCAGTCACCCACACATAGACAATCGGATTTTTACATGGAAAAACCCCTCACAAGTAAAAAACCATGGCACAAAGCGACACCAATCCACTATGAATCACAGAAGTTACAAGAGATAGAACCCAAGACCCCAAAACCCAAGCCCACAAGAGAAATCCCAAGCTTACCCAAGAAGAAACTCTCTTCTTCAAGCTCTTTCTCTCACCTATAAGCTCCCTCAATCCCCTTTGCAACCATAGAAACCTCTAATCTCGAAAATACACCTTAAATAGGAAGAAAATCGGATTTAGAAACCTCTTGCGAGCAAACCGCGCAAGCAATAAAGTTGCACTAAGACACACCACTGATACCACATGTATGCTGCACTGTGATCGCCAAATGGCTCTGACCAAACATGATCCATTCACACACAGTATGGCCACCAAATGGACCAACATGATCATTCAGCCAAGTGGGCCTTACCCAACCAACGTTGGATACAAAGATAGGTAAACACTAAAAAACTCAACTAGACTCAAGAGTCTATACTTGACTGGGTTGAGCCGAAGGCTCAGAGTCTATGCTTGACTCAATTTCATAAGTAATCATTAATAGGATTATGGTCAAACTGATGGGACTTAAGACTTTCTATCCAGAAAGGTCTGGCGTCTAAACAGTTGAATCATGATTCACCCAACGAATAATTTCCAACCTTTATATGAGGATCACGTTTTGCAGAATCAGCACGCCAACTCTTGTATTCTGTCATTTGTCAATGGCTAAAATTTATTTTCTAGGGTGTGACCTACCTAAGGGGTTAATGGGGTTATTTTTTGTGCACAAGGCGATCCCATGGTGGGGTCAGCCTATTGAAAGGGTCGGATGTCATGTGCAAATAAAATTAGGTGGAAGTTATTCATTTAGTAGATAGTAAATTATGGTCATTTGTGGGACTTGAGACCTTTAGGGGGTGTTTGATTCTAAGTTACTTTGGATAAGCTACTTATGCAATGAATAGCTTATCCTGATTTCTACATTTTCACCTGATAAATACGCTTGGTAAGAGTCCGGATCCCCTATTAGCTGCCAAACAGGAAATCACTGTTTGGTGCCTTTACATTGGTCCACATCACATTGCATGACATCGGTCTGATCAGGTTGCACCGAGGATGTGACTAAGTTGCAGATCTATGTGATGACATGGACCAATAAAAAGGCTCCAAACAGGGATTTCCTGTTTGGCAGCCAACAGAGGATCTGGATTCGCTTGGTAAATGACATACTTACTAGCCAAAATGTAGAAAACTATATGTTTGGTTTTAGACATCATAAGTAATTATCTCTTAAGTCAATTCAGTCTCCCTCATATCCACCATCCATCGTGTTTACTGACTAGGGCTTTCAACGGATCGGATTTAGACCGGATCGGAGCTGATCTGAAGTCAAATCTGATTTGTCATCCGGATGATCCGAATCCGATCCGAGATTCGACGGATCTCTAAACATTTGATTCAAAATCCGATCCAATAGAGATTCGACTAATCTGATCCAATCCAAATACATTTGGATATCATATGGATTATGTTTATCCTACCTATTTTTCATTCATATCTTACCTAGTATTTTACACATTACATCTCAATTTACCAGTATATAGGTTATGTTTACCCTAATTCATATAGATCATAATTGTATTATCATCAAACATAAGAATGGTGTTAGGATTTTTTTTTAACATGTATTTATATATTAAATATATAATATTATTTAATTAATTTATATTCGGATCAAATCCAAAACAGACCGGATCCAAGGTGATCTGCATCTAATCCGAATTTTTAACGAATCGGATCAACAACATCTGAATCCGAACCATTGATTCGAATCCAGTAAATTCGGATCGGATCCGGACCAAGATTCGGACCGTTAACAGCCCTACTACTGACCAACCTTTATTGTGGACCGTTCATTATGTGGGTCCCACCTTTGATGTGGGTCATCCATCATGCGGGGCTCACCTTGTATGCAGGCCATTCATCATTAGGGGCCGACCTTTAATGTGCACTCATTCATTATGTAGGGCCCAACTTTGATGTCGATAATCCATTATGTGGGCCCCATCATCAATGTTATTGTCCATCGTGTGAGGCCCACCTTCAATACCAACTGCTTATTGTGTGAAGCCCACCTTTGATGTGGACCATGCATCATGTGGGCCCCAACTCTGATGTGGGTTGTTGATCATGCAAGGCCCGCCTTGGATATGGGCCACTCATCATTAGGGCCGACCTTTGATGTGTGCCTTCCACTATGTAGAGTGCACCTTGATGTGGATCATCCATCATGTGAGGCCCACCATCATTAATTTCCCATCATGTGGAGCCCACCTTTGATATGGACTTTTCATCATATGGGCCCCTCCTTCAATGTGGTTGCCCATCATGTTGGGCTCGCCTTGGATGTGGGTCATTCTTCATTAGAGGGCCGATTGACCTTTGATGTGGACCATCCATCATGGGGGTCCACCTCAATATTGGCCATTCATCATGTGGGGCCCAGCTTCAATGTCCGTTGCCCATCATATGGAACCCACTTTTAATGTGGACCATCCATCGTGTAGGCCCCATATTTGAAGTGGGCAATCCATCATCGCAACCCGTTTTGGACATAGGCTATTTACATTGTGGGCCCCCCTTTGATGTGGACCATACATTATGTGGGCCCACATTAGTGTGTGCTATCCATCATGTGGGCCTCCTTTGATAGGGCCTTCTTTCACATGGAGAGAGAGAGAGAGAGAGAGAGAGCCTCCATAGATATGGATTGTTAGAGAGATAAGTAGCAAAGTAATAAGTTGAGAGAGAGAGAGAGAGAGAGAGAGAGAGAGAGAGAGAGAGAGAGCCTCCTTAGATATGGATTGTGAGAGAGTAGCAAAGTAATAAGTTAAAAAGCTTTTAAAACACAAAACTTATTGAGAGAAGTAGCTTTTAGCATGTAAGTTACTTTTAAAATGATGCTTACCAAACTAACTTAGGTGAAACAAGTAATTTAATGACTTTTTATTCTAACAAACCTCATTAAACACCATTAATCATAATTAACAATTCTCATTCCAAAGGTGACTGACAGAATTTCAAACCGCAAAGACATGCACCCTTTTGGGTTTTAGTTTTGGTCCACTAAGAGAGTTATTTGGTGGTATGCGAACAGGCCTTAATCTGTCTTTTATAAATGTTTAGTGTAGTTATACAAGTATTAAAAAAAGAATAAAAGAAAAAATTGAATGCGTCAATGAGTGGCAGCTGGTATAATTAAATACAAGTGTGGTCCATTTAAAGAGTGGATAAGGTTAATTTTTTTATTAGGTGATCCTTAACGTAGGCTAACTTTTTGAATGTTCACCATTATCATCATTCAAGTCATATTCCAAACAAATCAAGTTGGCGAAATAAATCTTGTTATGCCATTTCACTCTGTTGCCAATTCACTTTGTCAAGAGAAATATTGGATAGATAAAAATAAAAAAAAAATTCAATTGGTCCTACCTCAACCAAAAATGCCCTCAAATGGGAGGTAAGCTGCTGTTTGACAATATTATTTCGGAGGCATTTGGATTGTAAGTGACTTTAGATAAGCTACTTATGGCATAAGTATCTTATCTTGGCTTCTATTTATCCAATAAATAAGCATGTTTAGCAAACAACATATTTATCAGCCAAAAAGTAGAAAAGAATATTTGGTTTCTAACTTCATAGGTAATTATCCCTCAAATTTGTTTGGTCCCTTGCATCCATCATCCATCATGTGGGCCAACCTTTAATGTGGATCATTCATTGTGGGGACCCCAACTTTGATGTGGGACGTCCATCATGCGTGACCCACCTTGGATGTGGGTCATTCATCATTAGGGTTCGACCTTAAATGTGCATCGTTCATTATGGAGGGCCCAACTTTGATCTCGATCATCCATCATGTGGGGCTCACCTTCAATATCCACCACCCATCATGTAGGCTCCACATTTCATGTGGACCATCCATCATGTGGGTTCCACCTTTGATGGGCCCGCCTTGGATATGAGCCATTCGTCATTAGGGCCGACCCTTGATGTGGATTGTTCATCATGTGGGGCCCACCTTGATGTGAATCATCCATCATGTGGGGTCCACTGTTATTAGTTGCCCATCATGTGGAGCCCACCTTTGATGTGGATTGTCCATCATGTAGACCCCACCTTCAGTGTGGGTTGCCCATCATGTAGGGCTCGCCTTGGATGTGGCCATTCATCATTAGGCGTCAACCTTTGATGTGGACCATCCATCATATGGGGCCACCTCAATATAGGGCATCCATCATTTGAAGCCCAGCTTCCATTTCCTCTGCCCATCATGTGGAGTCTGTCCTTGATGTGGACTATTCATTGTGCAGCCCTACATCAATCATACCAGCCTGCTTTAGATGTGGGCTAATTTGTCATTATACCGCTGACCTTTGATGTGGGCCTATCCTGTGATCCCCACCTTCTATGTGGACAGTCCATGTAGGGCCGTCCTTTGACACGGAGAGTGTGAGAGAGCATAGAGAGAGGTAGAAAAGTAGTCAGTTATATGGGAAAAGGTTTTATGAGCTCTCGATGAGGTTCAGCTATGTGGGCCCCAATGTGATGTGCATCAGACATCCACACCAAGCATTTGGTGGATCCCCTATTGGTCATGGGATATTCCCAAAATCAGCTATATCCGGAACTCAAGTGGGCCATATCAATTGAAACAGTGTAAAATCATGCCTACAACGTCTAAAAGCACTTGTTGGGGCCCACCTGAGTTTTGGATATAGTTGTGGACCTCTTGTTTAAGTGGGACAGGCACAATGGATGCGCTGGATTTCTCAACCACAACTCAGTCAATCCTATAATCGGTCACAAAGGTTTCAATGGGTGGATATTCACTCTCAACTATTGTCTATGGTGTGGCTACCCAAGTCATGGATTAGCCTAAGTTTTATGCCCATGGCCCACCACGAAATGATGCATTTGCCTAATGGAGTGGATGCCCATCACACATTACAGTGGGGCCCACACAGCTCGACCTCATGGGAGCACGTAGTACTATATATATATATATATATATATATATATATATATATATATATATATATATAGGAATGCTCACCATCTCTCACGATAACTCATGTGTCTCGAGAATCTGAACCGTCCACATGATGCATTACCCCGAAAAACCCCTAGCGCTCAACTTTTATCCTAATACAGAACTTTGATGGGCCAGGGAAAAAGGAAACTGTTTCCTCCCTTAATTTGCCTCTCTCTGCTACGCTTACCAGAGTTTTGGATTAGGTTAAAGTTGAGCCTTGTTTTTTTTTTTTTTTTTGGTGCCACGTGGACGACTCAAATTCTAGGGACACATCACATGTGATGAGACCTTAAAAAGTGCTTACGAGCTCGTGGGAGATGGTGCGTAGGTGAGCATTCCTCTCTCGCGCTCTCTCTCTCTCTCTCTCTCTCTCTCTCTCTCTTTATATATATATATATATATATATATATATATATATATATATATATATATATAAACAAGTAGTTTAGATCATAAGTTTCTTTTACAATAATGCTTGCTAAACGAAATTAAGTGAAAAAAAGTAACTTGAGGATTTAACATAAGTAAAGAGTAACTTAATTTGGTGGTATCCAGACAGGCCTCAGGGACTGTCAATTGCAGACATTGGGTTACATGTTTTCATCAGTTTAATTAGAGTGCGGATTAGGTATATATTACCCAAGTAATAGCTTAGTGGGTGTTACCCTAAACTTGTGGGGCCCACCTTATGTACTTTATGCATATCCACGCCGTTCATCTGTTTTTTCATATCATGTGAGGACGTGATCCCAAACCTTAAGAAGATCCAAATCTCAGGTAGACCATACCATTAGAAATGGTGTTGATTGACCATTAAAAACTTTTTGGAGGCTACAAAAGTTTTGGATCAAGCTCATATTTGTATTTTCCTGATTATCCAGATCTTCTTGACATTATCAACAGGTTAGATTGCAAATAAACAAAAAGCTTACCATGGGCTCTTTGTAATTTTTAATGGTGAGGCATTCAATCACCACTGTTTCTTCTGGTATAGTCCACTTGATATTTGGATCTGCATAATTTTTGGGACCCCATCTTAAAATCGGCTGTAGAAACAGATGGACGGAGTGGATATACAAAAAATGATCAAGGTGGGCTCTACAGCAAGGGTAACACCTACTAAGTTGTTACCCGGGTGACACCAATCCGCTCCCGTTTAATTAGAGTTAATGCATGACATGTGTACAGTTACTAAAGGAGGCGGTTTGGACAGTGACACCAACAACAAATAGGTGGCTGGTGTCAAAGCTCTAAGGCCCCACGATGGTATATGTGTTTTATCTAGTCTGACCATCCATTTTTCCATTTGATTTTAGGGCATGAGCCCAAAAATGAGGTAGATGAGCCAAAAAATGAGGTAGATCTAAATCATAAATGTACCACACCACACGAAAACAGTATTAATTAAACGTCCACTATTAAAAAATTACTAAGAACCATTGTAATGTTTGTATTGTTAATTTGCCATCCAACCTGTTGATAGGGTATCACTGACCTGAATGGGAAATACAAATATCACCTTGATCCAAAACTTCTGCTGCCCTAAAAAAAAATTTAAGTGTTAATGCTCAATCCCCACTGTTTCCTTGCAGCGTGGTCCACCTGAGGTTTGGATCTGCCTTATTTTTTGGCTCATGCCATAAAATGAGCTGGCAAAATGAATGGATGGTATGGTGAAGAGTAGGATTGGACTCAGCCCTAGTCCGAGTCGACTCAATTCTTCTTCTATTTTTGAACCACCGCGAATCCTTGGCTTGCAGGTGGGTTGGGTGTACGGATCAGCGACTGAGGATGTTCTCACGGGGCTGAAGATTCACTCTATGGGATGGAGGTCGGTCTATTGTACGCCGGAGCCGCCAGCGTTTCTTGGGTGCGCACCTATGGGTGGGCCCGCTACCTTGTCACAGATGAAAAGGTGGGTCACTGGCCTTCTTGAAATCCTCGTTGATGAACACAGCCCCTTGCTGGACACCTTCTCCAAAAACCTCAGCTTCCGGCAGTCCTTGGCGTATGTTATGGTCAATGCATGGGGCCTGCCCTCCTTTCCGGAACTGTGCTACACTGCGCTGCTGGCTTTCTGTCTCCTCACCAACTATGTCCTTCTTGCCTAAGGTAAGCAAGTAGGAGAGGCGGTCATGTACATTAGAACTCGGACTTGACTCGTTGACTCACCAGGTATGCAATAAAGCTCATGTATGTACCACACAAATGTGCAATTATGGCATGATAGGTCGAAGATCCAATCCATCCATCACAAGGGAACCACTATATTGATGCCCTAGCCCATGATCCGCTTGTTAGGTGGACCATATTTTTCTAACAAATGTACGGCTCTGAGAAAACTTGTTTGGGAAGTTTCCTATCCTCCTCTTTATTGTACCAAACTTATTTTTGGGTATACATATAAAAGGTCGGACCAACCTGATGGATGGATTATATTTCACATGAATGTACATGTTAGCACATATGTGGCATGTACACAAGTACACGTTTGTGCGCTTAGCAAAGCTCATATTTACTAATTAAGCTATCAATAATCATAGTAGCAATAAATATTTAAATAGTTATAAATATATAATTGCAGAAATGAAACTAAGTATCGAAACATGATTTTGTTTTTGTTTTTTTTTTTTTTAAATCTATCAACCCTAAAAGGGAGTGACTCGGTTTGAGTTGATTGAGTTCAGGCAGAGTCAACTGAGTCTAAAGCTGCGTCTTGTACAAAGTCAGTCCGTAGGAAAACTCTGCCGAAACCTAACCATTTGGAGTTGACTCGGCCTACTTTCATGTTGAGTCAGATAAGTTTTAATTGAATGTTTGTTATATTTCTCTTCAGGAGGGCAGGTTTGGACCCACAAAAGGGGTCCGCATTAAATGCCCCTTCCGAGGGAATGTCCAAATGAGCCCAAGTGTCAAATTTATGGGCCACAAATTAAAAGGTTACAAAACCATAGTAGCAGGGAGTGTTTTGTTGATCTAGCAGCATGTGATCGATGTAGGCCAAATTTATATAGTTTGACGGGATGTCTATTTCCTAAGGTAGTACTACATATATTTCTTTTTTACTAAAAACGAGAAATATTGAGATTACAAGATTTATCTCTTCCATTCTTCCTTCATACAAGAACTTTCAAAGGAATACTTAGCAATACAAAGTTTTTTCTTCGTTAAAATAAGAAATATCGAATGTATAAAACTTATCTCTCCCCCACTCTTTATCCATACAAGAACTTTCTAAAGAATACCCTAGAAGAATGATGAGTAGAGTATTTCTCTCTACCAATAAATCTCTTTATATAGACCACACCGCATGGAGAGGGCATTGATGTTGCTTTTGATTTAAAACCCTTCCATTGTCCTTGGATAATTTGATAATCAAACTGTCGCTTTTCTAGGAGTGCCAAAGCTTTTGACTAGTTTGGACATCATTTCAATGTAAAAGTGAGAAGAGGCATGTAAACCATATGGTGAAGGGGGCATGAGAATTAGTAAGTTGGAAGTAAAAAATGATGCACTCTCGTGCAAATGGCATTGGAGGTTTGCTATTAAGGAGAATATGGCATGTGAAAAGAAGTTAAGCGCCCTATCACCTTTATAGTTACAAGCTTTTCAGCTAGACCTAGCTTCAAAGCCATTGCGCGCTAAAGCCTTGGCTTTCTATTGAGGAAGAAAAGTAATGATTAAGAACCGCTTAAAATTGCTTACTCTTGAAAATTGGTTTTTGTTACAAGTATGAAGTTATAGAAGGGGGTTAGTGGACAAAGTAATCTTCTCTGTACAAGTCTATGACTAGTGGTTTGAATAGCATTGGTAGCACATGATACGTAGAGTAGTGCCACCGTAGTGCATCCAAACAGTGTACTACAGGGGTGTAGCGTACATTATGAATGCATAGCGTGTAGCGCAGGTAGCATAGGCTACGCTACACCTTTTTTTAACTTTCCTCTATATTAAATGGTTGTAAACTCGTAATTTTAAGAAACTTATAATGTAAAATCAACAACAAATACTGCTTCATTGATCTTATTCTTAAAAAGTGGTGTTCATTTGATAAAATGCATGTTAAACTCACATTACAAGGAAAATTATAAAGTTAAAAGAGAAATTGAAAGAGGGTCTTCGAAAACCCCTTTCAAAGCCCTAGCTAACGCAAACTCCTCTCTCCCCCTCTGTAAATCTTTTGATCCAAAAGGCCATTGAAGGAGATTCTTTGGCCAAGTATTGGAGCTTGTAAGGTGGTCCGTTTGATATATTTTCAAGAACATTGGAGCCGAAACAAAGGAGAAGTTAGATTTCCCCCCTTCCGGACCCGGACGACTATGAAGCTACATTTTTCATCATTTTCATTAATTAAATCTCTTCTTAAACCCGCAATAGGTACGTTCTTGCCCCTTAATGAGTTCCTTTTCATTTACAATGAAAATTAATCAGTTATTTTGATATTTTTTTCATTTATTTTTGTTTTTAAAATGATTGTTACTGTGCAATATTTGTTGTTTATCAATTTTTTTCAATTCTTTTTCATTTTTTTAGGAATTTGACATTTGTATTGTACTTAACCAGGAATTTAACTACCATAATCAAACTATGACTTTGTTTTAGTAAACATCTGATTTCCCCAATCAACTAGTTTGGACATCATTTCAATGTAACATATATACTAGTTTATGGCCCATTAAAGTAGGCCGGCAATTAGATGGTCACATTATAAACTATAGTTAAATGTCCAATTTTTTAGAGCACGTGAGTAAACCATCACACTACTAAAAGTATCGATGTTGTTTAGAAGGCTAGGATCATCTGATCAAATCAACATTTTGGGTTCTAGCTAACTATTAATGTCAAAAATCAATCTTAACTTGCATTAATTCACATGCAGGTATCGGATCCCTGGATGATCATCACCGCCACCCTCTTCATCTTGCTTAATCTCCAATGTCTAATGGAGTACCTTCATTGTGGACTATCCGTCCGCACGTGGTGGAACAATCAGAGAATGACAAAGATAATGTCCGCAACTTCATATTTGTTTGGAGTCTTAGGTGTCATACTGAAGCTTCTTGGCTTATCAGAGACGATGTTCGAAGTTACACGTAAAGATCCAAAATGCCACGGATAGTGGCACTGATGTGGACGTTGGACGATTCACCTTCGACTCCTCGCCGATCTTCGTGCCAGTGACGGCCATTGTGTTAGTGCATATGACTGCAATTGTGGTGGGCCTGCTAGGGGTGTGGTTACCGGTCTTTGGTGGGCCACCTGGGCTGGGGGAGATGGTGTGTAGTACATGGGTGGTTCTCAGCTTCCTTCCATTTGTGAAAGGGCTCTTTGGGAAAGGAAGTTATGGGATCCCCTGGCCCACTATATGCAAAGCTGCAGCATTGGCTTTCCTCTTCTTTAACTTCTGTATTAAATTTAGATCCTAGTAGTAAAGAGGTTCCTCTACAGGTCCTTGTAAAATAAGCTGATTCACCTGCTATTCACCTACTTAAATGCACCAACGACGATAATGGTATGGTCTAAAAATCAACACCATAGAAACAATTTAGGTGATGGCCCACATGATGGTTGAATCTACCTAATTTGGAGTATCCAAGTTTCATATTGAGGAGAACTTCCTAGACAAGTTGGATGCCATACAAACACCATTGTGGGCCCATGAAACCCTTGTAGTAGAATAAGCTTGTTGCACAAGGATTGTAAAGAACCGACTTCTATGAATATTGATATGTTTTATGCATAAAAATGGACAGTTTTCAAGCTTATATGAGTATGCTAATGTGGTTTTTTAAATGCTAATGTGATACGTGAATTGTTTCAAAAGATAAGTTTGTTTGGCCCATATGATGATGATCAGAACCATTGATCTTTTTGGGGCTACCGTGAATGAGCTTTAGTAAAATCATAGCAGTTCTAAAAATGGTCCTAAACTATGAGTTCTAGACTAACGAGAGCCATTGGAAGTGTTTTTTAGTTGTTCTATATTAATCGGCACATTGATTATCAGAATCATCTTAATGGTATAGACGTGCACAGTAGCATTCGGAGCATGGATGGTTTTGATTATCAGACCATCTTAGCATGTGGGCCAATAGATGGTTAAATGGTTCTAATTATCAAACAACCACTTTTGGGCCAGTAACCTGAAGACTAAACAGTGAATTTAAATAGAAAAGGGAGGATGCTGCCACTATAACAAGTATGCGATATAGCGCGGCGGTTTGTAGCGGAAATTATTTCCGCCACTGTAAGTTAACTTTTTGCGGCGGTTAACATAAACCATCATTGTATCACTGTAAAATACTTTCGCGCTTCTGCCAACTTTCCTGCTATGGCATTTACCGACAGATTAAATAATCCGCCGCAATAAAGAAATTAATTCCGCCGTTATAGCGCTAATTATCTATGAGAACGGAATATTAATTTCGTCACTATATATTTCAAAATCCGAGTAAATTCGTATCTGCTTATCAAAGTGAATTAATATATAGGAGTGGATATATCCGCAGCTAAATTAATCAATAGCAGTGAATATTAAATTCCGTCGCTGTAGATATTATTTAACCTCCTACTCTGAACTGATCTGTAGTGGCAGATTATTGATACTTAACAATGGGTTAAATGGATTAAGCTAATAATATCGAACGACTAGGATTAAGCTAATAATATAATTTTGATAGTTATAATAAGGTGATATAGAAATTTAATGGTTAGATTTTATCTATAGTGAAAACTAATGGTTAGATTAATTAGTACATATTCAAATTGAATTTAACGGTTGCATTAAGCTGGTATGAAAATTTAACAACTAGATTAAGCTAATATGAAAATTTAACGGCTGAATTAAGCTGATATGAAAATTTAATGGTCGGATTATGATGATAATCAAGCAGATATTAAAATGTAATGGTTAGATTAAGCTGATATTGAAATCTAACGGTTGGATTAACAGTTTGAAATATAACAGCTAGATTAAGTCGATGAATTTAGTTGATATTGAAATATAGCGTTTGGATTAAGCAGATATTGAAATATACGGTTACTGTATCTGCCATAGTAGGTGAAGTGGTCGAATTAGGTCCACATTAATATCCAACGTGCGGATTTAGCTGAGATTGAAATCTAATGGCTTGATATAATTGATATAAGCTAGACTAAAGAAATATCATATTGAAATTCAACCATTGGATTAAACTACTATTGAAATCTAATAGGATTGGATTAAGCTGATATTGAACTCTAATGAGATCGGTTTTATTAGATATTAAAATCCAATTATTGAATTAAGCTGATAATAAAAATCTAACGATTGGATTGTTAGATTAAATATTGTCATTAAAGAAATCGGTTTTGTTGTATTACGCCGATATTGAAATGTAACAGTTGGATTAAAGTAAGCTCATATTCAAATTCAACAACTAGATTAATCTGATATTGAAATCTAATGGTTAGATCAGTTAATCTTGAAGTCTAAAGTTATAGATTAACCTGATATTAAAATCTAAGCATTAGATCGTTCTAATATATATGATATAGAATCCAAACATTGAATGACGTTGATACTAAAATCAAATTATTGGATTAAAGGAAGCTCATATTGAAATCCAACAGCTGGACTATATTGAAATCCAACAGCTGCATTAAGATGATTTTTGAAATATATATAATAGTTTAGTTAATCTAAGTTTGAAATTCTATCAGAGTGGATTAACTTGGTATTAAAATTCAACCACTAGATTAAGCCGATAATGAAATGTAACAGTTGTATTGTTAGATCGGCCTAAGCTAATATAGAAATCCTAATATCAGATTACCTTAATACCTAGTAAGCCGTTGTTGAAATCCAATAGTTGGATTAAGCTAATACTGAATTTTAACAGTTGGATCAACCTGTTAATTAAATCCAATGGTTGAATTAATCCGATACTGAAATTAAATCGCTGAATTAATATGATAATAGAATTCGATGGTTGGATTATATATATAATATATATTTAATACAAAAAAGGTACTATATGCGCTCGACCTCATGGGAAGTTCTCATTGTGGTTTATGATGGGCATCCACACTATCCATTTGATGGATCCCATATGGTTATGGGACACCCCAAAAATCAATTATATCCAGAACTTAAGTGCACTATCTATACCAAAAGAAAAAGTGTAAATATATGCCTACAACATCTGAAATTATAAACTTGAGGCCCACTTGAGTTTTAGATATGATTGAAACTTGGTGTCACCTCTTATTTAAGTGGGACACGCATAATGGATGGGTTAGATTTCTCAATCACCAATTAGTAAATCCTATATACGATCATAAAGGTTTCAGTGGAGGAGATCCACTCATAGATATTGTCTATGGTGTATCCCACCCAAGTCATGGATTAGCTCGAATTTTAGGTCCATTGTCATCCATGGAATGGTGCATCTGATTGATGATGTGGTGTTCACTTCCCCAAGTGTAGGGTTGCGATCTAGTAATAATCTCGGTAAGACTGAGGTTGATCCACAGGGACTTGTGTAGGAACTCACAAAACACTTCCAATGATTTTTAATTGAGAACTAACTAAACAGGCTTTTTATAATTGAATGAAGATAGCAATTTCAAACTAAAAGAGAAAGTAAACAATGTAAAAGAACATTAGGGGTTCAAGGATCCACTTGTAGCAATCCTTGATGCTTAATTCGCTATGGTTTCGTAATTACTCAGCTAGAATCAAAATCAAATCCTATCTAGCCGGATGATAGAGCAGTTAAAATAAACAATCTATCATATGTGTGAGTCATGTACATGATTCCCTCAATTCAAGTTAGGACTTGAGCACACTCAATTGCATAAGTCAATCCTAGTTCCAATAGATTAAGATCACAATCATAATCATCATTAAACTCTATCACAAAGGATAACAAGATCATGATTTGATCTTCATTCAAATCACATACACACTCACATGTAAGCATAAATTCCAGAAAAGTAGAACTCTTGGCATGAAGTTCTCACAGGATAATCAAAGGTCTAGAGCGTATTGAATCCAATTCCTCGGAGTGTACAGGTCTAGAACCATTCAAAATAATTAAGAACTTAAGTAATTCTTCTAAACATCCATGAGCCATCATAAGATTAAGAAAAACTACTTAGAACTTTATTCAAACTTCAAACCATTGTTCTTCACTAATAATCCAACTTGAAACCAAAACAAACGAATTAAAACATCTTAGATTCACTATAAGCTTCACCTCTTAGCCTTAGCTAAGAGGTTTAGCCGTTCATGATCCAAGGAAACATGAAAGCAACTAAGAAAAACATAAAAACTAGAAGAACATAAAAATTAGAAGAACAAACTAGAAGGAGTTGTAGAACTCCGGATCCGACTTCCGCCGCTTCCCACCGTGGTAATTCCCTTCTAAGATGCCTTAGGAACAAGCTACATAAGTCCTTTTTATAGATTTGGGGCCTTAGATACGAAGAAACTTCGAGAAACCCCGCAAGATTAGCGTTTTACACAGAGATTTTCAGAGCTCCAGATGTTCCTGCGTGTTAACTGTTCGCTCGCCTCAAGTGTAAGGCTGCGATGTAGTAATAAAACTCGATAAAACCGAGGTCGATCCACAAGGAATTAGAAACAACTTCCAAATTATTCCAGCAACTCAGTTTGCAATGGATATGAGGATTCAATTGAGCAATTAAACTAAAACAGTAAGTTAATAAAAACCAGTAATTTAAGGTACTAAGGCATTTAAGGATCCACTTGTAGCATTCCCATGTCAATCCAATCAATCCAAGTATAGAGCACAACTAGATTTGAAGTCCTATCTCTCATCTAGTTGGAAAATAAAGCATTCAAAACACATTCAATTCCATTCAAGTTGAACTTCCAAGTTCTAGTCCCATTCAACACATGTAGATTTCAAAATCATAGCCTTCGGAGTAACAGCCATGCCTATGGACTATGGCTTGCTCAAGGGTTACCATAATTCGAATCTAAACAAACACCATATGATAATCTCAGAGAATTGTAAGGAATTCATGTCCGGAGTACATGAACTCTCATAAGACATCTCAAACTATCAACTTAAGGGACTAAAAGATTAAAAACCCAAACTTGAATTGAAATTACTTGAATTAAACTGAATCAAACATGAAAATTAACTACAAGCTTCACCTCTCAGCCTTAACTGAGAGATTCTAGCCGAGCATTGTCATACTACAACTAGAACTCATAATAGAAAGCATAAAAATTAGAAAAACTGAAAATTGGAGGGTTGCTGACGCTCCACGACGACTTCCGTCCTCTCCCACGACCTTCCTTAGCTTCTATGATCCCTTAGGAAGAGCCCCTAGGTGTCCTTTTATAGTGTGGAAGCCCCTTGTGTCAGAAACATCCAGAAATTGCGTAAGGTTACGCACTACGCAGAAAATCTCGGAGCTTCACGGAGAAGCTTTATTACGCAGACGACCGGTCGCACGACCGGTTTGAGCTCCCTGACGACCGGTTGCACGATCGGTCACAAAACGCACTACAAGAAATTCCCTTTTTACCGACGAATGATTTCGTCGATAATCAGTAAAATTTCGTCAGGAAATCTTTTTCCTTACGAAATTTTTCGCGGCTAACATCGTCACGGAAAGGCAGTCGGTAAAGGTTTTTACCGACGAAAAAAATTTTCGTAGGTAATAATAAAACCATTACCGACGAAAAATTCGTCGGGAAAATATATGAATTTTTGTCGAAAATAAAAATGATACGTCGGTGAAAAAACTTTTGCCGACGAAATATTTCGTCTGTAAAAGTTTTACCGACGAAAAATTTCGTCGGTAAAAGCTTTCCAGGTTTATTACCGACGAAAAATTTCATCGGTAAAAAACTTTTCCATTTTTTTACCTACGAACAATTTCGTCGGTAATAGTATTTCCTGTCCCGATTCCATTTGTTTTCAAAATTCAGGAAAATTCCTAATATACACCTGTAAAGAAACCTATACATTTTTCTCCTATTCACATCTACATACATACGAATAAACAAAAACTATACCATCCATACAGAAATAATCCATTCCACATCCACAAACAAACAATATTCATCCGCACACAAATGCATATAAGTTAAAAGTCGTATATTAAAAAAAATAATCAGGAAGATGAAGGCGGAGGTAGCGGGGCATCGGCGCCAAGGCGTGCATCGAGAGCCTGAAACATTTCCTGCATCCGTCGCTCATGCTCCTGCCACTCCTGCCGCAACTCCTCGATCCTCCTCTCCTGCTCTTCCCGTCGCCTCTCCTCCTCCTCCTCCCTACGCCTCTGCTCCTCCTCTCTCTGCCTCTCCAGCTGCTCTCGAATCTCATCGACGACGACCCGTAGCTGTTGAACCTCTCTCTCTGCGATATCAGCTCGGCGTTGAGCGCTCTCACCAGCTACGGATCAGCTGGAGCCACCTCTAGTTTGTGCCATGAGCTTGGCACCAAGCACCTCGCTCAGGATTTCTGGCTCACTCCGCTGACTACCATCGGGAGTGGGTTGACTGCGTATGGTGTCCATCGCCGCCTGTAATGAAAAGATATGAAATTTCATAAAAAATGACATGAATGACATTATTATCAATCAATGCGCAATTAAATTTTACAAAGTAAAGATTTTTACCCAATGCTCACTGGCTCTAAGATGAACCCAAGATCCCGTCGCCTGCCGACAGTGAGTCCCTCTGTAGAGGTCTACTGGTCCAGGCTCCTGGCCGGTGACGGAATCTCGCTGCGCAATCGAAAGGAAAAAAGACTTATAATAAATGCCAATCAAAATAATATATTAACTTAATAATCATCAATAATTTCTTACCATGTCGTAACGATGTCGTACAAATGACTTTGAACCAGTTACGTGGTTCACTTGTAACTTTTTCCTGTTCGCAGAATTTATTCTACTCCTCTTCTGAACACATTATACAAAATACATTTCTATTAATTGCGAATTTAATTACGAATTTAATTGTTACCTTAAGATATCGAACATGTAAATATTACCTGAAAACCCTCCGACGAAAATCTCTCGTAGAGAATCCGCCAGTCGTCTGTAGTAACGTGTGGCGGTGCGGACAGTACGGCCTCATCGTGTGTCCTGCACCGCTTGTACCACTGGTGCAACTCTCCGCGGTAATCCTTGAACCGCTCTCTAATCATGTCGTCGACGGCATGAGAAATGTAGGGAACATTCAAATCGAAGTCAAATTTATCCTGTAGTTTCGTAAATAATAAATTAAGGCAATAAACTTATTAACAATAGGACTTAACCGTAAATGAACTTTCACAAAAGAAAATTTCAATTTACTAAACTTTACCTGAAGGCGCTGACGGATGAGCTGTCGCACATCATCTGTCACGTCAGTCCAACGGGGGGTGGTGGCGGGGATCAAAGATCGGCATAGGACACCGACCTCAGACGTAAACAGTCTGGCACTGTCCCCAACAGGTCTAAGGTAGTCCTGTGGGAACTCTACCGCCACCCTACCCTCACGCGTAAGTCGCTCTAAAACTAACCCACGCGTGGGTCCACATCCTCGTCGGCTGGTAGAAGATGCTGTTGCGAAAAGATATATGTAAGTAACAATATAAACAGAAATCACTAAATAAATGTCTAGACTTACATGCAGTGCCCGGTGTATGCTGAACCAAAGGATCAGATGATTGTGATGCACCGTGCGACGTCGATGCTGTCTGCATTACATCACGGGTGGAAGGGGTAGATCCAGTGCGCGAACGACCTGATCTCCCACCTGGTGCCATGACTGAATATATCTGAAATATAAACTTATAAATTTAAACAATGTCAATGCAAGTTAATGAACATCATTGTAGAGTGAATTTGTGCTTATGCTTAGAGAGATGATAAAAATATGATTAGACCATTACATTATAATGCAAGCAGAATATAATAAAACCGTAAATGTTGAGCTCTTAATTGTGCATATTCTAACCCCAATTCATCACTCATTGTGCGAGGTTTGCATGATTTATAGATAAATCTAATGCATGTTTTGTGACTACAGGATTGAGAGTGGACTCCACCTAATTGAAGACAAAGAGGGCTCATTTGGGACTATTCTGATGAAGATTACTTGAGGACCAAAGAAGAAAAGAAGAAAGAAAGTAAAAGAAAGGAGCAAGGAAAGAAAAGAAAAAGAAGAAAAAGAAGAAGGAAGACTGCCGACCGGTCTTGACCGGTCGGCCAATGGAGCCAGACCGGTCTTGACCGGTCAGCTATTCCTGATGGACCAATGCTAAAGACATCTGACCGGTCAAGACCGGTCGAACGTGGTTGCTGGATCAATGTTAAACAAGCCGACCGGTCTTGACCGGTCGGCCATGCTTGCTGGAGTAATGCTGAAGAGGCCAGACCGGTCGTGACCGGTCGGCCAGCCCAGTCCGACAGGTCCAGACCGGTCGGCCACATGAAAAATTAGAAATTTCTATCTTCGGCCCTATTTCCTCTGCGCACTGCGTAACTCTTACGCAGTTTCTCGATTCTTCTGAAGTTGCGGAGCCTCCAGACTATAAAAGGACACCTAGGGATCGTTCCTAGGGTATCGAAGAAGGGTTGAAGCAAGCTTAGAGGTGGAGGAAGTGAATTTTAGAGTTCCACAACTCCTTGGAGTTTGTTTTTGCTGTTTTTATGAACTTTTTAGTTGTTTCATGTTTCCTTGGATCATAAGCGGCTAAACCTCTTAGCTAGGGCTAAGAGGTGAAGCTTATAGTAGATCCAAGATGTTTCAATTCGTAGCTAGTTGGTTTTAAGTATGGAATTCATGATTATGAACTATGGTTTGAAGTTTATACAAGTTTTTAAGTGGTTGTTCTTAGTCTTATGATGACTCATGGATGTTTGGGAGAATTACTTAACTTCTTAATTAGTTTGTATCCGTCTAGACCTGTATGATCCGAGGAATCGGAGTGCGCTCTAGTACTATGATCTTCATGAAGGGACTTCTTACCTAGGTTCTAATTTTCTGATTTTCTGTAATATGTATGGACTGTGCATGAGATTTGAATCAAGTTCAAATCCTGATCTAGCCTTGTCTTGTGACAGGACTTGAGGATGGTTATGATTGTGAACTAGACCTTTTGGAAAGGGGAATGACCTATGCAATTGAGCATGCTCAGCTCAGCCTACATTGAGTGAATCCTATGCATTACACTTACATATTACAGATTGTTTGGTTTAATAGCTCTATCATCCGACTAGATAGACCTTAATGTCGATTCTAGTTGAGAGAATGAGAAACCACAGTGGATTGAACATCAAGGATTGCTACAAGTGGATCCTTGAACCCCTAGTGCCTTTTTATAATTGTCTACATTCAAATTAGTTTAAAACTATTATTCACATCAATTCTATTCAAAATCTGATTATTAGCTTTCAATAGACGCTTTTGGATGTGTTTGTGAAATCCTACATAAGTCCCTGTGGATCGACCTCGGTCTTACCGAGTTTATTACTACATCGCAACCCTACACTTGGGGAAGCGAACAGTAAACAGAATATAAAATTTGAAAAATCCATTACACATTGTCATTCTATATTAAATACATATATTTCATTGTAATACAAATTAACTTCGGATCAACTATTCGAAATACTCCCTGCGTAAGTGATCGTACGCTGCAGATGTATATGTCAAGTTGTATGAAGCACTCGACATTGTTACAGCCAACATACCAGTCACAATAGGAGAAATCTAATCTCTCGGGACTCCATTCAGATGTGCAAGTGATAATGTCGCATCTTCCATACGAAGTTTTCCGCAGTTATATTCCTCAATCAGGTCCGGAATTTCTTTGAGATTGTATAATCTTTCATCTGAGTCATCGTCTTCCTCCCTACATTTCTCGATCAGACCGGGTATCTCTCTGGCCCTACCAGAAGAATATAGGGCCGGAAAGTCCATCCGCAACAGCTGATGAAGTATGCTACGTGCTTCCGCTACGCTCCAGTTTATCGAGGACATGATCAGAAAGTGACTTAACTGTAAATGTAGATTATAAACAAGTTAATTCAGGAAAAAAATCATGACTTGTAAAACATATATACATGTAATAATCAAATTAATCGAATTGAAAATTACATGTACATCTTGTATACATTTAATAATCGTCGTCTGAATCATTATCGCTTAGGACTCTTTCTTCTTCACCATCACTATCGCTGATCAGAATTTCCTCTTCATCGTCTGCAATATTGTCATCGATGAAAGCGCTATCATCTCTAACAATGTCATTTATGATTGAGGCATCAACATGATCAGGTGGCACATCATCTCTATTCAATTGCACCACATCAATATCAACATTTGGATCATTCCCTCTATCCCGAGATGGCATGTCTTCTTGATATGCTTGTTCAACTGACGACGTTCTATTACTTACTTCATCGTTATCTTCAACGTCTACTTCGGGAACGTCAAATATGTTCCTAGGCTTTATTTTCTGCACCACGTGCCAAGAGCCGCCTAACTTGGTGTCAGCGAGGTAGAATACTTGTTCGGCTTGGCCGGCTATGATAAATGGGTCATCTTTAAACCACTTCCGAGATAAATTTACGCTCGTAAAGTAGTTATCAGTCTGTATTCCCAACTTTTTATTTTCAATGTCCCACCAATCGCATTTAAATAAGTACACCCACTTTCTCATACAATAACTCAGCTCAATAATATCCGTCAAAACACCATAAAAATCAATTTCGACCTCCTCATGTGTTCCCTTCAGAACCACACCACTATTTTGTGTGGTCCTATATTTCTCGCGCTCCTCAGTGTGGAACCGAATCCCGTTTACAATACAACCTGTATATGTAGATACATGTCTATCAGGGCCACACGCCAGTGAGTAGAGCGCATCAGACGCATTCGCAGAGTTGCTAGCGCGAAACATCTTCATCTATCATCACGTACAGAATATAAATGTACGTTTAGGCATTTAAAATTACGTGTAAATATTGTGTAATACAACAATATTGTAAGTGTGGTGAGATAGAAGGTAAATTAATCTTACACATTTTGCAAACCATTCTGGAAACAAATCCTGATGCATTCGATCATAATTTGTAGGGTATTGGGGCTTCATCTCCTCGATGTGTTCGCTATACACAATTGGTACGTTGTAAGTAAGAAATTTTGAGATTAAAACTGTTTGTAGATATACAATTATGTGCGAAGACTTACTCCAAGTACGACTCTATTTCTTCACAGTTATGCAACACATACCACCGCGCCTTCGCTTGATCCCAAAGGTCCATATCCTGAAACGTCGGTAATCCTAAAGGACGAACGTTATGTGCGAGTACAGATATAGGTCCTTGATCATGCTCCTGCCCTTCATCAGCATTTCGATCTTCTCGGTTGAATCTAGTCTCTATGCCATGAAGATACATGGAGCAAAATGTCAGGCACTCATTATCAATGTACACCTCAGCAATGGATCCCTCTGGACATGCCTTATTCCTCACATATTGTTTTAATGTGTGAAGGTATCTGTACACAAAACAATATGTTTAGGACATGAAAACATGGATATACATAGTTTATGGAATTAATAAAAATTTATGATCATTGTTCTATCACCTTTCGATCGGATACATCCAACGATATTGTACTGGGCCTGCAAGCTTCGCTTCATGCGGTAAGTGAATCGCTAGGTGTACCATGACATCGAAAAATGCAGGTGAAAATATTCTTTCAAGTTTGCAAAGGATTACAACAATATCCTTCTCCAGTCGTTTAATAACCTCTACATTCAAAGATTTCCAACACAAATCCTTAAAGAATATCCCCAACTCAATCAGCGTAGCACTGACATCCTTGTCAAGGAATCCACGAATCGCAACCGGTAGTAGACGTTGCAGAAGGACGTGACAGTCATGACTTTTCATTCCTGTTACCTTATAGTCCGTAATGTTTACGCACCGAGAGATATTCGATGCATACCCATCGAGAAATTTCACCTTGTTCAACCATTCACATACACGTTTTTTCTCTAGTTTTGTCAATGTGTAGCACGCTGCTGGTATAGTATATGAATTTTCATGTGGTTGCAAGTGCAACTCTTTCCTTAAACCCATTGCTTGTAGATCCAATCGAGCCTTAAAACTGTCTTTTGTTTTCTTCTCTATGTTCATCAATGTTCCAAAGATATTGTCACATATATTCTTCTCAATATGCATGACATCCAAGTTGTGTTGTAATTTCAGATGACTCCAATAAGGCAACTAAAAAAATGCTCTTCTTCCTCCAGTTGTACTCCAATACTGTACGTTTTCTCTTCTTCAAGTGCGGTGCCTTACCAAATCTAACTTCTTCAATGTTACTCAGTTGTTGTAACACATCTTCTGCAGATAGTTCTTTCGGTGGTGGCCTATAATCTTGTTTGCCATCAAAGATTTCCGTCTTCCTGCGCCAACTATGATCCCTCGGAAGGAAGCGACGATGGCCCATATAACACGTTTTTTTACCATGCTTCAATGACAATGAACAAGTCTCAGTACTACATGTAGGACAAGCCAACTTTCCCTTCGTGCTCCACCCAAACAAATTCCCATATGCAGGGAAGTCATTTATTGTCCACAAGACCGCTGCATGCAATCGAAACGTCTGTTCTGTAAAAGTGTCATACGTCTGGACACCTTGACTCCACAACTCGTTTAACTCATCTACTAACGGTCGGAGATATACATCAATGTCATTCCCCGGTGACTTGGGTCCAGGAATAAGCAACGACATCATAAAAAATGATTCCTTCATACACAACCAAGGCAGTAAATTGTAGGGCATAAGTATCACTGGCCACATACTGTACGAGCTACTCATATTACCAAATGGATTAAAACCATCACTTGCAAGACCTAGCTGAACATTGTGAGAATCCTCTACAAACTAGTCATATTGCTTATCAAAATGTTGCCAGGCTTCAGAGTCAGCCGGATGCCTCAATGTATTATCATCATGAACACGTTTCTCCTTATCCCACCTCATATCTTCAGCCGTCTTGCTCGACGTAAACAATCTTTGTAATCTGGGTTTCAATCGAAAGTACCTTAACACCTTTTGTGGAATTTTCTTACGCTTAGCTTCGTCATATTTCCACCTAGACTCTCCACATTGTGGACACTCCTCAACATTTTCATGTTCTTTTCAATACAATACACAATCATTTATACATGCATGTATGAGAATGTAACCAAGGCCCAAGTCTCGCATTAAGGATTTTGCCTCGTAATGAGACTTAGGCAATGTCTCACCTTCAGGTAATACTTCTTTCAACAAGCCAAGTAACATGTCGAATGATTTGTTACTCCAACAATTTATTATTTTTAAATGAAGTAACCTTGTAAGGAAATTCAACTTGGAGAAGTTCCGACACCCCGGATAGAGTGGACGTTGCGCATCCCTCAACAACTTACTAAACTTTTCTGATTCGGCATCACCCATAGGAGGAATATCCTGGCTAGTACTTGTCGCTGCAAAATCAGTATCTGCAATTGTTCCCCTTAACACATCCCCAATGATATCTTGCATATCGTCAACATCTTCATCCTCATCATTAGACACAATTAGGTCAGCAAGGACTTCAGTGGCCTCAACTCTTTAGTGGAAGTCTTTACCATGATGAATCCACCAAGTGTAACGCTGGTCAATCCCAACTATGAACAAATCATCTTCCACTTTGTCCAATGTCTTGTGAATCATGTTCTTGCATTTTTGGCATGGACACCTAATTCTATTACCTGAATCTGCTCGATATCTCACAAATTCCATGAACTCCTTAACACCTTCTTTATACTCTGGGCCAAACCGATTCTTAGCTTGCATCCAACTCTTATCCATATCTACAATGCAAAGATTAGAGTCAGGTTTAGTTTAGGTGATTTGAGTTTAGGATTAGGTTTAGTCATAGGTTGAGATTTTCGGGTTCGGGATGGAGTTTTGGGTTAGGTTTTTGAGTTTGGGTCTAAGTTTAGGTTAGGTGAATGGATTTAGGAATAAGTGTAGGTTTAGTTTATGGTATTTGAGTTTAAGATTAAGTTTAGACATACGTTTAGATTTTCGGGTTCAGGATCGGGTTTAAGGTTAGGTTTTCGAGTTTGGGTCAAGGTTTAGGTTAGGTGAATTGATTTAGGAATAGGTGTAGGTTTAGTTTAGGTGATTTGAGTTTAGGATTAGGTTTAGGGCATAAGTTGAGATTTTTCGATTCGGGATCGGGTTTAAGGTTAGATTTTCAAGTTTGGGTCTAGGTTTAGGTTAGGTGAATTGATTTAGGAATAGGTGTAGGTTTAGTTTAGGTGATTTGAGTTTAGGATTAGGTTTAGGGCATAGGTTGAGATTTTCAGGTTCGGGATCGGGTTTAGGGTCGCAATTTCTTGTTTGGGTCAAGGTTTAGGTTAGGTGAATGGATTTAGGAATAGGTGTAGGTTTAAGTTAGGTGACATGATATTAGGATTAGGTTTAGGGCATAGGTTGAGATTTTCGGGTTCGGGATCGGGTTTTGGGTCGCATTTCTGTGTTTGGGTCTAGGTTTAGGTTAGGTGAATAGATTTAGGAATAGGTGTAGGTTTAGGTTAGGTGACATGAGATTAGGATTAGGTTTAGGGCATAGGTTGAGATTTTCGGGTTCGGGATCGCGTTTTGGGTCACATTTTCGTGTTTGGGTCTAGGTTTAGGTTAGGTGAATAGATTTAGGAATAGGTGTAGGTTTAGTTTAGGTGATTTGAGTTTAGGATTAGGTTTAGGGCATAGGTTTAGAGTTTCGGGTTCGGGATCGAGTTTAGGGTCGCATTTTCGTGCTTGGGTCTAGGTTTAGGTTCGGTGAATTGATTTAGGAATAGGTGTAGGTTTAGTTTAGGTGACATGAGTTTAGGATTAGGTTTAGGGCATAGGTTGAGAGTTTCGGGTTCGGGATCGGGTTTTGGGTCGCATTTTCGTGTTTGGGTCTAGGTTTAGGTTAGGTGCATAGATTTAGGAATAGGTGTAGGTTTAGTTTAGGTGACATGAGTTTAGGATTAGGTTTAGGGCATAGGTTGAGATTTTCGGGTTCGGGATTGGGTTTTGGGTCGCATTTTCGTGTTTGGGTCTAGGTTTAGGTTAGGTGAATAGATTTAGGAGTAGGTGTAGGTTTAGTTTAGGTGACATGAGTTTAGGATTAGGTTTAGGGCATAGGTTGAGAGTTTCGGGTTCGGGATCGGGTTTAGGGTCCCATTTTCGTGTTTGGGTCTAGGTTTAGGTTAGGTGAATTGATTTAGGAATAGGTGTAGGTTTAGTTTAGGTGACATGAGTTTATGATTAGGTTTAGGGCATATGTTGAGAGTTTCGGGTTCGGGATCGGGTTTTGGGTCGCATTTTCGTGTTTGGGTCTACGTTTAGGTTAGGTGAATGGATTTAGGAATAGGTGTAGGTTTAGGTTAGGTGACATGAGTTTAGGATTAGGTTTAGGGCATAGGTTGAGAGTTTCGGGTTCGGGTTCGGGTTTTGGGTCGCATTTTCATGTTTGGGTCAAGGTTTAGGTTAGGTGAATGGATTTAGGAATAGGTGTAGGTTTAGGTTAGGTGACATGAGTTTAGGATTAGGTTTAGGGCATAGGTTGAGAGTTTCGGGTTCGGGATCGGGTTTCGGGTTTGGTTTTCGAGTTTGGGTCTAGGTTTAGGTTAGGTGAATGGATTTAGGAATAGGTGTAGGTTTAGGTTAGGTGACATGAATTTGGGATTAGGTTTAGGGCATAGGTTGAGAGTTTCGGGTTCGGGATCGGGTTTAGGGTCGCATTTTCGTGTTTGGGTCAAGGTTTAGGTTAGGTGAATGGCTTTAGGAATAGGTGTAGGTTTAGTTTAGGTGACATGAGTTTAGGATTAGGTTTAGGGCATAGGTTTTGATTTTCGGGTTCGGGATCGGGTTTCGGGTTTGGTTTTCGAGTTTGGGTCTAGGTTTAGGTTAGGTGAATTGATTTAGGAATATGTGTAGGTTTAGTTTAGGTGATTTCAATTTAGGATTAGGTTTAGGGCATAGGTTTACATTTTCAGGTTCGAGATCGGGTTTAGGGTCACATTTTCGTGTATTGGTCTAAGCTTAAGTTAGGTGAATGGATTTAGGAATAGGTGTAGGTTTAGTTTAGGTGATTTGAGTTTAAGATTAGGTTTAGGCCTACGTGTAGGATTTCGGGTTCGGGATCGGGTTTAAGGTTATGTTTTCGAGTTTGGGTCTAGGTTTAGGTGAGAGTTGTGGATTTAGTAATAGGTGTAGGTTTAGGTTAGTTGACATGAGTTTAGGATTAGGTTTAGTCCTTCGTGTAGGATTTCGGGTTCGGGATTGGGCTTAAGGTTATGTTTTCGAGTTTGGGTCTAGGTTTAGGTGAGAGTCGTGGATTTAGGAATAGGTGTAGGTTTAGGTTAGGTGACATGAGTTTAGGATTAGGTTTAGGCCTAGGTTTAGCATTTTGGCTTCGGGATCGGGCTTAAAGTTTGGTTATCGAGTTTGGGTCTAAGTTTAGGTTAGGTGAATGTATTTAGGAATTGGTATAGGTTTAGGTTAGGTGATTTGAGATCAGGATTAGGTTTACGCATTGGTTTATAGTTTTGGGTTCGGGATCGGGTTTAGGGTTAGGTTTTCGAGTTTGGGTCTAGGTTTAGAGTTAGATGAATTGAGTTTAGGTTTCGGTTTAGCCGTAGCTTATAGGTTTTAGTTTTAGGTTTATGGCTTCGGGTTTAGGGTGTAGGTCTTGGAGACTTAAGCAACTCAAGGATAGCTCCGACGCACATCCGGGTCTGCTCCACACAAAGCGGGCCTGTCCAAATGGTCAGGCCACCCATATTGTTGTCCATAGGAAATGGACAGCTTCATCATGGTCATAACAGCGGTTCCCACCTTCCAGAGACCCCCGCTCAACACCCGGATAGCTCCGACGCACATCCGGGTCTGCTCCATTAATTTCGAGCTAATACATAAACACGGGCTTGTCCAAATGGCCAGGCCACCCATATTGCTGTCCATAGGAAATGGACAGCTTCATCATGGTCATAACAACGGTTCCCACCTTCCAGGGACCCCGCTCAACACCCGGATAGCTCCGACGCACATCCGGGTCTACTCCATTAATTTCGAGCTAATACATAAACACGGGCCTGTCCAAATGGCCAGGCCACCCATATTGTTGTCCATAGGAAATGGACAGCTTCATCATGGTCATAACAGCGGTTCCCACCTTCCAGGGACCCCCGCTCAACACCCGGATAGCTCCGACGCACATCCGGGTCTGCTCCATTAATATCGAGCTAATACATAAACACAAGCCTGTCCAAATGGCCAGGCCACCCATATTGCTGTCCATAGGAATAGGACAGCTTCATCATCATGGTTTAAACCGCGGTTCCCACCTTCCAGGGACCCCCGCTCAACATCAACATCAATCAACTACTCTTAATCACAAGTATCATGTTCGTCATCTAATTTGCCACTAAATGATAATATAATGAAATCAGTCGCCCATCCAAGGATGGATAGATTGAAATGCTATCATTATTTCCATTTAAATGCCCAAGCCTAAATTTCGACAGCATCTCCCCCTATCTCTCCAGATATATTTATCTTACATTTCATTTCCACGTCAACTATCCACACATTGTGTGGATTAAATTAACAATGGAATTAAACATAAGAAACATATCCAGAGAGAATAGGAGAGTTACCGCACGAAACTAACGACAGAGCATGTAAATGACAAACAACGATAACATTCTAATCTATCCAACCTTGGACTGTCCAACAGGACAATTTGGCAGATTTCTATACCTCCAAAACACACTTTATCTATGCTCGGCAATATAGAAATCTCCAAATGGGCTAACTGATTCTATTATACTACCATTTGTGGACAAAAAATAACTATTAATAATAAGCCAAATACATCCACAACATACATCCACATAAATCAATCACGGGTAGCTCCGACGCACATCCGGGTTTGCTCCATCAATTCCAGATACACAAGCACATGAAAATGACAGAATCATCAACACCATGAATCAAGTTTAATCAAATACCTAATGACTGCTATTTTCTGAACAAATAAGTATGTATGGGGCCCACCATGGGAATCGGATTGCGTGCGGAGTAACTCTGCACGCTCTTATTTCTTATCATGTAGAGTAAACTCAGTTGGGCCCACCTAGAATGTATGTGATTTATCTATTCCGTCCTTATGTTTTTTCAGCTCATTTTAGTGGTTGAGCCCAAAATTTAAGCATATCCAAATCTCAAGTGGACCATGCCATGGTAAACAGTGGGAATAATGATTTCCACCATTCCCAAGCTCCCCTATGATCTTTATTTGTCATCCAACCTGTCCATAAGATCACATGGATATGGATGAAAGGAAAACACAAATATCAGCTTGATCCGAAACTTCTGTGTCGTCCTAGAATTTTTCAATGATAGACATTCAGTTCACACTTGTGGTGTGGTCCACTTTAGGTTTTGATATGCTTCATTTTTGGGCACCATACCTAAAATTTCCTGCTAAGATGGATGGATGGAGTGGATAAAATACGTAAATCACTGTGGGCCCCACATAGTTTACTCCACACAAATATATGCTTCATCCAAAACAGTGGACAGCGACGTGGGCCCCACAGGTAGTGGACAGCGACGGTGGGCCCCACAGCCAGTGGACAACGACGTGGGCCCCACAGCCAGTGGACAGCAACGTGGGCCCCACAGGCAGTGGACAGAGACGGGGCGCCCCACAGCCAGTGGACAGCGACGGTGGGCCCCACAGCCAGTGGACATCGACGTGGGGCCCCACAGGCAGTGGACAGCGACGGTGGGCCCCACAATTTCATTTTTTCTTTAATTTGTAAATCACAATTTGGATTTTGAAATTTAAAATCCCTAATTAGGGATTTTAATTTCGAAATCCCTAATTATGAGATTTTAATTTCAAAATCCCTAATTAGGGATTTACTAAATCAGTGGGCCCCATCAACTAGTGGACAGCTAAGGCGGACCCCACATGTAATGGACGATGGACAGCAACGGTGGGACCCACATGCAACAGCAATGGTGGGACCCACATGCATTGGACAGCGATGGTGGGACCCACATGCATTGGATTTTGGCAGTGGGCCCCACAATCAACAATGAGAAGAGAGAGAGAGAGAGAGAGAGAGAGAGAGAGAGAGAGAGAGAGGAAATGGAGGAAGAAGGAAGGGAGAGATGGTTACCGGAGGTGGCGGTGGCGTACGAAGGTAGGTGGAGGCACGTGGCTAGCGCCGGTGACGGTGATGGTGGTCGGCGATGAGGGGGGTGGTTGGCTGAGGCGAGTGGGCCGCCGGTGTCGGTGACAGTGGTTGCCGATGAAGGCGAGACGGACTGTGAGGAGGGACGCCGAGGTGAGGAGGGACGCCGATCGGGAGAGAGAGAGAGTGAGAGAGAGAGAGAGAAAGAAATGAGGGTCGATCGGCCTTTAAAAAAATTATAACACTTTTACCGACAAAATTTTTCGTCGGTAAAAGTCGATTCAAAAACTTTTACCGACGAAAATTTTCGTCGGTAAAAGTGTTTCTATCACTTGGCGGGAATTCGCTCATTATTACCGACGGGCAACAATCATCGGCAATAATGACTTTTACCGATGAAAATATTCGCCGGTAAAAGTCAAATTTTCTGTTTATTTTTTTAGCGACGGGCACTTCATCGGCAATAAACTTTTCCCGACGAAATCAAAATTTCGTCGGTAAAAGTCTATGGCGGGAGCTAAATTTGGCGGTGGCGGGAAGCTGGAACCATTTTTACCAACGATTTCTTTATTTCGTCGGGAAAAATGGTTTTTCCCAACGAAAAAAATTTCGTCAGTAAAACTTTCGTCGGTAAAAATCCATTTTCTTGTAGTGACGTCGCTTTGTAGTCCAGAGAGTTTTGCCAAAATTCTGATTTAAAATTTTAATTCAAGGACCGGTCGCACGACCGGTCTGGGCATCGCACGACCAGTCGCACGACCGGTCGTGAATAGTCCAGTGGCCTTTGTGGAAAACTCTTCTTCTGCAAACAATCGGACCGGTCGGACAACCGGTCCTTGCGATGGACGACCGGTCGCATGACCGGTCTTGGCCTCTGTTTCCTGCTTTCTCCTTTTGCTTCTTTCTTCCTTTCTTCTCCTCTCCTTCTACTTTCTTTGGTCCTTCTTCCTTCTTCATCCAATGGCTTCAAATGGCTCTTTTTAGTCTCTAATTGGGTGAATTTCGCTCTCATTCCTGAAATCACAAAACATGCATTAGATAGGCCTTTTAAGCATGAAAACCGTGCATATAATGTGATGTACTGGGCAATGCAATGTATAAATTGGAGGTTCAACACACCCCCCAACCAGCTTTTTACTAGTCCCGAGCAAAACATGCGTGAAACAATTTCAAACCTCTAAACCCAACTCTCTTTCAGAAACCATGTTTCTATCCATTCCAAGACATACAAGTATAAAATTTGGAGAAACTAGGTAATAGAAATTGCAAACTTAAACTCTCAAAGCATAAGAAGTGTCTACATGAAATTCTCCCTAATTGATTGATAAATAGAAGAACTCGAACAATTTCAACCCGGTGTGCATAGTGAAAGTTCATCTCATGAGTCTCTGGGATTACCTTCTTCATAGATTAAGGTGCACAGAGCAACAACAAGCCTATGACAGGAATTTACCTTACCGTCCTTCCGACGGCTTTCACACTACGTCCCATTTTCGGCTTTGGTTACAGTTCGACCATCCCCCGGTTGGTGTTCACTCGCCTCAAGTGTAAGGCTGTGATGTAGTAATAAATCTCGGTAAGATCGAGGTCGATCCACTGGGAAAGAGGTAAACAATTCCAAGTACTCTAATAACTAGAATCTAAGAAGTTTAGGAAAGTAGTTTTTCACATGAAATAGGAAAATCTGAAAATAAGAAGAATTAGAGCATCAAGGATCCACTTGTAGTAGTCGAATGCCAATCTATTCATCCAAGTACAACACAATTAGAATCAAAGTCCTATCTCTCATCTAATTGGAAGATATAACATTCAAGCACAAACAGTCCCACTTAAATCTGGAAATCAGATTTCTAGTTCTAATGAAGCACATAGAACTTGAACTTGTAGCCTTCGGAGTAACAACCATGCCTATGGACTATGGCATGCTCAAGGGTTACTACAATTCGAATTCAAACAACTCAATCATGGCAATCTCAGAGAATTACAAGGAACTCATGTCCGGAGCACACAAACTCCCACAAAACTTCTAAAAATCCAAACTTTATTCAAACTAGAACTTCAAAATCCAAAATTAAGAAAAGGATACTTGAAATAAAAGAATTAACGCATTGGAACCAACTACAAATTTCACCTCTAGCTCTAGCTAGGAGGTTAGCTAAGGAAAAGCATATTAAAACTAGAACTAGAACTAAGAAAAGGAAGAAAAACTAGCTGTAGGAGGCTAGGTAGCCTCCTAGGACTTGAACTCCTTGCTTCCCACGTCCTTGCTTGCCTTGGAATAGAAGAGAGCACCTCCTTTTATAGTGCAGCAATAGTACAGCAACATAGCAGAATTTGTTTCTCTTGGTACGGCTTAACCATTGATTGTTCTCCAATAACCGAATACTTTTTTCTGTAAAGACTTCATATTTGATTCCATCGCAATGGTCGGATTGCCTTCAAATTTGATTTGTAACTTCCTTGTAATGTGATCTTCCTCATAGATGATTTAGATTTCCAAGATTATCTTCTAAATGGGCCCACCAATCAGATCACCGACCGCCTCTCAAAATCGTGCACTTCGGGTACCTTCAGAACCAGTCATCTTGCTTTCAACACTCCGGAGTGTACAGATGTTGGATTGATCCCAAATTTTGAAAATTGGTAGAACACTTCCTCCTCTACATGATAGACGGATTAGATTGTCCAAAACAATCCCACAATGTGGTCCAAAAATTAGAACACTTATGGCTTTTATAAACTCTGCGTAGTTGGATCTTTCTGGATCGTCCATCTTTCTTCAACCGGTACGATCAAACCACACATCCTTTTGATCTAAAGCTTTTGTGGTTATTCATATATGGATGTGGTCTAACAGATGGTCAAAGTAGATTCTTCATATCATCAATGATGGGTCACCTGGACCGGCCTAGAGTGGAACAGCGAAATCTGAAACTTTCTGGACAGTTCGTATTGTTTTGGCCACCACGATCAATCCGTAGCTCCGATCGACACGAAACTACTTGGGTTAGTTCGGCGTCGAGCTTCTCTTCGACATGGATGTGTTGGATTTTCAAATATCATCAAGATGGATTCAAAAAACTGTTCTGAAAATCCAAAAACGGGAATAGCTTGCTGCTTGAAATCTGGAAGTGTAAAATTGCATGGCCAACCGGTCTTGACCGGTCTAGACCTGTCTGGCAGGTGTCCAAGGAGTGCAGCCGACCGGTCGGGCCTTCTTGGCCGACCGGTCTTGACCGGTCGGACCCAGTTTCTGCATTGTTTCTTCCTTCTTTTCTTCTCTCCTTCCTCTCTCTTTGCTTTCTTCTTTCTTTGGCCCACCTTGGGTCTTCATCCAAGGCTCCTAAATGTCTCTTCTTGGTCTCCAATTAGATGAAGTCTGTTCTCATTCCTACAATCACAAAACCTGCATTAGATGGGTCTTTTAAACATGCAAACCATGCATATAATGTGATGTAATGGGCCATATCATGTATAAATTGGAGGTTCAACAGTTGGTAATAGGTAGCCCTTTTCGGAATTTTCCACCATTTTTCCTTCATTCCCGATTTCATCCTTTCTTTTTCTTTTTCTTTTGATTTAGATAGGATTTTTAAAAATCCATATCTTTCGTTATTTTTCCGTGGACAAGGATGGACAAAATACCCCGGCTTGGATTCTCAACACCTCTAACTCAAAGTTTAGCTAATCCACAAATCACATAAACCATTCAAGTCATGAAAATCGTGTAATGTGAATTAGGTGTAAAAAGTGTTCAAATTTTCTATCAATCACAACAATGGGGGAACTAACATATAAAACCATTATGTTGGGAGAAATTCAAGACTTACAACGTCGCACACTTCGTAATTCCTCTTCCTATACTCCTATCATCTCGAATGCATGGAAATAAGGTTTTCTAAAAGATTTTTGACTTTTTTTTTAAAATTCAAAAAAAATTTGCGCATATGAAGCTCGAAATGTTGCATCATGCTAGATGTGGAATCTCATCTCACCCCCAACCAAATTTTGCATTGTCCTCAATGTAAAAAAATATATGCAATGAGCATGAACATGAGAGCAATGGTAAAGTATGAGAGAGTGAGAACAATAGTACCTGAAAGAGCGATCATGGACGTCTACAACCCAACAACTAAAACTACTAAAATAGTAAAACTAAATAAAACTAAACCTACCTATGCTCTACCTCCATCAGACTATGAGATCAATCATCCTGATACACAGGATCATTCAGAGTGATGGACATGTCCTCTGAATCAAATTTCTCAACAAATGGTTTAAGGCGTTGTCCATTGACTTTAAAACAGTTACCATTCGCTGCATTCTCAATCTCTACAGCCCCATGAGGAAAAACTTCTTTGACAATATATGGGCCGGTCCATCAAGATCGTAATTTTTTTGGAAAAAGATGAAGTCGGGAATTATACAAGAGCACTTTATATCCTTCCTGGAAAGATTTCCTCATGATGTGCTTGTCATGGAAGGCCTTCATCTTACTCTTGTAAATTCTCGAGTTCTCATATGCATCGTTCCGGATTTCATCAAGCTCATTTAATTGAAGTTTGTGAAGCGAGCTAGCCTTGTCAATGTCAAAATTTAAAGCTCGAATTGCCCAATAGGCTTTGTGTCCTATCTCCACAAGCAAGTGGCAAGCTTTCCCATAAACAAGTCTATAAGGGGACATTCCAATGGGTGTCTTGTAGGCGGTACGGTGAGCCCAAAGTGCATCATCTAATCTTAGGGACCAATCCTTGCGATCCGGTCTCACCGTCTTTTCCAAAATCTGTTTGATTTTCCTATTGGAGATTTCCGCTTGCCCACTTGTTTGTGGGTGGTATGGGGTACTCACTTTATGCCTAATATCGTATTTCTTCATTAAAGCTTCAAAAGGTTTGTTGCAAAAGTGAGCACCACCATCACTAATGATGGCTCGAGGCGTCCCAAATCTAGAGAGTATGTTTTCTTTGAGGAACTTGAGAACTGTACGATGATCGTTGGTTCTACATGGGATAGCCTCTATCCATTTAGACACATAGTCTACGACAAGCAATATATAGACATGTCCAAATGATGAGGGGAATGGTCCCATGAAATCGATGCCCCAACAGTCAAAGACTTCAAGATATTGAATTGGGGTGAGAGGCATCATATTTCGACGGGATAGTCCTCCTAACTTTTGGCAGTGCTCGCATGCTTTGTAAAACTCGTGGGTGTCCTTGAATAGCGTGGGCCAATAAAAACCACACTGCAGAATTTTTGCATTAGTTTTCTTGGCGAAAAAATGACCCCCACATGCTTGATCATGACAAAAGGAGATGACGAAATTATGTTCATCATCAGGGACACATCTCCTTATAATTTGGTCTGGGCAATATTTAAACAATAAAGGTTCATCCCAGAAAAATCTGCGCACTTCCTTTAGAAATTTACGTTTGTCCTGCGCAGTCCAATGAATCGGCATCGCACCTGTGGAAAGATAATTGGCTATATCAGCATACCATGGTGGATGCATAGCAACAAAGAGTTACTCATCAGGGAATGAGTCCTCAATAGGAGACTTGTCAATGGAATTAGGTAGGACTAGGCGGGATAGATGATCCGCCACCACATTTTCTACCCCCTTCTTGTCTTTGATCTCCAAGTCGAATTCTTGAAGGAGTAGGATCCATCTAAGTAAACGAGGCTTAGCATCCTTCTTAGAAAGAAGGTGTTTCAGCGCCGCATGATCCGTGTAAACGATAACCTTGGATCCTATTAAGTAAGGCCTGAATTTGTCCAAGGCAAAAATGACAGCTAGGAGCTCTTTCTCCGTAATCGAATAATTAACTTGGGCGGGATTCAAGGTCCTACTTGCGTAGTAGATAACATGGGGCTTCTTATCCTTCTTTTGGCCTAACACCGCTCTAATAGCATAATCGCTCGCATCGCACATCAACTCAAAAGGAATGGACCAATCTGGTGGTTGCATGATAGGAGTGGTTGTCAACATGTCTTTTAGCTTTGAAAAAGCTAATTGACATTCGGCACTCCACTCAAATTGGTTCTCCTTTTGTAGAAGATTACATAAAGGCCTTGAGATATGACTAAAATCCTTTATGAATCTTCTATAGAAACCGACGTGTCCAAAGAAGGACCGCACATCGCGTATGCTTTTAGGTGGTGGTAGATTGGAAATTATGTCAATTTTTGCCCGGTCTACCTCTATTCCATTGGATGAGATGATATGTCCAAGGACTATTCCTCTATGTACCATGAAATGACACTTTTCCCAGTTTAAAACGAGGTTCTTCTCCTCACACCTTATCAAGACCAACTTCAAGTGCTTGAGGCACTCATCAAACGTACAACCAAAAACAGAAAAGTCATCCATAAATACCTCAAGAAACTCACCCACCATGCCCGAGAAAATACTCAACATGCATCGTTGGAATGTGGCGGGTGCATTACATAGCCCGAATGGCATTCTTCGATAAGCGAAGGTACCAAACGAGCATGTAAATGTGGTTTTCTCTTGGTCCTCCGGAGCTATCTCAATTTGATTGTATCCGGAATAGCCATCTAGGAAGCAATAATAGGAATGGCCTGCTAACCTCTCCAAAATTTGATCCATGAATGGGAGAGGGAAGTGGTCTTTCCTAGTAACCGTGTTGAGCTTCCGATAATCAATGCACATACGTTAATTGGTGGTCACCCTAGTCGATATAAGCTCATTGTTGGCGTTTTCTATGATGGTAATACCGGATTTCTTGGGGACAACTTGGATAGGACTCACCCATTGGCTATCTGAGATGGGGTAGATGATACCCACATCTAATAGCTTTAACACCTCGGCTTTGGCAACCTCCATCATGTTTGGATTTAGCCGTCTTTGAGGTTGTCTAGTCATTTTTGCATTTTCTTCAAGGTGTATACGGTGAGTGCAAACCGAAGAATCTATCCCTTTGAGATCCGCTATTGTCCAACCTATGGCTTCCCTATGTTCTTTGAGTAGCTCAATCAACTTGAGCTCCTGGTCTTTCTCTAGGTGAGAGGCAATGACAACTGGCAAAGTTTCCTCTTGACCCAAATATACATATTTAAGCTCGGATGGCAATGGTTTAAGGTAAAGTTTCGGTGGTTTGATGTTAGACGGTAGAGGCCTTGATATGGTTGGTGGCAACTTTTTAAAATGGGGCCTACACCGGTTAGTACCAACTACGAGTCTTTCTATATTCAATGCTTGCACAATTCCACTAATGATGGGGTCTTCAGAATCCATAAAATGTGCCAAGCATGTCTCCAAGCTTTCTAGTAGTTCAAGTTGGAGGAGTTCTTCTTCTTCAAAAGATTCAAGCATGTTTACCTCGAAGAACTCATCATCATCGACATCTCTATATCTTTTGCCCAAGTGAAACACATTCACCTCTAATGTCATGTTTCCAAAGGATAGTTGCATCACCCCATTCCGGCAAGGGCGAGGAACAGATTGCACTCGATGTCCCTTCATGAATAAGCTCGCGAAGGCATTTCTACCGAATACGAAATTCAAGTACCGGGCGGGGAAGCAGAGGCTGCAACTATGGATACGGCAAGGAAGCTAGCTCGGGCTATGGTTTCTCAGCGGAGGTTCGAGTGCCCCGTAGCTCGAAACTGAGTTTGAGGAAGCTACCCGGCCGTATACGTAAGGTGCAACAGAGATGGGGAGAAGTACCCGGGAAAGGACGTGAACCGAGTGGGAGCAGCCAACCACTTTGCGAAACCATATGCCCATCCGAGTGAGCCTACCCACTCTCAGATCGATTGATGATTGCGTTTGATGTGGCAAGGAATGGGCGGCCTAATATCACCGGTATGTGAGTGCTAGCATCCAAAACCGGTTGTGTGTCCAAGACGATAAAATCTACCGGGTAGTAGAATTTGTCAACTTGGACTAGAACATCCTCAACTATCCCCCTCGGTACACGGATAGATCTATCAGCGAGTTGCAACGTGGTTTTGGTGGGTTTTAATTCACCAAGACCCAATTGCTCATATACCGAGTATGGGATCAAGTTCATACTCGCCCCCAAATCTAGCAAGGCACGCTCAATCCGATAGTCTCCAATGATACACGAAACGGTGGGACTACCGGGATCTTTGAATTTTGGGGGGGTCTTTTGAGTGAGAATGGCACTCACTTCCTCATTTAAGAAGGCCTTTTGCTGCACATTATATTTGCATTTTGTTGTGCATAGGTCCTTTAGAAACTTGGCATAAGAGGAGATTTGTTTGATGGCATCAAGCAAAGGGATGTTAATCTTGACTTGTCTGAAAATCTCTAGAATATCATGAGAGTTTGGGAGAGATTTTGGGGCAACCAATCTCGAAGGGAATGGTGCAACAGGCTTGTAAATGCGTTCCGGTCCTTGTAGGGCTAAGTTAGATCCATCCTCATCCTCAGAATTTACTGGATCATTAGGCTTGTCGGCCTTCACCGGAATAGACTTGTCAATTTGTTTACCACTTCTAAGAGTGGTGATGGATTTGGCTTGCTCCATGTGTTGGTTGGAAGGATTAGGAATGCTCACTTCATGTACTTGCTTTAGATTGGGCTGAGGTTGGGCCGGAAAGGTCCCTTCCCTAGCATTCAAGCGTCCCTTAATCTCATCAACCGAGACTTTAAGCTCTTAGAACATTTGCTGATTTGTTTGATTGATTTGCGTTTACCCTTGTATAAACGCTTTCAAGGTATCCTCTATTGAGAATTGAGGTGGGGCCATATTTTGCATGGGTGGCCCTCTTTGAGAGTTGGTAGGATTGCCCATAGGAGCATTCTTCCAACTAAAATTTGGGTGGTTCTTCCAACTGTCATTGTACGTATTACCCACCGGTCCATTGAAAGGCCGTTGATACCCATATGTGGCATTTGCATGTTTATGTAATACCTCTTGAAATGCAAGAATTGCGGGACAATCTTGCGTAGCGTGTAAATCAGTGAGAAAAATCCCACATATGGTTTCAATAGCTTCATTGGACTTTGGAACTCCACTTTTACTAAATTTCATGGCCTCGACCTTCCTTGTGAGGTTGGCTATCCTTGCATTCACGTCATCTTCCTCCTTAAGGATATAGATCCCTCCTTTCTCTTGAGTAGGCTTGGGGTTATTGGGTTTATCCGAGGTATCCCAAGATTGGGCATTTTCAGCCAACATGTCCAAGTAACTCCAAGCCTCATCTGGATTTTTGCTCATAAACTCGCCATTGCACATCATCTCTACAAATTGGCGCATATTGGAACTTAATCCATCATTGAAAAAATTTATAATTGGCCAACTCTCATAGCCATGATGTGGGCAAGCAAGTAGGAGGTCCTTAAATCTCTCCCAACATTGGAAGAAAGATTCACCCTCTTTAGCCGAGAAATTCATTATGGCTCTTCGAAGGGTGTTCGTTTTATGAGCCGGGAAGAACTTTTTCAAGAATTCTCGGGTCATCTCATTCCATGACCCAATCGAATGTGGTCTAAGAGAGTGAAGCCAATCTTTGGCTCTTTCTTTCAATGAAAAGGGAAAAAGTTTAAGTCTAATAGTATCTTCTGAAACATTTGTGTACTGCAAGGTAGCCACCACTTCTTCAAATTCTTTCAAGTGCAGATACGGGCGGTCAGAGTCTAGCCCATGGAATTTTGATATAAGTTGAATTACCCCCGGCTTTATATCAATGTTTCCCCCGTTTGGTGGTAGAACCATGCAAGAGGGTGTAATTGCACGGGCTGGTTATAGGTAATCCCGCAATGATCTCATTGGAGGAACGTTATGTACCTCATTCTCTCCTACTCCCTCTTGATTTGCGTTTGTAGTTGGAGTAGGGGGGAGAGGATTCCTTAAAGGCATTTGATCCATACTCCCCTAACTTTCACAACGGTCTTGGTAATTTCGGACTCGTCTATGGACTGAAAATGGTCCAACTAAACCACCTTCAGATTGGAGACGATTTGAGTGGTTACGTTCCCAACGGGACATAAACCACTCAACCTAAAAACTAAACTAGTCCTAAATCCTAGAAATATGAAATCAGTCTGAAAATAGAAAATCTGTAAAAAGCTAAGTTAGAAAGGTAGTACCCAATGTGCTTGAACTAGAGAAGAAATCCTACAAAACAAAACAATTTGTTAGTTCTAAAAAAAAAAATCAGAAAACCTATTAACTTCTACTTCTACAGCTACTAAAACAATTTAAAAACCGTTATCTAAGTTCCCCGGCAGTGGCGCCAAAAACTTGTTCGCTCGCCTCAAGTGTAAGGCTGCGATGTAGTAATAAAACTCGGTAAAACCGAGGTCGATCCACAGGGAATTAAAAACAACTTCCAAATTATTCCAGCAACTCAGTTTGCAATGGATATGAGGATTCAATTGAGCAATTAAACTAAAACAGTAAGTTAATGAAAACCAGTAATTTAAGGTACTAAGGCATTCAAGGATCCACTTGTAGCATTCCCATGTCAATCCAATCAATCCAAGTATAGAGCACAACTAGATTTGAAGTCCTATCTCTCATCTAGTTGGAAAATAAAGCATTCAAAACACATTCAATTCCATTTAAGTTGAACTTCCAAGTTCTAGTCCCATTCAACACATATAGATTTCAAAATCATAACCTTCGGAGTAACAACCATGCCTATGGACTATGGCTTGCTCAAGGGTTACCATAATTCGAATCTAAAAAAACACCATATGATAATCTCAGAGAATTGCAAGGAATTCATGTCCGGAGCACATGAACTCTTATAAGACATCTCAAACTATCAACTTAAGGGATTAAAAGATTAAAAACCCAAACTTGAATTGAAATTACTTGAATTAAACTGAATCAAATATGGAAATTAACTACAAGCTTCACCTCTCAGCCTTAGCTGAGAGATTCTAGCCGCGCATTGTCATACTACAACTAGAACTCATAATAGAAAGCATAAAAACTAGAAAAACCGAAAATTGGAGGGTTGCTGACGCTCCACGACGACTTTCGTCCTCTCCCACGACCTTCCTTAGCTTCTATGATCCCCTAGGAAGAGCCCCTAAGTGTCCTTTTATAGTGTGGAAGCCCCTTGCGTCGGAAACATCCAGAAATTGCGTAAGGTTACGCAATGCACAGAAAATCTCAGAGCTTCACGGAGAAGCTTTATTACGCAGATGACCGGTCGCACGACCGGTCTGAGCTCCCTGACGACCGGTCACAAAACGTCACTTTTTAGTCCAGAGAGTTTTGCCAAAATTCCGATTAAAATTTTTAATTCAAGGACCGGTCGCACGACCGGTCTGGTCATCGCACGACCGGTCGTGAATAGTCTAGTGGCCTCTATGGAGAACTCTTCTTCTGCAAACAATCGGACCGGTCGGACGACCGGTCGCACGACCGGTCTTGGCCTCTGTTTCCTGCTTTCTCCTTTTGCTTCTTTCTTCATTTCTTCTCCTCTCTTTCTACTTTCTTTGGTCCTTCTTCCTTTTTCATCCAATGGCTTCAAATGGCTCTTTTTAGTCTCTAATTGGGTGAATTCTGCTCTCATTCTTGAAATCACAAAACATGCATTAGATAGGCCTTTTAAGCATGAAAACTGTGCATATAATGTGATGTACTGGGCAATGCAATGTATAAATTGGAGGTTCAACATTAACCGGCCGGCCGGACCCCCTGTCCGGCTGGTCGGACAAAGTTCCTGCAAATGCAGTTTTCACTGGAGTCTTTTTTACACAGTTCGACCCATTAGCCGACCGGTTGGCCGGCCGGGCGGTCAGCCTGTCCGGCCGGTCGGTCAGTTAAGAGGCCTGCCCTCTTAAAACTTGTCTAGTGAATTTCTTGTTTCTGGAGGCTTTGGCCGGCCGGCTGGTGGACATGAAATTGGCTGAATTCTCAGCTTCTCCTCCTTCATCTTCAATGCACTTTTGCTCCACCTTTGGTCCTTCATTCCTTTGATCTTCAAGGTGTGTAAACAGCGTCTTTAAGCCCTCAATTGATGAATTCTCTCTCTCATTCTTACAACCACAAAACCATGCATTAGTTGGGTCTTTAATCACGTATTTCAAGCATAGTTAGTAATGAAATAGGGTCAGAATATGCATGTGTAAGAGCTCAACACACCCCCAACCAGCATTTTGCTAGTCCCAAGCAAAACATGCGTGAAACACATTCCATTCTTCAAAACCCAACTCTCCTTCAGAAACTATGGGTCCATACACTCTAAGACATGCAATTGCAAAAAAATTTGAAATGCCTAGTGATAGAAGTTGAAATCTTGACCTTTCCAGAACATACCAAGTACTCATATGAAATTCCCGCTAATTGATTGATAAATAGAAGAGTCCAAACAATTTAACCTAGTGTGCTCAGTGAATGCTCATCTCATGGATTTTCGGAGTTGCCTTCTTCATGAGTTAGTTAAGGTATGGATTTAACAGTGTACAGATCAACAACAAGCCTTTGACAGGAATTTGCCTTACCGTCCTTCCAACGGCTTTCACACTACCTTCCATTTCTGGCTTTGGTTACGGGTAGACCATCCCCCGGTTGGTAATAGGTAGCCATTTTCAAAATTTTCCACCATATTTTCAATCATTCCCATGTTTTCATCCTTTCATTCCTTTTTATATATATTAGATAGGATTTTTAAAAATTCATATCTTTCGTTATTTTCCCATAGACAAGTATGGACAAAGTACCCCGGCTTGGTTTCTCAACACCTCAAATCCAAACTTAGCTAATCCACAAATCCAATAATCCTTTCAAAACATGAGAATCGTGTAAAGTGAACTAGGTGTAAAAGTGTTCAAAATTTCTATCAATCATAAAAATAGGGGAATTCGCATATAAAACTAGTATCTTAAAGATTGTTCAAGATATTCAACTTCACTCACTTCGCCTCTTCTTTTCTTTTACTTACACCATCTCGAATGCATAGAAACAAAGTTTTCCAAAGGAGTTTTGAATTTGTAAAAAAAATCTGAAAAATGTTCTTTATATTGCTCGAGATGTTACAAAATACTAGATTCATCCTAGTGATCTCACACCCTCCAACCAAATCTTGCATTGACCTCAATGTAAAAGATATGCAATAAGCAAAACATGGGAGCAATTATAAAATAAAGAGAGTGAGGAATGAGAGTACCTGAGAGAACAAAAACTGGAATTCTATCTCCTTCTAACAAACCTATGAAAAAGCAAACTAAAAGCAATAAAATCCTAATCCTAACTACTCTATACCTCCATCTGACTAGGAGATCAAATATCCTAATACACAGGATCAGTCAGAGGCATGGACATACCTTCTGAAGGAAAATTCTCAAAGAACGGCTTTAATCGCTGACCATTTGCTTTCCAGATATTACCGTTCCTTGGATTCAACAACTCAATAGTCCTATATGGATAAACAATTTTCACAATGAAAGGACCGGTCCATCGAGACTTCAATTTCTCCAGAAATAATTATAGTCGAGAATTATATATAAGGACCTTTTAATTAATTGTAAAGGTCGTACGAAGGAAGTTCTTATCATGGAACACCTTTGTGTTGTCCTTGTAAATTCTCGCATTTTCATATGCCTCATTTCGGAGTTCCGTAAGTTCATTCAATTGAAGTTTGCGCAACGAGCTTGCTTTGTCAAAATCAAAATTCATCTTCTTTATCGCCCAATATGCCCTATGTTCCAATTCCACGGGCAAGTGATAATCTTTCCCATAGACAAGTCTATAGGGGGACATCCAATGAGGGTCTTGAAAGTAGTACGGTAAGCCCAAAGTGCATCGATAAGTCGAAGCGACCAATCTTTGCGATCGGGGTTCACTGTTTTCTTCAAAATATGTTTAATTTTCCTATTGGATATCTCAGCTTGTCCACTTGTTTGTGGGTGATAGGGAGTGCTCAACTTGTGATTTACGCCATATTTCTTTATTAAAGCTTCAAACGGGCGGTTACAAAAATGAGATCCTCCATCACTTATAATTACTCGAGGTGTTCCAAATCGAGAAAAGATATTTTCTTTTAAGAAACGAATGACTGTTTTGTGGTCGTTATTCCGGTATGGAATCGCCTCGACCTATTTTAAAACATAATCGACGACAAGTAAAATATATAAATTTTTAAAAGAAGATGGGAATGGACCCATGAAATCGATGCCCCAACAATAAAAAATTTTGATTGGTAGGATTGGATTGAGTGGCATCATATTTCTACGGGATATTCCTCTCAATTTCTGACAAGGCTCACACGTTTTACAAAACTCATGGGTATCTTTGAACATGGTGGGCTAATAAAACCCATATTACAGAATTTTGGCTATGGTCTTCTTAGCCGAAAAGTGGCCACCACATGCCTGAGAATGACAAAAGGAAATGATACTTTGTTGTTCATCATCTGGCACATATCTCCTTATGATTTGATTGAGACAATACTTGAATAAGCACAGGTCGTCCCATAGGAATTTTCTCACCTCGTTGAAGAACTTATCCCTATCTTGCTTTTTCTAATGTGTCAAAATTGTACCTATAGCAAGATAGTTAACAATGTCCACATACCATAGCAATTGTGAGACTTTAAAGAGTTGTTCATTAGGGAACATGTCATTGATCGTAGTCGTCTCAGGGGAATCGGTGAGAACAAGTTTAGATAGATGATCAGCCACTACATTTTCTACTCATTTCTTATCACGTATTTCTATGTTAAATTCTTGGAGTAGGAGGATCCATCTTAACAAGCGTGGCTTAGCATCCTTCTTTGAGAGAAGGTACTTAAGTGCGGCATGGTCAGTGAATATGATAATCTTGGATCCAATCAAGTAGGACCTAAACTTGTCTAAAGCAAAAACTATGGCTAAAAGTTCTTTTTCTGTAGTAGTGTAGTTTTCTTGAGCCGATTTTAAAGTTCTTCTTGCATAATAGATGACACATAGCTTCTTCTCTTTTCTTTGGCCTAACACCACCCCAATAGCGTAGTCACTTGCATCGCACATAATTTCAAAAGGAAGGCTCCAATCAAGTGGTTGCATTATGGGAGTACATGTCAACATACCTTTTAATTTGTCAAAAGCATTTTGACAATCTTCAGTCCACTCGAATGAGTTTTCCTTTTGAAGGAGGTTACATAAAAGACGAGAGAGTGAACTAAAGTCCTTTATGAACCGTTTATAGAATCTGTGTGTCCCAAAAAGGACCGCACATCTCGTATGCTCTTAGGTGGTGGAAGGTTAGAGATAAGATCAATTTTAGCTTTGTCCACCTCGATTCCATTTTATGAGATGATGTAACTAAGTACTATTTCCTTTTGAACCATGAAATGACATTTCTCCCAATTCAACACAAGGTTCTTTTCTTCACACTTTTTTAAAACATTTTTTAAGTGCATAAGGCACTCATCAAAGTTACAACCAAATACAGAGAAATCGTCCATGAAGACTTCAAGAATCGTCCCCACCATATCAGAAAAAATACTCAACATACAACACTGAAAAATGGTAGGGGCATTACATAGTCCAAATATCCTCTAGGGCGATCTCTATTTGGTTATACCCTGAATACCCATCAAGGAAGCAAAAATGGGAATAACCCGCCAACCATTCTAAAATTTGATCAACAAATGGTAGGGGGAAGTGGTCTTTCCTCGTGACTGTGTTTAGCTTCCTGTAGTCATGCACATTCTCCAATCGGTAGTGACTCTGGTTGGTATGAGTTCATTATTGGCATTGGCTACAATGGTTATTCCGGATTTCTTAGGCATCACTTGAGTTGGACTCACCCATTGACTATCGAATATTGGGTAGATGATACCCACAACCAATAATTTCACCACTTCGCCCTTAACCACCTCCTTCATGTTTGGATTGAGGTGTCTTTGTGATTGCCTAGATGTCTTGGCATTTTCCTCAAGGTGTATGTGATGAGTACAAATCAGTGGGTCTATGCCTTTGAGATTTGCAATTGACCATCCGATGGCGCTCTTATGCTCTATTAGAATGGCTATTAACCTACTCTCTTATTCCTCATTCAAGTGGAAAGAAATCACCACCGAATATGTCTCATCTCGGCCTAAATAAACATATTTCAAATCAGTGGGTAAGGGTTTTAGGTCGAGCTTCGATGCCTTGATATTACATGGAAGAGGCTTATTTTCGCTTAAGGACAAAGGCTTAAGTGATGCCTTCCATCTTCTATTATCAAGTATCGGCATAATATCCAAAATGGCATCCATTTCTCGTATCGTGTCATCATCAATCTCATGAGAGTGGGCCAAACATGCCTCCAAAGGATCAGAATAGAATGCTAAGGGGGATGTATTTTCCACAAATGATTCAATTAGATTTATTTCGTAGACTTCGTCATCAACTTCCCGTGGTTGTTTGCATAAATCAAATATATTCAGCTCGAGTGTCATATTTCCAAAGGACATTTGTAAAAGCCCGTTTTTACAATTGATAATCGCATTTGAAGTAGCTAGAAAAGGGCGGCCAAGTATGACGAGAATTTGAGCACTGGTACCTATCACGGGATGTGTATCCAAGACAATAAAGTCCACTGGGTAGTAGAATTTATCAACTTGGACCAAGACATCCCCAGTCACTCCCCTCGGTATCTGAATAGATCTATCAGGAAGTTGGAGTGTGGTTTTGGTGGGTTTCAATTCACCTAACCCAAGTTGTTCATAGACTGAGTATGGGATGAGGTTAACACTTGCCCCTAAATCGAGTAAGGCTTGTTTGATCCGGTAGTCACATATGATGCATGAGATGGTTGGACTACCCGGATCCTTGTATTTTAGGGCACCTCTTGTTTGATAACGCTCAAATTCTTAGTCAAAAGTACTTTGTTGTGAACATTGTGTTTCCTTTTGACTGTACACAAATCCTTTAGAAATTTGGCATAGGATGGTATTTGTTTTATAGCATCCAACAACGGAATGTTGATCTTCACTTGCTTAAAAACTTCTAAAATTTTCAGGTTTTTGTCTAAAGGTTTGAGTGAAATCAACCTTTGGGGAAACGGGGTAATGGCTTGTATTGCCTTTCCGGTTCTTTCTCATGTGGAGTGTTGTTCAGGCTATCATCCTCTTTGGAAATTTTCGGATCATTAGGCTTTGGGGCCTTCACCGGATTAGACTTATCGATTGTTTTTCCATTCCTCAAGGTCGTGATAGCTTGAACATGCTCTATATGTTGGGAGAACGAGCTTGGGTCTTGTATCTCAAATTGGGTTCTTGGGTTAGGGAGAGGTTGGGCAGGAAGTGTGCCTTTCTCCCTAACACTGAGATGAGATTCAACTCTAGCCATTGAGGTTTTCAAGTCATTAATGGCTTGAGATGAATTTTGATTGAATTTCAGTTGCTCTTGCATGAACCCATCAATTTTCAGAGAATTAGTCTTGTTATATTCAGTTTGAATCGATACGAATGCACCCAACATCTCCTTTAGCGTAGCTTTTGGTGTGATTAATAGGGATGGACCTAGTAAAGGTTGAGATTGGGGGGTGTTGTTTGCATTCACAGTTGGTCCATTCCTCCAACTGAAGTTGGGACAATGGTTCTTCCAACTAGAGTTATACTATTTGAATTTGGAGCACTAAATGGCCGTTGATAACTGTTTATGGCATTTGATTGTTCTTGTAAGATTTCCTGGAATGCAGAAATTGTGGGACAATCCTGTGTTGCATGTTGATTCCCGGCACAAATTTCACAAACAATTTCAACGTCCTTTGAGTTAATCGTCTTTCATTTCTTCAATTCCATGGCCTCGACTTTTCTTGTGAGGCCAGTCACACGTGCACTTATGTTATCTTCTTCTGAGATGACATAAATTCTTCCTTTTTCTTTTGTTGGCTTGTCTTGGAATTTGTTGGTTTAGATGTATCCCAAGACTGTGCATTCTCGGCCAATTCATCAAAATAATCCTATGCTTCTTCGGCTTACTTATTCATGAATTCTCCATTACACATCATCTCTATAAATTGGCGCATGGGTGAAGTCAATTCTTCATAAAAAAAACTTATTACCCGTCAAATTTCGTAGCCATGATGTGGGCATGCATTTAACAAGTCCTTGAACCTCTCCCAACATTAGAAGAAGGTCTCATCCTTTTTTTTAGCAAAATTCATGATAAGGCGCCTCAACATGATCGTTTTGTGAGTAGGGAAGAACTTTTTAATGAACTCCCTAGTCATCTCAGTCCATGTGCCAATTGATCTTGGCCTTAATGTATGAAGCCAAGCCTTAGCTTTCTCTTTAAGGAAAAAAGAATATAATTTAAGTCTCACTACATCATCGGTTATATTTACAAAGTGCATTATGGTTATCACCTCATCAAATTCCTTAAGATGTTGATAGGCACTTTCACTGTCTAGTCCATGGAATTTAGAAAGGAGTTGGATTACTCTCGGTTTAAGATCTATGTTCCCTGCATTATGTGGAAAAACTATGCATGAGGGAGTGCTCGCTCTTGCAGGTTGCAAGTAATCACGTAGTGTTCTAAGTCGGGGAACATTCTTAACCTCATTCTCTCCCGTTTCAGTTTGGCCCAGATTTTGATTGGCCATAGGGTTGGGTTGATTTCCAGCCATAATTTCAGACAAAATTGGAGAGTCTAAATGTTTCTTAGCATATGGTTCCCTATCAATCCCTTCAACAATTCCCCCTTCAGTAATGAGTCGGTTATTAAAATCCTAAACCCAATGTGGCATGCAAATCTCAGAAAAATAAAAGAAAAAGGGTTAGAAAAACCTGATTTGAAGTGACTACTTCGACTCCTAGATTTCCTGTAAAAATAAAACAAAGCAAACAAACTAAGTTAGTAAAGGACTCCTAAAAATCTCAAATAGAAACTGTTTTCAGAAATTTTGTGAAAAACCGTCAAATTCCCCGGCAACAGCGCTAGAAACTTGTTCGCTTCCCCAAGTGTAGGGTCTGTAAGACCGAGGTCAATCCACATGGACTTGTGTAGGAACTCACAAAACACTTCCAATGGTTTCTAATTGAGAACTAACTAAACATGCTTTTTATAATTGAATGTAGATAACAATTTCTAACTAAAAGAGAAAGTAAACAATGTAAAAGTGTTAGTACACGTTATTTTGTCAATTGTCGTGCCATCTGGTCGCGTCCTGTCTTGTGAGCCCCGGTCGAAGAATTAAAGCTCAAAACTTGAAGTTTGTGCTACCTCCCTTGCTCAAGCTCAAGCAGAAACAAGATCTCAAGTAAGTTGCATATAGATCGACCTTAGGAAACCCAAAACATCAATGAATGGCATAATTATCAACCTATCTCAACCCATTCCTTCTCAACCCTATAGCTCAAGTTGATCAGACTTGATTCTCCATGGCAAGGTGCCAATATCATGATTGAAAGCATTGTCCAATCATTGGACTCCATGCACCGTCACTTCATGCTGAATATTCAGCTGCGATGCCAAGGACATATGGTTGTCGACCAGTCTGGACTAGTCAGACAGAACCTTAAAGTGTACTGCTGCTGACTTGAACAACTTCCAAGGCAGCCGACCGGTCATGACCGGTCGGGCTGACCCTTCCGCTATGTCCAGCAGCCTCTTCTTGAAAATTCAGCCTTGCTGAACAGGCAGCCGACCGGTCTTGACTGGTAGGTCCATGTTCGCTTCCCCAAGTGTAGGGTTGCGATGTAGTAATAAATCTCGGTAAGACCGAGGTCGATCCACAGGGAAAGAAGTAAACAATTCCAACTACTCTAATAACTAGAATCTAAGAAGTTTAAGAATGTAGTTTTTCACATGAAATAGGAAAATCTGAAATTAAGAAGAACTAGAGCATCAAGGATCCACTTGTAGTAGTCCAATGCCAATCTATTCATCCAAGTACAACACAATTAGAATCAAAGTCCTATCTCTCATCTAATTGGAAGATATAACATTTAAGCACAACAATCCCACTTAAATCTGGAAATCAGATTTCTAGTTCTAATGAAGCACATAGAACTTGAACTTGTAGCCTTCGGAGTAACAGCCATGCCTATGGACTATGGCATGCTCAAGGGTTACTACAATTCGAATTCAAACAACCCAATCATGGTAATCTTAGAGAATTGCAAGGAACTCATGTCCGGAGCACACAAACTCTCACAAAACTTCTAAAAAACCAGACTTTATTCAAACTAGAACTTCAAAATCCAAAATTAAGAAAAGGGTACTTGAAATAAAAGAATTAAAGCATTGGAACCAACTACAAATTTCACCTCTAGCTTTAGCTAAGAGGTTAGCTAAGGAAAAGCATATTAAAACTAGAACTAGAACTAAGAAAAGGAAGAAAAACTAGCTGGAAGAGGCTAGGTAGCCTCCTGGGACTTGAACTCCTTGCTTCCCACGTCCTTGGTTGATTTGGAATAGAAGAGAGCACCTCCTTTTATAGTGCAGCAATAGTACAGCAACATAGCAGAATTTGTTTCGCCTGGTACGGCTTAACCAATGGTCAGATTGCCTTAAAATTTGGTTTGTAGCTTCCTTGTAATGTGATCTTCCAAATAGATGATTTAGATTTCCAAGATTATTCTCTGAATGGGCCCACCAATCACATCACCGACCCCCTCTCAAAATCGCGCACTTTGGGTACCTTCAGAACCAGTCATCTTGCTTTCAACGCTCCGGAGTGTACAGATGTCAGATTGATCCCAAATTTTGAACATTGGTAGAAAACTTCATCCTCTACATGATAGACGGATTAGATTGTCCAAAACAATCCCAGAATATGGTCCGAAAATTAGAACACTTCAGGCTTTTATAAACTCTGCGTAGTTGGATCTTTCTGGATGGTCCATCTTTCTTCAACCGGTACGATCAAACCACACATCCTTTTGATCTGAAACTTTTGTGGTTATTCATATATGAATGTGTTCTAAAATATGGTCAAAGTAGATTCTTCATATCATCAATGATGGGTCACCTGGACCGGCCCAGAGTGGAACAGCGAAATCTGAAACTTTCTGGATAGTTCGTATTGTTTTGGCCACCACGATCAATCCGTATCTCCGATCGACACGAAACCACTTGGGTTAGTTCGGCGTCGAGCTCCTCTTCGACATGGATGTGTTGGATTTTCAAATATCATCAAGATGGCTTCAAAAAAGTGGTTCAAAAAACTAGAAACGGGAATGGCCTGCTGTATGCAATCTGGAAGTTGAACTTTGCATGGCCGACTGGTCACGACCGGTCGGACAGGGCTGGCCGACCGGTCATGACCGGTCGGACAAAGCTGGCCTTGCTCCAGGGAGTGCATCCGACCGGTCATGACCGGTCGGGCCTTCTTGGCCGACCGGTCTTGACCGGTCGGACCCAGTTTTGCTTGTTTTTCTTCTTTCTTTTCTTCTCTCCTTCCTCTCTCTTTGCTTTCTTCTTTCTTTGGTCCACCTTGGGCCTTCATCAAAGGCTCCAAATGGCCCCTTTTTGGTCTCTAATTGAGTGAAGTCCGCTCTCATCCCTACAATCACAAAACATGCATTAGATGGGCCTTTTAATCATGAAAACCATGCATACCATGTCATGTAGTGGGCAATGCAACGTATAAATTGGAGGTTCAACAGTCCAGCAAAACAAAAATGTCAAGCAGCTGTGCTGCATTGGCCTGGCAAGACAGCCGACCAGTCTTGACCGGTCGGACAGGCACAACACATGTCCAGCAACTGTGCTGCATTGGCCTGGCAAGATAGCCAACTAGTCTTGACCGGTCGGTCAGCTCCAAAGCAAGTTCCAACAGCTGGCTTTTGACTGACCTATCCGACCGGTAGGGTTTCTCTCTGACAAGTCGGATATGGTCGTTTTAGATCCGTTAGGGCCATCATTTGGGGCTCTATAAAGCCATATCTCAGGGTCTTTCAAGATAGGCATTCAACACCCATCAAGAGCCAAGTGAGAGAGCTTTTACTCACTCCTTCCTACCCTCCTTGCTCTTAACTCCCTTGAGTTCATCATTCAAACCTAGCCATTAATGGCTTATCATTGAGTATTCAAAGCTCGGTTTGAAGTATGAACTCAAGATTTGCATTCATGGTTGACCTACCTTCAAAATATCATCATGACGTCTTTTACAGCCATTGAATGCTGAAGTTTGGTAGTTCCTTCATAACCATTGCATTAAATAGGCAAGAGGAACTTGACCATCTCTCTCCCAACTACCCGGCATAATCTTACACATATCATTTGCATTGGTAGCTGATCTTGGGAGCACAAAGAGAAGCTGAAGCACATGGAGCTGAAGCTACTCATCAAAGGCATCGAATCGGGGCTCAATCGTCTAGGTATGTCTAGTATTTGAGAGTCCATTTATTAAGTTATTATTCCCTGGATTGGAAAACTCTGGCGGGAGTGTACGTGGCCGTCCTTGGATTAGGATTGGTGAGAGTATGAGATCCAAACTCGTCAAGTCCCTGATTTGGGCCATCGGCGGATGGTAAACACAGTCCTAGAACATAAGATATTAAGGTTGATGGTTAACCTGATTTAAAACCACAACTATAGTGAAATTCGGTGTTCTCATAGGTTGAGATCTTGAACCGAGAGTGGAGTAGGGAAACCGAACCACTATATATCGCTGTACATTATGAGATTGAATGATTGCTATGTGTTGAACTTATGAAATAGTTTAGTCAATCATGAATGCTAACTGTTTGATAAAATGCCAATGATAGTATTTCTTGCAAATTGAACATGTATTTGCCTTGAATGTTATTGTGATAATCATGGTTGGTGTAATCGATTTGATCTATCTTTAAATTGTAATTAGAAATTCAAAAAGTCCTATTCACCCCCCTCTAGGACATTAGGCATATCTCCAAGTATCTCTACAAGCGGTAAAACTGCAATTTCAATTGGTATCAGAATGGGTTCCTCCGCACAGGTTTAAAAACCCGGAGTAAAATCCTAAGAGAACTTGAAAATATGTCTAGAGAGGACTCCACATCCGTTATTAAGCCTCCCTTCTTTGATGGTTCAAACTATCCATATTGGAAAGCCCGAATACGCATCTTTTTAGAATCCATCGATTCTGACGTAAGGGACATGGTTGATATTGGACATAAACCACTAATAGATATTATAAGTAAGGAAGGTGAACCGGATGTCCTCAGGCTAAGAGAGAAGGCTATGTGGACAGATTATGATAAAGCTCAACGTGTTCATAATGCTAAAGGCCTGAATGCTATTTTTTTTTCAGTGTCTAAAGATGAATTTGGTCGCATTCAAAATTGCCTAACCAGTAAGCAAGCTTGGGATATTCTTGAAGTTACACGCGAAGGAACAAGCGTTGTTAAACGCTCAAAACTTCAGCACCTCACTACACAATTTGAAAATATAAGAATGGAGGAGCATGAAACATTTATGGACTTCTTCACCAGATTGAATAAAATCACAAATGACATGTGTAGTTTAGGGGAACCCGTTTCAAAAAATAGACTATGTAGGAAAATTTTGAGATCCTTACCGGAACGATTCTCTACCAAAGTTATTACTTTAGAGGAATGTCGGGACCTAGATACCATGAAGGTTGAAGAATTGCTAGGGTCCCTTCAAACCCATGAGTTATACTTCAAAACTACATCTAAATCCAAAGGTACTGCATTGAAATCCTCTCATATGAAACGAGACTCTGAACATGAAAGTGAAAAAGATCTAGATGTGGAAGAAATGACACTTATGGCTATGAAATTTCGAAAATTCTTCAAAACTAGAGGAAATACTTCTAAAAGGAAACCCTATCAGAAGGGAAAACCTTTTGACTCTAAGAAAAACAAAGGTAATTTTTTTAAGAAGTCAAAAGATCCTTAATGTTACAAGTGTAGAGGATTTGGTCACATTGCCTCTGAGTGCACCGATAAAAAGGCCCAGAAACGGATGATACTAAAGAATCTGAATCAGAATCAAACACATCCCAAAGTGATGAGGATCAAGGCTCAATCAAAATTTTAATGGCTTCCATCACTGAAGTTGTGCCTCAAGTTGAGCTCATTGCAAAAATCACCGGAGACATTGATGATCATGAATCCTCTAACACTGAAAATGATTCTTTAAGTGATGATGAGGATGAGGATGAAGACCTTCAGGAGGTATATAACCAACTATACATTGAAAATATGAATACCATTAAAAAGTTGGGCCAAATGAAGGTTGAAAATGATAAATTGACAAAGAGTCTTGACGGATTAGAAATTGAGAATCAAAAGATGGGACAAGATCTAGAAGAACTGAAAAAGAAGAATGATGAGATTGAATAAGATAGGAAAAATTTATGAGTGATGAATCTCTAGATAAGCATGCTAAACTTGAGAAAGAACTCAAAGAGGCAAACACTGAAATTGATCGTCTTAAATGTCAAGTTGTTGACTCTAGAAGACGTTTCACCCAAGGAGAAGAAAACCTTGAAAAACTCTTGGGTATTGCAAGATCACCGGTGGACAGAAGAGGTTTGGGCTATGACAGTCACACTTCAAAAACTACCTCCGTCCTACCGATGGTAAGAAAAGATCATGGTGCATCAGGGAGTAAAACTAAAGCATCTCCTGTTTGCCATGCTTGTGGTGACATTAGCCACCTAAAATTTGAATGCATGGCTTTTAAAAATCCAGTCAGAAAATTGAAAGGAAAATTTGTATTGACCGGGAAAAATGTGCAATCTAAATTGAATTCTCCTATGCATACTTCAACAAAACGAGGAAACATGAGAAAGAATTATCTTACACTTCTTAGGAAGGATAAGAGAATGGATAAACTGTTGGAGCAAGTCAAAATGTTGAATTTGAAAACTACTATTCTCTTACGTGAAAAAGAAAAATCTGCTTCTCCCAAGAAAATTAGAGAATCACACTATAAGAATAACACTCATAAAAGGACAACAACTCAATGGGTAGTTAAGAACAAATGTTTGGTCATTCATACTGCCTTAAAAGCTGGGAATAACCCTAGATGGTACTTGGATAGTGGTTGCTCTAGACACATGACAGGTGATAGATTTCAATTTTGTGTATATGACGAATTCGATGGTGGGTCTGTCACATTTGGTGATGGGAGCATGGCTAAAATCATTGGTAAAGGAACCATCACTGGGCCAGGACTGCCCGAAATGAAAAATGTGCTTTATGTTGATGGTCTTAAACACAATGTTCTGAGTATGTCATAAATTTGTGATGATGAGCACTTAGTAAGTTTCTCCAAAGATAAGTTCAAGATCTGGAACTCCACAGGAAAATTAATCATGAAAGGTCTACGCACAGGAGACAATTGCCATGTCATTGAAAATCATAACAATCCAAGCTCCCCCACCATGTGTCACATGACCATTAAGGATGAAATAGAACTATGGCACCATCGACTCGATCATGTTCATTATAGAAATCTATCTAAATTGAGTCAGAAAAAATTGGTGAGGGGATTGCCTAAGATAGGCAAAAGACCTAAAGCTGTGTGCATCACTTGTCAAAAGGGTAAACAAATCAAGGTTACACACAAGAGGAACTCTATTCTGGTTACATCAAAACCTTTTGAACTACTACACATGGACTTAGTTGGTCCTACCAGGGTTCTCAGCCAAGGTGGAAAATGATACTTCTTTGTAGTCGTTGATGATTACTCTAGATTCACATGGGTCGCCTTCCTAAGAGATAAATCTGACATTTTTTTAAGAATTCTAGAAATTAGTAAAGCGACTTCATAATGAGAAAGGATACATAGCAACAAGAATCAGGAGTGATCACAGCGGTGAATTTGAAGATCATCGTTTGAAAGATCTATGTGATGAATTGGGAATTCGTCATGAGTTTTTAGCACCCAAAACACCTCAACAAAATGGGGTTGCTAAAAGAAAAAATCAGGTGTTATTGGATATGGCCACAGCTATGCTTAATAATAAGAATCTTGCAAAAAAATTGTGGGTTGAAGCAGTAAACACTACCTGCTATATTATAAATCGAGTTTATTTGAGGGCAGGTCTAAACAAAACTGCTTATGAACTATGGTGTGGAAAAACATCAATTGTAAAATATTTTAAGGTCTTTGGTAGCAGATGTTATATTTTAAGAAACCGTGAAAACTTGAGAAAGTTTGACTCCAAGAGTGATGAGGGTATCTTCTTAGGCTACTCATTAAATAGTATAGCCTTCCGTGTCTACAACATTCGAACCTCATCTGTTCAAGAGTCAATCAATGTGACCGTAGATGATCAATTGGATGACTCAGTGTCTCCAACTGATGAAGAAGAAGATGAGGGTATATGTGAGATAGGCAAATCTGATAAACAACCCTCATCTCCAAATGTCACCACTACTCCTAGTGATATATGTTCGCTCTCCTCAAGTGCAAGGTTGCGATGTAATAATAATTCTTGATAAGACCAAGGTCGATCCACAGGGAATTAGGTAAACCAATTCAAGTCGTTCCAACAACTTCAAAAATCAATTAAATAAGAAATTCAATTTCATAAACTAACTTAAAACAGTAAAGTTGTAAAAATGTGTAATTAACGGAATTAAGGCTTTCAAGGATCCACTTGTGATAGCCCTCATGTGAATTCATTCATCCAAGCATAACGCAACTAGAATTGAAGTTCTATCTCTCTTCTAGTTGGAAGATATAACATTAAAACACAACAATCCCCACTCAAGTGGAATAATAAGATTCTAGTTCCAATGAGGCATGTAGAAGTCAAATATGTAGCCTTCGAAGTAACGACCATGCCAATGGACTATAGCACCCTCTAGGGTTACTACAATTTGAATCTAAGCAATCCAAACATTGTTCGCTCTCCTCAAGTGTAAGGCTGCGATGTAGTAATAAAACTCGGTAAGACCGAGGTCAATCCACAGGGAATTGGAAAACAGATTCCAAACTATTCCAGCAACTCAGTTTGCAATAGGTAAGGGATTCAATTAGAATAATTATGTTAAAATAATAACTTAATGAAAACAGTAATTTAAAGGCACTAAGGCATTCAAGGATCCACTTGTAGCAATCCCATGTCAATCCAATTAATCCAAGCAAGATACGCAACTATATTTGAAGTCCTATCTCTCATCTAGTTGGAAAATAAAGCATTAAACACATTCAATCCCATTCAAGTTGAACTTCCAAGTTCTAGTCCCATTCAATTAACGTAGAATTCAAAATCATAGCCTTCGGAGTAACAGCCATGCCTATGGACTATGGCCTGCTCAAGGATTACTATAATTCGAATCTAAACAAGCACAATATGATAATCTCAGAGAATTGCAAGGAATCCATGTCCGAAGCATATGAACTCTCATAAAACTTCTCAAACTATCAACTTGAAGAACTAGAATAAATAAAAATCCAAACTTGAATTGAAAGTACTTGAATTAACTGAATCAAATCATGAAATTAGCTACAAGCTTCACCTCTCAGCCTTAGCTGAGAGATTCTAGCTGAGCATTGTCATACTACAACTAGAATTCATGAAAAAGCTAGAAAACATAGAAAAATCGGAGATTGGAGGGTTGCAGACGTTCCACGACGGCTTCCTTCCTCTCCCACGACGTCCCTTAGCTTCTATGATACCCTAAGAAGAGCCCCTAGGTGTCCTTTTATAGTGAGGACGCTCGGTTGCGTCAGAATCTTCCAGAAACTGCGTATGGTTTACACAGTGCACAGTGTTTTTCGGAGCAGAAATAGAAACTACCTAATTTTCTTCATGGCCAATCGGTCGGGCGACCGGTTAGACTGGTCTGGCTGACCGGTTACGACCAGTCGGATCTACCTTGTAATTAGTCCAGCAAGCACACAGGAGAGGACGACCTATTGGCCGACCGATCAAGACCGGTCGGACCAAACTGGTCTTATTCCAACGAGCTCAGCAGAAGGCACCGACCGGTTGGCCGACCGGTCAAGACCGGTCGGACCAACTGGTCCTTCTTCCAGTAGTTTCCAAAGGTGTAGCCGACCGATCGGACGACCGGTCGGACTTGCTGTTCTTCTTCTTTTTCTTCAACTTTCTTTTCTCCTTGCTTTCTTCTTTCTTTGCTCCTTTTTCAATCTTCATCCCATGCATCTAAATGTATGCTTTTGATCCCCAATTTGGTGAAGTCTGCTCTCATCCCTACAATCACAAAACATACGTTAGATGGGTCTTTTAAACATGAAAACCATGCATATAATGTGATGTAGTGGCTTATTCAATGTATAAATTGGAGGTTCAACACACCACCCAACCAGCTTTTTACTAGTCCCGAGCAAAACATGCGTGAAACAAGTTCGAACCTCCAAAACCTAACTCTCCTTCAAAAACTATGTTTCTATCTATTCCAAGACATACAAGTATAAATTTTGGAGAAATTAGGTGATGGAAGTTGAAACCTTAAACCCTCAAAGCATAATAAGTGTCTACATGAAATTCCCGCTGATTGATTAATAAATAGAAGAACTCGAACAACTTCAGCCTAGTGTGCATAGTGAAAGTTCATCTTATGAGTTTCTGGGTTTATCTTCTTCATAGATTGACTCAACTATAGATCTCAAGGTGTATAGAGCAACAACAAGCCTATGATAGGAATTTGTCTTACCGTCCTTCCGACGGCTTTCACACTACGTCCCATTTTCGGCTTTGGTTACGGGTAGACCATCCCCCGGTTGGTAATAGGTAGCCCTTTTCGGAATTTTCCACCATTTTTCCATCATTCCCAATTTCATCCTTCCTTTTCTTTTAAATCAAATAGGATTTTTAAAAATCCATATCTTTCATTATTTTCCCATGGACAAGGATGGACAAAGTACCCCGGCTTGGTTTTTCAACACCTTTAAATCAAAGTCCAGCTAATCCACAAATCGCATAATCCTTCCAACCTATTAGAATCGTGTAATGTGAACTAGGTGTAAAGGTGTTCAAATGTTCTATCAATCACAACAATAGGAGAATTCACATATAAAACCATTATGTTCAGAGAAATTCAAGACTTACAACATCACACACTTCGTATATCCTCTTCTTATACTGATATTATCTCAAATGCATAGAAATAAGGTTTCTAAAGGAGTTTTGAGATTTGAGAAAATTTGAAAAAATTTGCACATATGATGCTCGAAAGGTTGCAACATGCTAGACGAGGAATCTCATCTCACCCCCCAACCAAATCTTGCATTGTCCTCAATGTGAAAAGATATGCAATGTAGCATGAATATGAGAGTAATGGTAAAATATATGAGAGTGAGATTCCTCATGGAAGAGCGATCATGGAAGTCAACAACCCAACAACTAAAGCGACTAACACGGTAAAACTAAATAAAACTAAACCTACCTACGCTATACCTCTGTCAGACTAGGAGATCAATCATCCTGATACACAGGATCATTCAGAGTGATGGACATGTCCTTTGAATCAAATTTCTCAACAAATGGTTTAAGGCGTTGTCCATTAACTTTAAAGCAGTTACCATTCGCTGCATTCTCAATCTCAATAGCCCCATGAGAAAAAACTTCTTTGACAATATATGGGTCGGTCCATCGAGATCATAATTTTCCCGGAAAAAGATGAAGTCGGGAATTGTACAAGAGCACTTTCTGTCCTTCATAGAAAGATTTCCTGAAGATGTGCTTGTCATGAAAGACCTTCATCTTACTCTTGTATATTCTCGAGTTCTCATATGCATTGTTCCGGATCTTATCAAGCTCATTTAATTGAAGTTTGCGAAGCGAGCTAGCCTTGTCAATGTCAAAATTTAAAGCCCAAATTGCCCAATAGGCTTTGTGTTCTATCTCCACAGGCAAGTGGCAAGCTTTCTCATAGACAAGTCTATAAGGGGACATTCCAATGTGTGTCTTGTAAGCGGTACGATGAGCCCACAGTGCATCATCTAATCTTAGGGACTAATCCTTGCGATTCGGCCTCACCGTCTTTTCCAAAATCTATTTGATTTCCCTATTGGAAATTTCAGCCTGCCCACTTGTCTGTGGGTGGTATGGGGTGCTCACTTTATGCCTAACACCGTATTTCTTCATTAAAGCTTCAAAAGGTCTGTTGCAAAAGTGAGAACCACCATCACTAATGATGGCTCGAGGCGTCCCAAATCTAGAAAGTATGTTTTCTTTGAGGAACTTGAGAACCGTGAGATGATCGTTGGTTCTACATGGGATAGCCTCTATCCATTTGGACACATAGTCTACGGCAAGCAATATATAGACATGTCCAAATGATGATGGGAATGGTCCCATGAAATCGATGCCCCAACAGTCAAAGACTTCAAGATATTGAATTGGGGTGAGAGGCATCATATTTTGACGGGATAATCCTCCTAACTTTTGGCAACGCTCGCATGCTTTGTAAAACTCATGGGTGTCCTTAAATAGCGTGGGCCAATAAAAACCACACTGTAGAATTTTTGCGGTGGTTTTCTTGGCGAAAAAATGACCCCCACATGCTTGATCATGACAAAAGGAGATGACGGAATTATGTTCTTCATCAGGGACACATCTCCTTATAATTTGGTCTGGGCAATTTTTAAACAGTAAAGGTTCATCCCAGAAAAATCTGCGCACTTCCCTTAAAAATTTACGTTTGTCCTGCGCAGTCCAAAGAATCGGCATCGCACCTGTAGAAAGATAATTGGCTATGTCAGCGTTCCATGATGGATGCATACTAACAAAGAGTTGCTCATCAGGGAATGAGTCCTCAATAGGTGACTCATTAATGGAACTAGGTAGGACTAGGCGAGATAGATGATCCGCCACCATATTTTCTACTCCCTTCTTATCCTTGATTTTCAAATCGAATTCTTGAAGGAGTAGGATTCATCTAAGCAGACGGGGCTTGTCATCCTTCTTAGAAAGAAGGTGTTTCAGCGCCGCATGATCTGTGTAAACGATAACCTTGGATCCTATTAAGTAAGGCCTGAATTTGTCTAAGGCAAAGATGGCGGCTATGAGCTCTTTCTCTGTAGTCAAATAATTAACTTGGGCGGGATTCAAGGTCCTACTTGCGTAGTAGATAACATGGGGCTTCTTGTCCTTCTTTTGGCCTAACACCGCCCTAATAGCATAATCGCTCGCGTCGCACATCAACTCAAAAGGTATGGACCAATCCGGTGGTTGCATGATAGGAGCGGTTGTCAACATGTCTTTTAGCTTTGAAAAAGCTAATTGACATTTGGCACTCCACTCAAATTGGTTCTCCTTTTGTAGAAGGTTACATAAAGGCCTTGAGATATGGCTAAAATCCTTTATGAATCTTCTATAGAAACTGGCGTGTCCAAGGAAGGACCTCACATCGCGTATGCTTTTGGGTAGTGGTAGATTGGAAATTATGTCAATTTTTGCCCGGTCTACCTCTATTCCATTGGACGAGATTATATGTCCAAGGACTATTCCTCTATGTACCATGAAATGACACTTTTTCCAGTTTAAAATGAGGTTCTTCTCCTCACACCTCCTCAAGACCAACTTCAAGTGATTGAGGCACTCGTCAAAAGTACAACCAAAAACAGAAAAGTCATCCATGAATACCTTGAGAAACTCTCCCACCATGTCTAAGAAAATACTCAACATGCATCGTTGGAATGTGGCGGGTGCATTACATAGCCCGAATGACATTCTTCGGTATGCGAAGGTACCAAACGGGCATGTAAAATGTGGTTTTCTCTTGGTCCTTTGGGGCTATCTCCATTTGGTTGTATCCAGAATAACCATCTAGGAAGCAATAATAGGAATGACCAGCTAATCTCTCCAAAATTTGATCCATGAATGGGAGAGGAAAGTGATCCTTCCTACTAACCATGTTGAGCTTCCGGTAATCAATACACATACGCCAACCGGTGGTTACTCTAGTCGGTATAAGCTCGTTGTTGGCATTTTCTATGATGGTAATACCGGATTTCTTGGGGACAACTTGGGTAGGACTCACCCATTGGCTATCTGAGATGGGGTAGATGATACCCACATCTAATAGCTTTAACACCTCGGCTTTGACAACCTCCATCATGTTTGGATTTAGCCTTCTTTGAGGTTGTCTAGTCATTTTTGCATTTTCTTCGAGGTGTATATGGTGAGTACAAACTGAAGAATCTATCCCTTTGAGATCCACAATTGTCCAACCTATGGCTCCCCTATGTTTTTTGAGTAACTCAATCAACTTGAGCTCTTGGTCTTTCCTTAGATGAGAGGCAATAACAACTGGAAAAGTTTCCTCTTGACCCAAATATACATATTTAAGCTCGGATGGCAATGGTTTAAGGTCAAGCTTCGGTGGTTTGATGTTAGACGGTAGAGGCCTTGATGTGGTTGGTGGCAATTTTTCAAAATGGGGCCTCCACCGGCTAGTACCAACTATCGGTCTCTCTACATTCAATGCTTGCACAATTTCACTAATTATGGGGTCTTTGTAATCCACGAAATGTGCCAAGCATGTCTCCAAGCTTTCTAGTGGTTCAAGTTGGAGGAGTTCTTCTTCTTCAAGAGATTTGAGCATGTTTACCTCAAAGAACTCGTCATCGTCAACATCCCTATGTCTTTTACCCAAGTGGACCATATTCACCTCTAATGTCATGTTCCCAAAGGACAATTGCATCACTCCATTCCGACAATTGATGATTACGTTTGACGTAGTAAGAAATGGGCGGCCTAAGATCACTGGTATTTGAGTGCTAGCATCTAAAACCGGTTGTGTGTCCAAGACGATAAAATCTACCGGGAGGTAGAATTTGTCAACTTGGACTAGAACATCTTCAACTATCCCCCTCGGTACACAGATAGATCTATTAGCGAGTTGCAACGTGGTTTTGGTGGGTTTTAACTCACCAAGACCCAATTGCTCATATACCGAGTATGGGATCAAGCTTACGCTTGCCCCCAAATCTAGCAATGCACGCTCAATCCGCTAGTCTCCAATGATACATGAGATTGTGGGACTACCGGGATCGTTGAATTTTGAGGGGGTCTTTTGAGTGAGAATGGTACGCACTTGCTCATTTAAGAAGGCCTTTTACTGCACGTTATATTTGCGTTTAGTTGTGCATAGGTCCTTTAGAAACTTGACTTGTCTGAAAATCTCTAGAATATCATGAGAGTTTGGAAGAGATTTTGGGGCAACCAATCTCGAAGGGAATGGTGCTATGGGCTTATAGATGCGTTCCTTTTCTTGTAGAGCTAAGTTAGATCCGTCCTCATCCTCCGAATTTACCGGATCATTAGGCTTATCGGCCTTCACCAGAATAGATTTGTCGATTTGTTTACCACTTCTAAGAGTAGTGACAGATTTGGCTTGCTCCATATGTTGGTTGAAGGGATCAGGAACGCTTACTTCATGTACTTGTTTTGGATTGGGCTGAGGTTGGGTCGGAAAATTCCCTTCCCTAGCATTCGAGCGTCCCTTAATCTCATCAACCGAGACTTTAAGCTCTTGGAACATTTGCTGATTTGTTTGATTAATTTGCGTTTGCCCTTGTATGAACGCTTTCAAGGTATCCTCCATTGAGAATTGAGGTGGGGCCATATTTTGCATGGGTGGCCCTCCTTGAGAGTTGGTAGGATTGCCCATGAGAGCATTCTTCCAACTGAAATTTGGGTGGTTCTTCCAATTAGTATTGTATGTATTACCCACCGGTCCATTGAAAGGCCGTTGATACCCATATGTGGCATTCGCATGTTCATGTAACACCTCTTGAAATGCAGGAATTGTGGGACAATCTTACGTAGCGTGTAAATCAGTGTAACAAATCCCACATATGGTCTCAATAGCTTCATTGGACTTTGGAACTCCACTTTTACTAAGTTCCATGGCCTCGATCTTCCTTGTGAGGTTGGCTATCCTTGCATTCACGTCGTCTTCCTCCTTGAGGATATAGATCCCTCCTTTCTCTTTCTCTTGAGTAGGCTTGGGGTTGTTGTGTTTATCTGAGGTATCCCAAGATTGGGCATGTTCAGCCAACATGTCCAAGTAACTCTAAGCCTCATCTGGATTTTTGCTCATAAACTCGCCATTGCACATCATCTCTACAAGTTGGCGCATATTGGAACTTAATCCATCGTTGAAAAAGTTTATAATTCGCCAACTCTCATAGCCATGATGTGGGCAAACAAGTAGGAGGTCCTTAAATCTCTCCCAACATTGGAAGAAAGATTCACCCTCTTTAGCCGAAAAATTCATTATGGCTCTTCGAAGGGTGTTCGTTTTATGAGCCGGGAAGAACTTTTTCAAGAATTTTCGGGTCATCTCATTTCATGACCCAATTGAATGTGGTCTAAGAGAGTGAAGCCAATTTTTGGCTCTTTCTTTCAATGAAAAGGGAAAGAGTTTAAGTTTAATGGTATCTTCTGAAACATTGGTGTATTGCAAGGTAGTCACCACTTCTTCGAATTCTTTCAAGTGCAGATATAGGCTGTCAGAGTCTAGCCCATGGAACTTTGGTATAAGTTGAATTACACCCGACTTTATGTCAATGTTTTCCCCGTTTGGTGGTAGAACCACACAAGAGGGTGTAATTACACGGGCTGGTTGTAGGTAATCCCGTAGTGATCTCATTGGAGGAACGTTGTGTACCTCATTCTCTCCTACTCCCTCTTAATTTGCATTTGTAGTTGGAGTAGGGGGGGGAGGATTTCTTAAAGGTGTTTGATCCATACTCCCCAAACTTTCACAATGTTCTTGGTAATTCCAAACTCGTCTATGGACTGACAATGGTCCAACTAAGCCACCTTTAGATTGGAGACAATTGGAGTGGTCAAGTTCCCAACAGGACATAAACCACTCAACTAAAAACTAAGCTATTCCTAAATCCTAGAAATCTGAAATTATTCTGGAAATTGAAAGATCTGCAAAAAGCTAAGTTAGAAGGATATTACCCAATGTGCTTGAACTAGAGAAGAAATCCTACAAAACAAACAAGTTTGATTAGTTCTAAGGAATCAGAAAAACCCTATCTAATTCTACTTCTACAGCCACTAAAACAATTTGAAAACCGTTATCTAAATTCCCCGACAACGGCGCCAAAAACTTGTTCGCTCGCCTCAAGTGTAAGGCTACGATGTAGTAATAAAACTCGGTAAGACCGAGGTCGATCCACAAGGAATTGAAAAACAGATTCCAAACTATTCCAGCAACTCAGTTTGCAACAAATAAGGGATTCAATTGAATAATTATGCTAAAACAATAACTTAATGAAAACAGTAATTTAAAGGCACTAAGGCATTCAAGGATCCACTTGTAGCAATCCCATGTCAATCCAATCAATCCAAGCAAGATACACAACTATATTTGAAGTCTTATCTCTCATCTAGTTGAAAAATAAAGCATTAAACACATTCAATCCCATTCAAGTTGAACTTCCAAGTTCTAGTCCCATTCAATTAACGTAGAATTCAAAATTATAGCCTTCGGAGTAACAGCCATGCCTATAGACTCTGGCCTGCTCAAGGATTACTATAATTCGAATCTAAACAAGCACAATATGATAATCTCAGAGAATTGCAAGGAATCCATGTCCGAAGCACATGAACTCTCATAAAACATCTCAAACTATCAATTTGAAGAACTAGAATAAATAAAAATCCAAACTTGAATTGAAAGTACTTGAATTAACTGAATCAAATCATGAAATTAGCTACAAGCTTCACCTCTCAGCCTTAGCTGAGAGATTCTAGCCGAGCATTGTCATACTACAACTAGAATTCATGAAAAAGCTAGAAAACATAGAAAAACCGTAGATTGGAGGGTTATAGACGCTCCACGACGGCTTCGTTCCTCTCCCACGACGTCCCTTGGCTTCTATGATACCCTAGGAAGAGCCCTCAGGCGCTCGGTTACGTCAGAATCTTCCAGAAACTGCGTACGGTTTACGCAGTGCGCAGTGTTTTTCGGAGCAGAAATAGAAACTGCCTAATTTTCTGCATGGCCGACCGGTCGGGCGACCGGTCGGACTGGTCTAGCCAACCGGTCATGACCGGTCGGATCTACCTTGTAATCAGTCCAGCAAGCACACAGGAGAGGACGACCTATTGGCCGACCGGGCAAGACCGGTCGGACCAAACTGGTCTTGTTCCAGTGAGCTCAGCAGAAGGCACCGACCAGTTGGCCGACTGGTCAAGACCGGTCGGACCAACTGGTCCTTCTTCCAGTAGTTTCCAAAGGTGTACCTGACCGATCGGACGACCGGTCGGACTTGCTGTTCTTCTTCTTTTTCTTCAACTTTCTTTTCTCCTTGCTTTCTTCTTTCTTTGCTCCTTTTTCAATCTTCATCCCATGCATCTAAATGTATTCTTTTGATCCCCAATTTGGTGAAGTCTGCTCTCATCCCCACAATCACAAAACATACCTTAGATGGGTCTTTTAAACATGAAAACTATGCATATAATGTGATGTAGTGGCCTATGCAATGTATAAATTGGAGGTTCAACAAACCTGATAATCTCAGAGAATTGCAAGGAACTCATGTCCGAAGCACATGAACTCTCATAAAAGCATCCAAAAATAGCAACTTTTATTCAAACTAGAACTTAAAAATCCAGCTTTAAAGCAAAGTACTTGAATTAGAACGAATCCAACATGATAACTAATCACAAGCTTCACCTCTTAGCCTTAGCTAAGAAGTTCTAGCCGAGCATTATCATGCTTCAACTAAAATTCAAAGAAAAACTAAATGAAAACATGAAAAATTAGAAGAAAAAAAAAACTCTAGTTGGAGGAGTTGCGGTCACTCCACGATGCTCTCCCTTGCTCCCCACGAACTTAGAACTCTTCTAGGATACCTTAGCAAGGATGCCAAGGTGTCCTTTTATAGGAAAAATCACGAACCGCCTTAGATTGCATAAAAACTTATGCAGTTACATCGGTCATCAGACGTTGGTCGGGCGCCTAGTCATGTTTTGGTCGGGCGCCCGACCGTGCTTTAATTCGGTCCAGCAGCTTTTGATGAAAATTCACTTGCCCGACCGTGCTTTAATTCGGTCCAGCAGCTTTTGATGAAAATTCACTTGAATATCAGGCACCCGACCAAGTGTTGGTCGGACGCCCGGTCAAGTCCAGAATTGTCCTGCAGGTTCAGTAGAATTCTCCCAATTTTGGGCACCCGACCATGTTTTAGTCGGGCGGCCGGTGGCCTTCTGTTATGAATGCTGAAATCCTCTTTTCTTCTGGCCGATCCAGATCTTTCTGATGCGGTTCTTCAGGGCTTCTTTTCAGTGTCTTCAATGTGGTTCCAAAGGACCCTTTTAGCAACAAATTCATGACTTCTCTCTTTCATTCCTACATACACAAAACAAGCATTAGATGGGTGTTTTAAGCATACAAAACATGTATGTAATTTGATGTAATGGGCTAGAAAATGTATAAAATGGAAGCTCAACACACCCCCCAACCAGCTTTTTGCTAGTCTCGACCAAAACATGCATGAAACAAGTTCAATCTTCCAAAGTCCAACTCTCCTTCGGAAACAATACTTCTATTCATTCCAAGACATACAAGTGCAAAAATTAGAGAAACTGGGTGATAGAGGTTGCAACCTTAAACTCTCAAAACATAAAAAGTGTTCATATAGAATTCCCGCTGATTGATTGATAGATAGAAGAACTTTGAACAAAATTCAACCTAATGTGCATAGTGATGGCTCATCTCATTAGTTTCCAGGATCATCTTCTTCCTAGATAAACTAAATTATGGATCTCAATGTGTATAGATCAACAACAATCCTATGAAAGGAAAATGCATTACCGTCCTTCCGACGGCTTTCACACTACATCCCATTTCCGACTTTGGTTACGGGTAGACCATCCCCCAAAATTTGAACACATATACAAGTGTAAAGTGTTCAAATTTTAACCATTATACAAATGTAAAAGTGTTTAAATTTTCTATCAATCACATAAATAGGGGAATTCATGTATAGAACCATTATGTTAAGAGTAGTTCAAGACTTGCAACATTCATCACTTCATATCTCCTTTTCTTATACTTGTATCATCTCGAATGCATAGAAATAAGGTTTTCTAAATGAGTCATCAATTTGAAAAAAATTGAAAAAGTTGCACATATGATGCTCGAAATTTCCACAAACTGCTAGAGGAAAAATCTCATCTCACCCCCAACCAAATCTTGCATTGTCCTCAATGAAAAAAGATATGCAATTAGCATGAACATAAGAACAATGGTAAAATAAAAAAGAGTGAAAATGAGATCACTTGATAGAGTCGATCATGGAAGTCTATAACTCTGGCAACTAAAGCGACTAACGAAATAACCTTAAAACAAAAAATCCAATAAAACCTAATCTACTCTATACCTCCGTCAGACTAGGAGATCAATCATCCTGATACACAGGATCATTCAGAGTGATAGACATGTCCTCTAAATCAAATTTCTCAACAAATAGTTTAAGGCGTTGTCCACTCACTTTAAAACAGTTACCATTTGCGGCATTCTCTATCTCGACAGCCTTATGAGGAAAAACTTTTTTAACAATATATGTGCCGGTCCATCGAGATCTCAATTTTCTCGAAAAAAGATGAAGTCGAAAATTATATAGGAGCACTTTCTGAACTTCATGGAAGGATTTCCTGAAGATGTGTTTATCATAGAATACTTTCATCCTACTCTTGTAAATCCTCAAGTTCTCATAAGCATCATTCCGAATTTCATCAAGCTCATTAAGTTGGAGTTTGCGAAGCGAGCTAGCCTTGTCAATGTCAAAATTCAATGCTCGAATTGCCCAATAGGCTTTGTGTTCAATCTCCACAGGCAAGTGGCAAGCTTTCCCATAGACAAGTCTATAGGGGGACATCCCAATGGGGGTCTTGTAAGCGGTACGGTAAGCCCAAAGTGCATTGTCTAATCTAAGTGACCAATCTTTGCGATCCGGCCTAACCTTCTTTTCCAAAATTTGTTTGATTTTTCGATTGAAAATTTCAGCTTGCCCACTTGTCTGTGGGTGGTATGGAGTACTCACCTTATGCCTAATGCCATATTTCTTCATTAAGGCTTCGAAAGGCTTATTGCAAAAGTGAGAACCGCCATCACTAATGATGACTCGAGGCGTTCCAAATCTGGAAAGTATGTTTTGTTTAAGGAACTTTAGAACCATACGATGATTGTTGGTTTTACATGGAATAACCTCTATCCATTTAGACACATAGTTTACGGCAAGCAATATGTAGACATGTCCAAAAGATGAGGGGAACGATCCCATGAAATTGATGCCCCAACAATCAAAGACTTTAAGAAGTTGAATTGGGGTAAGAGGCATCATATTTCGATGGGACAATCCTCCTAACTTTTGGCAACGCTCGCATGCTTTGCAAAACTCGTGGGTGTCTTTAAATAAAGTGGGCCAATAAAAACCACACTGCATAATTTTTACAGTGGTTTTCTTGGTGGAAAAACGACCCCCACATGCTTGATCATGACAAAAGGAGATGACAGAATTATGTTCATCGTCAGGGACACATCTCCTAATTATTTAATCTGGGCAATATTTAAAAAGTAAAGGTTGATCCCAGAAGAATCTACGCACTTCCCTTAGAAATTTTCATTTGTCCTGCGCAATCCAATGAATCGGCATCAGACCTGTGGAAAGATAATTAGCTATGTCAGCATACCATGGAGGATGCATAGCAACAAAAAGTTGCTCATCAAGAAATGAGTCCTCAATAGGTGTCAATGGAATTAGGTAGGACTAGGCGGGATAGATTATCCGCCACCACATTCTCTACTCCCTTCTTGTCCTTGATCTCCAAATCAAATTCTTGAAGGAGTAGGATCCATTTAAGCAAACGGGGCTTGGCATCCTTCTTAGAAAGGTGTTTCAGCACCGCATGATCTATGTAAACAATGACCATGGATCCTATTAAGTAAGGCTTGAATTTTTCCAAGACAAAAATGACGGCTGGGAGCTCCTTCTCCGTAGTCGAGTAATTGACTTGAGCGGGATTCAAGGTCTTACTCGCATAATAGATAATGTGGGGCTTCTTATCCTTCTTTTGGCCTAACACCGGCCCAATAGCATAATCGCTCACATCGCACATCAACTCAAAAGGTACGGACCAATCTGGAGGTTGCATAATAGAAGTTGTTAACATGTCTTTTAGCTTTGAAAAAGCTAATTGACATTCGGCACTCCATTCAAATTGGTTCTCCTTTTGGAGAAGGTTACATAAGGGCCTTGAGATATGACTGAAATCCTTTATGAACCTTCTATAAATGCCGACGTGTCCAAGGAAAGACCGCACATCGCATATGCTTTTGGGTGGTGGTAGATTGGAAATTATATCGATTTTGGCCCGGTCTACCTCTATTCCATTAGAAGAGATGATATGTCCAAGGACTATTCTTCTTTGTACCATGAAATGACACTTTTCCCAATTTAAAACGAGGTTCTTCTCCTTGCACCTTGTCAAGACTAACTTCAAGTGATTTAGGCACTCCTCGAAAGTACAACCGAAAACAGAGAAATCATCCATGAATACCTCAAGAAACTCACCCACCATGTCTGAGAAAATACTGAACATGCATCGTTTGAATGTGGCAGGTGCATTACATAGTCTGAATGGCATCCTTCGATATGCAAAGGTGTCAAACAGGCATGTAAAGGTAGTCTTCTTTTGGTCTTCCGGGGCTATCTCAATTTGATTGTAATCGAAATAGCTATCCAAGAAACAATAATAGGAGTAACCCGCTAACCTCTCCAAAATTTGATCCATGAATGGGAGAGGGAAGTGGTCCTTCCTAGTGACCGTGTTTAGCTTCCAATAATCTATGCACATTCGCCAATCGGTGGTCACTCTAGTCGGTATAAGCTCGTTATTGGAATTTTCTATGATGGTAATACTAGACTTCTTAGGGACAACTTGGGTAGGACTCACCCATTAGCTATTCGAGATGGGGTAGATGATACCCACATCTAGTAGCTTTAATACCTAGGCTTTAACAACCTCCATCATGTTTGGATTTAACCTTCTTTGAGCTTGTCTAGTCGTTTTGCATTCTCTTCAAGGTGTATACGGTGAGTACAGACTGAAGAGCCTATCCCCTTGAGGTCCGCTATTGTCCAACCTATGGTTCCCTTATGTTCTTTGAGTAGCTCAATCAACTTGAGCTCTTGGTCTTTTCCTAGGTGAGAGGCAATGACAACCGGGAATGTTTCTTCTTGACCCAAATATACATATTTCTGCTCGGATGGTAATGGTTTAAGGTCAAGCTTCGGCGGTTTGATGTTAGACAGTAGAGGTCTTGATGTGATTGATGGCAATCTTTCAAACTGGGGCCTCCACCGGCTAGTACCAACTATCGGTTTCTCAATATTCAACGCTTGCGCAATTTCACTAATTATGAGGTCTTTGGAATTCTCGAAATGTGCCAAGCATGTCTCGAAGCTTTCTAGTGGTTTAAGTTGAAGGAGCTCTTCTTCTTCAAAAGATTTGAGCATGTTTACCTCGAAGAGCTCATCATCATCAACATCCCTATGCATTTTGCCCAAGTGGAACACATTCATCTCTAATGTCATGTTCCCAAAAGATAATTGCATCACCCCGTTCCGGCAATTTATGATTGCGTTTGATGTAGCAAGGAACGTGCGGCCTAAAATCACCAGTATTTGAGTGCTAACATCTATAACCGGTTGTGTGTCCAAGACGATAAAATCCACCGAGGAATAGAATTTTTCAACTTGGACTAAAGCATCCTCAACTATCCCTCTTGGTACACGGATAGATCTATCAGCGAGTTGTAATGTGGTTTTGGTGGGTTTTAATTCACCAAGACCCAATTGCTCATATACCGAGTATGGGATCAAATTTATGCTTGCCCCCAAGTTTAACAATGCACGTTCAATCCGATAGTCACCAATGATACATGAAATTGTGGGACTCCTGGGATCCTTGAATTTTGGGGGAGTCTTTTGAGTGAGAATGACACTCACTTGCTCATTTAAGAAGGCATTTTGTTGCACATTATATTTGCGTTTAGTTGTGCATAAGTCCTTTAGAAACTTCGCTTAAGAGGGGATTTGTTTAATAGCATCAAGCAATGGAATGTTGATCTTGACTTATCTGAAAATCTCTAAGATATCATGAGAGTTTGGAAGAGATTTTGGAGCAACCAATCTCGAAAGGAATGGTGTTACGGGCTAATAAATGCGTTCTGTTTCTTGTGGGGCCGAGTTAGATCCGTCCCCATCCTCAGAATTTACCGGATCATTAGGCTTGTCGGCCTTTACCGGAATGGATTTATCAATTTGCTTACCACTTCTAAGAGTGGTGACGGATTTGGCTTGCTCCACATGTTGGTTGTGGAGATTGGGGATGCTTACTTCATGTACTTGTTTTGGATTGGGCTGAGGTTGGGTCGGAAAAGTCCTTTCCCTAGCATTCAAGCTCCCTTAATCTCATCATCCGAGACTTTAAACTTTTGGAACATTTATTAGTCCGTTTGATTTATTTGCGTTTGCCCTTGCATAAACACCTTTAGAGTATCTTCCATTGAGAATTGAGGTGGGACCATATTTTGCATGGGTGGCCCTCCTTGAGAGTTGGTAGGATTTTTCGTGGGATTATTCTTCCAACTGAAGTTTGGGTGGTTCTTCCAAGTGGAGTTATACGTGTTACCCACCAGTCCATTAAAAGGGCGTTGATAACCATATGTGGCATTTGCATGTTATTGTAACACCTCTTGAAACGTAGGAATTGTAGGACAATCTTGCGTAGCGTGTATATTAGTGAAATAAATCTCACACATGTTCTCAATAGCTTCATTGGACTTTGAAACTCCACTTTTACTAAGTTCCATGGCCTCGATCTTCCTTGTGAGGCTGGCTATCTTTGCATTCACATCATCTTTTTCTTTAAGAATATAGATGCCTTCTTTTTCCTTTTGTTGAGGAGGCTTGAGATTACTAGATTTTTTTGAGGTATCCCAAGATTGGGCATTCTCGGCCAACATATCCAAGTAACTGCAAGCTTCTTCTGGATTTTTACTCATAAATTCGCCGTTGCACATCATCTCTACGAATTAGCGCATGTTGGAACTCAATCCATCGTTGAAGAAGTTTATGATCCATCAACTTTCGTAGCCGTGATGTGGGCAATCAAGTAGGAGGTCCTTAAACCTTTTCCAACATTGGAAGAATGACTCATTCTCTTTAACCGAAAAGTTCATTATGACTCTTCGAAGGGTGTTTGTTTTATGAGTCGGGAAGAACTTTTTCAAGAATTCTTGGGTAATCTCGTTCCATGACCCTATAGAGTGTGGTCTAAGAGAGTGAAGCCAAGTCTTGGCTCTTTCTTTCAATGAGAAGGAAAAATTTTTAAGTTTAATGGCATCTTCTGAAACATTAGTGTATTGCAAAGTAGCTACCACTCCTTCAAACTCCTTTAAGTGTAGGTATGGGCTCTCAGAGTCTAGCCCATGTAACTTTGGCAAAAGTTTAATTACACTTGGCTTTATATCAATATCCCCCCCCCCCCCCCCCCCCCCCCCCCCCCTTAGATAATGGTAAAACCACTCACGAGGGTGTAGTTGTATGCACCGATTGTAGGTAGTCCCGTAAAGATCTCATTAGAGGAACATTATGTACCTCATTCTCTCCTACTTTCTCTTGATTTGCGTTTGTAGTTGGGGGGGGGGGGAGGGGGAGATTCCCTAATGGAATTTGATCCATACTTCCCAAATTTTCACTATGTTCTACAGATTTTCGGACTTGTCTATGAACAGAGAGTGGTCCAACTAAACCACCTTCGGATTGAAGATGATTGCTGTCGTCACGTTCCCAACGGGACATAAACCACACAATCCAAAATTGAAACTAATCCTAAATCCTAAAATCTGAAAATAAAAACTGAAAACTAAAAGAGTTCAAGTTAGAAGGATAGTACCCGATTTGCTTGAACTAGAAGAACTTCCTACAAAAAAAAAGAAAAAAAATTAGTTCTATAATTCAGAAAATTAGTTCTAAGAACACAGTAAAACCTAACTACTTCTACTCTATAGCCACTAAAATAATTTAGAGCTGTTTAACCTAGCTTCCCCGGCAGCGACGCCAAAAACTTGTTCGCTCGCCTCAAGTGCAAGGCTACGATGTAGTAATAATTCTTGGTAAGACCAAGGTTGATCCACAGGGAATTAGGTAAACCAATTCAAGTTGTTCCAACAACTTCAAAATCAGTTAAATAAGAAATTCAAGTTCATAAACTAACTTAAAACAGTAAAGTTGTAAAAATCTGTACTTAACAAAACTAAGGCTTTCGAGGATCCACTTGTGATAGCCCTCATGTGAATTCATTCATCCAAGCATAACACAATTAGAATTGAAGTTCTATCTCTCTTCTAGTTGGAAGATATAACATTAAAACACAACAATCCCCACTCAAGTGGAATAATAAGATTCTAGTTCCAATGAGGCATGTAGAAGTCAAATATATAGCCTTCGAAGTAACTGTTAGTGCACTTTTCTGTGGCATACTAGGGCACCTTGTTTGTCAATCACTTACGTCAGTGAGTCTAGTGTCGGTTGAGCTTAATGAAGACGAAGACCGAAGACTCAAGTGGCCCCACCGCATCAAGGAAGAAGATACAGGTAAAAGTGATGCCTTGATGTGCCTTAACCTGAACCAAAACCTAACCCCTAACCTCTTTAATGACCTTGACCATCTTAGGAATACCTTTAGTCATCATAGATTGGCCTTAGGTGTCCCAAAAGACCATCCAAACCTTGGCCAAAGGGATGGGTTGTGAAAGAGTTGGGTCAGCAAACTACTGGGCTGAACCCAGGCCTGACCGACCGGTCACGACCGGTCGGATGGACTGGACCGACCAGTCAAGACCGGTCGGACTGGGATCCAGAGTGGCCAGAGGAGCTGGAGTGTGCAGGCCATTGGGGCCGACCAGTCTGAACTGGCCCGACCGATCTTGACCGGTCGGGCAGTCTTTCCCCCAAGACAACAACCTCCCTGTCTTCACTTAGCCTATGATCGACCGGTCAAGACGGTTGGGACAGGTCGGCAACTAGCCGTTTTGCCCGTTTTATGACCGTTGGAGCTCATTCCCTCTATATATGGAGCTCGGTTTTTTGGCACAATATGAGAGATTTCGAGAGGAGTGAAGCCACCATTGTTGGAGACCATTTGAGGCTCATTCCCAACCTATGCATGGCATCTTCCTTGTGCTTTAACACAAGATTGGAGCATTCCAAGCTCATGAAGAAGATGACCTTCATTCCCTCTTGATCTCTAGAGTTTGAAACCTTCTTGATTGGCATATCCTTGTCCAAAACTCTAAGATGAGATCGTTGTAGGAGAGAACCTCTAGGCAACCCATTCCCATTAGTTGTAGAGTTCTCAAACCTATCCTCCTATCACCTTGGGCATCTTAAAGGCATCACGTGCAAGGTGTTTGATCAAGTGTGGCTGAGGCATTGACGACGCAATGGCAACACGATCGTGGGAGCAAGGGAAGCTGATTGAAGCACAAGAGAGCGGAGATCAAGCAACCCAAACCGGCACTGAACAGGGGGCTCATTCGACAAGTAAGGTTATCTTTATTGAGAGTCCATTTAGAGTTTGTTTGTCAAACACTATCTAGGGACGTTAGCTGTTCCTTGGCTCGTTAGCCGGGCCTAAACTAAGTCTCCAAGGGGGAGCCTCCGACACGGGAGTGAATGTGCGTCGGGTTGAGAGTTAGCCTATGTCCAAAACTCCGTTCGGGTTGAGAGTTAGCCCTTTGTCCAAAACTCCGGTTATGGTTGAGAGGTGAACCGGTAAAACATCCGTGTAAAGGTTGAGAGGTGAACCTCATTTAAAACCTCCGATAGTGAATGCCGGTGTGCTCAAAGGAGTTGAGTACTTGAACCGGGAGTGAAGTAGACCCAAAGTGAACCACTATACATGCTTGTGTTTGTGATTGCATTGAGCACATTGAGATCCTAGTATTAGATGTTTAATTGTTTGATTATGAATGCTTGATAGGAATGTATGCTAAGCACTAGATTGTCACATCCACACACAAGATGTACTTTCACTAAGTGTGTAGACTTGAGCTGTCATGCCCTAAACCCGGGGACCGGGCTCACTAAATTCCCGATCGCTGACCTTGGTGCCAACAGCCTCCGTAGTACCCCATTCTCGGCTCCTAGCTCTCATGTGCCAGGTTCCGATCCTGGGATCCTACCAGGAGGATTTTCAGGGTAAATTTTTTTTTTATACAGGAGCATAATCAAAACTAAAAAACAATATCAAATATCCACTAATAAGTTTGTTGAGTACAGTGCTGGAAAGGGAAATACAACATGAAGCAGAAGTCCAAAATATCAGGTACATGAACCGCGCTCAACGCTGCTGATATGCCCTAGTATCTGCAGTGTAAACAAACGCGCATGAGCTTCCTACGAAGCTCAGTAGAGTGTGTGTGTGCGCGTGTGATGCATATGACAAGTATACAAATATCAGAGTAAGCGAAAGTAGTAGATGGCTAAGTTACTAAGTTCATGAATGCTATCAGCCATCCCAAGGCTATGCGATGCAAGGGCCTACATGGCCGAGTGTTACATGCTAGAGATGCAATGCAAACATGTCAATCCTCAACTGATCCACATATTAAAATAGTTCTCATCTGGGACATCACCGGGGTCTAGTATACTCTAATACTGGCAGCCGCACATCGCGCGCATAACCAAGCGAGTAGAAAAGACCTCACTATCCGCCTCGTCAGTGGTATGCCAATGCCCACCTGGCTCGCCGATAGCGGACCCATTCCATGAGCTGCTCAGACTCGACCTAGCTTACAGCCCACTGCACCCGGGCGGATAAGGTCACACCCCTTTCCAACCGACTTCGACACAGTGGGAGACGCGGCCTACTGGTATTTGGCACACGGGCGCTCATGTTATCCACTTGGTCTCGACGCTGGAGCATCCTACTGGTACCACAGGGTTTAGGGACTTTCACCCAAGGACATCCATAGCGCCTACGTACTAGAACAAGTTTCCGGTGTCCAATAATGCCAACCATGATGTGACTATGGTGGCCACCACCCCGATGCTGCTAGGGTGTGAAAGCGATCGTAACATACATAATGCGAAATGCATGAGTCATACAATCCAAATCATGCACCAAACTTACGCATACCGCGCAATCATGTGGGGCGACCCTGTCTCACACGGGTCCCCTAAGTATAACAAGCCAACTAGCGTATGCTATGGTTAATCATGATCCATAACAGGCATACAAATGATGCGTATGGGCATATGAAAGAGCATGATATTCATTATACAAGCATGTTATCAGTGTGACATATCAAGCTAATCATACTAACATGTTACCAAAACGTATCAGGTAGCATTGGCCTTAAAAGGCCCAATATATATATAGAGGGTGGGACCCGGACTCTTAGTCCCATTGGAAATGTAAAGGTCTTCATGGCATAGCCCACTTGAGACCACATCGGCCCCATACTTGGGCCTGCACATACAAGATAGGCCGTCAAAATATGTGTACGGCATGGATAAAACATATATATCAAAGAAGGAACCATGGTGGGCATCAATGACCACTATTCCCTATGGGTGTGGTCCATCTAACATGTGAATTTGCCTCATTGTTGGGGCCGTATCTAAAATAATATGAAAAAATAGATAGGCAGCATGAGTAAAACAGATACATCATGGTGGAGCTAATAGATACATCACGTTGGGACCCATAGGGTGGGCCACCTGCTGGGCAGCGTGGTACCCATTTGGTCCCAATAAGATTTGAATCAAGCAGATATTTGTGTTTTCTCCTTCATCCATATCCATGTGATCTTATGAACAGATTGGATGGCAAATAAACATCACTGTAGAACCTGGAAAGCTTTCAACGTTGGAAATCATTATCCCCACTGTGGCATGGTCCACTTGACATTAGGATATGCTTAAATTTTGGGCCCAGCCATCTATGAATAGGTTGGGTGAAAAATAAACATCATTGTAGGACTGGGAAGGTTTCAATGGTGGAGATCATTATTTCAACTGTTGTTCCGTGGCATGGCCCACTTGCCATTTGGATATGCTTAAATTTGGGGCTCAGCCACTAAGATGAGCTGGAAAAACATATGGAGGGAATAGATAAGGCACATACATTCTAGGTGGGCCTAATGAGTGGGGCCCATGGTGACGCCCACAAGGCTGCTGGGCAGCAGCGTCCCCTTGACGCTGTCTGTCCAGCGGCCCCTTTTTTTTATTATTATGTTCTCACCAAGTGGGGCCCACAGAAGTTTTCGATCAAGCTGATATTTTTGCCCTCCCTTCTTCCGTGCATGTATGAAATTATGAACAAGTTGGATCTCAAATAAACATCATGGTGGGCCATAGGAGGGTTTCAACGGTAGGTTCACTGTCCCTACTGTTTTCTGTGGTGGGGCCCCCTTGAGACTTGGATCTGACTCAATCTTGGGGTCACGCCCTAAAATGATCTCCCCAAATGGATGGACGGTGTGGATACAGCACATGCATCATGGTGGGACCCGCGAGTGGGCCACTAGCTGGCACGAGCCAGCGTCCTGGATGCTGGTACTACCAGCGTCAGCAACGCTGCTTCTTCTTCTCTTTCTTTCTCCTTTTTTTTGTGCTTATATCAAGTGGGGCCCACATGGGTTTGATCCATTCCGTTCATCAGGTTACCCATCTCATGGGGGACCTAATAAGCCCAATATTGGATATGTAAATCGGTCTAGAAACATTAAAGTGGGCCAAAGGATTTCTGACAGTAGGAATCATTGTTTCCACTGTTTCATGTGGTGCGGTCCGTTTCAAACTTGGATCGGGTTCATCCTTGTACCCTGGCCCTAAAATGATATGGGAAAGAATATGGACGGCGTGGATGGAACACAAACATCAAGGTGCGTCCCACGAGCCTCAACAGTAGGCTTCATTAGCCTCACTGTTTTCAATGGTGTGGTCCACCTGAGATCTGGATCTACTTCATTTTTGGCTCCCTACCCTAAAATGGGATGGAGAAACAGCTGGACGGCGTGGGTTGGATGCACACATCAAGGTGGGTCCCACGTGTGGGGCCTGCTCATCTCCCAAAAGGGCTTGCCCTGCTGGGCAGCAGCGTCCTCTGGAAGCTGTCTGTCTAGCGGGTAACTTCCTCCTTTTTTATATATATATTATTATTATTACTATTATTATTATTATTTAGTTGTGGGGCCCATTCATGGATGATCCAATCCATCCATCAGGTTGTCCACCACCAGATGGGCCCAAAAGAAAAGGAAAATGAAAGGAAATAAGAAAATGGGGGATTTATATCCCCCTTGCACTCACCTCGAAGGATGGACAGTTGGATTGGATCAGGTTGACTATCGGACGATCTGGACAGTCCGGATGATGGTTGGGGCCTCCAAGCTTGGATCTCCACCCTCAATCTCTCTAATCTCTCTCTTGATCACTCAAATCTCTCTCTTCTCTTAAATCTTTCTCTTTCTCTCTCCTTTCTCTTCTTGCAAATATGGGAAGTGAGAAGGCCTCCTCCCCCCCTACGTATGCACTTGTATGGGGGGGGAGAGAGAGAAGGAATCATGGGGGGTGATGATGGCTAGCATGGGAGAGGGGTATGGGGGTATGGGTAGAGTTGACTTTGGGAGGTGAGAGAGGGATGGGGGGTATGGGGTGTGTAGAGTAGGGGTAATGAGAGGGGTATGGGTGAGGTGATGGTGATGGATTTGATTGATTTGACATGATCTTGGGATTTGTGCAAGTGGGGCCCACGCCACGCGCGTTGTGCGGCTCATCTTGGATTACGAAATCGATAATAACTTTCACACCGGATATCGCAATGGGGTGTGCCGCGCGGCGTTGGAATCGCAGCGCCTATGCGGTCGCCGGGGCATAGGTCTTGGGTCGATGAGGTACTAAAATAGGGTCGCGATCAAGGCTCTCTAATCTGGTCCATTCAGGACGTACCGACACCGGAAATTAAGCATACGGAGGGTAAATAAGGGTACGGGTCTTACAACTCTCTCCTCCTAACAAAAAATTTTATCCTCAAAATTTGCAATATAACCCAAACTAGCCGAAGATCATAAAAAAAAGGAATCGCATCACTATATACGCATATCAAATCGAAAAGCAATCGTACAGATACAATCAATCATAAAAAAGATGAGGATAAGACTCGCGAATCTCTGCCTCTCGCTCCCACGACGCCTCATCTGCGCTATGATGACTCTACTGGACCTTCACCAAGGGAATGACCTTGGTCCGGAGGACCTGCTCCTTCCGGTCAAGGATACGAACTGGCTGCTCAATGTAAGAAGCATCCTCACGAACCTCTAACGGCTGCAAATCTATCACAGGAACCACGTCTGACTCACACTTCCACAACATAGAAACATGAAAAACATTGTGGACGCCAGACAACTGAAGTGGTAAGGCAAGCTGATAGGCCACGACGCCAACGCGCCCAGTGATCTCGAAGGGTCCAATCTCCTCGATAAACAATTCTGCAAGTCGGTCCAATGGCCAGGTTGCACGTATCGCAAGAAAATGTGCCGACTTCGTCAAACGATCAACGACAACCCAGATGGCGTTGTAACCGCGATCAGTCCTCGGCAAGCCCATAATGAAGTCTGTGGTCACGTGCTCCCATTTCCACAACGGGACACTCAACAGCTACAGGGGACCTGGAGGTTTGAGATGATCGGCCTTGACACGCTGGCAAGTGTCACACTTAGCCACAAAACTAGCAATCTGACGCTTCATACCGGCCTAAAAATACTGCCTTCTCATATCACGATACATCTTGGTAGAGCCTGGGTGGATCGTGAACCTCGATCGGTGTGCCTCATCCATAAGATCTCTGCGCAACTGAGGAATATCTGGAACACACAACCGACCCCTGAAACGAAGTCCACCATCTGACCCAATCTGCCAATCAATCTCACCCTCTGACGCGGCCTCTTCCCAATAATCCTTCAACGTCTGATCTGTCTGTTGAGCCTCGATCACCCTAGAAACAAGAGACGGTTGAATCGACAAGCTCGATAACTGCGCGATAGAAGACTGCAGGCTCAGCTCAAAATCATACTCGGCAACCTCCTCGAGCATCCTCCACTCCCGGACCATCATATGCGCCAACAGGCCTCGTGGCTGACGGCTAAGGGCATCTGCCACCACGTTGGCCTTGCCAGGATGGTACTGAAGATTAAAATCATAATCCTTCAGGAGCTCCATCCAACGTCTCTGCCTCATGTTCAACTCGAACTGTGAGAAGAGGTACTTCAGGCTCTTGTGGTTAAAAAAGAGCTCGAACCTAACCCCATAAAGATAGTGCCTCCACACCTTCAGTGCGAAGACTACCGCTGCTAGCTCCAGATCATGCGTGGGGTAGTTCTCCTCATGGACCTTGAGCTGGCGAGACACATACGTTGCTACTCTGCCATGCTGCATCAGGACAGCACCTAAGCCAATACGTGAGGCATCTGTAAAAATCACGAATCTTTCACTCCCGGGGGGAAGAGTGAGGACTGGTGTAGAAGTAAGACGGTCCTTCAGTTCTGTAAATGCTCGCTCACAAGCATCACTCCAAACGAACTCAGCGCCCTTCCGGGTCAACCTGGTCAGCGGGGCTGCAATACGGGAGAAGCCCTCAATGAAACGACGATAATAACCTGCTAACCCCAGGAAACTCTAGATTTCGGACACGTTCGTGGGCTGACCCCACTGACGCATGGCATCAATCTTCACCGGATCTACTCCTACTCCCTGCCTCGTCACCACTTGACCGAGGAACTTCACCTCCTCCTGCCAAAACTCACACTTCTCCAACTTCGCATAAAGCTGGTGTGTACGGAGGGTCTGCAAGGTGATCTTCAGATGCTGCGCATGCTCCTCCCGAGTCCTCGAATAGATCAGAATGTCATCGATAAACACCACAACGAACTGATCAAGGTAGGGACGAAAGACCTCGTTCATCAATTGCATGAACACAGCGGGTGCATTGGTCAGTCCGAAAGACATGATCTGGAACTCAAAATGACCGTAACGCGTCCTGAATGCTGTCTTCGGGATATCCTCCTCCCGGACACGGACCTAATGATAACTGAACCGTAGGTCAATCTTCGAAAAGAACTGGGCCTCTCGCAACTGGTCAAATAAATCGTCGATCCTCGAAAGCGGGTACCTATTCTTAATCGTGACCTTGTTGAGCTCGCGGTAATCCACGCAGAGCCTCAATGAGCCATCCTTCTTCTTCACGAAGAGTACCGGCGCTCCCCACGGTGAATGCTCGGACGGATGAAGCCTAGTTCACGCAACTCGTCCAACTGCTTCCGCAGCTCCCGCAACTCCAATGGTGCCATACGGTATGGGGCTTTTGAGATAGGCGCAGTACCGGGCACAAGGTCAATCTGAAACTTGGTATGCCGATGAGGTGGTAACCCCGGAATCTCCTGAAACACATCCGAAAAATCGCAAACTACCGGCAGCTGTTCGATGCACACGGTAACTGGTTCCTCTATGGCACACGACATCAAAGATGACAATTGCTTGCCTCTAGGCTCGGCAACAAACTGAAACTGCGGCATGCCGGGTATAAGGAAAGTGACTGTTCTTGCGAAGCAGTCCCATACAACATGATACTCGGCCAGCCAATCCATGCACAGGATAACATCAAACTCGGTCATCGGTAAAACAAACAAATCGGCGGGTAAAAAGGTCTCTCCTACCAAGACGGGGCAAGACGAACAGATCAAACTCAATACTGCGGTCTTCCCTAAGGGTGTCGACACTGACAAACCCTCGCGCACGGATTCTAACGGCAAACCAATCGATCGGCAGAAATCATCGAATACAAAAAAATGCGATGCATTAGAATCAAACAAAACATGAGCTATGCATGCAAAGATAATGAGTGTACCATCAACGACTCCTCCAGGTGCCTGAGGATCCTGCTGGGCTGCATAGAACCTGCCCTGAGTCTGCTGGGGATGTGTCTGTCCCCTCTGCGGTCTATGCTGCTGCTGCTGTGGCTGTTGCTGTCGCTGCTGCTGTGGGTGGGGACACTCATGCCTACGATGCCCTGTCCCCCCACATCAGTAACAAACATCTGCAAACTGTCTCTGGGACGGTGCTGGAGGTGCTGCTGGTGCTAATGGAGGTCGAACAGATGGACGAACCGGGTGCCTCTGCTATGCCCGAGTCTGCTGCTGCCAGAAGCTGTTAGAATGAGCCTTCCTCTTCCCCTTTCGGTCTCCGCTTTGGTCACGGATCCACTGTGCATCGGCCCACTCTGCCTCATATATCTGGGCCCGCTCTACCACCTCCTCGAACATAAGAAGCTTGTGTCCCTGTGGACCCTCGCCGATTTTTTCGCGCTCCCACACGACGTCGTTCTCCCTTTCCCTTTCCTTTCGGAAAAGAAGGAGATGAGGACGCGTGAGTGCGAAATCGCCGTTTGTGCCACTGGCTTGCCTCGTTCTAGAGGGCTTCGTTTGGTAGTCGTGTTAAGCTGGATATGTTTAAATGAGTTTATATAAGACCAGAGTCGCCACTAGCCAGTTACTTCGAATCTACAGTCGGCTAGACCCCGTAGAAACGTTAAAGAAGGGAATCTGAAGATTCCTTCCTCTAAAATGACTCCTGTTGATCTGCGGCCAGAGATTCAAGGTAAGGGATCACGGTTACAGGGTGGGAAGAGGTCAAGCACCCCACACACTGCCCGTACCGAAGTACGGTCTCTACTTCACAGAATCGTTCGGATACTTGAAAGTCTAGTTTAATCCTCGTATATTCTCATGGATGACATGATGCATGAATGCGGGTCTGAACAGTAAGAGTTTCTGATGGGCAGGTTCCAACAACGGGCAAGCCCAGAGCATACGCTCGAACTGACAGGTGCTTTATGCGAGATGATGCATGCTGTGTGCTTGAATATTCAAAGTGCTTATAGTGATATGTACGTGAATGCAGGTCTGAACAGTAAGAGTTTTTGATGGGCAGGTTCCAACAACGGGCAAGCCCAGAGCATACGCTCAAACTGACAAGTGCTTTATGCGATATGCATGCGGTGTGTTTGAATAATCAAAGTGTTTGCAGTGAAGCAGGGGGGTTGGAAGAAAAGTAAATGTTGCACTTATGCTAGATGTAAATGAGATGATGCTGGAAAAGAGTAGCTGGGTGGACGGAGGTGTCGCAAGGATTGGCTTCGAGTGGCTGGATCAAGACTTGGATGGCTTGGGAGGCTTGGACCAGTGGTCAGGCTGGGCTGGACCAAGGCTAGACTCTCCTCACTCGGGCTCTCCTTGGTGGAAAAATGGGCTAAGGGTGACTCAGACGGGCGAGCTCTCTCCGGCTAGATGGTGTGTTGAAATGAGAAGGGGAGGGGGGTATTTATAGCAGCGGACAATGGCAGATTGCGTAATTTGTCTCGGGCGGCCTGCTATGGGCCGCCCGTACGGCCACTCCTCGGTTTCCAGCGAGTACGGCCGCTCCCTCGGGGCTGCTGTTGGACTCGCTGGTCGACTCAGTGAGTTGACTCAGTGAGTCGACTCGGTGGTTTGACTCGACGGGTTGACTCGATGGGTTGACTCGGTGTTTTGACTCGACGGGTTGACTCGGCGGGTTGACTCAGCGGGTTGACTCAGCGGGTTAACTTAGCGGGTTGACTCAGTGAGCTTGACTTTTTTGGGATTTTTTGACTAGCTTTTCTTATGGGGGTTTTTTCAGGGTGGTGTTTAGGACTGGGTTGACTGGGTTCAGGCTTGAACTGGGCTATGGAATGGGGCTTACAAGGGTGAGTTTGGCTGAGTTTGGACTTGGGATTTGGGGGTATGGTCCTCCATTCATCCGGCTATCTTTACCACTAGCGTAGCCGAAGGTGGGGTGTCTACAGATGCCCCTCTTTGGCAGAGGTTGCATGCAACCGAATGCCAAAGCGAGTGGACACCCCACTTCTGACCCGGTCATTCATAGATCATGTTCTGAAATCTTTGCTTGCTTTTGCATCTGTGTCAGTTGATCGTTTAGAAACCGATCACTCACACATACCGCGGGAGTTTGGAGAAAACGTTGCGATTGTCCCTGCATGCGCTGCAACCTGGGTACCCAATCGCAACCCTTCCATTCCCGATCGGTACTAACATCGAAAAGGTACAGCAGAGCCTCTGCGTCGACAGTCTTACGAGGATGCTGACCCTGAGACTGATTGTGTGATGTTTGATGTTGTCCTAGATCACTCCAGGAGTACTTGTTTCGCTTGACTGTCAAAGTGGTTAGACGCCCTGCGTCAGATAGTCTTACGGGATTCTACTACGCCGACTTGGACTCAGTCAAGGTACTTCAGGCATCCATGCCTAGGTATGTGCGGGTGGGCTTTTTCCACCCGATCTGCTGGCTTCGATGCTTGGTTTGCAATTCATTCTTTCCTTGATTGTGGTCTGGAATCTTTGTTATCCTTTGTATCTGAGTCAGTTGATTGTCTGGAAGTTGATAACTCGCACATACCGCGAGAGTTTGGAGAAAACGTTACGATTGTCCCTGCAGTTTGCTGCAACCTGGGTACCCAATCGCAACCCTTCCATTCCCGATCGGTCCTAACATCGGAAAGGTACAGCAGAGCCTCTGCGTCCGTAGTCTTACGAGGTTGCTGACCCTGAGACTGTTTGTGTGATGTTTGATGTTTTTCCAGATCACTCCAGGAGTACTTGTTTCACTTGATTGTCAAAGTGGTTAGACGCCCTGCGTCAGATAGTCTTACGGGATTCTACTACGCCGACTTAGACTTAGTCAAGGTACTTCAGGCATCCACGCCTGGGTATGTGCGGGTGAACTCTTTCCACCCAATCTGCTGATTTTGATACTTGGTTACAATTCATCGCTTCCACCTGTTCAAATGATTTCTCTGACCGAGCCTTTTGGCTTTCATCTTTTTGTATCTTGGCATGTGGTACGACCGCACTGACACTGGAGTTCAGTTCGACCGTACTTTGAGTGCATTGGATCCAATGGTCTCCGGGGAAACCGCGAGACATCGGATCTTATATGATTTTTGCGTCGGCTCCTACCCAGAGATATGGAAGATCTCCTGGTGTTTTGGAGGCAGAACGCTCTACTGGAAAATATTTTTGGGTTTTTGAAAAGGCACCCACTCTGGGGAGTGATACTCCGTGGGGTTTTTATTTGCAAATAGAAATATTTTTTGTCTTTTTGAAATGGAAATCTAGTTTGCACGTGCCTCCACTAGGGATGCTTGTGGGGCCTTTGGCTAACTGACCTTTATTTTGAAAGTAGGTAAACGTGATGATTGATGCGATGGATGCTGATGCATGAAAATGCATGATGAATGCATGGCTTGGCTCCTTCTCTTTCAGTTTGATGATTTTGCTTTTGCTGTGGGTGCAGAGAACTTTGAGCTTATTGTTTGCAGGGTTGTGTCCCCTGGGGATTTTCTTTTTGATATGGAGGTTTGGACAGCGGGTTGGTCAAGATCCCGACCCGTGGTCGATCAGGTCCATCGTCCCAAGATGTTGTTTCTTTGCTAATGAGAATGTACGAGGATATCATTCGACTTCAAGATGTTCTCCTGGGCATACATGTGATTGAGATGGTGTTTGGTTGCCCGTTTTGGTTAAGATTCCAATTTGCGGGCGATTGGATCCGTCATCCCATACTGTGAAGTGAGCGGAGTTCAAGACTCCTGAAGTGTAGTGCTGGGGATACTGACAATTTTTGTGATTTTTGTAAATATGTGGGTCCGAATCTTTACCTGAGAGGTCAGGATAGAGATCGGTTTATTGAAAACACAGGAAATATTTTTTTTGATTTTCGAAATATTTTCTTTGAAAGCAAGAGAAATATTTTTTTGTGATTTTTGCAAATATTTAATTTGAAGGCAAGGGACATATTTTTTTGTGATTTTTGCAAATATTTAATTTGAAGCAAGGGAAATATTTTTGTGTTTTTTGACAATATTTTGATTGAAAGGAAGGGAAATATTTTTGTGATTTTTGACAATATTTGGATTGAAAGCGAGGGAAATATTTTTGTAATTTTTGACAATGTTTTGTTGAAAGCAAGGGAAATGTTTTTTGTGATTTTTGACAATATTTTGATTGAAAGCATGGGAAATATTTTTTTTTATTTTTGAAAAGGTGATTTTGCAATGTTTTTGGTATTTTGTGATTTTTCTGAAATGCAAGGAAAAGTATGGAATTTTCATCCACTTCCAGCTTCTACTGCTGGTAAGGCACCCGATCCATTTTACGTCAGCGAGCGAGACGAGTCTCACACAATGAAGTGCCGTAGTTTTACATCTTCGGATTAGGAGATTTCGAGGGTTTTCAGTCAACACACCCACAAAGTTGCCTGTTCCTCATGTGCAATGCACATAGACCACGTATCGTCCGACAGAATCCTTCGGCCACAAAATGAGCCACATCCTCACATTTCCCTTAGTCAATCCAGTTTGGGGTCTTACATTGCTCACAATTCCGTGAGGGTGAGCTTCACCTCCCAACAGCCTTAATCCCCTTCATGAGTTCTAGGAACAGGGAACATCCGTCAGCTTCAACAGCGACTTCCAAATCAAGGTTGTCTATCACGGTGCGTTCAACACGAACAGGATTGCGGAGTTCTGCCCACCTCAGCCCTTACCTGTTTAAAAGATTCCAGTCACCCGTACGATCAAGTGTCAGCCATGTCCGGAACAGGTTAGGAAAGAAAGCCCCCGAGAAGTTAATCCCAGTGTAGTTTTAGGTCTTCGGACCGCTGGGGATAAATTGGTGGGTTGAAACTGGTGGTGAAAACTTTTTTGTTTTATATTGTATATATTTTTTTTGTTGTTTTGAAAAAGTTCCAGATTTCAACTCGAGTAATCGAGATTGACACTGGTTTTTATGGAAAGCTTAGAATTTTTTTGGTATTTTGGAAATGATCCGGGTCATCAGATCCTGGCTCGAATGGCTGGGATCGATGCCGGTTTTTATTGAAAGCGAGAAAGGTCCCCCGAGAAACTAATCCCAGTGTAGTTTAAGGTCTTCGGACCGCAAATATGTACATGCTGAAAATACATTCTTTTTGTGTTTTTTTTCGAAAAAATGTTCCAGGCTGTTAAGTCTCAATTTGAGCGATCAAGATCAAAACTGGTTTTTATTAAAAATCTCTCGGGATATCGATCTCGAAGTAGTTTAAGGTCTTCGGACCCTGAAACTGTACAAAAGGGGCAAACACATTTTTTTTTGTTTTCGAAATGATCCAGATCATCAGATCTTGGCCTGAACGGCCGGGATCGATGCTGGTTTTTATTAAAAATCCCTCGGGATCTTGATCCCGACGTAGTTTAAGGTCTTCGGACCAGAAACTTTAAAAGAGGGGCTGGTGATATATTTTTTTATTTTTCGAAATGATCTAGATCATCCGATGTTGGTCTTAAAGACCGGGATCGATGCTGGTTTTTAAAAAAATCTCTTGGGATGTCGATCCCGACGTAGTTTAAGGTCTTCGGACCCGTGTTGCACAAAACAGGAAAGACATTTTTTTTTGTTTTTTAGAAAATATCCGGAGCCACCAGATCTTAAAGAAGACCGATGCCGGTTTTATTAAAAATCCCTCGGGATCTTGATCCCGACGTAGTTTAAGGTCTTCGGACCAGTTTTTGGGGTTGGGCATACTTACCTTGCTTTTTTTAGCTTCTGACGGGTCTGACTGTGATTTGAGTGGTCTGAATTGCTTGATTTGGCCCTGCGGGCCATTTGATGATCGGATCTTGGATTCCGGCCTTCTCTCTTGATGATCACGCCTTTGATCTTGCTGCTTTCTGACTTGTGTAAGCCCTCCAATGGTTTGGATTCTGATGATTTAGCCCTTGAATGGTTCAGATTGATAGATTCGGCCCTGTGGGCCCACTTGCGATCTTGACTTTACTTTGGGGCACCTCTTTTGATGATTTATGAGGCTAAGAAGGCTTCTCATGGTGTGGATGATGGCTTGAATGTCTCAGATCGCTTGACTTGGCTTTGTGGGCCCACTTGATGATTAGATCTTGGATTCTGGCCCTTCTTTTGATGATCAGCCCTTTGATCTTGTTGTTTGATGGCTCATGCAGGTTCTTCAATGGTTTAGATCATGGTGATCTAGTCTTTGAATGACTTGGATTGCTTGTGGCCCCCACTTGATCACCTTTCCTTCTCTTTGACTTGATCAGCCATGTTCGGGCCGCATTACTTCATAATTGGACCGGTGGGGCACCTTTTATATGATCTTGATCAGCCTCAATCGAAATCTGGAGTGGACCGGAGCCTTGGGCGGCCCATGGAGCGCCATCTGCTGACGTGGACTGTTAGCCTCACCTACCAAGAACCTTGGAGCCAATCCCGCGGAGAGAGAGGAACCGCGTCCGTACGGGCTGCCCAGGGCAGGCCGCCCAGGGCAGGCCGCCCAGAGCTCATCTCTTGAGCGGCCTGGGCTGGTTCGTGCTCGGACATTCCCTGCTGTCCTTTTCTCTTGTCCCCTCATCCTCTGCGCTGGATCCTTCGATTTCAGCCATGAATCTACATTTTGTCCCTTCTTTCCTTCTCTTGTTGTCTTGTTCTTTGTTGATCCTTTCTTGGGCAGCCATTGATGATGGCTTGGGGGCCATTGTGGGAGTGGTCAGTGGGTCCCACACTTCAGCACTTGATGAAGGCTTTAAAGATGATGAAGTGCCTTTGATTGATGGTGGAGATGGAGCATTAAATGGGGGCATTAATGAAGATTTAAGCTTGGTGGTTGGTGGAGCTTTGAATGGCCCCATTAATGGTGGGATGGCTGAAATTTCTGATTTGAATGGGCCTTTGATTGTGGGAGAAATGGATGGTATGGATAGGATGATGAGGTGGGACATGGGTGAAGCTATGCATCCCTTGAGTGTGGGCCCCATGGATGATGTGATGGATGGTGATGATGGGACCATGAGGGACATAGATGGGCTGATCTCATGCTTGGATGGGATGGATGGTTCAGATGGTACCTTTGACGGTTTGGATGCTCTGGATGAGGGCCAGGATGTGCGGTATACTTCTTTGGGTGGACTTGATGTGATCATTGATGATGTCCCCCTGATGATGGACGGTGTGGATGCCTCGATGATCCCTTTGATCGGCTAGGATGATGATTGGATTCATGATTTCTTGTTGGAGGGGGCCGCAGGTCCAGATCTGACCGTTGATTCTTCGATCGGGGCTGCCGAGACCCTTTTTGATGGTTCAGATGTATTCTTTGATGGTTTGGATTAGCCAGGATGTCACGATGTGCGGTGTGATCTTCACTGACAGTCCTTTTGATGGGGAGCATTGTCCTTCCCTTGGTCATCGGTCCTTTGCGCACTCTGTTCATGAGGTGGGCGAGTCTTCTCATGCGGCTGAGATTATGACAGTTTCAGACAGCGATGCGACTATATCAGACATAGCCGTTACTGAGGGCAGGTCAGGGGCTGTCGAGTCTACAGAGGTTCCAGCTTTTCCTTCTCCTTCGCCCGTTGACCTTCCGATCCTTGATGAGTCATCATTGGTTTCTGGGCCTTTTATGCTGGAGGGGGTACTTGTGAGGACTTGTCAGCTGCTTCCTCGTTCTTCTTGCTCGCCACGACTGCTTGCTTGGCTTGACAGTTTGTCAGCTTATGAGATTCGGGAGTTAGAGTCCTATGGCTTCGGCAGTCTGATCTATATGGCCAGAGTTGATATTGACTGGAGGATGCTCGGAGCTGCCTTGATTGACTGGAGGATGCTCGGAGCTGCCTTGATTGACTGGGTCCCTTCGTTGAACTTGTTTGCGTTCAACGATATGGAGATGGGGCCTTCTTTGGAGGAGCTTGCACGCTTGACAGGCTTACCCTTGGATTACACTCAGTACTTCTCGCTGAAGACATCGCCGAAGACTGCTACACCGCAGAACTGGTTCAGGATCCCCTATCTTGTTCGGCCTGCAGCCGGTGGTCAGGATGCTGTGGTGTTCTCCTTGGACTTGCTGTATGATCTTTTTTCGGGTCTTCAGAGTACGGCCGGCTCTACCTTTGCTCGGAACGCACTGATGTTCTGCTTGATTGCTGAGGTGCTGTTCTCGGGATGGCGCAGATCCCAGACTCCTTTGCTTTTTGAGGTGATGAGCCGAGCTATCCGTCGGCAGGGGATTATTTCTCTCATCTTGGCCGAGCTATTCGATGGGCTGACCGACTGCGCCTTGGGCCGCACTCATGTCCTTCGCGGCTGTTGTGCATTTCTTCAGGTATTTCTCCTACACCTTTTTTTTTTCTTCTTGCTTTGTTGGGGATTGCTTTGCTTTAGCTGAACTTCTTTTCCTCTCTGTGATCAGGTCTGGCTATGGGAGCGTATTTCTTTGACTATTCCTGTATCATTTCCTGACACCCGTCGCCCAGACCTTATGCGGTACATTATGGAGTTTCTTCCGCATACAGCTAGGATGAGCGAGCCCTTGTATCGCAGGATGTTTGCTGAACTTCGTGAATGGAACGTTCGCTGGGAGTCATCTTGGCTTTCACTTTCTCCAGTGCTTTGCGATGCACACCGCCATCCTCTGATGTTGGTAGGCTTTCGATCCTACTTTTCTTACCATCCCATTCGGTTCCTGCGGCAGTTTGGATATGAGCAGGATGTTCCTCTTTTTGCTTTCACGGGTATCGGGTGTCGAGCATTTCCCTCTAGGTCCTCTGACTTCAGGACCCGGATTGATTGTTCTTGGGCGAGTAACTTGACTGCTGATTTGCTGGGTTTTGAGCTGCGGACTTTTCCGATGGCGACCGCCCCATATCAGTATTGGGTTGCTGAGCAGTCTTTGTATCGACTTATCCCTTGCTGGCACCAGACTGCTGATGAGGATGAGCAGGATATCCTTGGAGATGCTGGCTCTTCATCTGGTTCATATGAACCTTTTGAGGAGCGCCCGTTTATCGATCTTGGCTTCCTTTTGGCCACTCATGGCCATTTGCTGTCTGAGATCTCCGCACTTCGGTATCATTGTGAGATGATGTCGAGGAGATTGGCTGCCGATCAGAGATTGTCTGATGAGGAGACAGCGATCCGTACCCTTGAGCGCGATGAGACGCATTACCTGCGTATGGAGGTGAGCAGGTTGAGAGCGAGGCTATCCTTTTATGAGTCAGAGGACTTACCTGATGTGGCCGAGGAGGAGGGTAGAGATTGATTGTGTTGGCCACCTGCGCATTCTTTTTTGCATATATGATTGATGATGATGAAAGATTTTTTGTATTTTTTGAAAAAGATGGTATGATATGTGTAAAAGAAATATGATGCATCTAATTAAAAAAGAGAAAACTGTTTGAAAATCTACTGTGCCATGAGTTGTCTTGTGAGTGTTTCTGGACTTTGTGTCGGGATATAGGAATCAGAACTGGGGCTCGGTCAATGATTTGACCGATGTCTCGAGATTTGACTTGCTTGATCCTTTGGTTCCCTAGAGATGTAGGTAATGGAAACTCTTGCTTCCTGAGATTGTCAGAGTTTGTAGAGTTCTTCGCTCCTGACTGTACTTCCTCTTGTTCTTGCACTTTTACTGCTTGAACCGATCTGGACTGTCTGATTTCTTGGTACCTGCACTTTTATTTCTTCTTTTTTTCATTTGAGCCATTTTTGCCTGCAGTGCTCTTTCGAGTTTTCACCACAGCCGGCTTTTTCCCGTCATTTTTGCCCGTGGCGCCCTTTCGGGTTTTCACCACGTCCCGGGTATTTGGTCTTGCCTGCCCCTTGGCAGCTATGCTATTTTTACCCTTGGCGCCCTTTCAGGTTTTCACCAAGTCCGCTGTATGCCCACCGTTTTTACTCGAAGCGCCCTTTCGGGTTTTCACTCCGCCCTCTTTGTTTAGGCACACATTTTCTTTTTCTCTTTTTTTTTTCTTTTTCTTTTTCTGCATCCTTGGATAACTGCAGCGGCTAGAGGTCGAGAATCCGTCGTTGCCGGCCGATGACAGTCTTTCAGCCCTTATCCTGAGTTACGATAATAGAGCTGTCGGTCTTTGCTAAAGACCCCTCTGAGATGAGTGGATGGATGACTGTGTTTCTTGGATTGATTTTTTTTCTTGAGTGCCTTTCTTTGGCTTCCCTTTTTCTTTCTCTTTTTTTTCTCTTTTTTTTATATTCTTTTTCTCTCCCCTTTTTTTTTTCTTTTCCTTTTGAATCCCTCTTTTTTCTTTTTGTATGTTTCTCTTTTTGAATCCCCTTATTTGAAACACTTGTTGGTGGACGGAAAGGATTTCTCAGAGATCTTAGCTTTGACCCCTTGACTTCAGCTCTATTAAAGTAACCTTTGATAAGGTCAGAATAACTTACCCGTGAAAGATCTTCACGTTGTCGGCGTTGGTTGGCTTAGGAAGATCCACCCCTCTCATGCTGGTGAGTCTGAGGGCGCCTCCGGGAAGTACTTCTCTGACGATCAGTGGCCCGTCCCACGAGGGTTTGAACTTTCCTCTGGGATCTGGAAGGTGCGACGGTAGAATCTTCTTCATGACCATGTCGCCTACCTTGAAACTTCTTTTTCGGACTCTCTTGTTGTAAGCCCGAGCGATCCTTTTCTGATAGCATTGTGAATGACTTAGTGCACGCATGCGCTTTTCATCTGCTAGCTGCAACTGATCGAATCTGTCCCGTTGCCATTCTCCTTCTTCAATTCCGCTTTCTAGTAATACCCGTAATGATGGTATTTCTACCTCGACTGGTAGGACTGCTTCCATTCCGTAAGTAAGCTCGAAAGGAGTAACGCCCGTAGCAGACCGTACAGACGTTCGATAGGCCCAAAGTGCATATGGGAGCATATCTGACCAATCTCGATAGGTCACGACCATCTTCTCAAGTATCTTGACGATTGTCTTGTTTGCGGCTTCTACCCCACCATTCATCTGAGGACGGTAGGGGCTTGATCGATGACGTTTGATCTTGAATTTGCTGAGAAAGTCATCCATCTTCTTGTTGACGAACGGGGTCCCATTATCTGTGATGATAGCATTGGGGATTCCATACCGGCATATGATGTTGTTCTTTATGAATTTGATCGCCTGAGATGCTGCAATTGTGGTGTAGGAGGTTGCCTCTACCCACTTGGTGAAGTAGTCGACTGCCACAAGTATGTACTCATGACCATTTGATGCTTTGGGACTGATCTTGCCGATGATGTCGAGTCCCCACATGGAGAAGGGCCAGGGGGTGGTCAGGTTGTATAACTCTGATGATGGAGCATGGATTTGATTCGCATGCTCCTGACACTTGAAGCATTTTCTGATGTGATGGCAACAGTCTGTCTCCATGGTGAGCCAATAGTAGCCAAGTCGTAGAATCTTCTTTGCCATCATGTGCCCATTCATGTGAGGGCCACAGATTCCTTCGTGTATTTCTTCATGATCTTTGCAGCTTCTGTTTCATCGACGCATCGGAGGAGGATGTGATTATAGGATCGCTTGTAGAGAACTTCGCCACTGATGGTGAACTGGCTGGCCAAACGTTGGATGGTTCGGCGATCTGTTGCTGTTGCTGATTCTGGATACTCCTGGGTTTCGAGATATTGCTTGATGTCGGCATACCAGGGTTTGTCAGGGACAGCTTCGGCTTCTTCTATTTGCAGGCAAAAAGCAGGTTCTTCTTGAATTTCGACTGTGAGCTCCCATTCTGAAGCTCCTTTTGGGATCTCGAGCATTGATGCGAGCGTGGCGAGAGGATCTGCAAACTGGTTCTTGGCTCTGGGCATGTATGAGAAGGTGATTTCCTTGAATTCTTCGATCAGATTGTCAAGATACACATGATATGGTATTAACTTCTCATCCTTGGTCTTCCATTTGCCATTGGTCTGATTGATGATAAGCTGTGAGTCTCCAAATACTCGTAGCTTCTTGACGCCCAAGATTATGGCTTCCCTTAAGCCAGCGATGCATGCTTCATACTCTGCCATGTTGTTTGTGCACTCAAATGCGATGCGCCTCAAGATAGGAATAGGGACATCATCTGGAGAGTAGAGGATTGCTCCAATACCGCTCCCTTTAGAATTTGCTGCGCCGTCGAAGAATAACGTCCACTCATCTTTTTTCTTTTCTTCCTCTTCAATGAGTAAGAGATCTTCATCAGGGAAGAATGTCTTGAGCGGTTGATAATCCAGGAGTGAGTGAGCGGCAAGATGATCGACGAGGGCCTGCCCCTTGATTGCCTTCTGAGTGACATAGGTGATGTCGAACTCAGACAGGAGTAGCTGCCATTTAGCTATCCTTCCAGTGAGTGCCGGCTTCTCGAACAGGTACTTGAGCCGATCCATGTGAGCGAGGAGGAGAATAGGGAATGCAATCATGTATTGACGGAGTCGTTGAGTTGCCCAGACTAGGGCGAGGCAAGTCTTCTCGATCGGGGAATACCTGGTCTCGTAGTCGGTGAACTTCCGGCTCAAATAGTATATTGCTTGTTCCTTCTTCCCGGTTTCGTCGTGCTGACCGAGGACACAGCTTATGGTTTCTGCTGCTACCGAGATGTATAACAATAGTGGTCGTCCAGGAGTGGGCGGCACTAGGACTGGAGGATTAATGAGATACTTCTTGATGCGGTCGAAGGCGACTTGGCAATCATCATTCCATTTTTTTGGGACGTTCTTCCGAAGGAGCTTGAATATGGGCTCACAGATAGGTGTGAGCTGTGTGATGAAGCGACTGATGTATTGAATTCTGCCGAGGAAGCCACGAATTTCTTTCTTTGTTCTAGGAGGGGGCATCTCGATGATTGCTCTGGTTTTGGTCTCGTGGTCCCTGATGCCATCCTCGCTCACCATAAAGCCGAGGAGCTTACCTCCCATTGCACCGAAGACACATTTCTGAGGGTTGAGACGGAGCTTGTACTTTTCTAATCTGTTGAATAACTTCTTCAGATCTTCAAAGTGTCCTTCAATTGTGCGAGATTTGACGATCATGTCATCCACATATACTTCAAGCTCCTTGTTCATCATGTCATGGAATAGTGCTGTCATTACTCGCTGATATGTTGCTCCTGCGTTCTTCAGACCGAACAGCATCACCCTGTAACAGAAGGTTCCCCAGGGAGTGATAAATGCTGTCTTCTCACGATCTTCGACGGCCATCTTAATCTGATTGTAACCTAAGAACCCGTCCATGAATGACAAGATCTTGTATCCAGCAGTGTTGTCGACCAGAGTGTCGATATGTGGCAAAGGGAAGTCATCTTTTGGACTGGCTTTGTTGAGATCTCGGAAGTCGATGCACATTCGAACCTTGCCATCCTTCTTCGGTACTGGTACGATGTTGGCAAGCCATTCAGGGTAATTGGAGACTACCAAGAATCCCGCGTTGTATTGTTTGATGACTTCATCTCGGACTTTCAGGGCCCATTCTGGCTTCATTCTTCGGAGTTTCTGCTTTACTGGCTTTATATCTATCTTGGTTGGCAGATGGTGTACAACGAGCTCTTCATCGAGCCCCGGCATGTCTTCATATGAGAACGCGAAGTTGGACAATCTTGGAGCTAGGAACTCTATCATTTTCTGTTTCATCTCAGGTGGCAACGATTTTCCAATGCGTACTTCCCTAGGGATCTCAGGCGTCCCCAAGTTTACTATCTCGAAATCATCGGCTACAATATTGGCTTTAGATTCGAACTTTTTGAGGAGATCCTCTAGTTCGGGAGCTGGATCATCATCTTCCTCATCCCGAGCTTCGTCCAGACCCATGAGCTCGAAGTCTAATTCGATGTCGAAATCATATGATTCGACTTCAAACTCACGCGACTCTTTAGACGGACTTGGCACACTACTGAATGCAGGAAAAGAAATATTTTTTGGTTTTTGAGATTTTTCTGAAATGAAAATACTAGATGTTTTTGGCTTTTGAAAGTTTTTGATTTTTTTGGGTTTTCAAAATTCACGGGACTTTGAACAAGTGGGCATTGCAGACCATGATTGAGCCCAACTCGTTCTAAAGTTCCGGTCGCTGCTTAAACAGGCATTTTTTTTTTGGAAGCCAGAGCCCTCAAATGGCTCTTTGGCTGATTCAAAAGTTAGGGGAACAGATGACCATTCAGGACCCCACACTTCCTCCCTTGAAGAGGTGGGGGTTGATGATTTGGACGAAGAGTCACGGTCTGGCCCAATGACCATGATTTCTCGCTGGTCAGGTTCGAGATCTGAGTCGTACTCAGTCCCTCCCGGATCACTTACCTCGCACTGCAATTCATTTGGTTCCACAGTGAGACACAAGTTTGGAACTTGGACATCAGACCAATCTAGGGCTGGCCACTTCCCTTTCTTGGTCCAATGGATGGGCTGCTTCTGCCCTTGGCTGGTGATTGTTGATGTTGACTCTGCAGAGATGGGCGAGTCGTGCCCCTTGCTGATTAATGTTGAGATGGGCAAGAGATGCCCCTGGCTGATTGAAGTGGGCAGGTTGTGCCCCTGGTTGATTGATGCTGAAGTGGGCAGGTTGTGCCCCTGGTTGAGAGCAGGTGTCAGAGTAACCTGGTCTTGAAGGTGCTGTATTTGACTTCGTTCTTCGTCTTCATCATTTCCTTCTTCTTCTGGAGGCTTAGATGGTTCGAGAATCTGATCCCATCGAATAGGGGGCCACGTGGCCCAAACTAGGCTCATCGGGAGGCCTTTGTGTAGTGCAGTCGGTTGATTCCCTCCTAGATCTTTGCAAGGTTCTCCTGGCTTGACGAATTGGATGGGTGAGCACCGAAATTTCTTCCTCCTTTTGTCCATGAATGTTGACCTGTATCCGAGTCCCCATTTGCGTTGGTTATATATCAGCGGTACCTTTCTGAACTTGAAGTGATTCTTCATTCGGTATTTGAGGCTCAGACGCTCTGCTGGTGAAAAGACATGGTCCACCCTTATCGGTTCTGGATTGGCGATAGAGTTCACAGTCTCGAATTCGAAACTATGAAATGGGATGTCTTCTTCAGAGTGCTGGATATCGATGACCGGGATGTCTGGTTCAGTGGCAGCAGCATTGGAAGGAATGATGAGCTCTTTCTCTGCATGGATAGTGATCACTTGATTTCCACAGATATACTTTACTCGTTGATGCAGGGTTGATGGCACAGCTCCAACCTTGTGCAGCCATGGTCGTCCGAGCAACATGTTGAAAGAGGCTGATATATCCAGGATTTGGAATGTGATGGTATAGACTTTCGGACCTATCTGTACCTCTATGTCGACCTCCCCTTCTACTGATCGACGGGTGTTGTCGAATGCTCTGACACATATGGTGCTGGGTCGGAATGAAGAAGGACTGATTCCCAGACGTTCTGCAGTCTTGAGTGGGCAGACATTTAAGCTTGAGCCATTATCGACAAGGACCAATGGGACGCAGAGGTCCTTGTATCGTAAGGCTATGTTGAGGGATCGCCCATGATCGCGCCCTTCTGGTGGCAACTCATTATCTGTAAAGGTGATAGCGCGCGGAGCCAGGAGTTGTCCAATCATCAAAGCTATCATTTCTGGTGCCGTATCAGAGGAGACGTGAGCATCGTTCAAGGTCTTGGCAAACATTTCTCGGTGTATGCGAGATGTACAGAGTAACTCCCATACTGAGATTTGTGCAGGGATTGACTTGAGCTGATTCGCCACATCATATGCGGCTTCATTTTTGTTGCCGAGGCCTGAAAGGGCGCCTTTGGGGTCTCCTCTGTTCTGATTATCTCTTCGGATACAACGCCCATTAGGATTCATGTTCCCCACTTCTGCACATTCTGGATAGTGCCATGGAACCTCTTTGTAGTTTTCCTCCCTTTTGCCTTCTAGGACCACCGGTTCTTGCAACGGTGTTGGTGTAGGTACCAGATCTTCCTCGTATGGAGCTTTTGCCTTGAGAACTACATTGTTGCCTGTGCTGAAGGGGTAGTATCGAGGCTTGTCTTCATAGACCACATAAGGTCGTGGTCCTGGCTTGATTGTTCCTGGAGCAGGAGGCTCCCATGGAATGAATACTGGTCCTCTTGATATGGCAGGAGGTTTCTCTGTTCGTCCCAGCTGTCGTAGTGTGATTGACACGCCTCCAGGATTTGCCCCTTGCAATATGACTGGCTCAATTGGAGGAGCTCCTTCCAAGACAACGGGTTCTTGCTGTTGATGAGTATAATCCTTCCATTGCGGATTGGATTGTTCTGGAGTTGCCCCTTGCAAGATGACAGGTTCGTATGTGGGCTCAATGTATGATTGTGCTCCTTCCAGGACGACTGGTTCCCAGCTTGAACGGTTGTAAGGTGCCCCTTGAACAACTGGTATATCATATGGGGGTGCTCCTTCGAGTACTACTGGCTCAGAGATTGAAGGAAGAAAGGGACTTGCCCCTTGCAAGATTGGAGGAGGATTTGTCGTCCCATAGGTGTAGGCATGAATGGATTGGATGGGGGAGAAGAAGCGATCGAGGCGTTCTTCTTCTTCTATACTGTTGACGGTGGGACCTCGAGATGAACTGGGGTCCGTCTGATGTTGAGGCAGAGGATTCTGAAGAATGTTGGTGGGAGCTGCTGCAGGAGTTCCAGGGACTGAGATGACAATCTTGCGGTCATCAATCAGATCTTGTATGGCGTTCTTCAAAGTGAAGCATCGATCAGTGGCGTGGCCACGCCCTTGATGATAGGCACAGTACTCGTTTTCTCAGTAGTTTGGTGGTAGAGGATGAGGAGGAGGCATAGGTGCCATTAGAGTAAGTAATTGCTTTTGTACCAGAGTAGTCATGATTTGACTAAGTGGTTGACTGAGTGGAGTGAACTTCCTGAACTCCCTGTAATTCTGCCTGTTCTGGTATGAGTATTGGCCGTTTCCTCTGAACTGCTGCTGTTATCAAGGTGGTTGTGGCTGAGGATTTGGTTGTGGCTAATACCGCTGAGGCTGATGCTGAACTTGATTCTGCTGATACTGTTGACGTCCCTGTGGGGGAGCATGTTGATTTCCTTGAGCAGTGGTGTTGATGTTGTTTACCTCTGTTGGGCGGGGAGGAGAACCACTGCGGTTTCCATTCCCGTGCCCGATAGGTCTTCCTTCCACTCTGTTCCTCTTGACTGGAGTGGCTTGATGAGGCCATGGGGAAATCGTCCCGGCACGGATTCCTGCTTCGACTTGCTCTCCAGCACGGATTAGCTGCGAGAAGTTCGCATATGGATGCGAGATGAGATACCCGGATATGTCTGGATATGTTGAATGAACAATCATGGAGATTTGTTCTTCATCATCGATAGGCGTTCGCATTCGAGCTGTCATAGCTCGCCAACGTCCCACATAAGCTGATAGTGTTTCATCACTCCTTTGCCCGAGAGCTGCGAGGTCGGCTCTTCTGGGTGCCATGTTGAGATTGTATGCGAATCTGTCGACGAAAGCCTGGGAAAGCTGTTCCCATGTTCTGATGCGGTGGCAGTCCAATGAAGTGTACCAATCTAGGGCATCGCCCTTCAGAGATTTTTGGAACAAACGAATAAGGGCCCCTTCATTTCCTGCGATTGCACTCAGCTCTCCGCAGAAAGCCTTGAGATGTGCTATGGGACAACCGCTGCCATCGTATCTCTTGAATTTCGGAACCTCAAAGTTTTGAGGTACTTGAGCATCTGGGAAAGGACACAAGTCTCTGAACTTGGTCGAAGGTAAGTCGATTCCTTGTTGTCGCTGAAGCTGATTTTGCAAGATCTGGAACTGCTCCCGCAACTCGTCCAGTCCTGAATGTTCTGCTCGAGCGACTGGTGCCTCTTGGAGTAAGGCACGTTCTTCTTCGGCATAGTGGTCGATGTCTTCGACCCTATGGGCTTGCTGACAAGCAACCGCGGGTTGCTGAAGTTGATTTGATGATTGGACTGGATTCTGATGAACTTGTGCATGAAATGATGGTAACTGAACTGGAGACTGTGCTGAAGGAACTTGCTGGAAATTAACTGGAGATTGCTGAATTGAAGATTGCTGGAAATTAACTGGATTTTCCTGAATTGAAGATTGCTGGAAATTAACTGGATTTTGCTGAATTGAAGATTGCTGGAAATTAACTGGAATCCCATCGGCGGGGATGTGCTGGAATTGAAAAGTGCTCCTGTTTGCAGGAGGCTGAGATGTTGGGAAGTGACCCCCTTGTTGGGTATTCGCCACTGTCCGCTGATTGATGTGGGCTTGACACTGACCCCCATTGTGGGCATTCGCCAGTGCTGTCCCTGTTGCTGGAAATTGAATTGAAATCCCATCGGCGGGAATGTGTTGGAATTGAAAAGGTGTCCCATCGGCGGGGACATGCTGAGATCTACTGAGATTGTTGTTTGCCAGATTGACTGGAGGATGACTGGAAGTCCCTGCGACTGGGATGCTCTGAGATGGTCCCGTTGTTGCAGGAAGGTATTGAGAAGGATGCCCCATAGCGAATGGCTGAGATGGCTGCTGTCGGTAGTCTTGGGCAGACTCCGATGGTTGTGCTTGATTTGAACTGGAGGCCGGCAGGACCCAGCATGGCTGCTGAGATTGCTGAACTGGGCCAACCTGATTGTTGGCTGCTGCGGTGGCTTGTGCTTGCATGAATTGCAAGAGCATTTCTTGCATTGCTCTCATTCCTTGTGCCAATTCTTGTATGATTGGCGTATTGTCAACGGGCTGTTGCGCTGGAGGTTGCGCTTCGGTCATTTCAAGAGTAGGGAAGTGATGAGTTTCTTCTTCGTGGTCGGACATGGCTTGCTGAGCCCGAGTGCGGATTATGCTGCGGAAGGGAAGTTGTCTCTGCGTACGTTGAGCCCGAGGAGGCGCAATGGTGAGGACTATACTCTACTCTTTTTGGATTATGGGATTTTCTATTTTTTTTCTTGGTTTTGGGCTTTTCTATTTTTTTTTGTTTGGTTTTGGGTAGAATGCTATGCAGATGAGATTGTATGAGGACTAATGACTTTCAAGTATATGAAGGATTCTGTTTTTCAAGTCGGATCACGACTAGTGGGACTAGCTTATCCCCAGCAGAGTCGCCATTCTGTGGACCCTCGCCGATTTTTCCGTGCTCCCACACGACGTCGTTCTCTCTTTCCCTTTCCTTTCGGAAAAGAAGGAGATGAGGATGCGTGAGTGCGAAATCGCCGTTTGTGCCACTGGCTTGCCTCGTTCTCGAGGGCTTTGTTTGGTAGTCGTGTTAAGCTGGATATGTTTGAATGAGTTTATATAAGACCAGAGTCGCCACTAGCCAGTTACTTCGAATCTACAGTCGGCTAGACCCCGTAGAAACGTTAAAGAAGGGAATCCGAAGATTCCTTCCTCTAAAATGACTCCTGTTGATCTGCGGCCAGAGATTCAAGGTAAGGGATCACGGTTACAGGGTGGGAAGAGGTTAAACACCCCACACACTGCCCGTACCGAAGTACGGTCTCTACTTCACAGAATCGTTCGGATACTTGAAAGTCTAGTTTAATCCTCGTATATTCTCATGGATGACATGATGCATGAATGCGGGTCTGAACAGTAAGAGTTTCTGATGGGCAGGTTCCAACAACGGGCAAGCCTAGAGCATACGCTCGAACTGACAGGTGCTTTATGCGAGATGATGCATGCTGTGTGCTTGAATATTCAAAGTGCTTATAGTGATATGTACGTGAATGCAGGTCTGAACAGTAAGAGTTTTTGATGGGCAGGTTCCAACAACGGGCAAGCCCAGAGCATACGCTCGAACTGACAGGTGCTTTATGCGATATGCATGCGGTGTGTTTGAATAATCAAAGTGTTTGCAGTGAAGCAGGGGGGTTGGAAGAAAAGTAAATGTTGCACTTATGCTAGATGCAAATGAGATGATGCTGGAAAAGAGTAGCTGGGTGGACGGAGGTGTCGCAAGGATTGGCTTCGAGTGGCTGGATCAAGACTTGGATGGCTTGGGAGGCTTGGACCAGTGGTCAGGCTGGGCTGGACCAAGGCTAGACTCTCCTCACTCGGGCTCTCCTTGGTGGAAAAATGGGCTAAGGGTGACTCAGACGGGCGAGCTCTCTCCGGCTAGATGGTGTGTTGAAATGAGAAGGGGAGGGGGGTATTTATAGCAGCTGACAATGGCAGATTGCGTAATTTGTCTCGGGCGGCCTGCTATGGGCCGCCCGTACGGCCAATCCTCGGTTTCCAGCGAGTACGGCCGCTCCCTCGGGGCTGCTGTTGGACTCGCTGGTCGACTCAGTGAGTTGACTCAGTGAGTCGACTCGATGGTTTGACTCGACGGGTTGACTCGACGGGTTGACTCGGTGTTTTGACTCGACGGGTTGACTCGGCGGGTTGACTCAGCGGGTTGACTCAGCGGGTTAACTCAGCGGGTTGACTCAATGAGCTTGACTTTTTTGGGATTTTTTAACTGGCTTTTCTTATGGGGGGTTTTTCAGGGTGCTGTTTAGGACTGGGTTGACTGGGTTCAGGCTTGAACTGGGCTATGGAATGGGGCTTACAAGGGTGAGTTTGGCTGAGTTTGGACTTGGGATTTGGGGGTATGGTCCTTCATTCATCCAGCTATCTCTACCAACAGCGTAGCCGAAGGTGGGGTGTCTACAGTCCCGTGACACGGCCACGAAGGCCAAGGCCCAGTCCGGTCTCAAATCGACGGGCCTTCCGCACCTCGTCATCCACGAGATACGTCGCAAATCTGGATAGCTCAACGAATTGAGCCTCATACTCCGACACTGACATATCTCCCTGGACTAGTGTCTCGAACTCTAGAGCACGCTGCTGGCGGACATGCTCAGGGAAGAACTTCCGGTCAAACTGGTCTACAAAGTCCTCCCATGTCCACTTGAAATCAGGCCCGGTGGCTCGGGTAACCGACGCCCACCAGTGCTCGGCCTCTCCCTAAAGGAGGAAAACGGCAAGAGGAACTCGCTCCTCGGTCGAGCATCGCATCGTGGTAAAGATCTTCGTTACCTCCGATTTCCATCTCTCCGCTGCCATCGGGTCTGGCCCGCCCAAAAACCGTGGGGGATCCATCCGCCTGAAATCCATCAGCAAGGAACGAGCACAATCCTGCTCTGATGGGGCAACTGCGTCAGATGACCTCCTCTCCTGGCGCTCTACCATGGAGGTCATAACCCGCATCATCTCCTGAAACTAACCAGCAGTCATAGCTGGAGCTGGAGCTGGGGCTAGGGCGGTTTGGGATGTACTCGCACTGGTCGATGGCCTACCGGTGGCTCTCTTGGGCGCCATATCCTATAGAAAAGGACAGGTACCTCTTAGCATTGATACTCTCGAATGCACACACGTTAGGGAATCATATTCAGAAGTTTCTAAGCTCAAAATAGGGAATCCTATTATAACTATGTTGTAACAGGATCCTAGTGTGGGTCGCTAAGTGCATGAGATCAGGATCCTAATCATCCTAAGTTTGCAACAATCATTCAGCTAAGGGTAGTTAATCTATGGCCATTAGTAGATATGTGATGTCATCCACAGGTATTCCCAAGTTATGCTCTGATACCAACTTCTGTCACACCCCAAACCCGGGGACCGGGCTCACTAAATTCCCGATCGCCGACCTTGGTGCCAACAGCCTCCGTAGTACCCCATTCTCGGCTCCTAGCTCTCATGTGCCAGGTTCCGATCCTGGGATCCTACCAGGAGGATTTTCAGGGTAAATTTTTTTTTTGTACATGAGCATAATCAAAACCATAAAATATCATCAAATATCCACTAATAAGTTTGTTGAGTACAGTGCTGGAAAGGAAAATACAACATGAAGCAGAAGTCCAAAATATCAGGTACATGAACTGCGCTCAACGCTGCTGATATGCCCTAGTACCTGCAGTGTAAACAAACGCACATGAGCTTCCTACGAAGCTCAGTAGAGTGCGTGTGTACGCGTGTGATGCATATGACAAGTATACAGATATCAGAGTAAGCGAAAGTAGTAGAGGGCTAAGTTACTAAGTTTATGAATGCTATCAGCCATCCCAAGGCTATGCGATGCAAGGGCCTACATGGCCGAGTGTTACATTCTAGAGATGCAATGCAAACATGTCAATCCTCAACTGATCCACATATCAAAATAGTTCTCATCTGGGACATCACCGGGGTCTAGTATACTCTAATACTGGCAGCCGCACATCGCGCTCATAACCAAGCGAGTAGAAAAGACCTCACTATTCGCCTCGTCAGTGGTATGCCAATGCCCACCTGGCTCGCCGATAGCGGACCCATTCCATGAGCTGCTCAGACTCGACCTAGCTTACAGCCCACTGCACCCGGGCGGATAAGGTCACACCCCTTTCCAACCAACTTCGACACAGTGGGAGACGCGGCCTACTGGTATTTGGCACACGGGCGCTCATGTTATCCACTCGGTCTCGACGCTGGAGCATCCTACTAGTACCACAGGGTTTAGGGACTTTCACCCAAGGACATCCATAGCGCCCACGTACAAGAACAAGTTTCCGGTGTCCAATACTGCCAACTATGATGTGACTATGGTGGCCACCACGCCGATGCTGCTAAGGTGTGAAAGCGATCGTGACATACATAATGCGAAATGCATGAGTCATACAATCCAAATCATGCACCAAACTTACGCATACTGCGCAATCATGTGGGGCGACCCTGTCTTACACGGGTCCCCTAAGTATAACAAGCCAACTAGCGTATGCTATGGTTAATCATGATCCATAACAGGCATACAAATGATGCGTATGGGCGTATGAATGAGCATGATATTCATTATACAAGCATGTTATCAGTGTGACATATCAAGCTAATCATACTAGCATGTTACCAAAACGTATCAGGTAGCATTGGCCTTAAAAGGCCCAATATATATATAAAAAGTGGGACCGGACTGTGGGTCCCATTGGAAATGTAAAGGTCTTCATGGCATAGCCCACTTGAGACCACATCGGCCCCATACTTGGGCCTGCACATACAAGATAGGCCGTCAAAATATGTGTACGGCATGGATAAAACATATATATCAAAGAAGGAACCATGGTGGGCATCAATGACCACTATTCCCTACGGGTGTGGTCCATCTAACATTTGAATTTGCCTCATTGTTGGGGCCGTATCTAAAATAATATGGAAAAATAGATAGGCAGCATGAGTAAAACAGATACATCATGGTGGAGCTAATAGATACATCACGTTGGGACCCATAGGGTGGTTCACCTGCTGGGCAGCGCGGTACCCATCTGGTCCCAATAAGATTTGAATCAAGCAGATATTTGTGTTTTCTCCTTCATCCATATCCATGTGATCTTATGAACAGATTGGATGGCAAATAAACATCACTGTAGAACCTGGAAAGCTTTCAACGTTGGAAATCATTATCCCCACTGTGGCATGGTCCACTTGACATTAGGATATGCTTAAATTTTGGGCCCAGCCACTTATGAATAGGTTGGGTGACAAATAAACATCATTGTAGGACTGGGAAGGTTTCAATGGTGGAGATCATTATTTCCACTGTTGTTCCGTGGCATGGCCCACTTGCCATTTGGATATGCTTAAATTTGGGGCTCAGCCACTAAGATGAGCTGGAAAAACATATGGAGGGAATAGATAAGGCACATACATTCTAGGTGGGCCCAATGAGTGAGGCCCATGGTGACGCCCACAAGGCTGCTGGGCAGCAGCGTCCCCTTGACGCTGTCTGTCCAGCGGCACCCCTTTTTTTTATTATGTTCTCACCAAGTGGGGCCCACAAAAGTTTTCGATCAAGCTGATATTTTTGCCCTCCCTTCTTCCATGCATGTGTGAAATTATGAACAGGTTGGATCTCAAATAGACATCATGGTGGGCCATAGGAGGGTTTCAACGGTAGGTTCACTGTCCCTACTGTTTTCTGTGGTGGGGCCCCCTTGAGACTTGGATCTGACTCAATCTTGGGGTCACGCCTTAAAATGATCTCCCCAAATGGATGGACGGTGTGGATACAACACATGCATCATGGTGGGACCTGCGAGTGGGCCACCAGCTGGCACGAGCCAGCGTCCTGGATGCTGATACTACTAGCGTCAGCGACGCTGCTTCTTCTTCTCTTTCTTTCTCCTTTTTTTGTGCTTATATCTAGTGGGGCCCACATGGGTCTGATCCATTCCGTTCATCAGGTTACCCATCTCATGGGGGACCCAATAAGCCCAATATTGAATATGTAAATCGGTCTAGAAACATTAAGGTGGGCCAAAGGATTTCTGACAGTAGGAATCATTGATTCCACTGTTTCATGTGGTGCGGTCCGTTTCAAACTTGGATCGGGTTCATCCTTGGGCCCTGGCCCTAAAATGATATGGGAAAGAATATGGACGGCGTGGATGGAACACAAACATCAAGGTGGGTCCCACGAGTGGGGACCCCATTCTCCGTCCCAGCCTCAGCACGCTGGACAGTTCCAGCGTCCTGGACGCTGTGAACGTCCAGCGTCTGAGCAGATCATTTTTTTGTCTTTTTTTTTTAGTTTCTTTCAAGTGGGGCCCACTTGGGGACGATCCGCTCCATTCATCATGTTCCCCAGATCATTGGGGTCCTAACAAGTCCAATATTTGGCAGGTGATGTGGTCCACAAACATCACGATGGGCCCAAGAAGCCTCAACAGTAGGCTTCATTAGCCTCACTGTTTTCAATGGTGTGGTCCACCTGAGATCTGGATCTACTTCATTTTTGGCTCCTTGTCCTAAAATGGGATGGAGAAACAGCTGGACGGCGTGGGTTGGATGCACACATCAAGGTGGGTCCCACGTGTGGGGCCTGCTCATCGCCCAAAAGGGCTTGCCCTGCTGGGCAGCAGCGTCCTCTGGACGCTGTTTATCCAGCAGGTAACTTCCTCCTTTTTATATATATATTATTATTACTATCATTATTATTATTAAGTTGTGGGGCCCATTCATGGATGATCTAATCCATCCATCAGGTTGTCCACCACCAGATGGGCCCAAAAGAAAAGGAAAATGAAAGGAAATAAGAAAATGGGGGATTTATGTCCCCCTTGCACTCACCTCGAAGGATGGACGGTTGGATTGGATCAGGTTGACGATCGGACGATCCTGATGGTCCGAATGATGGTTGGGGCCCTCCAAGCTTGGATCTCCACCCTCAATCTCTCTAATCTCTCTCTTGATCACTCAAATATCTCTCTTCTCTCAAATCTTTCTCTTTCTCTCTCCTTTCTCTTCTTGCAAATATGGGAAGTGAGAAGGCCTCCTCTCCCCCCTACGTATGCACTTGTATGGGGGGAGAGAGAGAAGGAATCATGAGGGGTGATGATGGCTAGCATGGGAGAGGGGTATAGGGGTATAGGTAGAGTTGACTTTGGGAGGTGAGAGAGGGATGGGGGGTATGGGGTGTGTAGAGTAGGGGTAATGAGAGGGGCATGGGTGAGGTGATGGTGATGGATTTGATTGATTTGACATGATCTTGGGATTTGTGCAAGTGAGGTCCACGCCACACGCGCGTTGTGCGGCCCATCTTGGATTACGCAATCGATCATAACTTTCACACCGGGTATCGCAATGGGGTGTGCCGCGCGGCGTTGGAATCGTAGCGCCTACGCGGTCGCTAGGCATAGGTCTTGGTTCGATGCGGTACTAAAACAGAGTCGCGATCAAGGCTCTCTAATGTGGTCCATTCAGGACATACCGGCACCTAAAATTAAGCGTACGGAGGGTAAATAAGGGTACGGGTCTTACATGAGCACATTGATCCATTCTCATAAGTCTACATAGGTTACATAGGTTAGGAGCTTGTTTAGTTAAATCATTTATTTACCTATGCATGCTTAGACTAGGATTGTTTATTGCTTAACCATATGCTAGTCTTGTGATTGGACCCACTTAGGCTTGGAAGCCGAAGTGTTCTTGCTTACTTAGTTTAATTTGTTGAATTGTGTAAGTAGGCGAAAAGAATTTCAAAAAGGTCTTAATCACCCCCCTCTTATAGGTTTAGCCATAATTCTAGTTGCTCTTTAAGCTTCCGCACATATGAAGGTGTCGTGTTAGACTACCAACGTACTTTCAGTAACGACCATGCCAATGGACTATGGCACGCTCTAGGGTTACTACAATTTGAATCTAACCAATCCAAACATGATTATCTCAGAGAATTGCAAGGAACTCATATCCGAAGCACATGAACTCTCATAAAAACATCCAAAAATATCAACTTTTATTCAAACTAGAACTTAAAAATCCAACTTTAAAGCAAAGTACTTGAATTAGAATGAATCCAACATGATAACTACTCACAAGCTTCACCGCTTAACCTTAGCTAAGAGGTTCTAGCCGAGCATTATCATGCTTCAACTAGAATTCAAAGAAAAACTAAACAAAAACATGAAAAACTAGAAAAAAAACCCTAGTTGGAGGAGTTGTGGTCGCTCCACGATGATCTTCCTTGTTTCCCACGAATTTAAAACTCTTCTAAGATACCTTAGCAAGGATGCCAAGGTGTCCTTTTATAGGAAAAATCACGAACCGCCTCAGATTACGTAGAAACTTACACAGTTACGTCGTTCATCAGACATTGGTCGGGCGCCCGATCGTGCTTTAATTCGGTCCAGCAGCTTTTGATGAAAATTCACTTGAATATCGGACGCCCGACCAAGTGTTGGTCGGGCGTCCGGTCATGTCCAGAACTGTCCAATAGGTTCAGCAGAATTCTCCCAATTTCGGGCACCCGACCATGTTTTGGTTAGGCGGTCGGTGGCCTTCTGTTATGAATGTTGAAATCCTCTTTTCTTCTGGCCGATCTAGGCCTTTCTGACGCAATTCTTCAAGGCTTCTTTTCAGTGTCTTCAATGTGGTTCCAAAGGACCCTTTTAGCAACAAATTCATGACTTCTCTCTTTCATTCCTACATACACAAAACAAGCATTAGATGGGTCTTTTAAGCATACAAACCATGTATGTAATGTGATGTAATGGGCTGGAAAATGTATAAAATGAAAGCTCAACAATGTAAAGTTGTCAAGGATCACCCCCTCAATCAAATCATTGGGGATCCTAACACTGGCGTCAAAATCAGGAGACAGTTGGAGGCTATCAACAGTCACTTGTGTTTCACTTCTAAAATAGAACTTAAAAATGCTGATGAGGCTCTAAACGATGAATTCTGGATCCTTGCAATGCAAGAAGAGCTTCAACAATTCATTAGAAATGAGGTATGTCATTTAGTCGACAGGCCTGAAAGGAAAAATGTTATTGAAACAAAATGGATCTTTAAAAATAAATTTGAGGAATCTGGGAATGTTATACGGAATAAGGCTTGATTAGTTGCGCAAGGGTATTCCCAAATTGAAGGTATTGATTTTGACGAAACATTTGCCCCTATAGCTAGACTCGAGTCTATTAGAATTCTTATGGTTGTTGCTTGTGCTTTAAAGTTCAAATTGTTTCAAATGGATGTAAAAGTGCCTTCTTGAATGGTGTTCTAGATGAGGAAGTGTATGTCGAATAACCAAAAGGATTCATTGATCCTAAATATCCTCACAAAGTATACCGATTGAAAAAGGCTCTTTACAGACTAAAGCAAGCTCCCCGTGCATGGTATGAGCGTCTAACTCAATTTTTAATACACCATGATTTCGTTAGAGGGAGTGTTGATGAAACACTGTTTATAAAAGAAGTCGAGAATTTAGTTCTTATTACCCAAATTTATGTAGATGACATTTTTTTTGCTCCACTTGTGAGAAAATGTCTATATCATTTGCTGATTTAATGACATCAAAATTCGAAATGAGCATGGTAGGAGAACTTAACATGTTTCTAGGCTTACAAGTAAAACAACTAGCATTTGGAATATTCGTTAACCAAACAAAGTATGCTAGAGACCTTGTTAAGAGATTTGGATTAGAATCTGGTCGATCACACACTACACCTATGAGCACCACTATTAAATTATCTAAATATCTAGTAGGAAACAGTGTAGATCAACATCTTTACAGAAGCATGATTGATAATCTTCTCTATCTCACTACTAGCAGACCCGACATTGCATTTAGTGTAGGTGCCTGTGCTCGATTCCAGGTTGACCCTAAAGAATCTCACTATCGCAGTTAAGCGTATCATCCATTTTGTAGGATGCACCACTGAATATGGCCTGTGGTACCCATTTGATTCATCTACAGACATAGCCGGGTATTCAGATGTTGATTGAGCTGGTAACATTGATGATCATAAATCAATAAGTGGTGGTGCTTTTATGTTGGAAACTGCCTCGTGGCGTGGCATAGTAAGAAACAAAACTCCATTTTCTTATTTATAGCTGAGACAGAATATATTGCTGCCGGTAGTTGTTGTGCTCAATTACTATGGATGAAGCAAACCTTTTTGGATTACGAAATTAATCAAGGCACTATGACCTTATTTTGCGACAATACCAGTGCTATTAACATTCCAAAAAACCCGGTTCAACATTCACACACAAAGCATATTGATATTAAGCACCATTTCATTCGAGAGTTGGTTGAAGATCAATTAATATCTCTCAAACATGTGCCTACCGAGAATCAGCTAGCTGACATCCTAATCAAACCCTTGGACTCAGTTCGCTTTGTGAACCTCCAGAAGTCCATTGGTGTTGGGTGTGTCTAATCCAACTAACAAGTATATGTTTTGCAGGTAATATCCGAGGATTAAGCCTCTTTATCTAATCTTTAAAGGTATATCTGAGGACCTTTGCCTATTTAATCATTGCCTTCTAAGATTATCTGGGAACATAGTCCCAATTTTTTTGTTTTGCATCGTTAAATCTGGACCTATATGGATTCCTAATTTTGTGTCGGGTTGGTCATTTTGGTACACCATGTGCATGGATCTTGTATCCTCAGTAAAAGGGTATTAGGATTAAACGACAATGGTCTGTCCAAAGGCCAGACCATTTGTAAAAAAAATCCTGTGCAAAAATATACATTTGCTGCTGAAATGAATGGCCGACCGGTTAAGACCGGTCGGGCTAGCCATGACCGGTCAGCACGTGCGTCCGTCCGAATTGGGGGACCTTTAATACCAGTCAGACTTCATTTTAGGGCCCCCATCTCTCCATTTCTCACCACAACATTATGCTTCAGCTTCCCCCCTTTCCATCTCCAAGCACCCCAAGCTGATTTTCTCCAAGATTGGACGTTCCAATCTCATCTACATTGCTCCACATCATTTTCATTCCATAGGAAAGGGATTCACTTCCATTTTTCCTTGATAAATCCTTACTCTTTGAAATTTAGGAGTGATTTAGGGTGTTTTTAGAGCTTACAATGTCTTCCCAAGATAGTGAAGATGAGCTCTCTCTGAGGTGGAGTAGTCAGTCCAAGAAACAAGCTAAGACTCCTCCTCCCCCTTCAAAATCTAAGAAAACCCTATCAAAAGGGAAAGGGGCTGCCTCATCTTCCATTCCCCCACCTCAATCACCATCCTTGGGTCAAAATGTCTCATCTCATCTCACCAATTGGGATGACTTTAACGATAAAGAGGTGGTGTGTGAAAAATCTGAAAATTTGAATGACTTAACCAAATATAATGTCATTTTCATTCTGAAAGCCATCAAATGGGCTCCCATACTCCACATGGGTGGCCCAGTCCATTTTGAGGTGGTTAGGAAGTTCTATTCCTCCTATGTTCAGTGACGACATCTCCCCCCTCCTTTAAAGTTGAGTGCGATGACCGTATTTGTGTATTCACTCTCAACTCCATCTCTCAATTCATTGGAGTGCCGGTTGTTGATGAAACTCCTGCTGATTTTTCCCATCTAGGTCCTAAACCTAATGAAGTTATTGATCAGTTTCTATGTGATAGTGGGACACCTAAATGGGTCGGAGGTGCGCTTCAGGCGTCCTCCATGCTATGGGATTACCGAATACTTCACAACTTATTATTTCATAATGTGTATCCGAGAAAGAGCAACAAGGCGGATGTCACTGAACCTATGTTTCGTCTTCTCTATCGAGTTGGTCAGGGTCATTCCCTTTGCTTACCATCTCGGATCATATCTATTATTCACCAAGTTATCTTACACGATGATGGGAAATCCTCCATTCTTCCTTTTGGGCATCTCATATGCCAATTTGCTGCAGCCATTGGCATTGTTAGTCCCACTGATAAGATACACAAGCCCATAATTATCAATTGCACCATCCTAGCAAGAATGGAGTTCACCAAAGAGGCCATTCAGAGTCGTCACCTACAGGATCTGCAACATGACCAGGAGGAGCCATCCCAGCATGAGGCTCCTCCCATCTCCACTGGACCCTCTCAGACTTCACCTACAACTCCTTCCTCTGATCCTTCCTTTGATCCACGATTTGCACCTGGTCAATTCTGTACACCTCCACGAGCTTTCTCTCATCGTAGATCGCCTATTGTGGATCCTCCAGCATACATCATTGAGCTCCGCTAGCATGAGGAGTGTCTGTTTCAGAGACTTGACAGGATCGAGTAGAGCGAGATGCAGCTCTTATAGGGAAATGCCACTATCCTTGTGCAGCAGGAGGCTATCGGGACTCGCCTGGCACAGCTTGAGAGGCAGATGGAGGTTTAGGAGCGCGCTGCACGTGGAGATGTTCCACCACCCGATCTGGAAGATGGCTCGGACTACTAGTATCATGTTTAGTCTCGTGTGTCTTGGGCATAGTTCTCTTTTTATATGACCAAAGACACCATCTGGATTTCATATATTATCTTTCTATAGTTTTGATATTTTCTGACTGTAGATGTTGCTCTGATGGATACATATCGACATTGGGCTACTTGCCCATTTTGATGTCTTTATGGATAATATTTTTGTTTAGTTGTTCACGATCGTTATATTTTTTCTCCTTTATATGAGATTATGTTCCTTATTGCATATCTATGAGAGGTTAGATGGTTCGGGCTCTCTGCCCTTTATTAGCTCATTTTTTTGTTCTATTCTTTGTCTCGATATACATGTGGAGGGGTGGTTGGTTGATTGGGCTATAAGTCCTTTATGCTTTAACGATTATTTGTATATCTAGCGTGTTTCGTTCTTTAAATCTCCTCAGGATTTCAATTTCTATATCTCATCCCTATTTCATGTGATTAACATATTTTCGACGCTAGCCTTGCAGCTTCTTAGGCATTTTTTTTGCTGGCTAACCCTTATAAAAAAGGGGGAGAATCATCCTACCTAGAAGATCCGATTATATCTTTTTGTAGGACTTTGTAGGTGCAAGTTTTGAGGGGGAGATTTTGAAGAAAATCGAGTCTGTACATGTACTTTCATAAAGATCACTTTGTATATCTGTATAGACATGTATTTGGGTGTATTTTCTTTCTGTTTAAGGGTCTATCATGATGTGGAAGTCATGATGAGTCTAGGATAGATGTTTTGTCACGTAACTGACAAAGTGGGAGATTGTTAGTTGTTGAGCTCTTAATTGTGTATATTCTAACCTCAATTCATCACTCATTATGCAAGGTTTTCGTGAATTAACGACTAATCTTATACGTGTTTTATGATTGCAGGAATGAGAGTGAACTTCACCCAGTAGGAGACCAAAAGGGTCTACTTGGGAGCTTTGGATGAAGACCCAAGGTGGGCCAAAGAAAGAAGAAAGCAAAGAGAAGAAAGAGAGAAAGAAATGAAGAAGAAAAGGGGCCAAGACCGGTTGTGACCGGTCGGCCAAGAAGGCCACAACCGATCTAGACTATCGGCCATCTCCCCCTGATCCTCTGGAAGTCGCTGGACCAATGACCAACATGGTCCGACCGGTCGTGACCGGTCGGCCAACAGGTCTGATAACCCCTTGAGTTTGCTAGACTGATTCATAGACGAGTCCGACTGGTCGTGACCGGTCGGCCAAGCCAGTCTGACCTGTCTAGACCCTTCGGCTCTGCGTAAGACAGCAACCTTCCTATTCGGGCGCCGATTTTCTCTGCGCACTGCGTAAGCTTACGTAAGTTCTGGAAGATTCTGATGCTGCGGAGCCTCCCTACTATAAAAGGACACCTAGAGATTGTTCCTAGGGTATCTAAGAAGAGGGTTTGAGCAAGGTGGGAGGCGGCGGAAGTGGATTTTGGAGTTTCACAACTTCTCCTAGTTTGCTTTCTCATTTTTATGTTTTTTCTTAATTGTTTCATGTTTCCTTGGATCATGAACGGCTAAACCTCTTAGCTAGGGCTAAGAGGAGAAGCTTGTAGTGAATCTAAGATGTTTCAATTTGTTTAAAGTTGGTTTTAAGTTGGATTTCATATTTATGAACAATGGTTTGAAGTTTAATTCAAGTTCTAAGTAGTTCTTCTTAGTCTTATGATGACTCATGGATGTTTGGAAGAAGTACTTGAGTTCTTAATTGTTGTGTGTTAGTCTAGACTTGTATGATCCGAGGAATTGGAGTACGCTCTAGTAATATGATCTTCATATGGGAACTTCCTACCAAAGTTCTACTTTTTCTGAAATTCTGTTGTTTGTGGGACTGTGTATGTGATTTGAATCAAGTTTAAGTCATGATCTAGCTTTGTCTTGTGACAAGAATTAATGATGGTTATGATTGTGAACTTAGTCTATTGGAATTGGGACTGACCTATGCAATTAAGTATGCTCGTCCTAGCTTGCATTGAGTGAATCATACACATGGATCATATATATGGCAGATTATTAGTTTAACTGATCTATCATCCGGCTAGATAGATCTTAATTTCGATTCTAGTTGAGAAAGTGAGAAACCATAGTGAATTGAGCATCAAGGATTGCTATAAGTGGATCCTTGAACCCCTAGTGCCTTTTATTAATTGATTACTTCAGTTTAAGTTCAAAATTGCTATTCACATCAATCTCCTTAAAAACTTATTTGTTAGCTTCTCAGTAGAAACTATTGGAAGTATTTTGTGAAATCCTACATAAGTCCCTGTGGATCGACCTCGGTCTTACCGAGTTTATTACTACATCGCAACCCTACACTTGGTGAAGTGAACAAGTTTTTGGTACCGTTGCCGGGGACTTTGACGGTTTTTCACAAAATTTCAGAAAATAGTATCTATTTAGGATTTTTTTTATTCTAGTACTAAGTTAATTTGTTTTGTTTGATTTCTCTTTTGCAGGGATTTCTAGGAAGCTGAAGAAGACATAAGGATCTCAAGTGCCAAATCAGGTTCTATCTTTCTAACACTTACTCTTCTTCTTCTCCTCTTCATTCCTATCATATTCATCTCTTGTAGAGTGGGTGGAGACTCCTTTTTGGATCTCTGAAAGGTAGGCCTTGTGCCACTTGGATTCCTATTGGTTGGCTCTACCGTCTTGGATCACCTTGTGCTCAGAGATTTCTCTTCTCACCTCTGCTCCTCTTTCTTCTTTTTCTGCACTTTTCTCAAAAGATTCAAAGAGTGGGTGGGGAGTTCTCTGAACCCCTATTGACCAAGAAAAATCGGTCTCTATCCTTGCTTCTGGCCTAGCCATTGCAAGACACCTTGTGCTTCGGTCTTAGAGAAGAGTAAAGGAAAGAGGGAAGAATTCTTCTTTCCTTTTTGTTTCATTCTTTTTTGTTTTGCATGCCACATTGGGCTCGGGATTCCAATAACCGACTCATTAGTGAAGGGGGAATAGTTGAGGGAATTGACAGAGAACCACGTGCTAGAAGACATCTAACTTCTCCAATTTTTTTTTCTGAAATATGGCTGTAAATCAACCTAATCCGATGGCCAATCCAAATCTGGGCCAAAACCAAATCGAAATGGGAGAGAATGTGGTTGAGAATGTTCCCTGACCAAGAACATTACGTGATTACTTGCAACCAGCTAGAGCGAGCACTCCCTCATGCATAGTCTTTCCACAAAATGTAGGCAATGTAGATTTGAAACCGGGAGTGATCTAACTCCTCCCAAAATTTCATGGATTAGACAATGAAAGTGCCTATCAACACCTTAAGGAATTTGATGAGGTAATCACCACCATGCACTTTGCGAATGTTACTGATGATGTGGTAAGGCTTAAATTATTTCCTTTTACCCTTAAAGATAAAGCTAAAGGTTAGCTTCATGCATTAAGGCCAAGATTAATTGGTGCATGGACTGATATGTATAGGGAATTCATTAAAAAATTCTTCCCTACTCACAAAACGAACATGTTGAGGCGCCTTATCATGAACTTTGCCCAAAAGGAAGATGAGACCTTCTTCCAATGTTGGGAGAGGTTTAAGGACTTGTTAAATGCAAGCCCACATCATGGCTATGAAATTTGGCGGGTTATAAGCTTTTTCTATGAAGGATTGACTTCACCCATGAGTCAATTTGTAGAGATGATGTGTAATGGGGAGTTCATGAATAAGGAAGCTGATGAAGCATGGGACTATTTGGAGGAATTAGCTGAGAATGCACAGTCTTGGGATACATCTAAACCAGCAAATTCCAAGACTAGCCAACAAAGGGAAGAAGGAGGAATTTATGTCCTATCAGAAGAGGATAGCATAAGTGCACGTGTGGCTAGCCTCACAAGAAAAGTCGAGGCCATGAAATTAAAGAAAGGAGAGAAGATTAACTCCAATGATGTTGAAACTGTTTGTGGAATTTGTGCCAGAAATCAACATATAACACAAGATTGTCCCACAATTTCAGCGGTTAAGGACATCTTACAAGAACAATCAAATGCCATAAATAGTTATCAACGACAATTTGGTGCTCCAAACTCAAACACGTTTATTCCTAATTGGAAGAACCATCCCAACTTCAGTTGGAGGAATGGACCCACTGCGAATGCAACCAATATCCCTTAAGCTCAACCTATACTAGGTCCATCTCTAGTCATTACTCCAAAAGTTACGCTAGAGGAGATGTTGAGTGCATTTGTATCGGTTCAAGCTGAGTATAACAAGACTAATTCTCTGAAAATAGATGGGTTTATGCAAGAGCAATTAAAATTCAATCAAAATTCAACTCAAGCTATCAATGAATTGAAACCTCAATGGCTAGAGTTAAATCTCACCTCAGTGTTAGGGAGAAAGGCACACTTCCTGCCCAACCTCTTCCTAACCCAAGAACCCAATTTGAGATACAAGACGTAGGCTCATCCTCCCAACATACGGAGCAAGTTCAAGCTATCACCACTTTGAGAAGTGGGAAAATAGTTGATAAATCTAATCCGGTGAAGGCCCTAAAGCCTAAGGATCCGAAAATTTTCAAAGAGGATGATAGCTCAAACAACACTCCATAAGAGAAAGAATAAAAAAGGCAATACAAGCCGGTTGCCCCATTTCCCCAAAGGTTGATTTCACCCAAACCTTTAGACAAAAATCTAGAAATTTTAGAGGTTTTCAAGCAGGTGAAGATCAACATTTCGTTGTTGGATGCCATAAAACAAATACCATCCTATGCCAAATTTCTAAAGGAATTGTGTACGGTCAAAAGGAAACACAATGTTCACAACAAAGTACTTTTGACTGAGAATTTGAGCACTATTATCAAATAAGAGGTACCCCAAAAATACAAGGATCCAGGTAGTCCAACCATCTTATGCATTATAGGAGACTACCGGATTAAACAAGCCTTACTTGATTTGGGGGCAAGTGTGAACCTCATTCCATACTCAGTTTACGAACAACTTGGGTTAGGTGAATTGAAACCTACCAAAACCACACTCCAACTTGCTGATAGATCCATTCGTATACCGAGAGGAATGATTGAGGATGTTCTAGTCCAAGTTGATAAATTCTACTACCCAGTAGACTTTATTGTCTTGGATACACATCTCGTGATAGGTACCGGTGCTCAAATTCCCGTCATACTTGGCCGCCCTTTTCTAGCTACTTCCAATGCGATTATCAATTGTAGAAACGGGCTTGTACAAATGTCCTTTGGATATATGACTCTTGAGCTAAATATATTTGATTTATGCAAACAACCATGGGAGGTTGATGATGAGATCCACGAGATAAATATGGTTGAATCATTCGTGGAAGATACATTCCCCTTGTCATTATATTCCGACCCTTTGGAGGCATGTGTGGCCCATTCTCATGAGATAAATGATAACACAATACGAGAGATGGATGCCATGTTAGATGTGGTGCCGGTACTTGATAGCAAAAGAAGGAGGGCCCTATTTGAGCCTTTACCCGTAAACGAGAACAAGCCCCTTCCATCCAATATCAAGGACCAACACTCGACCTAAAACCATGACCAAGTGAGCTGAAATATGTCTATTTAGGTCGAGATGAGACATATCCGGTGGTGATTTCTTCCCACTTGGATGAGGAACAAGAGAGTAGGCTAATTGCCACTCTAATAGAGCACAAGAGTGCCATTGGGTGGTCGATTGCGGATCTCAAAGGCATAGACCCACTGATTTGTACTCATTGCATACACCTTGAGGAGAATACGAAGACATCTAGGCAACCACAAAGATGACTCAATCCAAACATGAAGGATGTGGTTAAGGCCGAAGTGGTGAAACTATTGGATGTGTGTATTATCTACCCAATATCCGATAGTCAATGGGTGAGTCCAACTCAAGTGGTGCCTAAGAAATCCGGAATAACCATCGTAGCCAACGCCAATAATGACCTCGTACCAACCAAAGTCACTACTGGTTGGAGAATGTGCATTGACTACAGGAAGCTAAACTCTGTCACGAGGAAAGACCACTTCCCCCTACCGTTTGTTGATCAAATTTTAGAAAGGTTGGCAGGTCATTCTCATTTTTGCTTTCTTGATGGCTATTCAGGGTACAACCAAATAGAGATCGCCTGTGAAGACCAAGAAAAGACTACATTCACATGTTCATTCGACACTTTCGCTTATCGACGGATGCCGTTTGGACTATGTAATGCCCCTGCCACCTTTCAGCGTTGTATGATGAGTATCTTTTCTGATATGGTGGGTATAATTCTCGAAGTCTTCATGGATGATTTCTCAGTATTTGGTTGTAGCTTTGATGAGTGCCTTGAGCACTTGAAATCTGTGCTGAAAAGATGTGAAGAGAAGAACCTTGTGTTGAATTGGGGGAAGTGTCACTTTATGGTTCAAAAGGGAATTGTACTTGGTCACACTGTTTCACAAAATGGAATCGAGGTGGATAAAGTGAAAATCGATCTTATCTCTAACCTTCCACCGCCCAAGAGCATACGAGATGTGCGGTCCTTTCTGGGACACGCATGATTTTATAGAAGGTTCATAAAGGACTTCAGTTCACTCTCTCGTCCCTTATGTAACTTACTTCAAAAGGAGAATTCCTTTGAGTGGCATGAAGATTGTCAAAACGCTTTTACCACACTTAAAGGTATGTTGACATGTGCTCCCATAATGCAACCACTTGATTGGAGCCTTCCTTTTGAAATTATGTGCGACGCAAGTGACTATGCTATTGAGGCCGTACTAGGCCAAAGAAAAGAAAAGAAGCCATGTGTTACCTACTATGCAAGTAGAACCTTAAACTCTGCCCAAGCAAACTACACTACAACAGAAAAAGAACTTTTAGCCGTAGTTTTTGCCTTGGACAAGTTTAGGTCCTACTTGATTGGATCAAAGATCATCATATTCACTGACCATGCTACGCTTAAGTACCTTCTCTCTAAGAAGGATGCTAAACCACGGTTGTTAAGATGGATCCTTCTACTCCAGGAATTTGACATAGAGATACGTGATAAGAAAGGAGTAGAAAATGTAGTAGCTGACCACCTCTCTCGACTTGTTCTCACCGATTCCCCTGAAATGACCACGATCAATGACATGTTCCCTGATGAACAACTTTTTGCAGTCTCTCAAGTGCCATGGTATGCGGACATTGCTAACTATCTTGCTACAGGTACAATCCCTACACATTGAAAAAAGCAAGATAATGATAAGTTCTTCACTGAGGTGCGAAAATTCCTATGGGACGACCCATACTTATTCAAGTATTGTCCCGATCAAATCACAAGGAGATGTGTGCTGGATAATGAACAGCAAAGTATCATCTCCTTTTGTCATTCACAGGCATATGGTGGCCACTTTTCGGTTAAGAAGACCACAGCCAAAATTCTGCAACGTAGGTTTTATTGGCCCACTATGTTCAAAGACACACATGAGTTTTGAAAAACATGTGAGCCTTGCCAGAAATTTGGAGGAATCTCCCGTAGGAATATGATGCCACTCAATCTTATCTTAATAATTGAAATTTTTTATTGTTGGGGCATCGATTTCATGGGTCCATTCCCATCTTCTTTTGGAAACATATATATTTTGCTTGCCGTTGATTATGTTTCCAAATGGGTCGAGGCGATCCCATGCCGGAATAATGACCATAAAACAGTCATTCATTTCTTAAAAGAGAATATTCTTTCCCGGTTTGGAACACCTCGAGTCATCATAAGTGATAGAGGGTCTCACTTTTGTAATCGCCCATTTGAAACCTTAATGAAAAAATATGGCGTAACACACAAAGTGAGCACCCCCTATCACCCACAAACTAGTGGACAAGCTGAGATATCCAATAGGGAGATTAAACACATTTTAGAGAAAACGATGAACCCCGATCGCAAGGATTGGTTGCTTCGACTCACCGATGCGCTTTGGGCTTACTGCACTGCTTTTAAGACACCTATTGGAATGTCTCCCTATAGACTTGTCTATGGGAAGGCTTGTCACTTGCCTGTGGAGTTGGAACATAGGATATATTGGGCAATTAAGAAGATGAATTTTCATTCTGACAAGGCAAGCTCATTGTGCAAACTACAATTAAATGAACTTGCGGAAATTCGAAACGAAGCATATGAGAATGCGAGAATTTACAAGGAAAAGACTAAAGTGTTCCATGATAAGAACATTCTTCGTAAGACATTCACGATCAATCAAAAAGTCCTTCTATATAATTCTCGCCTACATTTATTTCCGGAGAAATTGCGATCTCGATGGACCGGTCCCTACATTGTGCAAACTGTCTACCCATATGGGACCGTCGAGTTGTTAAATCCAAGGAACAGCAACATCTTTAAGGCGAATGGTCAGCGATTAAAGCCGTTCTTTGAGAAGTTTCCTTCAGAAGGTATGTCCATACCTCTGATTAATCCTGTGTATCAAGATTATTGATCTCCTAGTCTGATAGAGGTATAGAGTAGTTAGGATTAGGAGTTGGTTGCTTTTGTTTATTTTTCATAGGTTTGTTAGAAGGAGGAAGAATTCCACTTTTCACTCTCTCAGGTACTATCATTCCTCACTCCCTTTTATTTTCAAATTGCTCTCATGTTTTGCTCATTGCACATCTTTTACATTGAGGACAATGCAAGATTTGGTTGGGGAGTGTAGGATCACTTGGATGACTCCAGCGTTTTGTAACATTTCGAGCAATTATGTAGAAATTTTTCATTTTTTTCATAAAATTCAAAACTCTTTTGGAAAACTTTGTTTCTATGCATTCAAGATGATATGAGCATAAGAGGAGGAGATACGAAGTGCACAAAGTTGTAAGTCTTGAACTTCTCATAGCATAATGGTTTTATATGTGAATTCCCCTAGTTATGTGATTGATAGAAAATTTGAACACTTTTACACGTAGTTCATATTACACGATTTTCATGAGTTGAAAGGATTGTGTGATTTATGGATTACCTAGACTTTAATTTAAGGTGTTGAGAAACCAAGCCGGGGTACTTTGTCTAGCCTTGTCCATGGGAAAATAACGAAAGATATGGATTTCTAAAAATCCTATCTACTTTTAGAAAAAAAAAAGGAAAAGGAAGGATGAAATTGGGAATGATGGAAAAAATGGTGGAAAATTTCGATTAGGGCTACCTATTACAACCAGGGGATGGTCTACCCGTAACCAAAGCTGGAAATGGGACGTAGTGTGAAAGCCGTCGGAAGGACAGTAAGGCAAATTCCTGTCATTGGCTTGTTGTTGCTCATTATACCTTGAGATCTATAGTCTAGTTGATCTGTGAAGAAGATAATCTTGGAAACTTATGAGATGAACTTTCACAATGCACACTAGGTTGAATTTGTTCGAGTTCTTCTATTTATCAACCAATCAGTGGGAATCTCATATAGGACACTTATTATGCTTTGAGAGTTTACGGTTTCAACCTCTATCACATAATTTTTCTGAATCTTACACTTGTGTATCTTGGGATGTATAGAAGAATGGTTTTTAAAGGAGAGTTGGTTTTGGAGAATGGAATTGGTTTCACGCATGTTTTACTCGGGACTAGCAAAATGCTGGTTGAGGGGTGTGTTGAGCTCTTAATTGTGTATATTCTAACCCTAATTCATCACTCCTAATGCAAGGTTTTCATGAATTAACGACTAATCTAGTACTTGTTTTGTGATTGCAGGAATGAGAATGGACTTCACCCAATAGGAGACTAAAAGGGTCTACTTGGGAGCTTTGGATGAAGACCCAAGGTGGGCCAAAGAAAGAAGAAAGCAGAGAGAAGAAAGAGAGAAAGAAATGAAGAAGAAAAGGGGCCAAGACCGGTCGTGACCGGTCGGCCATCTCCCCCTGATCCTCTGGAAGTCGCTGGACCAATGACCAACATGGTCCGACCGGTCGTGATCGGTAGGCCAACAGGTCTGATAACCCCTAGAGCTTGCTGGACTGATTCATAGACGAGTCCGACTGGTCGTGACCGGTCGGCCAAGCCAGTCCGAGCGGTCCAGATCGTTCGGCTCTGCGTAAGACAGCAACCTTCCTATTCGGGCAGCCGATTTTCTCTGCGCACTGCGTAAGCTTACGCAATTTCTGGAAGATTCTGATGCTGCAGGAGCCTCCCTACTATAAAAGGACACCTAGGGATTGTTCCTACGGTATCTAAGAAGAGTGTTTGAGTAAGGTGGGAGGCGGCGGAAGTGGATTTTGGAGTTCCACAACTTCTCCTAGTTTGCTTTCTCGTTTTTATGTTTTTTCTTAGTTGTTTCATGTTTCCTTGGATCATGAACGACTAAACCTCTTAGCTAGGGCTAAGAGGTGAAGCTTGTAGTGAATCTAAGATGCTTCAATTCGTTTAAAGTTGCTTTTAAGTTGGATTTCATATTTATGAACAATGGTTTGAAGTTTAATTCAAGTTCTAAGTAGTTCTTCTTAGTCTTATGATGACTTATGGATTTTTGGAAGAAGTACTTAAGTTCCTAATTGTTGTGTGTTAGTCTAAACCTGTATGATCCGAGGAATAGGAGTACGCTCTAGTATTATTATCTTCATGTGGGAACTTCCTACCAAAGTTCTACTTTTTTTGGAATTCTGTTGTATGTGGGACCGTGTATGTGATTTGAATCAAGTTCAAGTCATGATCTAGCTTTGTCTTATGACAAGACTTAATGATGGTTATGATTGTGAAGTTAGTCTATTAGAATTGGGACTGACCTATGCAATTAAGTATGCTCATCCTAGCTTGCATTGAGTGAATCATACACATGGATCTTATATATGGCAGATTATTGGTTTAACTGATCTATCATCTGGCTAGATAGATCTTAATTTCGATTCTAGTTGAGAAAGTGAGAAACCACAGCGAATTGAGCATCAAGGATTGCTATAAGTGGATCCTTGAACCCCTAGTGCCTTTTATTAATTGATTACTTCAGTTTAAGTTCAAAATTGCTATTCACATCAATCTCCTTAAAAACTTATTTGTTAGCTTCTCAGTAGAAACTATTGGAAGTGTTTTGTGAAGTCCTACATAAGTCCCTGTGGATCGACCTCGGTCTTATCGAGTTTATTACTACATCGCAACCCTACACTTGGGGAAGCGAACATTAGTACACGTTATTTTGTCAATTGTCATGCCATTTGGTCGCGTCCTGTCTTGTGAGCCCCGGTCGAAGAATTGAAGCTCAAGACTTGAAGTTTATGCTACCTCCCTTGCTCAAGCTCAAGTAGAAACAAGATCTCAGGTAAGTTACATATAGATCAACCTTAGGAATCCCAAAACATCAATGAATGGCGTAATTATCAACCTATCTCAACCCATTCCTTCTCAACCCTATAGCTTAAGTTGATCAGACTTGATTCTCCATGGCAAGGTGCTAATATCATGATTAAAAACATTGTCTAATCATTGGACTCCGTGCACCATCACTTCATGCTGAATATTCAGCTGAGATGCCAAGGTTATAAGGTTGTTGACCGGTGTGGAGTAGTCAGACAGACCCTTGATGTGTATTGCTCTAACTTGAATAACTTCCAAGGCAGTCGACCGGTCATGACCGGTCGGACTAACCCTTCCTCCATGTCCAGAAGCCTCTTCTTGGAAATCCAACCTTGCTAAACAAGCAGCTGACCGGTCTTGACCGATCTGTCCAGCACAGCAAAAATGTCTAATAAATGTGCTGCATTGGCTTGGCAAGACAGCCGACCGGCCTTGACCGGTTGGACAAGCACAACACATGTCCAGCAGCTAGCTGTGCTATATTGGCCTGGCAAGACAGCCGACCGGTCTTGACCGGTCGGACAGGCGTAGTAAAAGTGTCTAGCAAGGTATTCTCTTTAGCTAGCCAGCCATCCGACCGGTCTTGACCGGTCAGTCAGCTCCAATGCAAGTTCCAGCAGTTGGCTTCTGGCTGACCTATCCGACCGGTTGGGTTTCTCTCTGACAGGTTGGATATGGCCGTTGTAGATCCGTTGGGGCCATCATTTGGGGCTTTATAAAGCCATATCTCAGGGTCTTTCAAGATAGGCATTCAACACCCATCAAGAGCCAAGTGAGAGAGCTTTTACTCACTCCTTCCTACCCTCATTGCTCTTAACTCCCTTGAGTTCATCATTCAAACCTAGCCATTAATGGCTTATCATTGAGTATTCAAAGCTCGGTTTGAAGTATGAACTCAAGATTTGCATTCATGGCTGACCTACCTTCGAAATATCATCATGAGGCTCTTTTATAGCCATTGAATGCTAGGAGTTTGGTAGTTCCTTCATAACCATTGCATTGAATAGGCAAGAGAAATTGACTATCTCTCTCCCAATTACCCAGCATAATCTTACACATATCATTTGCATCGGTAGCTGATCTTGGGAGCACAAAGAGAAGCTGAAGCACGTGGAGCTGAAGCTACTCATCAAAGGCATCGAATCGAGGACTCAATCATCTAGGTATGTCTAGTATTTGAGAGTCCATTTATTGAGTTATTATTCCCTGGATTGGAAAACTCTGGCGGGAGTGCACGTGGTCAACCTTGGATTAAGATGGTAAACGACGGATGGTAAACGCGGTCCTAGAGTTTAAGTTCCAAACTGATCAAGTCCCTGATTTGGGCCATCGACGGATGGTAAACGCGGTCCTAGAACATAGGATGTTAAGGTTGATGGTTAACCTGATTTAAAACCACGATTATAGTGAAATCTGGTATTCTCATAGGTTGAGATCGTGAACCGGGAGTGGAGTAGGGAAACCGAACCACTATATATCGTTGTGCATTGTGAGATTGAATGATTGCTATGTGTTGAACTTGTGAAATAATTTAATCAATCATGAATGCTAACAGTTTGATGAAATGCCAATGATAGTCTTTCTTGCAATTTCAAAAAGAACACTAGGATCCAATTGTAATTGGAAATTCAAAAAGTCCTATTCACCGCAATTTCAAGGATCCACTTGTAGCAATCCTTGATGCTTAATTTGTTGTGGTTTCGTAATTACTCAACTAGAATCGAAATCAAATCCTATCTAGCCATATGATAGAGCAGTTAAAACAAACACTCTATAATATGTGTGAGTCATGTACATGATTCCCTCAATTCAAGTTAGGACTTGAGTACACTCAATTGCATAAGTCAACCCTAGTTCCAATAGATTAAGATCACAATCATAATCATCATTAAACTCTGTCACAAAGCATAACTAGATCATAATTTGATCTTCATTCAAATCACATACACACTCACACGTAAGCATAAATTCTAGAAAAGTAGAACTCTTGGCATGAAGTTCCCACATGAGAATCAAAGGTCTAGAGTGTATTGAATCCAATTCCTCGGAGCGTACAGGTCTAGAACCATTCAAAATAATTAAGAACTTAAGTAATTCTTCTAAACATCCATGAGCCATCATAAGATTAAGAAAAAACTACTTCGAACTTTATTCAAACTTCAAACCATTGTTCTTCACTAATAATCCAACTTGAAACCAAAACAAACGAATTAAAACATCTTAGATTCACTACAAGCTTCACCTCTTAGCCGTTCATGACCAAGGAAACATGAAAGCAACTAAGAAAAACATAAAAACTAGAAGAACAAACTAGAAGGAGTTGTAGAACTCTGGATCCGACTTCCGCCGCCTCCCACCGTGGTAATTCCTTTCTAGGATGCCCTAGGAACAAGCTAAAGGAGTCCTTTTTATAGGTTTGGGGCCTTAGATACGAAGAAACTTCGAGAAACCTCACAGGATTAGTGTTTTGCGCAGAGATTTTCGGAGCTCCAGATGTTCCTGAGTGTTGACCGGCAGGCCGGACCCCCTGTCTGGCCGGTTGGACAAAGTGCCTACAAATGCAATTTTTACTGGAGTCTTTTTTACACAATCCGACCCATCAGTCGACTGGTCGGCTGGACGTCTGGTCAGTCTGTCCGCCTGGTCGGTCAAGGGATCTGCCCTCCTAAAACTTGTCTAGCGAATTTCTTATTTCTGGAGGGTTTGGCCGGCCGGCTGGTGGCTGTGGCCGGCCAGCCGATGGACATGAAATTGGCTAAATTCTCAGCTTCTCCTCCTTCATCTTCAATGCACTTTTGCTCCACTTTTGGTCCTTCATTCCTTTGATCTTCAAGGTATGTAAACAGCGTCTCTAAGCCCTCAATTGATGAATTCTCTTTCTCATTCCTACAACCACAAAACCATGCATTAGTTGGGTCTTTAATCACGTATTTCAAGCATAGTTAGTAATGAAATGGGGTTAGAATATGCACATTTAAGAGATCAACATGTGGATGCCCATCACACATCACAGTGGGGTCCATGCAGCTCGACCCCATGGACTTCCCATGAGGTCGACCGCATAGTAGCTTTTCCCTATTTAATATATTATATATAATATATTTAACATATATAATTAATATATAATTATATATATATATATATATTAATATATATAATTAATCTTTATTATATAATATATTATATAATAATACATTATATAATATTATAAAAACATTAATATAGCGACAGATTTTATAATCTGCCGCTATAATTAATCTATTTTTCCTAAATCGAAACCCTCACGCCCTCTCTCTCTCTCTCTCTCTCTCTCTCTCTCTCTCTCTATATATATATATATATATATATATATATATATATATATATATATATATATATATATATATATATATATATATCCCACCCCCATCTCCCCCACTTGCCCCAGCTCCACCCCCGGCGCCCCCACCCCTGGCTCCACCCCCGGCCCCATCCCCGACTGCCAATGGCGCCCCCACCCGCTCTTGCTCTATCTCTCTCCTTCGCCACCTCTCTCCTCTCTCTATCTCTTTCTCTCTCTGTCTCTCTCTCTCTGTCTCTCTCTCTCTCTCTCAGTGCCACCCCTCCCCCCTTTCGTTGCCCGCTGCCACCGTGCTCGCCTCCTGCTGCCACTCCGTTAGCCGACCTCCCCCACCTCATAGGTCTCTCTCTCTCTCTCTCTCTCTCTCTCTCTCTCTTTGCAACTTCCAGTGGGGCTCACCGTGATGTATGCGTTATAGATCCACGCCATCCATCTGTCATTCCAGTGGGTCCCACTGCAACGTATGTGTTTTAAATCCATGCCCTCCATCTAGTTTGCCAGTGGGGCCCACTATGATGTATATGTTTTAAATCCATGCCATCCATCTATTTTGCTAGTGGGACCCACTATGATCCATGTGTTTTACATCCATGTCATTCATCTATTTTGCCAATGGGACCCACTGTGATGTATGTGTTTTAAATCCATGCCATCCAACTGTTTTGCCAATGGGGCCCACTATGATGTATGTGTTTAAAATCTATATCATCCAACTGTTTTACCAGTGAGGCCCACTGCGATGTATGTGTTTTACATCCATGCCATCCATCTGTTTTTCCAGTGGAGCCCACTGTGATGTATGTGTTTAAAATCCATGTCATCCAACTATTTTGTAGTGGGGCCCACTGTGATGTATGTGGTTTACATCCATGTCATCCAATTGTTTTGCCAACGGAGCCCACTGTGATGTATGTGTTTTACATCCATGCTATCCATCTGTTTTGCCAGTGGGGCCCACTGCGATGTATGTGTTTAAAATCCATGCCATCCAACTGTTTTGCAAGTGGGGCCCACTGCGATGTATGTGTTTAAAATCCATGCCATCCAACTGTTTTGCAAGTGGGGCCCACTGTGATATATGTGTTTTACATCCATGCCATCCATCTGTTTTGCCAGTGGGGCCCACTGTGATGTATGTGTTTAAAATCCATGCCATCCATTTGTTTTGCCAGTGGTGCCCACTATGATGTATGTGTTTAAAATTTATACCATTTATTTGTTATTCCGTCATTTTTTTGCCCAAATTTAATTTTTAAAATGATTGATTGGCTAAGTAGGTTGATTAGCCAAGTAGCTTAAGTAGCTAAGTAGCTTGATTGGGCATGTAGATTGATTACCGAAGTAGCTTAAATAGCTAGATAGTCTAAAACGTAGGTGGAAATTGTTGTTACTAGTTGGCTGGATATGTTTCATTGTATGTATGTTTAGTTTGGATACATCTCTCATTATATCCATTGCCGTGGGCCCACTGTGCTACATATGTTCTATCCACGCCGCCAGTGGTGAGGTCCACCATCATGTGGTGGGTCCCACATAAACCTGGGGTTTGTGCCGAACTTTTTACTGTCATCATCTACTATGATATGACAAAATAAATATAATGCGGCGAAAATGGACAAGTACATTATGGTGGATCCAAATGGATATTGAGCGAGGTTCGAGAACCGCTATTGAGATGATGATAAGGTTGTACATTTGCTATGTATAACAATAAAAGCCCGGAATTGAGTACGGGTACCCTGATGTGCGTCGGAGCTATCCGTGGTTGTATTGTTTTTGGATATGTGGATGTATGTGTTGGATGATGAGGCTGCCTATGCGTTACTAGTATGTACTAGATATTATTAGGTTAATTGTACATGGTGATAATTAGAGGTTGTAATGTGTTAGTTCGTGTCGGGTTTAGGTCAGGTCAAGTGTGGGTTAAGATTAGGTCAAATAGCGCGTAGCGTAGCATTCTCCCCTTCCATCTTTATCTTCTCATGTGGGTCCCCCCTTTGTTGTGGACCACTATCATGTGTTCCTCACTTGATGTGGATATTCCATCATGTGGAACCCACCATTGATGTTAATCAACCATCATGTGGTTCCACGTAATGTGGATAGTCCATCATGTGGGTCCCCCCTTTGTTGTGGACCACTATCATGTGGGTCCTACTTATAATATATGGGTCATTCATCATGTCGGCCCACCTTTAATGTTAACCTTCCATAATGTGGCCCCACATTCAATGTCCACCATCCATTATGTTGCTTACAAGCATTAAATATTTTATTAAAGGGTAATCGTCGAACACTAACAGTTAGCTATTTATTGTTTTACTTCATAGTATATTATACGAATTTTGCAAGAAAGATAGTAATGGACAAGAATTGGATGCGACAATCGAGGGTGAGTGTCGAGTATAAGAATGGTGTTGAGAAGTTCCTCTGACTTTGCATTTTCTCATACAACAACCGACCTTATATCATCTCCATGTAGGAATTGCGTCAACTTTAAACTCCTCAGTCGACACGTTTTCCATGAGCAGCTAATCATAAATGGAATTATGGTGATGTACACTACCTGGACCAATCATGGGGAAACATCATCTTCATGTGCACCCAATGTTGTATGTGACGATGCTCCTGGAGGAGTTGATACTCATGGTATAATACATGATGCTTTTAGTATGTCGAGGGAGGACAATGAGGCACCCGATGCTTCACGTGAGCCTACATAAGGACGCAATGCTGATCCAAATAACTTCTTCAAGTTGTTTAAGGATGCAGATTAGAACCTATACCCGAGTTGCACAAAATTCATGAAGTTATCTTTTATTGTCAGGTTGTATCATATAAAGTGTTTGTCCGGATGGAGCAACAAGTCCTTCAACTTGTTGCTTACGCTTCTTAAGGAGGCACTCCCGGATGGGGAGACGTTGCTGAAGTCATTCTATGACACGAAGAAGATCATAAAGGACCTTGGACTAGATCATGATAAGATTGATGCATGCCCTAACAATTGTATGTTATATTGGAAAGAAACTGCCAATGACCAGTTATGCAAGAAATGCTGGTACCTGTAAATGGAAGGAAATTGTTCTTAATTCATATGAGGTTTCATTTTCTGTACCGAAGACTAGTCAAAAAAAATTTATGAAGATACTGCGTCATTTTCCATTAGTTCACAGACTTCAAAGGTTTTTCATGTCATCGAAGACAACCTCCTTCATGCGATGGCATGATGAGTCCCGAATGAAAGATGGGATATTGAGGCATCCTGCTTACTCCATTGCTTAAAAAGATTTTGACACTAAACACCCATCCTTCTCAGCAGAAAGTCGTAATGTTCGACTTGGATTGGCAACTGACGGCTTCAATCCATTCAGGACGATGAGTATTTCTCATAACACATGGCCCGTTATCCCCATGGTATACAACTTGCCCCCATGGATGTGCATGAAGCAGCCTTATCTTATCATGTCACTGCTGATTCCTGGCCGTTGTGGACCAGGAAATGATATCGACGTATACTTGCAGCCATTGGTAGATGAGTTGAGACAATTGTGGGAGATTGGCGTAGACACTTACAATGCACAAAAGAATCAGACATTTTCAATGAAAGCGACGCTATTGTGGACGATCAGTGACTTCCCGGGATATGCTATGTTGTCCGAATGGAGTACGAAAGGGCGCTATGCTTGTCCATACTGCAATATAGAAACAGATTACCAACGCTTAAGCATGGCAAGAAGGGTTGTTATATGGGTCACCGTCGATTCCTCGTCCCTGGACACAAGTTTAGATTCAATAAGAGTTGTTTTAACGGGGAGCAGGATTTTCGACCTGCTTCGATCCCGCCATCCGATGACGTGATTCTTGATTAGTTAGAGGGTATAAATAGCAATTTTGAAAAGATTCCTAAAGGCATATCTGGTCGCAAGAGAGTGCGGGATGATGATAATGCGGGAGAATTTTACAATTGGAAGAAGAAAAGCATACTTCTTTGACTTGCTATATTGGAAGGACAATTTATAACACCATAATTTGGACGTCATGCACATTGAGAAAAATATGTGTAACAATCTCATTACCACATCGTTGGATATAGATGAGAAGAGTAAGGATAATATCAATGCTCATCTGGACTTGTAGGAAATGAACATAAGAAGGAATCTACATCTAGTTATTATCGAAAACATGACATATTTGCCCCCACATGCTTCACATTGAGCCTGTCTGAGAAAGACATTTTCTGCCATGTACTAAAGAAAGTAAAGTTTCCAAATGGTTACGCAGTGAATATTTCACAATGTGTGCATGAGAAAGAGCGCAAGATCACATGTCTAAAGTGCCATGACTGTCACGTGCTAATATATCAGTTACTCCCCCTAGCCATGTGGGGTATATTGAGTAAGCCTGTGAATGCAGTCTTGATTGAATTTTGTGCTTTCTTCAAAGAGTTATGCTCCAAAGTTGCACTGCTCATCTAATTTTGAGGAACTACAGTCTTGAATTGCGTTGACACTTGTGTCACCTCGAGAGGATTTTTTCACCTGCGTTTTTGATGTTATGGAACATTTACCGATTCATTTAGCTGAGGAGGCAAGGATTGCAGGGCCAGTACATTACTGATGGATGTAAGCCATAGAAAGGTGTGATCCAAATCTCATAAGTTATGTAACTTAATCTTTTTTCCTATACAATAGTATACGTTCATATAATTTAAACACATTTTGTGCGTGGTTCGAATATGTACATTCTAACACTTAAGTCGTACGTTCACAATCGAAGTCATCCAGAGGGATCCATTGCAGAAGGGTACCTCGCTGAGGAATGCTTGACATTCTGTTCTAGATATTTTGATGGTGTGGAGATTAGGTTTGACCTGATCGATACGAAATGATGACTTTAGTAACAGTGTGTTAGGGTCGACCAATGGAGCTAGACAGGTGTTTACTCTCGATGATAGATCGTGAAGAGAAGCGCACCGATACATGCTATTCAACTCCGAAGCATTTGTTCCATTCTTTGAGTAAGAATGCAAACTATAATTATGTCTCGTATGCACATTATCATTGAAATTCATACGCTTAAGAACTAATCGTTTACTGAAAAATATGCAGAGAACATAAGCGAATACTTAGACATGAGAATTGGCGGGCCACTCTTTATGAAATTGATAGATTGCATGACCAATAGTTTGATACATGACTTTTTAGCAAGTTCAGGCTTCCAGAGGGTGCTGCACCTTCAGAAAAAGTCAGGATGTTGGCTAGGGGCCCTATAGGGTCGCAAGAAAACATAGCGTATACATCATAAGCGGATTTAGGTTTCACATGAAAGATCGTAAGCTTAGGAGGAAGACTTAGAAAAGTGGAGTCGTCGTGGTTGCAAATACATCAAGCTTTGCATCTATGAATGATAGAAACCCAAACAGAGGAGACGATATCTATTATAGTATACTAATTGGTGTTATAGAGCTTAATTACTATGGGCGTCAATGCAACATTTTATTTAAGTGTTAGTGGGTAGATGTCACAATAGGAATAAAGAATGATGAATTTGGGTTCACACTTGTGAACTTCACACACTTGTCAAATATTGGAACAAATGATAACAACGAACAGTTAATGTAGCATCTTAAGCCACACAGGCATTCTATGTGAAAGACCCCAAGGATAATTGGAATGTCATCTTGCATGTAAGACCGAGAGACCTATATGATACTGGAGGAGACGGTTTGACAAAGGATGTAGAAGATTACTTGCAAAGATTACCTTGCAATGTTCTGTTTGCTCGCCTCAAGTGTAAGGCTGCGATGTAGTAATAAATCTCGGTAAGACCGAGGTCGATCCACAGGAAAAGAGGTAAACAATTCCAAGTACTCTAATAACTAGAATCTAAGAAGTTTAAGAAAGTAGTTTTTCACATGAAATAGGAAAATCTGAAAATAAGAAGAACTAGAACATCAAGGATCCACTTATAGTAGTCCAATGCCAATCCATTCATCCAAGTACAACACAATTAGAATCAAAGTCCTATCTCTCATCTAATTGGAAGATATAACATTCAAACACAAATAGTCCCACTTAAATTTGAAAGTCAGATTTCTAGTTCTAATGAAGCACATAGAACTTGAACTTGTAGCCTTCGGAGTAACAGCCATGCTTATGGACTATAGGCATGCTCAAGGGTTACTACAATTCGAATTCAAACAACTCAATCATGGTAATCTCAGAGAATTGCAAGGAACTCATGTCCGGAGCACACAAACTCTCACAAAGCTTCTAACAAACTAAACTTTATTCAAACTGGAACTTGAAAATCGATAATTAAAGTAAAGTGTACTTGAAGTAAAAGAATTAAAGCATTGAAATCAACTACAAATTTCACCTCTAGCTCTAGCTAAGAGGTTAACTAAGAAAAAGCATATTAAAACTAGAACTAGAACTAAGAAAAGGAAGAAAAACTAGCTGTAGGAGGCTAGGTAGCCTCCTAGGACTTGACCTCCTTGCTTCCCACGTCCTTCCTTCATTGGGAATAGAAGAGAGCACCTCCTTTTATAATACAGCAAGAGTACCGTAACACAACAGATTTTGTTTCGCTTCATACGGCTTAACCAATGGTCGGATTGCCTTCAAATTTGATTTGCAGCTTCCTTGTGCTATAATCTTCCTCATAGATGATTTAGATTTCCAATATTATCTTCTGAATGGGCCCACCAATCAGATCAGCGACCGCCTCTCAAAATCGCGCAATTCAGGTACCTTCAGAACCAGTCATCTTGCTTTCAACGCCCCGGAGTGTACAGAGGTCGGATTGATCTCAAATTTTGAGCATTGGTAGAAAAATTCCTCCTATATATTATAGATGGATTAGATTTTCCAAAACAATTCCATAATTATGTGTGAAAATTAGAACACTCAGGCCTTTTATAAAATCTGCACAGTTGGATCTTTCTGGATGGTCCATCTTTCATCAACCGGTACGATCAAACCACACATCCTTTTTATCTAGAACTTTGTAGTTATTCATATATGGATGTGGTCTAGAAGATGGTCAAAGTAGATTCTTTATGTCATCAATGATGGATCACCTGGACTGGCCCAGAGTGGAGTAGGCAGAAATCTGAAACTTTCTAGACAGTTCGTATTGTTTTGGCCACCACGGTCAATTCGTAGCTCCGATCGACACGAAACCACTTTGGTTATTTCGGCGTCGAGCTCCTCTTCGACATGGATATGTTGGATTTCCAAATATCATTAAGATGGACCCAAAAAACTGGACCGAAATACCAGAAACAGGAATAGCCTGCTCTTTGAAATCTAGAAACCTAAAATTGCATGGCCGACCGGTCTTGACCAGTCTAGCCTGTCTGTTAGATGTCCAGGGAGTGCAGCAGACCGGTCTTGACCGGTTATGACCGGTCGGGCCTTCTTGGCCGACCGGTCGGAACCATTTTCTGCATTCTTTCTTCTTTCTTTTCTTCTCTCCTTCCTCTCTCTTTGCTTTCTTCATTCTTTGGCCCACCTTGGGTCTTCATCTAAGGCTCCTAAATGTCTCCTTTTGGTCTCCAATTAGATGAAGTCTGCTCTCATTCCTACAATCAAAAAACCTGCATTAGATGGGCCTTTTAAACATGCAAACCATGCATATAATGTGATGGAATTGCCTATACAATGTATAAATTGGAGGTTCAACATGTTCAGAGTATGATGGATACCTTGGTCACTAGAGAAGAGAACATGACTTAAGATAGGTCAGATGTGCCTGGAATAACAGTTGTTGAACCTTTGCCAGCCACAAATGACATGGACTAGTCTGAATAACAGTGTGATGGAAACATTTGATACATGTTGTTGTGATGAACTTGTGGAATTCATTATATTGAAGAAATTAATGAATCAGTGTTAACAATTGTACCTTCTATAATACTATTTACATTTCAAGTAAACATTTGGAATGGGTGGTGTTGGAATAAATCGAAGGTACAAGTTTTGCCAAAGCAGTTTGTGAAGTATTATCGCTTGAAGCATCTTTGAATCTGCAAGGCAACGGGCGAACGAGAAAAATCCTTCGATCATTTATAACTTGTAAAAAAGTTAAATAGAATTACAGTGACCTGATCTTATCATGATGATAAATCTGAAACTTGAATTATAATTGAGTTTGCTTAAGGTTTGAACATCTCAATGAAATATGCATCCATACTTAAATGCATATTTTGTATCCATTTGATTTTCAGTTGAGTTTTAATTTGAGAATACATCAAATGCATCTACATGCAAATGTTCATTCCATAATGAAACTCAAATGTGGTACATGTGTCATGATTTTATCATCATTATAAGTATGTAGGCAGCTCTCAAATTGATTATAAAGAGTCCGGTTAAAAAAGAAAGAAAAGGAAAAACTCAAATCATGATACTGTAATGCAATGGATAGACATGCTTCACATTTAGCCTTTAAGCTGGCGATATGTGTGTACTGCCTTGGCTAAAATAGGTAAATCATATTTTGAGACTAGGAATGTTGAATTGATATGTCTTAAAGATTTCATGATACACCATGTGCAGCTAGCTAGCCGTCTTCATCATGTCATTCGCAGCTGAAGCACTGCTCGAACCTTCGTCAGCTATTGCAGTTAGACTTACCTAGCCTGTCTTACTTCCGGTCGGGTTAAAGATTTTCCTGGTTTAATTGATATTATAATTGATGATGGTTTAGATGATTATTCTGATGATGACTATGAACGAATACATGTTTTTTTGGGGATTACAAGCATGGTAGCAGAATATAAGGCTATGAAAAGATTCTCGATATGGCGATCTTCTCACTTGCTGACCTAAATATAGGTCCATTACCTCCAATAGAGTCCTGTCAGTTTGAGTTTACGGCTGAGCAGGGCTTCTTGGCGCGTAGCCTATGTTTGTGAGGATTATGATAAATTACAACAACAGGGCATTTGAGATGTCAGACATTTTATATCGTTGTTTGGGTTTGGAACTTGTAAATGAATGCGCATGTGAAATTAAATGATTTGGAAATGAAAGAACTTGTGAGATGAATGCAAGAATAAAAATGAATGAAACTGTTGAATTTTCTGTGCATTCTCATCAACCTGATGAGTAGATTGTTCAAATTTCAATTTTGAAATTTAGGACTATTCACCCGTTATCCCATTTAACCTGCTAACATAATGGTATAGAATATCAAACCATGTCCCACCTATGAACTATGGCACTCCATCATATGCAATATTACAATGTACAGGTGATTCCTCCTTGTCTCACTAGTGAATCCTATTATTTTCGATGATAGAATGATCTCACTAGGTGGACCAAAACTATATGTTGGGTCAGACTGTCAGTTGTCCTCATCAACGGTGTGGCCATCTGATAAGTAGATTGGCCTAGCGGGTTAAATGGGTCGGGTTACGTGTAACCCGTTAAATTAACGAATGTGTTTGGGTTTCTAGATTTTGACCCTACTTTTAACGGGCCGGGTTTGGGAGAGCAATTTTTTACACAACACGAAGTATGAAGCCTAATGGCCCATTTGTTAAATCTGAAGTCTGAAACCTGAATATGAAATCTGAATCTAAAGACTAAATCTGAAATCAGAAACTAAGTATGGAAACGTTAACAACCTGTTTATTAACTAGTGTCTGAAATGTTTGAACTTTCAATACAGATGGAAAGGGATGTAGTCACATATATCACGGTGGGCCTCAAAGTCATGGATCCACCCAACATGTGGATTCTGATTGCGTACTGACGATGTCAGCAGGCCCCTATCTATTGGACAATGTTATCTTCGTCATAATGTATGTGTTTTATCCATGCCATCCATCTAGTTTCCAGATTAGTTTAGGGAATGATCACGAAAATGAAGAAGATCCAAATCTCATGTGGAGTGGTGATTGAACGCCTGTCATTAAAAGCTTCTAGACGGCCAGAAAAGTTTTGGATGAAGTTGATATTTATGTTTTCCCTTCAACTAGGTCTATGTGACCTAATGAACAACTTGGATGATAAATAAACACTACAATGGGCCCTAGGAAGTTTTTAATGGTAGATCATTCAATAACCATTGTTTCCTATGTTATCCAAACTGTCCGTCCATCCATTTTTCTGGATTATTTTAGGACATGGGACAAAAAATGAGGTGGATCCAAAACTCAAAGAGGCCAAATGAGAGGAAAAACTGGAGAAAGAGTTTCCTACCATTGAAATCTTCCTAGCCACACCTTGATGTTTCTATGCCATCCAAACCATTTATAGGTCATTACCTTTAAAAAAAAAAAAAAAACTCAACCTAAACTTTTGTGGCAATGCAAATGTTTCAATGGCAGTCACTGAATCCCCACTGTTTCCTCTTATGCAGCCCACTTGAGTTTTAGATCCGGCTCATGTTTAGTAGCATGTCCTAAAGGGGTGTTTGGTGCATTGAATTAAATGGTATTAGGTGGGATGGAATTGAAATGAAGCTAATAATTAGATGTGTCAGGGGTTGTTGAGGGATTGAGAGGTATATAGCAAAACTTGGATGAACATTAGATGTGTTTGGAAAATCCACCCGGCAAAGCCATGTAAATTGCTACATGAAGATGTCACCAAGTTTTTTGTGTGTGTGTGTGTGTGGGGGGGGGGGGGGGGGGGGGGGGGGGTGGGGTTACTAACATGAGGTGTAGGTTCAGGGTTCGGGTTCGGGATCGGGTTCGATTTTAGGTTTAGGAAAATATGTTTAGGTTTAAGTTAGGGTAATAGGTTTAAGTTTAGGTGTAGGTTTAGTTTTAGGGAATTGAGTTTAGGTTTAGGTGTAGGTTTGGGTTTAGGGATTTGGGTTCAGGTTCAGATAGGTTTAAGATTAGGTTAGGTAATAGGTTTAAGTTTAGGTGTAGGTTTAGGTTAAGGGAATTGAGTGTTGGTTTAGGTATAGGTATAGGTTTTGGGATTTCGGTTCGGGTTCGGGTTCAGGTTCAAGTTCTGGTTTGAGTTTAGGTTTAGGGAAATATGTTTAGGTTTAAGTTAAGGTAATAGGTTTAGGTTTAGGTGTAGGTTTAGTTTTAGGGAATTGAGTTTAGGTTTAGGTGTAGGTTTAGGGATTTGGGTTTGGGTTCGGGATTAGGTTCGAGTTCGTATTAGGTTCGTGTTTGGGATTGGGTTTAGGGATTTCGGTTCGGGTTTTGTTTTGAATTTAGGTTGAGGGAAATTGGTTTAGGTTTAAGTTAGGGTAATAGGTTTAGGTTTAGGCGTAGGTTTAGTTTTAGGGAATTGAGTTTAGGTTTAGGGAATTGGGTTCGGGTTCATGATCGAGTTCGGGTTCGGGTTTAGGGATTTTGGTTCAGGTTTGGGTTTAGGGATTTCAGTTCTGGTTCGGGTTCTGGCTCGAGTTTAGGTTTAGGCAAATAGGTTTAGGATTAGGTTAGGGTAATAGGTTTAGTTTTAGGTGTAGGTTTAGGTTAAGGGAATTGAGTTTAGATTTAGGTTTAGGTTTAGGGATTTCGGTTCGGGTTCGGGTTCGGGTTCGGGTTCTGGTTCGAGTTTAGGTTTGTGGAAATAGGTTTAGGTTTAAGTTAGGGTAATAGGTTTAGGTATAGGTGTAGGTTTAGTTTTAAAGAATTGAGTTTAGGTTTAGGGATTTGGGTCGGGTTCATGATCGAGTTCGAGTTCAGGTTTAGGGATTTCGGTTCGGGTTCGAGTTTAGGGATTTCGGTTCGGGTTCGGGTTCTGGTTCGAGTTTAGGTTTAGGCAAATAGGTTTAGGATTAGATTAGGGTAATAGCTTTAGGTTTAGGTTAAGGGAATTGAGTTTAGGTTTAGGTTTAGGGATTTCGGTTCGGGTTCGGGTTCAGGTTCGGGTTCTAGTTCAAGATTAGGTTTGTGGAAATAGGTTTAGGTTTAAGTTAGGGTAGTAGGTTTAGGTATAGGTGTAGGTTTAGTTTTAGAGAATTGAGTTTAGGGTTTAGGGATTTGGGTTTGGGTTCGGGATCTGGTTCGGGTTTGGGTTTAGGGATTTCGGTTCGAGTTCGGGTTCGGATTCTGGTTCGAGTTTAAGTTTAGGGAAATTGGTTTAGGTTTAAATTAGGGTAATAGGTTTAGGTGTAGGCTTAGTTTTAGAGAATTGATTTTAGGTTTAGGTATAGGTTTAAGGATTTGGGTTCTGGTTCGAGATCGGGATTGGGATCGGGTTTGGGTTCGAGCGTACTGTAAGTTCTGTTGGGCCCATTATAATTTATTTGCTTTATCGACTCCATCCAGCCATCTTAATAGATAATGTTATGCTTGGATCTAAAAAATGAAGCATAGTAAAAATCTCAAATTGATCACACGACAGGAAAATTGTGAACTGAATATCTACCGTTGAAAAATTCTTGGGTGCCACAAAAAAGTTTTAGATCAATCTGAATTTTTTTCCCTTCATCCGTGTCTTTGTGATCTTATGAACAGGTTGGATGACAAATAAACATCATTGTAGGTCCTAGGAAAGTTTCAACGATGGAAATCATTATTCGCACTATTTCTTACGGCATGGTCCGCTTGATATTTGGATATGCCTTAATTTTAGTCTCAACCCATAAAATGATCTGAAAAAATAGATGGACGGCCTAGATAAACCACATAATCTGAGCTGGTTTTGGTTTTTGTTGTTTTATGTATTCTCCATGAATTTCATTACAGGATGATTCCTAAATGGGCAAGAACCAGCAGCTCAATTCCTACTACGGATCCACAGCCATCACATCGTGATGAGGCTATAGACCTCAGGTCATAGGATGCAGGCCCGAGTAGGCCTGAGTATCCCTTCAGATCAGGGATATGTACCCACTGCTGGTAAGAAATGGCATATATTTTTGTGTACATGATATTAAAACAATGAAATATAATTAATCACTTATAACATCTTTTATAGGGTCAGCAGACACAACACTGAGACATGCACGTGGTAGCACACGTCTCGAGGACCTTTGGAACAAGCCACTCGGGGCCCCTTTGATGGTAGTCCCGCTGAACAACATTGGGCAACCAATTGACGAAGGGGCCAAGAAACTTTGCCAATTCTTGGGGACTACTGTACGGAAGCCGTGGTTCTTCCCCTCGCCTATCCTAATTGGAGGAGGCTTCCCAGCGAGCACAAAGTGTAACGCCCCAGATTTTCGAGCTTTATTTGAAAATTTTTGAAAATTCATTTTTAATTTATTTTTTTATTAATTATCATACATTTACTGTTGATTTGCGAATAGCGGGACATCCGTAGGAGATCCGATAGGGGACCCTTTACAAAAGTTGCTTAGAATGATCCCATAAACATCGTAGAAAGATCGGATTTCAAAAATCACGCATTTTTAGATAATTATGAAAATGCCATTAGTTAAACTTAAGTTAAGATGCCATTTTTAAGTATTATAGTTTCTGACAATCGCTTTCACGCAAAACCCTGGATTTAAGCTTTTGGGAACATATTAACGATACATATCAAATTTCAGCCCTTAAATCATAGTAGAAGTGGTCCAATTGACAAATCAGCCCTTAACTCTTGATTTTCATGTCCATCGAGTGAGGAAAGTAGATGGTTAGTCGTAGTCGAATATTTCTCTTCATATGAGTGACTTAGATCGTCTTTATCATGGACCAATAGTGTGATTTGAGTGCCCCACCTTGATAAGCATCTTTCTTATGCGCGAAGTTATCCCGTTCTATAAATTAACGAGTTACCAACTCTTTTTAAATATGAACCTTTCAATTTACCCACTTCTCACCATCAATCGCTTCTCAAATTTGGACCACTTATTATACTCATATGACTACGAGTTTACACAAAGTTTGGACCCCGATCTATAATCCTACACCGTTGAACCACAAAGCCAGCACCTTCCTTTTCCGCCAAAAATTGAAATATCAGATCTAAGCATTTCTCACCATCAATCAACTACTAAATTTTGTACAATTGTTTGCCTATCATGACTACATAATTTTCCAAAATTTGAGCCCTGATCATCAAGCGTAGACCGTTAATTGAGATCTAGCCCATTTTAGCACCCGTTAGGCCATTTTCAAGGATCGACCAATCTAGAATGTGGATCATTAAGAAATTTACGTATTCTGACTCTACTCTTCGAGCTTGATAAGATGAACGGATTGGAATTGATCATAGATCATCTGAATATTGAGATTTGAGAAACCCACCTCAAGAAGTTGTTACACAAGACCTCGCGTGCACATCCCTCTCCATATTTCTACTACGCACCTCCAAATCCTTCTCCTAACCCTAGCCTCCATGTCGTAGAGAGAGAGAGAGAGAGAGAGAGAGAGAGAGAGAGAGAGTAGAAGAAGAAGAAGAGAGTTCTTTCTCATATTTTTCCAGCGGCTAGGATCTTCTACAACCATCTTCTTTTAAGTCCATCCTAAGGTGAGGATTTTCCTTCAAGCCTTTCATTAATAATATTATAATTATCATAAGTTTCTTTTGTGGCATGTGAAGTTATTTTGTTTTGAATTTCTTATCCATATAACATGAAGTTCGATGTGAGATTTGTAATGAATATCATTGTATGGTGATGTGATTCCTTGTTTAAATTTTTACTAAGAGGCATGTGTATTTGTGTTATTTTTTTGAAATCTATGCCCTTATTTTCTTAGTCCATGTATTACAAGTAACATTGATTTTCATATTGTGATATGAAATATGTATATAAGATCATCATATGGACATCCTATTATTGTATACTCTTTGTCCCTAAGTTGGTAAAATTATTCGATGTAGAGAGATGGAACCCATGAGAGGTGTCCATGATGGAAGAATATATCTTGACTTAACTGAGAGAATGAAGTGATTGCTCGTTAATGGATCCTTACATGTACATGATGCTTGATTTGATCCATTTACATTACATGGGTATTTTAATGAATTTGGTCATGATGTACAACATTGGCTTTTTGGGACATGATGAAATCATAAAATGGGACAATGAGTGGACACTAACAGTATTCAAATTCTCATGAGCCGGGGTTGGTGCTATGGACACTAATCCCGTGCTGTCGGCCTATGCTGGGTCACTTGTGACTCCCCATAGTGACCATTGAGCTTTATTTAAATTGGTTGTATGCGAAAACACTTAAATAAAGGTGAAACTAAAGTCATGCATTCACTTGGCTCCACGTGGGTGTACGGAATTGAGAATAGGCTAGAGCGTCCTACTTCTCCCGTACACTGTCACGTGTAGATTTGGGCTATGAGCGTCCCGTTTCTCACGTGGTCGGGCAAAACTATGGGCTTGTGCGTCCCAGGAACCTCTGGTGACTAGTGGCTAGCGTGAAGTCGTAACAGGGAGTCTCCCACTTCATGTATTGTGATTCTAGCCAGGGTGCCTTAGCCAGAGCATGCATTCTATGCATCGCATTAACAAAGATTTTTACTTGATTGTTTTGTTTGAATAAAGATATTATTGTATTGCGTTACTCTGAGTTTTATACATTGTTATTCTTGGTAGTCTTGGAGGGAATATTCCCCACTATGATAGCGTTTAACGCTATCCCAAACACAATTTAGGTGATGCAGGTGAAGATCCAGGTATTGAACCCGATTTTTAAGGAAAAGAGTTCGATGGTTTGTACGATCACATGGCGGATGACGACGTTAGAGAAACTTAATTGATGTTATCATTTATTAAATATTTCTTTTGAGTAGTTGATAGATTTATGGAATTGTAGTAAGTTTTCAAGAGAAGACATGGTTTTGTATTTGAATTAATCAGTATGGATATTGGTTGGTTCCCTTATTTAAACATTGATGATGACGTAGTAAGTTTGATAGAATAAGATGCTAATTGTTTCCGCCATTGTGCTTGAATGCTATATTTTATGATTTGACAAATTAGTTATTCCATAAATTACTTGGGAATTCGGCCGTCGTGTTATACACGAGAGTCGAAAATCTCGGGTCGTTACACAAAGAGGCAGTTTGGCAAACAGTTCAAGTATATTAGTTAATTTTTGTCTATTCCTTTAATTTTTTTTTCTATTTTGTCAAAGAATACATGTCTTAACAATTACTTTTGCTTTTTAAATGCAATGTAGGAAAGGTTTGCGGTCCCTCGTGGAGGTAAGTCCTGGGTGATGGAATCATTGAATAAGAAATGGAGGGACTACAAATCAGAACTAAAGGGAACCCACTTCACACCTCATGAGCATGATCTAGCTGCGGCGAAGAGGAATTGCCCACCTAATGCGGATCAGGTGGAGTGAGATTGGTTGGCTAACTTTTGGGCCAGTGAGGTGGGGGAGGTAAGAGTAATAACTATATATAATTTCATTTAAATGTATATATGAACAACACCTTATATTATATTGTTTACTAAAGTTTTTTATTTAATGTAGATGAAATCGGAAAAAATAAAGCAAACCATGCAAAGCAAGGTCTTCCCCACACCTGTGGCACAAAGAGCTTCGTGAGAAAACGCGCTGAGGTAAATGTTGATGACTTACAAACGTATAATTTTTTTCTTCATTTATCAACAATTTGAGATTTTATGCTTGTTAACAGATCGAGAAGGAGACCGGAGCGGAGCTGTCCCTCATGCAAATGTTTACGATTACACATACACGTAGGGATGGAACAGTTGTAGATCGGGCTTCAATAGATATAATTGTAAGTATACGTGTTAAACATAAAATTATTCTAATCATTATTTATTGTTTTTATTTTTTTCCGAATCATGCTAGTACTGAATGCGTTTAACTTGTTGCAGGTTGAGATGACATTGAGGGAGTCCCAGCTGCCAGAGGGATCCCAAAGAAGCAACGCCAGGAATGATGTATTCTTCAAAGTCATGGGAAAAGATGCTCATGGCCGTGTGAGGACGATGGGGGCAGGAGTTACTCCCTCCACCTTGTGGGGTCCCCCACTCTTTCGTGTGCAGTACAGGGATCAGGTCGATGAGGCACGTCAAGAGGCTGCTAAGGCGAACAAGAGAGTCGACCAGGAGAACCAGAGGATCATTGACTTACAGACCTTCATGGATGCGCAGTTTTAGGCGATGTTGTGGTACATGGCCCGACGTTTAGGAGGTCCAGTAAACATGGACGAGCTACTTTGAGGGAGTAGCTCCGGCGCTCATCCACCTGATCTTATAGACGCTCCTTTGCACGATGCTCCTTAGACTGATTTGTCGCCTAGCGATCTTTTTTATTTTTTATGGATATTGTATTAACATTTATGTTTTTTATTTAACTGTTCAATTAAACTATGTAATATTTTTTTATTATGTGTGATGGTGTTTTTTAAGTTTCTTCCATTTACATTTTTTTAAATATATATTAATTGTGATTATCAGGTTTTTAAACAGGTTTAAGGCCAAACAAACAAAAAGTGCATGACAAAAAACAGCAATAGATATATCTGCCGCTGTATAAAACAAAAGATTTTATACCGACGGATATATCTACCACTATAAGAATTTACATAAGTAATAGTAGCGGATATTTTCGTCGTTCTAAAACTTTTCTCCACCGCTGTAAATACGGTGACGATAGTTTTGTCAGCTTCGCACATCGTTACAGCAGTGGATACATAAATAATTTAACGATGGATTTAATCTGCCGCTAAACGTCCATTTATTGGCGGATATAACTGTTGTTAATATACCACTTAGCAACAGAAGTACCCGTCTCTAATTAAATATATAGTGGCGTATTTAATTATCCGCCACTATATTCCCATTCGGTAAATCCGCCGCTATATGTTATTATCGCGGCGTAAAGTTTATCCGCTGCTAGTTACAGCGACGACCCATTTATCCGTCGCTAGATCTACACTGACGGCACACTTAGCAGCGGATACAACATCCGCCACTGCACTGTTGCTAATGTTATAGCGGCAGATATGATACATATAACGACGGATAATTCCGCCGTTATAAGTGCTAACTGTTGTAGTGTGCTTGATTGACATGTAAGGGGTGATGGAGGGTTGGTACAAGTTGAAGCTATTGTAGCTTCAAAAAAATAGCAGGCTCGGACGTTAGAGAAGGCCTGGATAGGGGCCACGTGGTTGCTAATATATGTACTTAGGCTAGTTTGGTTATTTGTTTATTCTTTACTAGCCTTTGTTATTGGACCCACTTATGCTTGGAAGCTAAGTGTTCTTGTTTAATTAGTGTGTAATTGTTAATTAGTTTAATTAGGCAAAGAAGTTTTTAAAATAATTTTAAAACGGTGGTACTTACCCCCCACTCTCAGGACGTAGCTACAGTTTTACAAGCTTCGTAAGCTTCTGCGATTAGCGTAGGGTATCCCTTGATGCAATTTCACCATAAAGCTTGGGTTTTTTACGGGCTACGTAAAATAGGTGTTGCATATGTGTGTGTGTGTGTGTGAGAGAGAGAGAGAGAGAGAGAGAGAGAGAGAGAGTGTGTGTGTGTGTGTATGTGTGTGTGTGTGTGTGAGAGAGAGAGAGAGAGAGAGAGAGAGAGAGAGGCTCCAGACATGTGAAATGAACAAGTTAAAAGAATTATTTGTAAAGTCCTAACAAGCTAGGCCTGTTTGACGGGCCTTTAGGCTACTGAGTCCAAGCCCAGCCCAATTTATAATAGGCTCCTTTTGTAAACCAAGCTGGCCCCAGGCCTGAAACGCCAACCCAAGCCCAGCCCGGCCCACTGTCAGCCCTAGTTCTACTCCATATCTGATGTTTAGTAGAAAGATTAAATATACCGTACCACAAGTGGACCGTTCCACTCGTATACCACACTCGGCTGGAATATAGCATTGTTCCACGACAGCACATGTAAACCATAACCATTAGGGTTATACATCACACAATACATCCAAAATACCGCAATCCGAACAAGGCCTTAGCCATTCATTTGGTAACCATAAACTGATGGTTACGATTTTATTTAGAGTGATTTTCCATATATATATGATCCATCCATAGTCCATGCTGGGACCCACAATTTGAATATTTGGACGCAGTGCCACATGCGAGGAGATGAATCACCACCATTTTTTAACCATGGATGTACCCACGCAAGGTACCTCAGCAATCCATTATTTGGAAAAGAATGGACTAAAAAATAGGTTGAGATACCGACATATGGACCGTCCATATTTCTCAGCTGCCAATACACGATGGCTTCACGTGGCTTCCTGAATAGATGATCTGAGCTCCTACGTAACCCTAAGCTATGTGGGGCCCACTCGGTCCATCTCTTTTGCAGCTTATTTTAGGAGAAGATCCAAAGCTCAAGTGGATCAGACGAGGAAACAGCTGGGATGGAAACGACAACCGTTGAAATCTTCCTGGGACCATCGTGATGTATATATGCCATCCTAACCGTTCATACGGTAATTCCACAAGGATACAAAAGTTCTGTGAACCCAAGAAGATTTCAACGATGAACGTTCAATCTCCACTGTTTCTTGGAGGTGTGGACCACTTGTATTATGGATCTGCCTGATTTTCCAAGTTAAGCCCTAAAACAGGCTGGCTCAATGGATGGACGGAGTGGATATAACAAATACATCACGGTGGGCCCCACAGAGCTCCGGGTGAAGCGTGCATGTATATAAGGACGCACATACAATAAAGCTGCTTAGTAAATCCCTCCTAGCCTTCCATCAATGGCTAACCCTATCTCTCTCCCTCTCCATGAGAGGATCCCTCGTAAGAACACTCTATCAAGAGCACTGAGTCTGCTCATCCTCTTCCTCCTCCTCTCTCCTCTTTTACCGGGTCCGGAACCTTGGCAGCCATGGAACCGTTTGGCTCATCTCCTTCCTTTGCGAGTCATGGTTCGCCTTCTTTTGGGTCTTGAACACAAACGCCAGATGGAACCCGGTCGATCAGAAAACGTAGGCAGATCGGCTTTTAGAGAGGTTAAAATGGTCACAAGGGTGCGTTTGGACACTCCATTGGATCGGATTGTAATTTGTTTCGATTCATTGTAGAGGAATTGAATAAAGTGGGGGTTCACAAATTTCTTTGGGTTGATTCAAGTTCGGTTGCGTTCATCGAGTTTGTTTTCAAAGTTTTACCGAGTTTCAACGAGTTGTTTTCAAGTCTTGGTTCGGTCACGACCGATAGAGTTTTTTTTTCTCGAGTATCGATGAAATTTGTTCCATTTGACTCGACTTGACTCGACTGAGTTGTCTCGAGTTTTTGAATTATGATTCATACTACAACCAAACTTCCAGTTTCAGTCTGTCATTGACCAAAGTGGTGGTCCACAACATTCTTCATAGCATGCTACAGAAGCTCAGAAAACTCTACTCGACTTGAAAGCCTATCGAGTTGGGTCGAGTAACTCAGACAAGTTTTTTTATTTATTTTCAGTGATATGTAAAGATAGTCAAATTTTCATTGGTAGATTAATTTTTTGTTGAGTTTCATCGATTTATTTATTTATTTTTATCTGAGTTTTCCTGAGTCAAATCGAGAGCTTTGAAAACTCTTGGGTTCGCCATGACCAGATCGCGTTTTTCTCTCATCTTGATAAAATTTGTTCCATTCGAGTCAACTCGTCTCAGTTAACACGTGTTTTAGAACTCATGTTTCATAGAGACAACCAAACTTCTATTGTCACTTTGTTTGTTACAAGTTGGACCCGAAGCCATGGTTATTTGCAAATCAAACACTTTGATCATTCACTTCATGTGGAATTGAATTATTGCAATTCTATTCAACTGGACATCCAAACACACCGAACTGATGGATGGAACCTGTGTAATATTCCAATTTTACTATTTCATTATTTAAATTTAACAATTGCATGATTCATTCTTATCTTCTTCAATAGGTTCCAAGACCTTCCAACGGTAGACATGTTTGTCACTACAGTAGACCATTTGATGTGTTGGCTATACAAAGCCTTGAGAGATAATTCAAACTCCTATACAAGAAGGGAATAAAAAACTCTCTGTATTGAAAATAGCTTTCTAGCTTGAGTTTTGCTTGCTATGAATGTAGAGCACCACACCCCTTTATATAATGACTTGCTACTATGCGAAATACCTAATATGCATTCATTCTACAATTATCTATACCATTAACTACCTTTAATCCATCAGTTTCTAACGTATGGAAATCCACCAGCCACAACATGTGAAAATTCCAATAACCATAACGTATAGCTTTTCAAATGCCATGAAATCTTCCAGAGGTTGCTGAAGTATCTGAACCGTCCATTTGGTTTGGACGTTCCAACATATGGAACCACCGATATTGACCGTAAACACCGTTCTCTCAATGTTGGCCATCGACTACTCGGCTCACAAGCTTGGTTGCTATGTATCGGACGATGGGTCGTCGCCAATCACTTTCTATTCTTTGATTGAAGCTTGCGAGTTCACCAAGCACTGGGTTCCCTTCTGCAAGAAATATGGCGTTCGAGTTCGGGCTCCTTTCATGTATTTTTCAACAGAACCTGAAATGCCTTCTGACCATACATTGGATGATTTTGTTTCGTCAATGGAAAGAGATGAAGGTGATTCAAGACACAACACACACACACATGCATGGCTACACACGCACGTTATCGGGAAAAATGAACAGATCAAGATTAAAAGGAAAAACAGTGGGACCCACCTTGCTTATAAACATTTAGGTTGGTTTTCTGTAATAATTTTCAGTTATTTATAATTGAGGAACGATCAACTCAAGATGGTGGGCACTGACTATCCACTTTTAAGAAAAGTGGACATCCAACCCATCAAACAGGTGGACCCCACCATGATTATCATATGACTAAAACATTTGGTCGATCCAATCATCAGGTGGGCCACATCATAGAAAACAACATATACATCTAAAAATTTCTCCAATTCCACATGGGAACCACCAGATAATTGGATCAGCCTAATTTTTTTGACACTTGAAATGCTTCATTGCTTCTTAACATGTGTTTATTTCGTTTCCTGGGAGCCGATTAGGTCCGATATGAAGAACTTGACCGGAAAATTAAAGAGGCGGTCCAAAAATCATCCGTTCCTCATCATTTAATTGACCATTTTGAAGATTTCTCGAAGATTGATCGTCAAAATCATCCAACCATAGTTAAGTTATTTGATTGTTTTGATTGTGTGATTTTCTACAATAATTCATTTCTACAAACACATTTCACAATAAAATAAAATAAATAAATAACGTTTGCGAATCTTGCATGCATGTTCAGTCCATGATCCATGCCAGCTTTTCCACTTACTACCAACATAGCACATGAATGGAACATCCAAGCAGTCGATCAGATGGGGCCAGCCTACTCATCAGGTGAGACAGTGTAAGAAACAAAACAAATGACCAAACAAAGTTCTCATAGCCGTCCATTTGTTTCATATACATTCCATGGCCCACCTTGATAACCGAAGCATCGATGAAACCGTCGCTGCGGGGCTGACCCGATGGACAGACCGGATTTTCCATTCTCGTGCCGCGTGGACAAATATAGAATCTTGTGTGGCAGCCTGGCTATGCAGACATGTGAGGCTGGCACACGTGTGAAATTTGCGTTTTGCTCGTATCTATGTGTTTTTGTGGGTTGTAGGTGATAGGGGAGAACAAGGAAAAGATAGGTAATGGGATTCCTCATCTTCTGTATGTGGCCAGAGAGACGAGGCCAAATCAACACCATCACTTCAAAGCTGGAGCTATGAACGTTTTGGTAATAGACAACAGAGATATGTTTGGATGGAAATTGTAAAACTCACAATAAAACAAGCATGAATTGGCCGATCAATAGACCATTTTATCGTTGCGGTTTTTCCTAAATATTATGCATCCATGGTGGGGCTCATGATTTGAACGGTCTAGATTAATAAGCCAGTAGAAGTGCCCAGCTGAGACAACGCAAGTCCTGATCTAGTTAGCAAAGCACTGCTTTAAATTCTAATAATGCCCAGGTTTCAACCCACGACTCAGTAGTAGACAGTTTTTTCTTTTTCTTTTTCTTTTTTTTTTCAGTTAGTTGTGCAACGCACCCACACGGCTAGTCACACAATGCACCCACCCACCAGTGGGGTTAGTGTGTCTCCTTAGCACTTGAACCTGACACTTTCTCTTGAAACGCCTAGGTCTTCCAGCTGGGCTAGCAGGTGCCTAGACAGTGCATTTCAAGAGCTCATGGGTTCTCAGTGGTAGACAATGCATTTCAACAATGAGGTACATCATGGGTTCTCAGTTATAGACAAAGTCCATTTCAACGTTAAGGTCATGGGTTTGAATGCCTATGTGGGGTTTTTGTGTGTGTTAGACAGTGCATTTCAACAGTATTAAGCTCATGGGTTCTCAGTGGTAGACAATGCATTTCAACAAGTACGTCATGGGTTCTCAGTTATAGACAAAGTCCATTTCAACGTTGAGGTCATGGGTTTAAATGCCTATGTGGGGTTTGTGTGTGTGTTACAATACTAATAAAAATAAAAAAAATTTAAAAAAATTTTAAGAAAAAAACTCAGGATTATGGGCAAAACTGAATTAAACACTTTTTTTTTTTAATAAAATCCATTCTATTCAAAAGTTGTTGCAGCCTGTTGATAAAATTGAGTGTGAGCCAAAAATTTTAACAGATTATGGATTAATTTACACGAGGACTACCTGAAAAGGGTCTTGAGAGAACAAAAGAATACTATTCGACCATCTATATGCATTATTGTTAATATGCACAAATACGCGCGCGCGCATGCACACACACACACACACAAGTATATAGCAAGTTCTCTTTTTCATTATCTTTTTTTTTTTTTTAGCCCAAAATATATTGAACCCAAACATTTTATTCCCTGAATGTTTGTGATTTATTGTTATTTTACCAAAAATTTTACTGCATTTACAACAATCGAGACAGAATTAAACACGCGCATTTCCTGTATATTTTTTGTCATTTGCCAATTTAAGAATCAGTTTTGGAACATAGCAGCAGTTTTGTTGGAATGACATTTTTTTAGAAATTACATTCAATGGTGATAGGTAGTATTTTAAAGAGGAGATTATTGTCTTCTTCTCAAAACTAGCCTTCAAATTATTTTTTTTATCGAGTTAGTACACACATCCCACTATTAGTACACACACCCACATTGTTAGTCACACTTCAATGTTAGCCACACCCTACGTTGGGAAATTGATGTCAGGACCTCAGTGTTGAAATGAGGTTATCTTCACTCAATCTACCACTGTCTTCTTCTCAAAACTAGCCTTCAAATTAATAAGGAGATAAATCTCTAAAAGTAAGAGATAAAATTGAAATTATTGACTAAAGACTTTTAAAGTAACTCAAATTCTTTCTCATAACTCAAATAAGGACTTCTTTTTTCTTTTTCTTTTTTATAATTCCTCCAAGACTCTACAGTATCCCGGTGGTAAAACTAATAGACAGCTTCTATGTTAGTTTTGAACTTTTAAAAAATGGCAATAATAAGTCCTCATATGTCACATTGGTTGTTATCAATCAAGACCATCCAAATTGTGGGTCCCATTGTGGATAAGATCATAATGATCAAACAATCATAACCATCCGTCTAATAGCTATCAAATGGATGGTCAAAGGTAAAATAGTGAGTGGTCCAAATTTGACGGGAAAAATCAAATGGTGGGCAATCAGCCAGAGGCGAGAACGGGGCAGGTGGCCCAGCACCTTTTAGGGCCTGGGCTTGCGATCTTAAACCTGGCCTGGTTCTCAGGTCCATGCTTGGCCTCAAAGTAACAAACTTCGTTGACAGTAGGAAAATTCCCACTGCTAATCTTCCAATTTTCTTTCTTCGTTGTTGAATAGACAAGAATCTCAGGAGTGACGACGAATGCGCCATTCATGTTGAACGTCGACTGCGACATGTTTGTGAACGATCCACAGGTTGTCCTTCATGCAATGTGCTTCTTTCTCGGCCATGGTAAAGAAATAGAAAGTGGGTTCGTGCAATTACCACAAGTGTTCTACGAGGGCCTCAAGGACGACCCATTTGGAAATCAACTGGCACAAAACCTTACACTCTCTACCGCAGTTCAAAATCCTAAAAATCCACCCAACTCATATCCACCTGGTTCACTCCAACTGACTCAGATGAGTCCTTACTTGATATTCAACATTCTTTTTATGAAAAAGAAATGTTCCCATGGCAAGCAACTTGATTCAAGTGGACACAAGTCGGGTTAACTCACCATGCCCTGTCAACTCAACAAAGCAAGTCATATTCATGGCTGAGTTTCCCAATTGACTCAGTTTGAAATCTTGTCAAATTGAGTTGATAGTTGGACAAGTTTTATGTGTGCTTGTATGGTTGTCCACACCTTTAAGGTTAGCATTCTCCAAGGCTTTTTGCATAACACATAAGTCACCCAATCAGTAATTCATACTGATCATTCAAAAGTATCACTGAGAGCAAGCCATGATAAAGCATCACACCAATTGAATAATCCTAACCCTTTGAATGGAGCCAATTTTTTACAACTGTCCATCTTTTATGAGACATAAATGGAATGGTTAGAATCATAGAAGTGAAAGTACTTCTTTGGAATCATACCTTGGATAGATATTGTTTCAAGATGATGCCCATATATATTTAAATTTAAGTCGCAGGGCTTACAAATATTTATTTATTTATTTATCTGTTGGGTGCGTTTCACACAAACCTTCGGATCTCGCCCCCCAATGCACTAGAATTATGGACGACGATAATGCAATAATCAAGAATAAACAAACAACCACACGACACAAGGAGTTTTTACGTGAAAAACCCTCTAAAGAGGTAAAAACCACGAACCTAGTCCAGATCAACAATCCACTATCTCAGGGAACTGTTACAACCGATCTCAAGCACACACCGCTTGGATCAAACCTTCTTCACCCACTTGGGATGGATAAACAACAAGAGAATAACAAAGGAGGAGCGATCTCACCGATCCCGAGGACGTAGAAGCGCTGAGATGACAGTTGCGTAGAAGAATCCATCTTCAAGCAACTTCTCCCTTCTATAAGCTTTCTCTTTCTCTCTCTTCTCTTTCTATCTTCCTCTTTTTCTCTCTTTCTCACCTTGGACGTGTAAACCACACAATGGGATGCCCTAATCCCGTTTTGGAACTCCTTAAGTACGAAAACGGAGGAATTAGAGCCTAAATGGGAAACTGCGTATAAGCAGTCTGCGCCGGGTCGGGCGCCCGGTCACCAGACCATCGGGCGCCCGGCCAGGCCCAAAAACATCCAGCGAGAAAAACAACCAATTTCGGGAGCCCGGACCAACATGGTCGGGTGCCCGGCCAAGTCATCGGGCACCCGGTCACAAGACCGATGGGCACCCGGCTAAAGCCAAAAAAGTCCAGCAGCATTGCTGCCCAAAAACCCAACTCCTGATGAATTTCAGTCGGCCGATCAAAAATGGTCTGAGCACCCGACCAACCAGAGGAGAAAAATTCAACAAATCTCCCCCTTTCCGACTCAGGAGAAATTCATCTTCTTCAAGCCAGCCAAGTTTCCACATACCTCAAACTTGCCCCTGAGCAAAACCTTGGTCATCATGTTTGACCCGTTATCATCCGTATGGACCTTCTCAAGCTGTAACACCTTCTGTTCCAAAGTATCACTGATCCAGTGATACCGAATCTCTATGTGCTTCGACTTGGAATGCTGACTTGAATTCTTGCTCAAGTGTATAGCACTTTGGCTATCGCAATAGACCACGTGCTCCTCCTACTTCAGGCTGAGTTCCTATGGGAACCTCTTCATCCAAAGCATCTCTTTGCATGCTTCTGTGACCGCAATGTACTCGGCCTCTGTCGTCGACAATGCTACGACCTTCTATAGCTTGCTCTGCCAAGAGACCGCTCCCCCTGCAAATGTGAACATGAACCCCGATGTAGACTTCCTGGAGTCTATGTCACCTCCCATATCTGCATCTTTGTAGCCTTCTAACACAGATTTTCCGTCACCATAGCATAGGCTCAACCTGGATGAGCCTCTCAGATACCGCAGTATCCACTTCACCGCTGCCCAATGTTCCTTGCCAGGATTAGCAAAATACTGGCTGACAACCCCAATCGCATATGCTATGTCTGGGCGCGTACACACAATAGCATATATCAAACTTCCTACCGCTGATGCGTAGGGTATTTTCCGCATCTCTTCCACTTCCACATTCGTCTTGGGACACTTCTTGTCGCTCAATTTGAAGTGACCATCCAGTGGAGTACTGACTGGCTTCACTGCATTCATGTTGAACCACTCTAGGACTTTCTCAATGTACCACTCTTGTGACAACCAAAGCTTCCTGTTGCTTCTGTCACAGGTTATCTCCATTCCTAGGATCTGTTTGGCCGGGCCCAAGTCTTTCATCACAAACGACTTGCCCAATTCCTGTTTCAGCCTGTCAATCTTCTTGATGTCTTTTCCCATGATGAGCATGTCATCAACGTACAATAGCAGAACTAAGAAATCACCGTCTGAGAACTTGCGTGTGAACACACAGTGGTCCGATTCCGTTCTATCATATCCATGCTTTAACATGAACGAGTCGAACTTCTTGTACCATTGCCTAAGAGCTTGTTTCAGCCCATATAAGCTCTTCCTAAGCCTGCACACCATATGCTCTTTGCCCTTGACTTCAAACCCTTCTGGTTGGTGCATGTAGATCTCTTCTTTCAGGTCACCATGGAGAAAGGCAGTTTTAACATCTAACTGCTCTATCTCCAGATCCATGCTAGCCGCCAACCCAAGCACCACCCGAATGGATGTCATCTTCACCACTTGTGAGAATATCTCCTCGAAGTCTATTCCTTTCCTCTGACCAAACCCTTTCACCACAAGTCTGGCCTTGTACCTTGTCTGTGAATTCTTCTGTTCATTCTTCTTTCTGAACACCCACTTGTTGCTCAGAGCTTTCTTGCCCTTAGGCAATTTCACCATGTCATAGGTGTGATTCTTATGCAAGGATTCCATCTCCTCTTGCATAGCTTTTAACCACTCCCCCTTATGCTCGTCAGCTAGAGCCTCAGAATAGTCTTCTGGCTCTCCCCCATCAGTGAGCATAATGTACTCATGCGATGAGTACTTTTTGAATGGATGTCTGTCCCTTGATGTCCTCCTCACCTGTGGCTCAACGGGTGGATCAAGTTGGGGCTGCTCCCCCTGTCCATCTTCTGTAGGGACTCCCTCATCCTCTTCACCTTGCTGTACTCCCCCGTCATCAGGCACCACGGGAGGAGTAATCGGATCCATGTCTTCCAGTTCACCTGAACTGGGTTGGGTCTTGTTTGGTTTTTCAATGTCTTCTATACACTGATCTATAATGAAAACCACATCTCTGCTCCTGGCGAGCTTATTCTCGGTCGGATCCCACAACCTGTAACTGAACTTCTCATCACCGTACCCTAAGAACACACACTGCCTGATCTTCATATCAAGCTTGGACCTCTCGTCCTTTGGTACGTGAACGGATAACCTGCATCCAAACACCCTGAGATGACTATACGATGGATCTCGTCCATTCCACACCTTCTCAGGTACTTCTCCATTCAACGGGGCTGATGGAGACCTGTTTATCAAATACACCGCCGTGTGCATTGCTTCTCCCCAGAACATCTTGGGCAACTTTGCATGGGATAACATGCATCTGATTCTCTACAATGGTGCGATTCATTTGCTCAGCCACACCATTATGTTGGGGGGTCTTAGGAACCGACTGTTCATGCCGTATACCCAGTGACTTGCAATACTCGTGGAAGTCACCTATGTATTCACCGCCATTGTTAGTGTGGATGTACTTTAATGATCTACATGTCTCTCTCTCGACCATAGCATGAAACAGTTTAAACACACCAAATACCTCGTCCTTGGATTTCAAAGCATACACCCAAACCCTCCTAGATGCATCATCTATAAAAGTGACAAAATACAATGCCCCACCTAAAGTTTTTGTCCTCATATGACCACAAACATCAGAATAAACCAAATTTAATGCATGTACTTTATTAGTATGCGAAGCAGTTTTAACAAAAGAAACTCTATGCTGTTTCCCAGATAAACAGTCAATATAGGTTTCGAGAGTTATACCTGTCATGTCTGGAAGGAGCCGCTTCTTCGCTAGTAGCTGAAGCCCTTTTTCACTCATGTGGCCTAGACGCCTGTGCCACACGTCAGTAGCCGAATCTTCTGCTGCGTTCAATCCACCCTTGCCTACACTGACACTTGCCTTATAAAGGGTGCAACACTTCTTTCCTCTGGCAGTGATCAACGAACCCTTGATGAGCTTCCAGCGCCCAACAACAAAACGACTTTCATAGCCATCATCATCCAGCCTTCCCGTCGACATCAAGTTGAGGCGAAGTTCTGGAATGTGTCTCACATCCCTGAGAACCAATGTGCAGCCCACATCGGTTTTCAGACAAATATCACCGACCCTTACGATCTTCGAAACACCAGAATTTCCCATCTTCACTGTCCCATAGTCACTTGACTTGTAGCTTGTGAAGAAATCTCTACGTGGAGTCGCATGAAACGAGGCACCTGAGTCTATTACCCAGTCGGTGTCCTGACTCGAAGCCGTGAGACAAGTATCATGATTTGCCGAAAGAATAACAACAACGTCACCATTTGAGGCGACCGCAGTAGAATCTGAATCATCTTCCTTCTCCTTTCCTTTACCCTTCTTGTCACTCTTCTTCTTGTGACATTCATGCTTATAGTGGCCCTTCTTGCCATAGTTCCAGCATTCAACATCTTTCCTGGCAACTGACTTGCCTCTTGATTTATCTCAGGCCTTTCCACCCTTTCTGTTCTTTCCTCTCCCCCTATCTTGTGTCACAAGGGCCTCTTATTAAGCAGGCCCTAGAGACTTCCTCCTTGTCTCCTCATTGAAGAGACAACTTGTTACCTGATTCATGGATACCTTTCCGTCTGGCGCGGAGTTACTTAGAGACACCACCAATGTCTCCCAACTGTCAGGCAATGAGTTAAGCAGTAGCAAAGCCTGAAGTTCATCATCCAGGACCATCTTCATAGCGGAGAGCTGGTTGACAATGTTGCTGACCTCATTCATGTGTTCAGCCACAGAACCACCATCTTTGAACTTGAGATTCACAAGTCGTCTTATCAGGAATATCTTATTGCCGGCTGTCTTCCTCTCATACAGCCCTTGCAATTTCTGCCATAGGCTAGCTGAAGTCTCTGTAGACACATGGTGGAAAACCGAATCATCTAACTATTGTCTAATGAACCCCACCACCTTCCGGTCCAATTTCTTCCAATTATCATTTGACATATCCTCTGTCTTCACCGATATGCCTAGAATTGGAGCATACAAGTGCCACAATCCGAAGATTGCACACCCAAGTGCAGGTAGCGAAGTAGTAAAATACTCGGTAGGACCGAGGTCGATCCACAGGGATTGGGGTTAAGAACACTTAGAGGAATTAGTTTAGGTGAGTGAGATGAAATCTGGTTTATCCACGAGAGTGGAGCAAGATGTGTGTAGTGAAAGACAAAAATAGAAAAGGGGCTAAGGCATCAGGGATCCACCTTTGATTCATTCACAAGATTTGATTCATTGGTCTAACTATAACTCAACTGGAATTGAATAAAGATTCATTCCAACCGGAAGATAAAACAGTTAAACCATTTGCATATTTCATAAAAGATGGTGATATGAACCGATTGATTTGACCATGAAGCACTCGTTAGTTGATCGCAGGGAATTCCAAGCATCCACTGTGCCCGGAGTCGACAATGGATCAAAGAATTGTACAGATCAACAACTTTTCCAACAAGTCAACCGATAAGATCACAAATCACATGATCAAATGCATACTTACAAGATAGGAGGCTTTGATTGACCGATCCAACCGTTAAGATCTCGTCTATCGATCGCAGGGAATCCAAAGCATCCAATGTGCCCGGAGTCTACAATGGATCAAGGGATTTTACAGATCGATGACTTTACCTGCACTAGCTCAATGACCGTAGGGAATCCAAAGCATCCAACGTGCCCGGAGTCGACAATGGATCAAGGGACTTTATCGATCATGAACTAGCTAATTGGTGTGCAAGGGATCCCAAGCATCCAACGTGCCCGGAGTCGACGATGGATCAAGGGGCTTGCACAACAATAGCGTTCGCCGAGGTGGATAACCAAACCGATCAACCAAAGAGAACTCCCACATTTACACCACACAATGTTGAACTAAAAGAACCATATCTTGCAAATTTCTTCAAAGGCTTCACCCCTAGCCTGAACTAGAGGTTTAGCCAACCATGCTACAATGGAAGACTAAATTCTCTACAAAAGAGAAAACTACACTACTCTACTTTTACAAAGAAAAAGAAGAAAAGAAAAGAAGACTTGGATTGTGGGATTTGAGGGATTGAGGGATGATTCAAATGAGGAGGAGAGGCCTCCTTTTATAGCCTTATGAGGAGCTTCCAAGCCTCCTCCCAATCCTAGGTGGCACACCAAAAGTTTCTTTAGGTTTGGGAATGGAGTTAGGCTTGGAGTGCCCAAAGCAACTTTTCTTTTAGGTTTGGGCTTGGAGTTAGGCTTGGATGGACATATGGCAAGAAAAGTACTCCAAGCCTAGGTGTCACTCCAAGCCTAAAGCAACTTTTCTTTTAGGTTTGGGCTTGGAGTGAGGCTTGGATGATGAGGTGGCATTCCATGCCTTACACATGTGTTGGAAGAGAGAGAGAGAGAGAGAGAGAGAGAGAGAGAGAGAGAGAGAGAGAGAGAGAGCTCCTCTCTTGCAGCCATGGTGGAGAAGAGCTGCTGCCTTTTGATGGGGTCCACCTTGTTGTGTGATGGACAGCTGGTGAGGTGGCTTCAACTGCTGGGCGTGATGGAGCTGAAGATGGACTGGACGTGAGGTGATTCAGCTGCACGTGCAAGGTGAAGTTCCATGGCTGCTTGCTCATGGACGGTGCTGGAGATCTCCAGCTTTGGTGGACTGTGATGATCATGGACACCTTGATGAAGATTGTACGCTGATGGATGCTTGGCTGCTGTGGACGGCTGAGGTTGGCTGCACGTGTGGATGGGGACCACCTGATGATGATGACGTCCACCGTTGGAAATGGATGGACGGCTGATGATTGGAGGGAGTGGACGGTCCAGATGCTGATTGGATGATTGGAGGATGGACGGCTGGAAGGATGGAGTTGATGACATCCATCTCTTGTACGTCAGATGAAGGTGGGGTCCATCAAAGCTGCTGGTTGGACGTCCACTGCTGGACGTGATGTGGGTCCCACCTGACGCTGGAGATTGGAGGATGGACGGCTGGTACGATCAGCTGTTTGGACGGATGGTTGATGCTGCACGTGTTGCAGCTTCTACTGGATGGACGGCTAAGGTTGATTGTTGCTGATCATCCAGCCCTGCACGTGTGAGCTGGTGAGAGGGGGACGTTGTTGGCCTTGGACGGCTGGAAATGGAGTCCACCTTGCTGGACGGTTCATCCAGCAACTGGATGAATGGATGGCTGGAATAGGGACGTCCAGCAGCTGGATGGTGCTGATGCTCTGTTGCTTGGACGGCTGCTGTTGAGTGGAGATCTGCTGGATCCATGGCCGGTGGACAGGAGATGGACGATCCTGATGAAGTAGCAGCTGGATGAAGCTGCTGCAGATGGGTTAATGGTCGGCTGGCTGAAGTAGGTGCTGGTACTGCAGATGTGGTCCACCATCTGGACTGCTGGGATTTTCCAGCAGCTGTTGGTACGTTGATGTTGCTGCTGACGTCCAGCCCTGGACGGTGGAGATTTGAGCCCATCTTGATGAACGGTGATGAAGGCTTAACATGTTGCACACGTGCTGGAGATGCTGATGGAGTTGGACGGTTGGGAATGAAGGTGCTGGTCGTTGGATGGGAGCTGAAGGTGGTGTGGGGGTGCATGAGCAGAGCTGGAGAGGAGGACATTGTTGGCCTTGTAGCAGCTGGACGGTCCATGATCAGCATGTGTGCTGAGCTGATGGTGAGGGTGGACGGTGTTGCATGGACATTGATGAGGAAATGGGGTCCACCTTGCTGACGTGTGATGTCCATCCTTGCTGGACGCCAGACACCATGGACGGCTGATGTTGAAGCTGCTGACGTGATGTGGGCCCCACCTGACGCTGGAGCTTTGGATGGTGATGATGTGATCCACCATATCTGGATTTGAAATGGACAGTTGAGATAAAAGATGTCCAGCTATGGCATGGATGGACTGCTCTTGCACACGTGTGCTGATCGCACTTGATGGATGGTGAGAGATGGTCCATTTGCTGGTCATGATGCAACTGGCCGAGTTCCATGATAGGAACTGGACATGTGGCTGGTCTCACATGCATACCTCCATACTTGCATGAATGTGCAATCCTGACCATCACCTAGATCTCCAAATTACATTATCCTGACGTGGTCTTCTTAAACTTCAGATCTATTATAGAGTATGGTCTATTCTCTGATCTCCGTAGTCTGATTTCCTTCGTGCTTGATCTTGATTGCTTTTGAACCTTTAAACGCCCTGATTGGCTTAGATCTTGCCTAACCTCTCCTGAACACCTGAAGACAGAAAATTAACCTAATGAGAGATAATTAACCGAAAAAACAATGATAATGCTCTTAACAACCAGGGTTAATTATACAATATTAGGTACTCATCAACAAGTCCTTGCAATAGAGCAAGTCCTCCATCTTAGCCTTCCATATGGTCCAGTTAGAACCATTGAGGCTGATCATCCTTGATGAGCCACCTTCCATAATTCAGAACCAATCCCACACCGTTCAAACAACCTGAACTCTCTGATACCACTTTGTTGGGTGCGTTTCACATAAACCTTCGGATCTCGCCCCCCAATGCACTAGAATTATGGACTATAATAATATAATAATCAAGAATAAACAAACAACCACACGACACAAGGAGTTTATACGTGGAAAACCCTCTAAAGAGGTAAAAACCACGGGACCTAATCCAAATCAACAATCCATTATCTCAGGGAACTGTTACAACCGATCTCGAGCACACACCGCTTGGATCAAACCTTCTTCACCCACTTGGGATGGATAAACAACAAGAGAATAATAAAAGAGGAGCGATCTCACCGATCCCAAGGATGTAGAAGCGCTGAGATGACGGTTGCGCAGAAGAATCCCTCTTCAAGCAACTTCTCCCTTCTACAAGCTTCCTCTTTCTCTCTCTTCTCTTTCTCTCTTCCTCTTTCTCTCTCTTTCTCACCTTGGACGTGTAAACCACACAATGGGATGCCCTAATCCCGTTTTAGAACTCCTTAAGTACGAAAACGGAGGAATTAGAGCCCAAATAGGAAACTGTGTATAAGCAGTCCGCGTGGGTCAGGCGCCCGGTCACCAGACCATTGGGCGCCCGGCCAGGCCCAAAAACATCCAGCGAGAAAAACAACCAATTTCGGGCGTTCGGACCAACATAGTCGGGCGCCCGGCCAAGTCATCGGGCACCCGGCTGAAGCCAAAAAAGTCCAGCAGCATTGCTGCCCAAAAACCCAACTCCTGATGAATTTTCGTCGCCCGGCCGAAAATGGTCCGGGCGCCGACCAACCAGAGGAGGAAAATCCAACATTATCTTTATACAGTATCTAATGTGCGGGATAGCGGGAATTCAAGGTCCCATTTATGGAGGGACAGGATGCTTCCACAGAAGAAAAGTTATATATGGGGCAGCTGCCGGACTGTAAAGAAACTAAACGCTCAATTTTCAATTCAACCAGTGGTAAGATGAATAGATGATTGAACTGACATTTTCTTTTACTTAGATTGGATTCTGTCATTCAATGCATAATACATGCTAGCTAGCTTGGAGCACGTGCTGATCCAAGCCGTCTATTATGTCTGTCTGAAAATGATACACTGACCCAAGAATCGATACGGTCCACTCATCCATTGGGCGAAAATGTACAAACAAGATCAACGGTCCACATCCAACTTGGTCTTTTGTCCCTTTTGGCCACTCAACCAAATTCTCAGAATCAGTTGCTGGAATAATGTCCGAAAAATATGAAGAGTCATCTAGTCCGTCCGATTTTTCGGCCACTCTTGAGGCAGCCATGGAGGTTGCAGATTGTCAGTATGAGTTCAACACTCGTTGGGGTAAAGAGGTGAGCGTCGCAACTTTTTGTTGAGTGTCAATGATTCACATTTTTTCTCTCTAGCTGTTCAATGGCTATCAATCGGATGGTGGAATTGTTCGTTTAGTGTTGACTTTTGGACTGAAATATACTGATGGTATGCCCACGAAATGGACCAAAATGATCATTCAACCAAGTGGGCCTTTCCCAACCAACGTTGGATACAAAGATAGACATACACTTGAAAACTTAACTAGACTCTGTTCAGCCAGCTGCTTGAGTTGAACTGAAGGCCCAGAGTCTATACTTGACTCAATTCGATATCTAATCATTAACAGGTTGGAAGTCATTCACTGCGTGGACGGTGGATTATGGTCAAACGGGTGGGACTTAGTGTTGGGTGCGTTTCACACAAACCTTCAGATCTCGCCCCCCAATACACTAGAATTATGGACTATGCTAATGCAATAATCAAGAATAAACATCAACCACACGAACACAAGGAGTTTTTACGTGAAAAACCCTCAAAAGAGGTAAAAACCACGGGACCTAGTCCAGATTAACAATCCACTATCTCAGGGAATTGTTACAACCGATCACAAGCACTCACCGCTTGGATCAAACTTCTTCACCCACGCAGGGATGGATAAACAACAAGAAAATAGTAAATGAGGAGTGATCTCACCGATCCCGAGGACATAGAAGTGCTGAGAATACGGTTGCGCAGAAAAATCCCTCTTCAAGCAACTTCTCCCTTCTACAAGCTTCCTCTCTCTCTCTCTCTCTTCTCTTTCTCTCTTCCTCTTTTTCTCTCTTTCTCACCTTGGACATGTTAGCAACACCATGGGATGCCCTAATCCCCTTTTTGGAACACTTAAGTACCAAAAACGGAGGAAACAGAGCCAGATTAGGAAACTGCGTCTAAGCAGTTCGCGCTGGGTCGGGCGCCCGGCTAACCAAAAAAACCTCCAGCGAGAAAAACAGGGAAAAATCCCAATTTCGGGCACCCGGACCAACATGGTCGGGCGCCCAGCCGGGTCATCGGGCGCCCGGCAATGGACAAAAACGTCCAGCAGCAAAGCTGCCATATCTGACGAATTCCGGTCGCCCGGCCACTTAAGGGCCCGGGCGCCCGGCCTCACCCAGTAACACCTCTCTCCTCTGACACGTGAGGAGGAAAACTCCATCAAATCTCCCCCTTTCCGACTCAGGAGAAATTCACCTTCTTCAAGCTAGCCAGGTTTCTGCAAACCTCAAACTTGCCCATGAGCAAAGCCTTGGTCATCATGTTTGACCCGTTATCATCCGTATGGACCTTCTCAAGCTGTAGCACCTTCTGTTCCAAAGTATCCCCGATCCAGTGATATCGAATCTCTATGTGCTTCGACTTGGAATGCTGACTTGGATTTTGGCTCAAGTGTATAGCACTTTGGCTATCGCAATAGACCACGTGCTCCTCCTGCTTCAGGCTGAGTTCCTGTAGGAACCTCTTCATCCAAAGCATCTCTTTGCATGATTCTGTGACTGCAATGTACTCGGCCTCTGTTGTCGACAATGCTATGACCTTCTGTAGCTTGCTCTGCCAAGAGACCGCTCCCCCTGCAAACGTGAACATGAACCCCGATGTAGACTTCCTGGAATCTATGTCACCTGCCATATCTGCATCTGTGTAGCCTTCTAACACAGGTTTTCCGTCACCATAGCATAAGCTCAACCTGGATGAGCCCCTCAGATACCGTAGTATCCACTTCACCGCTGCCTAATGTTCTTTGCCAGGATTGGCAAGATACTGGCTGACAACACCAACCGCATATGCTCTGTCTGGGCGCGTACACACCATAGCATACATCAAACTTCCTACCGCTGACGCGTATGGTATCTTCCGCATCTCTTCCACTTCCACCTTCGTCTTGGGACACTGCTTGTCGCTCAATTTGAAGTGACCATCCAGTGGAGTACTGATCGGCTTCGCTGCATTCATGTTGAACCGCTCTAGGACTTTCTCAATATACCGCTCTTGTGACAGCCAAAGCTTCCTGCTGCTTCTGTCACGGGTTATCTCCATTCCTAGTATCTGTTTTGCCGGGCCCAAGTCTTTCATCGCAAACGACTTGCCCAATTCCTGTTTCAGCCTGTCAATCTTCTTGATGTCTTTTCCCATGATGAGCATGTCATCAACGTACAATAGCAGAACTAAGAAATCACCGTTTGAGAACCTGCGAGTGAACACACCGTGGTCCGACTCCATTCTATCATATCCATGCTTTAACATGAACGAGTCGAACTTCTTGTACCATTGCCTAGGAGCTTGCTTCAGCCCATACAAGCTCTTCCTAAGCCTCCACACCATATGCTCTTTGCCCTTGACTTCGAACCCTTCTGGTTGACGCATGTAGATCTCTTCTTCCAGGTCATCATGGAGAAAGGCAGTTTTAATATCTAACTGCTCTATCTCCAGATCCATGCTAACCGCCAAACCAAGCAACACCCATATGAATGTCATCTTCACCACTGGTGAGAATATCTCCTCGAAGTCTATTCCTTTCCTCTGACCAAACCCTTTCACCACAAGTCTGGCCTTGTACCTTGTCTGTGAATTCTTTTGTTCATTCTTCTTTCTGAACACCCACTTGTTGCTCAGAGCTTTTTTGCCCTTAGGCAATTTCACCATATCATAGGTATGGTTCTTATGCAAGGATTCCATCTCCTCTTGCATAGCTTTCAACCACTCCCCCTTATGCTCGTCGGCTAGGGCCTCAGAATAGTCTTCTGGCTCTCCCCCATCACTGAGCATAATGTACTCATGCGGCGAGTACTTATTGGATGGATGTCTGTCCCTTGATGTCCTCCTCACCTGTGGCTCAACAAGTGGATCAAGTTGGGGCTGCTCCCCCTGTCCATCTTCTGTAGGGACTCCCTCATCCTCTGCACCTTGCTGTACTCCCCCGTCATCAGGCACCACGGGAGTAACTGGATCCATGTCTTTCAGTTCACCTGAACTGGGTTGGGTCTTCTCTGGCTTTTTAATGTCTTCTATACACTGATCTTCAATGAAAACAACATCTCTGCTCCTGACGAGCTTCTTTTCGGTCGGATCCCACAACCTGTAACCGAACTTTTCATCACCGTACCCTAAGAACACACACTGCTTGATCTTCATGTCGAGCTTGGACCTCTCGTCCTTTGGTACGTGAACTGATGCCCTGCATCCAAACACCCTGAGATGACTGTACGATGGATCACGTTCGGTCCACACCTTCTCAGGTACTTCTCCATTCAACGGGGCTGATGGAGACCTGTTTATCAAATACACCGCCGTGTGCATTGCTTCTCCCCAGAACATCTTGGGCAACTTTGCATGGGATAACATGCATCTAATTCTCTCTACAATGGTGCGATTCATTCGCTCAACCACACCATTATGTTGGGGGGTCTTGGGAACTGACTGTTCATGCCGTATACCCAGTGACTTACAATACTCGTCGAAGTCACCTATGTATTCACCACCATTGTCAGTGTGGATGCACTTCAATGATCTGCATGTCTCTCTCTCGACCATAGCATGAAACAATTTAAACACACCAAAGACCTCGTCCTTGGATTTCAAAGCATACACCCAAACCCTCCTATATGCATCATCTATAAAAGTGACAAAATACAATGCCCCACCCAAGGTTTTTGTCCTCATAGGACCACAAACATCAAAATAAACCAAATCTAATGCATGTACTTTATTAGTATGAGAAACAGTTTTAACAAAAGAAACTCTATGCTGTTTCCCAGATAAACAGTCAATACAGGTTTTGAGAGGTATACCTGTCACGTCTGGAAGGAGCCGCTTCTTCGCTAGTAGCTGAAGCCGTTTTTCACTCATGTGGCCTAGACGCCTGTGCCACACGTCAGTAGCTGAATCTTCTGCTGCGTTCAATCCACCCTTGCACACGCTAACACTAGCCTTGTAAAGGGTGCAACACTTCTTTCCTCTGGCAGCGATCAACGAACCCTTGATGAGCTTCCAGCGCCCACCAACAAACCGGCTTTCATAACCATCATCATCCAGCCTTCCCGTCGACATCAAGTTGAGACGAAGGTCTGGAATATGTCTCACATCCCTGAGAACCAATGTGCAGCCCACATCGGTCTTCAAACAAATATCACCGACCCCTACAATCTTCGAAACACCAGAATTTCCCATCTTCACTGTCCCATAGTCACTTGACTTGTAGCTTGTGAAGAAATCTCTGCGTGGAGTCGCATGAAACAAGGCTCACGAGTCTATCACCCAGACGGTGTCCTGACTCGAAGCCGTGAGACAAGTATCGTGATCTGCCGAAAGAATAACAACAACGTCACCATCTGAGGCGACCGCAGTAGAATCTGAATCATCTTCCTTCTCCTTTCCTTTACCCTTCTTGTCACTCTTCTTCTTGTAACATTCTTGGTTGTAGTGGCCCTTCTTGCCACAATTCCAGCATTCAACATCTTTCCTGGCAACTGACTTGCCTCTTGATTTATCTCAGGCCTTTCCACCCTTTCTGTTCTTTCCTCTCCCCCGATCTTGTGTCACAAGGGCCTCTTGTTGAACAGGCCTTAGAGACTTCCTCCTTGTGTCCTCATTGAAGAGACAACTGGTTACCTGATCCATGGATACATTTTCGTCTAGCGCAGAGTTACTTAGAGACACCACCAATGTCTCCCAACTGTCAAGCAATGAGCTAAGCAGTAGCAAAGCCTGAAGTTCATCATCCAAGACCATCTTCATGGCGGAGAGTTGGTTCACAATGTTGCTGACCTCATTCATGTGTTCAGCCATAGAACCACCATCTTTGAACTTGAGATTCACAAGTCGTCTTATCAGGAAAATTTTATTGTCGGCTGTCTTCCTCTCACACAGCCCTTGCAATTTCAGCCATAGGCTAGCGGCTGAGGTCTCTGTAGACACATGGTGGAAAACCGAATCATCCAACCATTGTCTAATGAACCCCACCGCCTTCCGGTCCACTTTCTTCCAATCATCATCTGACATATCCTTTGTCTTCGCCGATATGCCTATAATTGGAGCATATAAGTCATTGCAATAGAGCAAGTCCTCCATTTTAGCCTTCCATATGGTCCAATTAGAACCATTGAGGCTGATCATCCTTGATGAGCCACCTTCCATAATTCAGAACCGATCCCACACCGTTCAAACAACCTGAACTCTCTAATACCACTTTGTTGGGTGCGTTTCACACAAACCTTCGGATCTCGCCCCCCAATACACTATAATTATGGACTATGCTAATGCAATAATCAAGAATAAACATTAACCACACGAACACAAGGAGTTTTTACGTGGAAAACCCTCAAAAGAGGTAAAAACCACGGGACCTAGTCCAGATCAACAATCCACTATCTCAGGGAACTGTTACAACCGATCACAAGCACGTACCGCTTGGATCAAACTTCTTCACGCACGTAGCGATGGACTAACAACAAGAGAATAGTAAAGGAGGAGTGATCTCACCGATCCTGAGGACGTAGAAGTGCTGAGACTACTGTTGCGTAGAAGAATCCCTCTTCAAGCAACTTCTCCCTTCTACAAGCTTCCTCTCTCTCTCTCTCTCTCTTCTCTTTCTCTCTTCCTCTTTTTCTCTCTTTCTCACCTTGGACGTGTTAGCAACACCATGGGATGCCCTAATTCCTTTTTTTGGAACACTTAAGTACCAAAAACGGAGGAAACAGAGCCATATTAGGAAACTGCGTCTAAGCAGTTCGCGCCGGGTCGGGCACCCGGTCACCAGACCGTCGGGCGCCCGGCTAACCCAAAAAACCTCCAGCGAGAAAAACAGGGAAAAATTCCAATTTCGGGCGCCCGGACCAACATGGTCAGGTGCCCGGACCAACATGGTCAGGTGCCCGGCCGGGTCATCGGGCGCCCGATCACTTTGACTGTCGGGCGCCCGGCAATGGGCAAAAACATCCAGCAGCAAAGCTGCCATATCTGACAAATTCCCGTCGCCCAGCCACTGAAGGGCCCGGGCGCCCGGCCTCACCCAGTAACACCTCTCTCCTCTGACACGTGAGGAGGAAAACTCCATCACTTAGGGCCCGTTTGGTTGCAAAATCCATTCCAGGTTCTAGATAAAAACGAGATTCCATTGTTGGAATATAAAATTACAAAAACTAAAAAGGAAACCAGGTTCGATATGGAACTTGCTGTTTGGTTGAAAATTGTGTAATCTAAATTATGTTCCAACCGTTGCTTGTGGTATGGCCCACTTGGGCTTCGGATCTACCAGAGAACCTGACCCCTCGCCTATTGTAGTCCTACAAGACATATGGCCGGATTGGATGGCAAATAAATTACATTATAGTGGGTCCTAGAAAGTTTTTTTATGGTGGACGTTCAATCAAGACTGTTTTCCTGTGGTGTGGTCCACCTGAGATTTAGATATGCCCCATCTTTTGTCTAATGCCCTTAATTGAGCTTTCACATAAACATTATAACAACCATGATTTCAATACTCGGTAACTTTGGCTAACAGGCTCGGTCCTGAGTCGAGTTGTGATACAACCGAGCCAGGCATATTTTCAATATCGACTTATGGTGAAGAACGGTATTGGACTCAGCCAAGCCCGAGTCGACAGTAAAAGGATACTCTTTTCTCTTTTTTATTCACCATGAATCTTTGGTTGCAGGTGGGTTGGGTGTACGGATCCATGACCGAGGACGTCCTCACGGGGCTGAAGATCCACTCTATGGGTTGGGGCTCGGTCTATTGTACGCCACAGCCACCAGCGTTTCTTGGGTGCGCACCCATGAGTGGGCCCGCTATCTTGTCACAGATGAAAAGGTGGGTCACGGGCCACCCTCTCCAAAAACCTCAGCTTCCGACAGTCCCTGGCGTATGTTATGGTAAATGTGTGGGCCCTGCGCTCCATACCAGAAATATGCTACGCTGCGCTGCCGGCCTTTTGTCTCCTCACCAGCACGTCCTTCTTGCCTAATGTAAGCAAGTAGGAGGATGATCTTGTAGCAAGTAGGAGGATGATCTTGTAGGTTCAAACTCGGAATCGACTCATTGACTCGCTCCCACAGGTGTGTGCAATAAAGCTCAAGTACACACCACACAAGTGCCATCATGATATGGTAAGTTCACGATCCAATCCATCCATCAGAACAGAACTGCCATATTGATACCCTGGCCCAAGGATCAGATTGATCCGCTTGTTAGGTGGACCACATTTTGATAACAGATGCACGACTCTGAAATACTTGGACCCAATCTTATTTTTTGGGATACATATAAAAGGTCGGACCAACCTGATGGATGGATTAGATCTCGCATGAATGTGCCATGTTGGCACATGTGTGGCTTGTACACAAGCTTTATTGCACGTGTGTGCACTTAGCAAAGCTCATATTAACTAATTAAATTACTAATAATCAGAGTAGTAATAAATATTTGAAATAAAATTGCGAAAATGAAACTAAGTAGAATGTGTTCTCCCTTGTTTAGGCGAATTCCCGTCTTTCCAGCTTTCATCAATCGACTATAAGTGAGTGACTCGGTTTGAGTTGATTGAGTTCAGGTGGAGTCAATTGAGTCTGAAGCTGAGTCTGATACAAAACAAATCTACAGGACAACTCCGGCCAAAAACAAGCTAATTCGAGTTGACTCAGCTGACTTTCAAGTTGAGTCGTACAAGTTTTAGAATTACCGGAAGAACCAATCATTTTTCAAGTTGGACTTTCAGTTCTAACATGCAAAGTCCCTGAATGCATTCTTCAGTTGAATGTTTCCAAAAATATCAGTAATTGCAGGAGTCTAGTCCATAATCATGGGGAGAGGATTAGGTGCGGCCCCGGCCGCACACAAGAAGGTGTGGCCATTACTGTGGGGCCCACCTTGATGTACGTATTCTATATTGACGCTATGCATCCATTTTGACAGATCATTTTTGGGCATGGCTCATGCCCAAAAATGAAGCAGATCCAACATCCCATCCCCCCATTAAAAACCTCCTAGGGAGGGCCCACTGTAATCTTTTCGTAAGGTTTTTTCGTCATCCAACCTGTTGATAAGGTCTTACAAACTTGGATGAAGGGAAACCATATATCAGATTGATCCAAAAATTTTGTCGGCAACAAGTTTTTAATGGTGAATCTCCTATGGTATGATCCACGTGAGATTTGGATCTGTTTTATTTTTAGGCTTAGGCCCTAAAATGACCTAGAAAAACAGATGGACGGCATGGATATACAATACATGCAGCAAGGTAGGCCCCACAGTAAGGGCCACGCCGTCGTGGGTGAGGCTGGGGTCGCACCTATAGGGACTTCCTTAGTTAATGTTTGTTATATTTCTCTTCAGAAGGGCCTGTTTGGATGCACTGCCAAAATGACAGTTCATAGAAACAAGGGCTCCCACAAAAGTTGATTTTCTGAAAACCATTTGCATTGGTATTCAGTAAGAGAGCTTTTGAGTACTTATTTTAATAAGTGGAGAATCAAACAGAGTTTGGCAAAGTACAATATTATAACGTACGAGCTCAACTCAAAATAGTTTTTGGACGGCAAACGGCCCTCTCGAGGGAATGTCCGAATAAGCCCTAGTGACTATTTAAAGGCCACAAGTTAAAAGGTTATCAAACTATAGTGGTAAGAAGTGTTTTGTTACTCTGGTAGAATATGAGAGTTTTTTTTTTTTTTTTTAGTCATGCAATGCACCCACCCTGTTAGTTGGGCAACACACCCACACGGCACCCACCCACCAGTGGGGTTAGTGTGTCTCCTTAGCACTCAACTTGAGACCTGCAGTTGAAACGCCTAGGTGTCTTAAGCTCCAGCTGGGCTAGCAGGCGAGACACAGTAGAATATGAGAGTTAATACTCATGACCGATGAACATGTTGCATTTGGACAATTGATGGTTTTCATTTTAACTGATAACTGATGATATTCTTTTGCTAAATTCAAACTGTTACCTTTTTTTTCCAAGTAAACATCTGATTTCCCCAATCAGCCTGTTTGGTGTATGGCCCATTAAAGTGGGCCCACTTCGATGGTCGAAACTATAGTTAAATGTCCAATTTTGAGAGCACATGAGTGAACCATCACACTATATACCAAAAGTATCATTGCTGTTTGGAAGGCTAGGATCATCTGATCAAATCAACATTTTGGGTTATAGCTAACTATTAAGATCAAAATCAATCTCATTCTTGCATTCATTCACATACAGGCATCAGATCCCTGGATGATCATCACCGCTACCCTTTTCATCTTGCCCAACCTCCAGTGTCTGATGGAGTACCTTCAATGTGGTCTATCAGTCCGCGCATGGTGGAATTTTCAGAGAATGACGAAGATAATGTCAGCGACTTCATCTTTGTTCGGAGTCTTGGGTATCATACTGAAGCTTCTCAGCTTATCAGAGACAATCTTCGAAGTTACACGTAAAGATCAAAATGCCACGGATAGTGGGACTGATGTGGACACTGGATGATTCACCTTCAACTCCTCACCAATCTTCGTGCCAGTGACAGCCATTGTGTTAGTGCATACGACTGCAATTGCGGTGGGCATGCTAGGGTTGTGGCTACAGGTCTTTGGTGGGCCACCTGGGCTGGGGGAGATGGTGTGTAGTACATGGGTGGTTCTCAGCTTCTTTCCCCTTGTGAAAGGGCTCTTTGGGAAAGGAAGTTATGGGATCCCCTGGCCCACCATATGCAAAGCTTGAGCATTGGCTTTCCTTTTCTTGAACTTCGATCTGTACTAGATTTGGCTCCTTGTAATTAAGAGCTTCCTCTGCAGGTCCTTGTAAAACAAGTGATTCAGCTCATATTCACCTATTCATCTGCTTAAGTGCGCCCCATGATGATGGTTGGATCTGCTTGATTTGAGACATCCAACTTTCAGTGGGCAGAACCTCTTGGACAGATTAGATGCCATACAAACACCATGGTGGGCCCATGCAAACCTTGTAGTAGAATAAGCTTGTCGCACAAGGACTCGTAAAGAACCAATCTCTATCTATATATTTATTTACAAAAATGGACAGTTTTCAAGATGACACGAGTATGCCAATGTGGTTTTTTTATCTTTTTTCTTTTTTCTTTTTAATGCTTATGTGGTATGTGAGTTGGTTTTTAAAGATAAGCTTGTTTTGCCCATATGATGATGATCGGAACCATTGATCTTTTTGGTGCTACCTCAAATGAGCTGTAGTAAAATCATAGCAGTTAAAAAAAATGATCCTGAACTTTCATTTCTAGAGTTAACGAGAGCCATTGGAAGTTTTTTTTTTTTTTTCTCACTGTTCTATATTAATAGGCACATTGATTATCAAAATCATCCTAATGTTAGACGTGCATAGTAGCACCCAGGACATGGATGGTTCTGATTATATATCATACCATCTTAGCATGTGGGCCCAATGGATGGTTCTGATTATCAAATCATCTTAGGTGTCATTTGGATGCCTGTAAATGAGCCGTTTTATAAATGATTTACAGATAAATTATTTAAACTTTGCATATTTTTTTTAATATACATACGTCCTCACACTAAGTGGATGTGATGTTTACAACTACTAGGTAGAGGTGGGCAATGATCCAAGCCGAGCCGAGTTAGCCCTAGTTTGGTTCGTTTTTGTGCCACCCCAATTTGTGGATTGCCCCGGTTTGGGTTTCGGGCCGACCTATGCTACTCAAGTTTGGTTTGCTCCATAAAATTCTAGTTCAGGTTGGGATCAGTTTGGTCGAAAATTTTGAACGAAGCTAGCCGAATTGGTAGCGGCTCTTTTGTTTGTTCGTTTGTTTAAATAGAAAAGAATTTAAAAAGTTAGAAATAACACAAAAAAAAATACAAAAGTATCTTATTACATGATATTTAACATCCTCTAGAGGAGGAGTACGACTTCAAAATAGACATATAAGAGCCTTTATAAGTACAAGCAAACCATGTGCATTCATGTATATGTATCACATATTATCTACGTCGTCATGTATATGTATTATCCACACCGCCCATCCATTTTTACATATCATTTTAGGACATGATCCAAAAATGAATCATATTCAAAGCTCAAGTGGATCACACCACAGGAAACAGTGTGCTTACAATCTACGAGCTGAATTGAGCCGAATCAAACCAAGCTTCAAGCCGAGCTGATCTGGTACTGCCCTGGTTTGAGTTTGGTTTGTTTTTTAAACAAGCTTGACTCCTAGGCTTGGTTTGGTTTGAACTTCTATTCGAACTAATGCAATTGCCTTAAACCAATCCGAGCGAAGCTTTTCGAGCTGGCTTGGTTTGTGCCCAGCTCTACTAGTAGGTGGTTTGGAAGTATTGATGTTGGTATCCATGTGCTTCCCCTCTCCCATATAAGATAGATTGCCATCCTAACGCAGGGAGGACATGGGAGGTCGATCACCATCTTTCTCATCGGGTAATTCTCGAATCCATGAGAAGAATAAAAGAGATAAAAAGGAAAATAATTTTAAAGAAATTATGAAATAATTGATTGAATCATTAAAATTTTCTCTACAGTTCTTTAAATAATAAACTAAACCTTAGTGAGAAGTATCAAACTTCAACTCAAATTCAAACTCCTAGAAAAAAAACCCGACTTACTATTATAAAAGTCTCTTATTCCTACTAGAACTCATGGTTTTCAGCCAAAAATAGAAAGTTTTCCATCCAGCCCAGCCACGTTGTTTTACACACTTTTCTAAGCCCTTTCCATGTTAGGCACAACTTCTAAAACACTATGGATCAAAAGATATGATCCAAACAAAACTTACTATCTATAGTAAAATCAAACTAAAACTAGGCTAAATGACTAACAAACAGGTCGAGTCTCGCAATTCCGGCTTGGACAACCTGTTGAAGTAGGTTGGTTGGCTTAAGTAGCTCGAGCTACCCCAAAATCATATATTATACGTCCAGAAATTCATTTCGGATTGCAAGATACGATGTAGATCACTTTCGACCCGATTGGGTATCTTCCATTTGAGCCATGAAATAGTCAGCGATTGCTCTACATCACATCCTCATTTCTCATCCCTCCTCAAGCCCACTATCACTGGAAGACCACCAGGCCGACCCACCAACATCAGGTATATCGACGAGATGGTACCCTAAAATAATCTAGCCAAATGGATAGATGGCGTGGATATAATACACACATCAAGGCTTGACCCATGGTCAAGTATTTTTTGTGAGGGATCCTCCTTAAAACGAATTTTGGAAAGAAGATGTACGGCGTGGATGTCGTATACACACATCACGCTGGGCCCCACAATCAATGCTGTGAACAAGGAGACTGCTCGGTGGATCACTGATGACGGGGCACACTATAATATTGCTGCTATAAATCCACACTGATCATCTGTTCTGATTTTAATATTTGGGCACACAAAAAAAAAAGATTTAAGAAGATCCAAATCCTAGGTGGACCACACCACAAGATTTAGTGGTGAATCATTACCCACCATTAATACTCAATAGTGACTACACAATGGTCAGTTGAAGGTCTTATCCACATCAGTAATTAGGGTTGTAAATGGTCGGGTTTGGGCAGGTTTAGCCCATTTACTAAATGGATCTGGGTTAAAATTTTAGACCCAAACCCTTTTACTAAATAGGCACGTCAGGTCCGAGTCAACCCGTCAGATCCATTTATAAATGGGTCGGGTCTAATGGGTTTGGGTCTAGATCTAGTATGTAAGCATTTTACAAGGCTTAAAACCGTGTTTGGATGGGTCTGGGATGGATGGGTCCCTTGAAACATAGACCAAAGATACCCACTTACTAAATGGATTCGGGTTGGGTCAGGTAGGGTCAGGCCTAATATAAAGGAAATCAGACCGAGACCGTTTAGCAATTCGGTATGTTCTTGGACCCCCTACCATTTAATAAATGGATCAGGTTTGAGCCAGGTCTAAATGGGTTGGGTATGGGTACCCTGCTGACCCATTTACAACCCTATAGTAATGGATTACAATTGCGCGATTAAAATCCTCTAACAAGAGAATTCTCTAACAAGAGGTAATTTTGGACACGGATTTCGTGCTTTTGCAAGAAGTTCCTACGCTAGGAATCTATATGGGGCCCACCGTGATGTTTTTGAGAAATCCACGCCGTCCATTTGTTTTGTGAGATCAATTTCGGACGTGCGACTGAAAATGAGCCGGATCCAAGACAAGTGGGACGCGCTAAAAAAAAGTTAAGTAGGGAAATTCCTACTGTTGAAACCTCCCTGGGTCCACAGTGATGTTTATATGTCATTCATATTGTTCATAATGTCATTCCTACTGGGATGAACTTAAAACACAAATATTAGCTTGATTCGAAACTTTTGTTGCCCCACCAATATTTCAATTGTGGACGTCCAATCCTCACATTTTCGGCCCACTTGAGTCCTGGAACCGGCTCATTTTCGCTAGCACGTCCTAAAATGAGCTCGGATGGACGGTGTGGAGCCCCACCTAGATTCTCATAGCAGGAACTTCCAGGTAAAGGAAAAATCCGCGCACATTATATGCACTTTACATATTTGTGTTTGGACTGAAATTATGGATTCTGCTACCGGGGGATGTGTTTGGTCTATTATGGTAAAGCCGTACAAAGTGGCAGCAGCGAATTTCTACGGGAATGGATTGCCTGTGACCCTTTTGCCTTGCGCTGTGTGGGGTCCACAGATATGTCCACAACAAATCCACTCCGTCCATCTGTTTTTAAAGACCAGAATACGACAGGATTTAAAAAACAGGTAAATCCAAAACTTAGGTGGGCTAAGCCAACAAAACAACAGGAACAAAAACGTCCACCATTCCTAGAGCTGACCTTGATGTTTATATGCCATTGAAATTGTACATAGAATTAATACCACTAAGATAAATTGTAGGAATACATATTATCTTGATACAAAACTTATGTCATCGTCAGTAGGCCTGGCAATAGGTCGTGTTGAATCATGTTTATGTCGTGTCGTGTTCATATCGTGTCAAAAATTTGCTCACCCAAACCCGACCGTTAACTAACAGGTCAAAACCGTTTAACCCGTTAGGCCAGTCTACTCATTAGATGTCCACACTGTTGATGAGGACAACTGACAATCTGACCCAACATACAGCAGTGGTCCACCTTGTGGGCCCATTTTATCACCGAAAACAATAGGATTCACTCGTGAGACGAGGAGGAATCACTTGTACATTGCAATATTGCATATGATGGAGTGCCAGGTTCATAGGTGGGCCATAGTTTGGTGATCTAGACCATTATGTTAATGAGTTAAACGGGTTCACGGATGAAGCACTGACCCGACCCGTTATGTTGACGGGTCTTAATAGGTCAACCCTTTAGTGACCCGACATGATAAGGCTGGACCCGAACATTGGTTTTTTGGTGCGGGATGATAGGTCGTGTGGAATTTTGCCCAGCCTAATCGTCAGGCCTTGAATCCCCATTAGTTTGTGTGGTATGGCTCACATGAGTTTTGGATATGCTTGAGTTTTAGAATCATGTTTTTTTTTGTAGTCTTTCAAACAAGATGGATGAAGAGGGTCTTGGACATCTCTATGAGGCTCATAGCTCAGGGTCACACTCAATCCCTAGGCCCTAGCATGATGTATGTGTAACATCCCCACCGTCCATACATTTGGCCATATTATTTTTGGTCATGATCCAAAACAATAGGCAAATCCAAAGCTCAAGTGGACCACACCCCAAAGAGTAGTGGGACACTGATGCCCAATGTTGAAACTTTCCCAGGGCCCACCATAATATTTATTAATTTGTCATCCCACTTGTTCATAAGGTCACACAGACGTTTGATGAAGGGAAAACACAAATGTCAGCTTCATCCAAAACTTCTATGGCCCCAACTAGTTTTCAATGGTAGGAATTCAATCCCACTGCTCTATGTGGTGAGGTTTACTTAAACTTTGGATCTGCCTAATTTTCAGCTTATACCCTAAAATAATCTTAGGAAATAGCCGGTCAGTGTGGATATAATGCCTACATCATGGTGGAGCCCACGTAACTTTGCAAGATGAATCTACCAAAGGCTTGTGCCCTAAAATAATCTCGGAAAATGGATGGTTTATGTGGTTATAATGCCTACATGGTGGAGCCCACGTAACTTTACAAGGTCAATCCACCAAAGGCACTTCAATCCCTCTGGGATGTAATTTCGTGTAAGATTCTAGTAGATAGAGCGGAGGGAAGTTGATTTTTGAGTTAATTCAGGTGGCAAAATTTTTAAATAAAAAATGAGAGCTTTTTTTAGAAAGTATTGGCTGAGCTGGGCTTTTGGGCTTTTAGATAGCTGAGTCCAAGCACATCCCATTTAAAAAACGGGTTGGCCCAACCCATTAACAACACTAAGAGTATGAGATGTCCCAATTTTTACACTCCTGCATACTACTGACGTTTAGACCCATCAACTTACCGTCGTAATTTCGAAAGCAAAAAGCTGAAAAATATGCCCATCGTAGTAATTACAGGGGTAAAGGGGAAACAAACATGCCCTTACATTTATCTCATAATTAAAAAATCAAACATGCTCTAAATGAAAAGATTGACTCATCTTTTATAGGATTTAAGCAATTTACAGGCTATCTAAACAAAGAAAATCATTTATATGTACATCATTTAAGCTTATTGTTGGTTATTTTCTGTCACGCCTGTGAAGTGTTTGCAAGCATGCCAGAATCGATGATGTAGCTCGATTCAAACCAAACAACAATAACCCCAAGCGCGGAAATAGACAAATACGTCGGGATTGACAGTATATAATCAAGATCTGTAGAGATCGGGTACTTATTCAACCACTTGCACAGTTGTCTTCTAATAATCAGGCGATATTTGGAGGGTGAGATTCGTCCTCCAATGATGGGCTATACGTTTTCCTTCCGTATGAAATGACTTTTCAATACAGATAAAATAAGAAAAGAAAACACTTACAGTTGGCCGTTGGTAACGGGCTACAGATCATCTTTCTGAATAAAGCACTTCATTAAAATAAGTCCAGCATATGAGCGTAGACTTTGAGTATAGCTACAATTGTCAGCCACTTGATTACCGTTATATATTTACTGCTACAGAATATAAATTCATAACTTACACTACTGAATGTAAATAGCAGAATTATGCTAATGAAAATGAAACTGTTAATTACACTAACGGATGTAAAGGAAAAAATGTTAAGGAGCATAATAATTTGAAAGATAAATTTAATATTTTATTTTATTTTATTTGTCCTTGACCCTTTGCTCGTTGATCTCCCTCTGCTTTTATATACTCCATGGAAGCAAGGAGCCTTCTAGATGCTCCCACGATTTTTTACGATTATTGTAACCGTTCCAACACAATTGCCTTCCAGAGGCTTCCTTTCCTTTTTCTCCTTACACGTCCTAGTAACTTCCTACTCTCCAGAGACTTCTTTTCAATCTAGACACATGTCCTGTAATTGCTTACAAGGCGCTTCACTCGACTCATCGCTCATCTGTTATACACTTGAATATAAGCATTTCTCGGGCACATTTTGTGTCCTATTGAATCACTCTGCCGTATTTTGTATTCAACTAAGTCACTCGCCTACATTCCTCTTATTTACAAACTTCTCTCGGTTGTTCCCTTTTGGATGGCGTGTTCGTAATTGATTGGCTCCTCTAGGGATGACCAAAAACAGGGTACAACATTGCCCCCTCATGTCATTTCGCCTTTGAGTAAAAGGTGAAAGCGACATTGATTATGTTTTCAAATCGTGTTGTTCATCGATACTTGCACCAGAAAATTCGATGTTCTAGTCAGAAAACATCAAATTCGGCCATCTTGATCGAAAAACATTGAAGCCGGCCGTCTTAGTCAAAATCGGTCATCTTAATAAATAAAAAAAACATCGAAGTTTATTGTGACAATGGAGACAGTAGGCCTATCCATTCAGCATATAGCTTATGATCAACTGTTGGTACAACCAATGACCTGACCAACCACTTCTTGGACCAATTACATGATTTGGTCACTGTCCAGATGACTTGGATCAGGCACTGGTGGCGATTCCGATCTTATTTGGTCTTGTCTTTCATCGAATAATGGATTTCTAAAAAAATGCCGGGAAGGCTTCCCCCTAAGTATTTCTTGAGCAGATTGCTTGTCGTCATTAACATTCGGCATCTTAACATTCCGGTTGATTAATGGCATGATATCTTGCTTGTAGACGGGCAAGGATGCTTCTAATGTTTTTGTCGTAGCCTCTGGTCGCTTGAACTCAACGGGTGGTTAAGCGTTCCGTACATTCTCAACATTTGGAACATTTGGGTGAGGTGTAGCATGTGGCATTTGCGCTCTTTCAGCAACAAGAGCCATCAACAGATTTATGCTCTCGGTTGCTTGACAATCCATCTATTGAAATTTTTACGTTCAATTTGAATTTGCTTAGCCTGAGCAAGTAATAGCTAGGCTAAAATTCTCCCTTGTTCTGTAAAATGGAGTATTTTCATTTGCATACCTCAAAGCCTGACCGATATTTCGGTCACTTAAACAACATCACACCAGTATGTGAACCAAAGTAGTGTCCCACTGGGCGTGCCAAAAATGTTGATCGTTATTTTCAACCACACGTATGACGTGTGTGCAGGCATGCCAAAATCGATGATGTAGCTCGATTCAAACCGAACAACAATGACCCCAAGTGCCAATATAGACAAATACATCGAGATCAACAGTATATGATCGGGATCAGTACAAATCGGTCTCCTATTTAGCCACTTCCATAGTTATCTTCATATAATCAGGCGATATTTAGAGGGTGGGGTCCGTCCTCCAATGATTGGTTACCTCTGCCTTCCGTATGAAAGAATTTTTCAATACAGAAAAAAAAAAACACTTACAATTGCCCGCAAGTAAGAGGCTCCAAATCACCATTCCAAATAAGGCAATTCATTAAGATAAGTCCAGCGTATGAACGTAAACTTTGAGTACAACTACAATTACTGGCTACTGTATTATTACTATAAATTTACTACTATGGAACGTAAATTCACAACTTACACTATGGAATGTAAATAGTAGAATTATGCTAATAAAAATGAAATTGTCAATTACATTAAGAAATGTAAAGAGCAAAATGCTAATGAGTATGATAATTTGAAAAATAAATTTAATATTTAATTTAATATAGTTTTTATTGGACCATTTGCTAGTTGATCTCCCTTTGCTTTTATTGACTATGGATGCAGGAGCCTTCTGGATGCTTCTACTTCTTTTTTTTTTTTTTTTTTTAATGATTGTTGCAATCGTTCCAATACAATTGGCTTCGAAAGACTTTCTTTCTCTTTTCTTCTTATACGTTCTTTCTTATCTTGACACGTCCTATAATTGTTTACCAGGGTTCACTCGGCTCATCACTTGGCTGCGCTATACCTTTGTCTGCCAACATTTCTGGACCGCAGACCCTGTCCCGCTGAAGTATGGCCGTATTCATATTCAATTAAGTCACTCGGCCACATTCCTTTTATTTACAAACTTCTCTACGTGGTTTCCTTTCGGATGATGAAAGTGTCCGTTTTTAATTGGCTCCTCCAAGAATGGCAAGAAACAGGGTACAACAAAGCTTTAATAATCATTTACCTGTAAATCATTTAAGCTTAAAGCTCAATAATACACACGGTAAATTATTTTTACCGGTAAAGTATTTAATCATTTAGGCATCCAAACGACCCAATTGCATCATCCCCTTTTTTTTTGTCTTTTTTCCATGAATTCCACTAAAACCTGTCTCTATACAGCTCTGAAATCCTCAGTAACTCGAAACCCAACGATCAATTTGTCAATCTTAGAAACACAATTGCAGAAATGCCAGAATTCAAAGCAATTCAATCAAATACACTCTCAAATGATTGTTTCCGGATTCATCAAAGACACTTTCGCCGCGAGCCGCCTCCTCAAATTCTCGGAACGATCCCAATTTGTCAGTCTCGATTACTCCCGCCGCCTTCTCGATCAAATCGAAAACCCAAATGGGTTTATCTGGAATACCATGATGAGATCGTATTTAAATAGGAATTTGCCTGGGTTTGTGATACTTCTGTATATGCAAATGTTACAGAGAAACTCCCTGCCCGACAATTACACTTACCCACTTCTAGCCCAGTCATGCAGCCTCCGATCGTCTGAAAAAGAAGGGAAACAGATTCACACCCATGTTTTGAAATTGGGTTTTGATTCAGATGTCTATGTTCAGAACACGTTGATCAGTATGAATGCTGCTTGTGGGAATCTGCGGGATGCTCGCCAGGTGTTTGATGAGAGTTCCATCTTGGATTCGGTTTCATGGAATTCAATTCTGGCTGCTTATGTTCAAATGGGGGATGTTGAGGGAGCTTTGTCAATTTTTCTTCGGATGCCAGAACAGAACACAATTGCTTCGAATTCCATGATTGTGTTGTTTGGTAGGAGTGGACGCGTCATCGATGCACACAGAGTCTTTGATGAAATGGCTCAGAGAGATGTCATCTCGTGGAGCGCTATGATTTCTTGTTATGAGCAGAATGAGATGTTCCAGGAGGCATTGGTGATGTTTTCACGGATGAATCGTGAAGGAATTGTGATGGATGAGGTTGTAATGGTCAGTGTTCTTCCTGCCTGCTCACGCTTGTTGGAGGCTAAGGAAGGGGAGGTGATTCATGGATTGATTATTAGAATTGGGTTTGAATCTTATGTTAATCTTCAAAATGCTTTGATTCACATGTATTCAAGTTGCGGGAACATAACTGCAGCACAGAGAGTGTTCGACAAGGGTCAGCACCTGGACCAGATATCATGGAATTCTATGATATCCGGGTATTTGAAATGCGGGTTTGTTGATGATGCGAGGAGATTATTCGATTGCATGCCTAACAAGGATGTTGTGTCGTGGAGTGCAATGATATCAGGTTATGCTCAGCACGATCGATTCTCAGAGACCTTAGAATTGTTCCATGAGATGCAACGCAGAGAAATTAGGCCTGACGAGATCACATTGGTTAGTGTAATCTCAGCTTGTGCTCACCTTTCCGCCCTAGACCAAGGAAAATGGGTTCATGCTTATATAAGGAAGCATGGCGTTTGTGTCAATGTCATTCTTGGCACAACCCTTATAGACATGTACATGAAATTTGGGTGTGTGGAAAATGCATTGGAGGTCTTTCATGCGATGGAGGAAAGGGGTGTTTCTTCTTGGAATGCTGTAATTGAAGGATTAGCAATGAACGGATTAGTTGAGCAGGCACTCGACAAGTTCTCAGAGATGAAAAGCTGTGGGGCCGTGCCTAATGAGATAACCTTCATGGGTGTGTTGGGTGCCTGTCGGCATGTGGGCTTAGTGGAGGAAGGGCGTCAGCACTTTGATTCTATGACGCGGACGCACAAGATAGAGCCCAATGTTAAGCATTACGGATGCATGGTCGACCTTCTCGGAAGGGCAGGTTTGCTTAGAGAAGCAGAGGAACTCATAGAAAGCATGCCTATGATGCCAGACGTGGCTACTTGGGGTGCTTTGCTTGGTGCTTGTAGGAAGCATGGTAACGCTGAAATAGGTGAAAGGGTAGGAAGAAGGCTAATTGAGCTCGAGCCTCAACATGACGGGTTTCATGTATTACTATCTAATATATATGCTTCAAAAGGGAGGTGGGATGCTGTTATAGAAATTCGCGGGATGATGAAGCAACAAGGAGTTGTGAAAATGCCAGGTTGCAGCTTGATTGAAGCCAACGGCGTTGTTCATGAGTTTCTAGTAGGAGATAGAACGCACCCTCAAACAAAAGACATCGACAAAATGCTGAATGAGATGGCTCGGAGATTGAAGATTGAAGGCTATGAACCAGAAACTAATGAGGTTGCTCTTGATATTGATGAAGAAGAGAAGGAAACCAGTCTCTACAGACACAGTGAGAAGCTCGCCATTGCCTTTGGGCTTATCAACACGAGTCCGCCGATGCCAATTAGGATAATGAAAAATCTACGAATATGTGGTGATTGTCATTCTGCAGCAAAGATAATCTCTAGAGTATTTGAACGTGAAATCGTGGTGAGGGATAGGCATCGGTTTCACCACTTTAAAGAAGGTGTTTGTTCTTGTACAGATTACTGGTAACATGGTTCATTTCTTACATGAATTGCTCTTTTTCTTTGGCCTGAAACAGATATTGATTGAAATAAATTAAAATTGAAAAAAAAAAAAAAAATTGGTCAGCATTCTTGAGTTATGGTGCAATCATGTAAAATATGATACAGGTTGATCCAAGTTGAAGTTTGTAATCTGTTTCTTACAAGAATGGACAGAAGACCTGGTGATGTATCCAGTTCTGAGTTGATTTGGGTGATGTATCCGGTTCTGAGCTGATTTGGGTCATGGGATGACTCATCCTGAATCAGGCATGTTTTCCATGTCGACTCATGGTGCTGAAGCGGATCAGACTCCACTGAGTCTGAGTTGACTAAGAAGAGTCAGCAATCCATGCTTACAAGTGAGTATTGCTAAGGCGGGACACACGACTGGCGCCTGACCATCCATTTTTACATGCACATGCCCATATGGTGCCCACATGACCATGATCAACCAACTTCTGGGCCGCACTTCTGGTGAAAGAATTAAGCCATTTCACTCATCAAGTTGACCAGCCCAAGCCCTGCCCAGAAAGTAAAACCTAGGTTCGAGCTCGGCACAGACCTGGGCCAAAACAAGCAGACCAGAGGCCAGCCCATGATGATTATGCATGGCAGGAGCCCGAGGCCCAAGCCTAATACAAACACCCACTTTTGTGCAAGATCTGAGTTGTTCATCAAGTGTGCCCCATGATATATGACAAAAATGCCTTTGATATCCTCAACAGACCCGACTCGCAATATCCTAAACAAGCCCAAGCCCAGCTTGGTTATTAAACGGACTTAAATGGCGCAGTCCTGGGCTTAGTTTTCCAGCTCAAGTTCAGCCCATTGACAGCCTTATGTGCTTGTATGCGGATGATGGACAGTGCTTGCCAGGTGAGTTAATATTGGATTGCATTTTCCTCCTCATCTCTATTGAGGAAAATGACTGCTTATTTAGGGACCCACAATGGAGGAGGTGAAGCAAGCTGTATTCAATTTTACTAGAGACAGCACACCAGGGCCAAATGGCTTCTCAAGCAGCTTTTTTTTTTTTTTTCTTGTTGGGACACTGTGGGACAAGATATCTAAGAGGCAGCATGTAATTTCTTTGAGGGCAGCCGAATCTCGAGAGGTTTCTCATTTCCCTCTGCTTGATTTCAAAGGTGAAAAACCGAGAAAATTTTACTGATTTCAGGCCAGTTAGTCTATGTAACTGTGTATATTAAATTTACTTCAAAATCATAGCTACAAGGCTTATTTTACTTCTTTCAACCATTGTATCTGAAGAAGGGGCATTCGTCAAAAGGAAGAATCATCACAGAAAATATTGCTATGACGAATGAGTTGGTCATGGACGTGAATCAGAAAGTTAAGGGATAACAATTTGATTATTAAGTTAGACATAGAAAAAGCATATGATCATGTGGAATGGGAGTTCCCGAAGGCTGTTCTTCGCAAATTTGGGTTCTTGGATAGATGGGCAGCCCTGATAGAGAATGGTTGGAAAGGTTGTTGGTTTTCGATTTTGTTGAATGGGCATGGTGCCGGCTTCTTCAAGTCCACTATAGGTTTGAGACAAGGAGATGTTGTGTCTCTTAGCCTCTTTATTTTGGCCTCCAAGGTGCTTCGTGGGGGCTTGAATGCTATCATTTTTCCCTGAGGTTGCCCCATTGACGTTTCATTTGAGGGGGACTCATGTGGCCTGGTTGCTTGATGTGGCGTCAGTGCTACCTTGAGCACTTCATGTCATTTCTCTATGTCATCCAGGCTGGTGTAGTCGGTTACGACCTACTTTAACAGGTGGATTCTCGATACACAGTTGGTCGGGCCAGGGCTTTGCCCGGGACATACATTGTGTACGGAATCATGACATACATACATTAAATCAACTAGCCTAGGATGATGTATGATTTGTATGTAGTCTTTACCTAAACTTGATTAATTTGATAACATGCTTAAGATTAATATACTTATACGAACATTTTTATAATTTAAATATTTCAAGTATAATCTTGGGGCTATTTCTTCATTATGTTGGCGTTTTGACGCCTTATATTTGACATATGCGGATGCCCTAGGAATGGGACTAGATGGTGGTGCGCTCGATGCGCCCAAGTAGTTGTATAGCTTCATCCCATTGGTAATTATAATTTTTCTTCATATTGCATTAATTGTGATTAGTATAATTTTCATATGGGCTAACACTACATTTGAATTGTACCTCTAGCGTGTTAGCCCTATATTTTTTTATTTAGTTACATCCGCTTTGCTTATGATCAACTAATTGAAATGCGTTACTCTGATTATTTGTTAATGAAATGAATGTAAATCTGATTGAGGACGCACATGAGAGCATTTTCCACGCGCAACATTCCTAAACAAGCATTTTACTAAGTTAACACTCAAAAACTCGGAATTAGAGTCCCCGTACTCCAAAAAAATTGGGGGTTTTACAGGTCGGTAATTAGCCGTTGGCTGCTGTTTTATAGTTGTTGGAGTTTTTACTCTATATATTTGCAACTCGATTTTTTAGGTTTGAAGAGAGATTTTAGTACATTAAAAGACACCTTCATTACTCATACTATTAGACTCTAATCCTAAGCATTTCGAGCCATCTTCCTTATGTTTGATCACAAGATAGAGCATTCAAAGCTCATATGAAGATGGATTTACCCTCTCTTGATCTCTAGATATTTAGGCACATTAACTATAGGTAGATCCTTGTCTAAACCCCTCTAGAAATCCAAATAGGTAGAATTTCTCTAGGCAACCCATTCCTACTAGTTATAGAGAATTTCCACCACTTACAATCACTTTGGTCATCTTTTGAAGATCAAATGCAAGGCGGTTTATTATTGAAGCTGAAGCCTTGGCAAAGCATCGGCAACAACATCGGGGAGCATTGGGGAGTTGATTGAAGCATAGGAGAGCGAAGATCAAGCAACCCAAGCAGCGCTAATCAAGGGGCTCAATTCGACGAGTAAGTTGTCATTGTAAAAGTCCAGTTGCACTCCTTCATCATAGAGGATTAAGTGTGAGAGTTTAGAATTGAACTTGACTAAGTCTCCAAGGTGAGCCTCCGGTGGGAGTGTACGCTAGGTTCTTGGATTAGAACCGAAGGGTTGAGAGAATCTTTGTCAAACTCCTAGGTAGGATGGATCCTAAAAACATCTTAACTAAGAGATGAACTAGTAAAATCTTCATTATAGGTTGGGAGGAACCTTGTCAAACTCCCTAGTAGGGTGGATCCGAGTTAAAACACCTAGGTTGAGAGAACTTGATTTAAACTCCCTAATAAATGCTGGTGTGCTCAATAGGTGACTACTTGAACATGGAGTGGAGTAGACATGCTTGTATTTGTGTTGTATTTAAGCACATTGTTGTTCCTGGCATTGTATGTTTCAATTGCTTAATTATATATTCTTGATTAAAATGTATGCTAGGCACATTCACATACAAGATGTGCTTTCACTAATTAGAATAGACTTGAGCTTATATGATCCATTCTTATATAGTCTACTTAGGTTGCATAGATTAGGTGCTTGATTAGTTAATCATATGTTAATCTATACATGCTTAGACTAGGTTGTTTAATTACTTATCATATGCCAATCTTGTGATTGGACCCACTCAGACTTGGAAGCCAACGTGTTCTTGCTTACTCAGTATATTAATTTAAGTAGGCGAAAAGAATTTCAAAAAGAATATATGCTAGGCACATTCACACACGAGATGTACTTTCACTAATTAGAATAGACTGGAGCTTATATGATCCATTCTCATATAGTCTACTTAGGTTGCATAGATTAGGTGCTTAATTAGGTTGATCATATGTTAATCTATACATGCTTAGACTAGGTTGTTTAATTGCTTATCATATGCTAATCTTGTAATTGGACCCACTTAGGCTTAGAAGCCAAAGTGTTCTTGCTTACTTAGTATATTAATTTAAATAGGCGAAAAGAATTTCGAAAGGTCCTAATCACCCCCCTTACGACTTAGCTATAATTCTAGTTGCTCCGCTCTATACTTTTGCACACATAAGCACCTTATAAGTGTAAGGCCAAAAGGCGTAATTTCATACCTTACCCAAAAGAGACTGACGCAGTTAAAAGAATGCCTATAGGTCTACAACTGGAACCTAAGATATCGATTGAATGTCTATTTAAATGACACAACAACAAGCCTCTAGTGATTTGAAGAGACAAAGGGAAGGCTATATGTGCTCAACATGTGGTTGCTAGGAGGATGTTATATGTGCTTAATCGTCCAAGCCTCTATCTAATCAGTAAAAGGCCTGACTCAGGGTCCTCATACCTAACTAAAAAAGCAAATATTTTAAGTTAAAGAAGTTATTAAAGTCAAATAGTAGCGTTGGAATTAGGGACATTCGATCATCCCTTTTGCAAGAAAAGGTATCTGTCTTCTCATTTTTCTTTCTCACATCTCCAAATCAACTTGTATATCACTCCACCCATCCTAACAATGTCTACAACATTCACCCATGCACACATTGTTTATACTCTCATCTCTAGATTCTCTTTTTCTTACTTTTTATTTTGCCTAACTAGAGTCCTGAAACTCCGTGAGTATGGCCTAATGTAGTAACGTTGAAACCTATTGAAACTCCCAAAATATCATAAAATCTCGTACAGTAGAGATCACATATTGTGTGGGTGAAAAAGGATGCCTAATTATCTCCTTTTTCATAATTGAGGCCCTTATTGAGAATCTACAATCGTAAACTAACCTTCAAAATTGCTTGAATTATGGAATCTGATGATTCCCTGACCTTTAAGGGATTCTACAGTTTCTAGCCAGTTATTGACTCTAGAACTTCATTTGGCAAGTGGCAACTCCATTCTAAATGTTTTTTCATGTCGAACTTAATACTACACTCTTACTACATCCAAGCTAAGGGCCTGTCTGTTAAATCTAAAGTTTGAAGCCTGAATATAGAATCTGAAGCCGAAATCTAAAATCTGAATCTGAAATCTGGATCTGAAGTCTAAAAACATGTTTGGTAATTGTTGCCAAAGTTTGAAAATTCAGTATTGAATATGAAACAACCTGTTTGTTAACAAACGTCTAAAATGGCCGAAATCTGTTAACTTGACATATTTACTCCTATCTCTTGTTTGGAGATGTTATGCATTATAAAGGTTTTTTTTTTTTTTTTCAATGAACGTGGTACTATAAACTTGAACGTGGATACTATCCAAACCACGCCTGATTTTAGAGCAATCCTGCTGGGAATGGGAGCGAATTAGGTGTATCCTGCGGAATAGCTTAGTGGGTGTTACCCCTAACGTGTGACCCACATGGATGATATTTTGTATATCCATGTCGTCCATCCGTTTCTCCAACCCATTTGAAGACATTGGACCAAAAATTATGTATATCCAATGGATTGCTCCATTGAAAACAGTGGTGATTGGGTGCCTCACCATTAGAAATTCCAAAGAGCCCATTGTAAGGTTTTAGTAATGTTGTTTTGCAATCCAAGTTGTTGATAGTGTCAAGAAGATCTGGATGAAGGGAAAAGATAAAGATTAGCTTGATCTAAAACTTTTGCGGGTCAAAAAAAGTTTTTAATAGTCTTCCATATTGTTTCAATGGTAGGTGTCATTATCACCACTGCTTCTTTTAGTGTGGTCCACTTGAGTCTTGGACTTGCCTCATTTTTTTTAGATCATGCTGTAAAATGATCTTAGAAGAGATGAACAACATGGATAAAATTCTTACATTACAATGAGCCTCATAGAGTCATACCTAACATCTAGGTAGTGGAAGGATGCAACCCGCTTTTGCCAGGCGGTGGAGGACGCGGATTAGCAACTTACAAGTTGAGTAGCCATCTCGCTACTGAAGTGACATCACCAACTTCTGTGGGCCCCACTGTGATGTATGTGTTGTATCCACATCGTCCATCCAGTTGGAGAGATCATTTTAGGGCAAGATCCAAAGAATGAGGCAGATCCAAATCTCAAGTGGATCTCACAAAAGAAAACAGTGGGGACTGATCTCCTACCATTAAAAACTTCTTGGAGCTGTAGAAGTTTTTGATTAAGCTGATATTTCTGTTTTCCCTTCTTCCATGTCTGTGTGAACTTATGAACAAGTTGGATTTCAAATAAACATTATGGTGGGCCTTAGGAAGGTTAAAACGGTCATGTCACTGTCCCCACTGTTTTCTTTGGTGGGGTCCACTTGATCTTTGGACCTGCCTCAATCTTTGTCTCATTCCCTAAAATGTTCTCTCCAAACGGATGGACGGTGTAGATACAACACATACATTACGGTGGGGCCCACATAAGTAGGTGACGTCACTTCAGTAGTGAGATGGCTACTCAACCTGTCATTAGCTAATCAGCGTCTGGCGGTGGAAGGATGCAATCGGACGCAGATTTCTTGTGAAAGCCTTGCGCAGGAAGTTCCTCCGCTGGGAACCAAGGTGGGGCCTGTTCGCTCGCCTCAAGTGTAAGGCTGCGATGCAGTAATAAAACTCAGTAAGACCGAGGTCGATCCACAGGGAAATAGAAACAAGCTTCCAAACTACTCCAGCAACTCAGTTTATGGAAGAAATTCAGATTCAATTGGGTATTTAACTAAAACAACAACTTAATGAAAAATCAGAGATATAAAGTACTAAGGCATTCAAGGATCCACTTGTAGCAATCCCCTGTCAATTCAGTCAATCCAAGTAGAGAACACAACTAGATTTGAATTCCCATCTCTCATCTAGTTGGAAAATAAAGCATTCACACACATTCCATCACATTCAAGTTGAACTTCCAAGTTCTAGTTCCATTCAATCAATACAAAACTCAAAACCATAGCCTGCGGAGTAACAGCCATGCCTATGGACTATGGCCTGCTCAAGGATTACTATAATCTGAATTTAGACAATTAAACATGATAATCTCAGAGAATTAAAAGGAATTCATGTCCGGAGCAAATAAACTCTCATAAAACATCTCAAACTACCACTTTTTTGAACTAAACCATGCAAAAATCCAAACTTGAATATAAATTACTTGAATTAAACTGAAACCAACATGGAATTAGCTACAAGCTTCACCTCTCAGCCTTAGCTGAGAGGTTCTAGCCGAGCATTGTCATGCTACAACTAAAAACTCTGAAATAAAGCATAAAAACAGAAAAACCCGAATAGGAGAGTTGCAGCCGCTCCACAATCGCCTTCACTCTCCAAACTCATGTTCCTTAGCCTCTCTGATACCCTAGGGAGAGCCCCTAGGTGTCCTTTTATAGTAATAAACCTCCCTTGCGTCGGATTCTGCGAAAGATTACGCAGTGCGCAGCAATTTTCGGAGTCCAGATTTAGAAAGGACTCTTGTTACGCAGAGCCGACCGGTCGTGACCGGTCGGACTGGCTTTTCAAACAATCCAGAGATTGTTGCCGACCGGTCATGACCGGTCGGACAGACCTGTCCATTGATCCAGCGTGTGTGTCCGACCGGTCATGACCGGTCGGACCAAGTTTTCCATATTCCAGTGTGCATGTTCTTCTATGTGATCAGCCTTCATGGCCGACCGGTCATGACCGGTCGGCCAGTCTTCCTTTTTGCCCCTTTGATGTGGCTGACTGGTCGGACGACCGGTCTACCTTGTTTTTCTTCTTTTTCTTCTTTTCTTCATTCTCTTTTCTCCCTCTTTCTTCTTCTTTCTTTGGTCCATCTTTCGTTCTTCATGCAATAGCTCCAAATGCATTCTTTTGGCTCGTAATTGAATGAAGTCCGCTCTCATCCCTATAATCACAAAACATGTGTTAGGTGGGCCTTTAAACCATGAAAATCATGCAAACCTTGTCGTGTAATGGGCAATACAATGTATAAATTGGAGGTTCAACTCACCCCCCAACCAGCTTTTTGCTAGTCCCGAGCAAAACATGCGTGAAACAATTTCAAACCTCCAAACCCAACTCTCCTTCAAAACCCATGATTCTATCCATTCCAAGATGTACAGGTGTAAAATTTGAAAAAATTAGGTGATAGAAGCTGAACCTTGGACTCTCAAAACATAAGAAGTACCTACATGAAATTCCCGCTGATTGATTGATAAATAGAAGAACTCGAACAACTTCAACCTAGTGTGCATAGTGAAAGTTCATCTCATGAGTTCCTGGGATCATCTTCTTCATAGATTAAGTAAACCATGTATTTTAAGGTGCACAGAGCAACAGCAAGCCTATGACAGGAATTTGCCTTACCGTCATTCCGACGGCTTTCACACTACGTCCCATTTCCGACTTTGGTTACGGTTCGACCATCCCCCGGTTGGTAATAGGTAGCCCTTTTCGGAATTTTCCACCATTTTTCTTTTCTTCCCGATTTCATCCTTTCTTTCCTTTTTCTTTTAAATTAGATAGGATTTTTAGAAATCCATATCTTCTGTTATTTTCCCATGGACAAGGATGGATAAAATACCCCAACTTGGCTGCTCAACACCTTTAAATCAAAGTCTAGCTAATCCACAAATCACATAACCCTGTCACTCATGAAAATCGTGTAATGTAAACTTGGTGCAAAGGTGTTCAATTTTTTCTATCAATCACAACAATAGGGGAACTATCATATAAAACCATTATGTTGGGAGAAATTCAAAACTACAACATCACACACTTCGTATCTCCTCTTCTTACAGCATCTCAAATGTATAGAAACAAGATTTTCTAAAAGAGTTTTGAAATTTTTGAAAAATTCGAAAAAATTTGCGCATATGAGGCTCGAAATGTTGCAACATGCTAGATGAGGAATCTCATCTCACCCCCCAACCAAATCTTGCATTGTCCTCAATGTAAAAAGATAGTCAATTAGCATGAACATGAGAGCAATGGTAAACAATGAGAGAGTGAGAATCAATAGTACCTGAGAGAGCGATCATGGAATTCTTCAACCCAACAACTAAAACCTATTAAAACAGTAAAACAAAACTAAACCTACCTATGCTATACCTTCATCAGACTAGGAGATCAATCATCCTGATAGACAGGATCATTCAGGGAGATGGACATGTCCTCTTAATCCAATTTCTCAACAAATGGTTTAAGGCGTTGTCCATTAACTTTGAAACAGTCACCATTCGCTGCATTCTCAATCTCAACAGCCCCATGAGGAAAAACTTCTTTGACAATATATGGGCCGGTCCATCGAGATCGTAATTTTCCCGAAAAAAGATGAAGTCGGGCATTATACAAGAGCACTTTCTGTCCTTCATGGAAAGATTTCCTTAAGATGTGCTTGTCATGAAAGGCCTTCATCTTGCTCTTGTAAATTCTCGAATTCTCATATGCATCGTTCCGGATCTCATCAAGCTCATTTAATTGAGGTTTGCGAAGCGAGCTAGCCTTGTCAATGTCAAAATTTAAAGCCCGAATTGCCCAATAGGCTTTGTGTTCTATCTCCACAGGCAAGTGGCAAGCTTTCCCATAGACAAGTCTATAAGGGGACATTCCAATGGGTGTCTTGTAGGCAGTACGGTGAGCCCAAAGTGCATCATCTAATCTTAGGGACCAATCCTTACGATCCGGTCTCACCGTCTTTTCCAAAATCTGCTTGATTTCCCTATTGGAGATTTCAGCTTGCCCACTTGTTTGTGGGTGGTATGGGGTACTCACTTTGTGCCTAATACCATATTTCTTCATCAAAGTTTCAAAGGGTCTATTGCAAAAGTGAGAACCACCATCACTAATAATGGCTCGAGGCGTCCCAAATCTAGAAAGTATGTTTTTTTTTAGGAACTTGAGAACCGTACGATGATCGTTGGTTCTACATGGGATAGCTTCTATCCATTTAGACACATAGTCTACGGCAAGCAGAATATAGACATGTCCAAAAGATGAGGGGAATGGTCCCATGAAATCGATGCCCCAACAGTCAAAGACTTCAAGATGTTGAATTGGGGTGAGAGGCATCATATTTCGACGGGATAATCCTCCTAACTTCTGGCAGCGCTCCCACGCTTTGCAAAACTCGTGAGTGTCCTTAAATAATGTGGGCCAATAAAAACCACACTGCAGAATTTTCGCAGTTGTTTTCTTGGCTGAAAAATGACCCCCACATGCTTGATCATGACAAAAGGAGATGACTGAATTGTGTTCATCATCGGGGACGCATCTCCTTATAATTTGATTTGGGCAATATTTAAACAACAGAGGTTCATCCCAGAAAAATCTGCGCACTTCTCTTAGAAATTTACGTTTGTCCTGCGCAGTCCAATGAATCGGCATCGCACCTGTGGAAAGATAATTGGCTATATCAGCGTACCATGGTGGATGCATAGCAACAAAGAGTTGCTCATCAGGGAATGAGTCCTCAATAGGTGACTCGTCAATGGAATTTGGTAGGACTAGGCGGGATAGATGATCCGCCACCACATTTTCTACCCCCTTCTTACTTTGATCTCCAAGTCGAATTTTTGAAGGAGTAGGATCCATCTAAGCAAACGGGGCTTAGCATCCTTCTTAGAAAGAAGGTATTTCAGCGCCGCATGATCCGTATAAACAATAACTTTGGATCCTATTAAGTATGGCCTGAATTTGTCCAAGGCAAAAATGACAGCTAGGAGCTCTTTCTCCGTAGTCGAATAATTAACTTGGGCAGCATTCAAGGTCCTACTGGCGTAGTAAATGACATGGGGCTTTTTATCCTTCTTTTGGCCTAACACCGCCCCAATAGCAAAATCGCTCGCATCGCACATCAACTCAAAAGGAATGGACCAATCTGGTGATTGCATGATAGGAGCGGTTGTCAACATGTCTTTTAGCTTTGAAAAAGCTAATTGACATTCGGCACTCCACTCAAATTGGTTCTCCTTTTGTAGAAGGTTGCATAAAGGCCTTGAGATGTGACTAAAGTCCTTTATAAACCTTCGATAGAAACCGGCATGTCCAAGGAAGGACCGCACATCGCGTATGCTTTTGGGTGGTGGTAGATTGGAAATTATATCAATTTTTGCCCGGTCTACCTCTATTCCATTGGACGAGATGATATGTCCAAGGACTATTCCTCTTTGTACCATGAAATGACACTTTTCCCAGTTTAGTACAAGTTGCTTCTCCTCACACCTCATCAAGACCAACTTCAAGTGCTTGAGACACTCATCAAATGTACAACCAAAAACAGAAAAGTCATCCATGAATACCTCAAGAAACTCACCCACCATATCCGAGAAAATACTCAACATGCATCGTTGGAATGTGGCGGGTGCATTGCATAACCCGAATGGCATCCTTCGGTAAGCGAAGGTACCAAACGGGCATGTAAATGTGGTTTTCTCTTGGTCTTCCGGAGCTATCTCAATTTGGTTGTATCCGGAATAGCCATCTAGGAAGCAATAATAGGAATGACCTGCCAATCTCTCCAAAATTTGATCCATAAATGGGAGAGGGAAGTGGTATTTCCTAGTAACTGTGTTGAGCTTCCTATAATCAATGCACATACGCCAACCGGTGGTCATCCTCGTTGGTATAAGTTCGTTGTTGGCGTTCTCAATGATGGTAATACCGGATTTCTTGGGGACAACTTGGGTAGGACTCACCCATTGGCTATCTGAGATGGGGTAGATAATACCCACATCCAATAGCTTCAACACCTCGGCTTTGACAACCTCCATCATGTTTGGATTTAGCTGTCTTTGAGGTTATCTAGTCGTTTTTGCATTTTCTTCAAGGTGTATTCGGTGCGTGCAAACCGAAGGATCTATCCCTTTGAGATCCGCTATTGTCCAACCTATGGCTTCCCTATGTTCTTTGAGTAGCTCAATCAACTTGAGCTCTTGGTCCTTCTCAAGGTGGGAGGCAATGACAACTGGGAACGTTTCCTCTTGACCCAAATATACGTATTTAAGCTCGGATGGCAATGGTTTGAGGTCAAGCTTTGGTGGTTTGATGTTAGACGGTAGAGGCCTTGATGTGGTTGGTGGTAATTTCTCAAAATGGGGCCTCCACCGGCTAATATCTACCACCGGTCTTTCTATATTTAATGCCTGCACAATCTCACTAATGATAGGATCTTCAGAATCCATGAAATGTGCTAAGCATGTCTCCAAGCTTTCTAGTGGTTCAAGTTGGAGGAGTTCTTCTTCTTCAAAAGTTTCAAGCATGTTTACTTCGAAGAACTCATCATCATCTACATCCCTATGTCTTTTGCCCAAGTGAAACACATTCACCTCTAGTGTCATGTTTCCAAAAGGTAGTTGCATCACCCCATTCCGGCAATTGATGATTGCGTTTGATGTGGCAAGGAATGGGCGGCCTAGTATTACCGGTATTTGGGTGCTAGCATCCACAACCGGTTGTGTGTCCAAGACTATAAAATCTATTGGGTGGTAGAATTTGTCAACTTGGACTAGAACATCCTCAACTATTCCCCTCGGTATACGGATAGATCTATCAGCGAGTTGCAACGTGGTTTTGGTGGGTTTTAATTCACCAAGACCCAATTGCTCATATACCGAGTATGGGATCAAGTTCACACTCGCCCCCAAATCTAATAAGGCACGTTCAATCCGGTAGTCTCCAATGATACATGAGACGGTGGGACTACCGGGATCTTTGAATTTTGGGGGGGTCTTTTGAGTGAGGATGGCACTCACTTGCTCAGTTAAGAAGGCCTTTTGCTGCACATTATATTTGCGTTTTGTTGTGCATAAGTCTTTTAGGAACTTGGCATAAGAGGGAATTTGTTTGATGGCATCAAGCAAAGGGATATTGATCTTGACTTGTCTGAAAATCTCTAGAATATCTTGAGAATTTGGGAGAGATTTTGGAGCAACTAATCTCGAAGGGAATGATGCTATGGGCTTGTAAATGCGTTCCGGTTGTTGTGGGTCTAAGTTAGATCCATCTTCATCCTCAGAATTTACCGGATCATTAGGCTCATCGGCCTTCACCGGAATAGTTTTGTCAATTTGTTTACCACTTCTAAAGGTGGTAATGGATTTAGCTTGCTCCATGTTTTGGTTGGAAGAATTAGGGATGCTTACTTCATGTACTTGCTTTGGATTGGGCTGAGGTTGGGCCGGAAAGGTCCCTTCCCTAGCATTCAAGCGTCCCTTAATCTCATCAACCGAAACTTTAAGCTCTTGGAACATTTGCTGATTCGATTCATTTATTTGCGCTTGCCCTTGCATAAATGCTCTCAAGGTATCCTCCAATGAGAATTGAGGTGGGGCCATATTTTGCATGGGTGGCCCTCTTTGGGAGTTGGTAGGATTGCCCGTAGGAGCATTCTTCCAACTGAAATTCGGGTGGTTCTTCCAACTCTCATTGTACGTATTACCTATCGGTCCATTGAAGGGCCGTTGATAACCATATGTGGCATTGGCTGTTTCATGTAGCACTTCCTGAAACGCAGGAATTGTGGGACAATCTTGCGTAGCGTGTAAGTCGGTGAGGCAAATCCCACATGTGGTTTCAACAGCTTCCTTGGACTTGGGAACTCTACTTTTGCTAAGTTCCATGGCCTCAACCTTCCTTGTGAGGTTGGCTATCCTTGCATTCACATCGTCTTCCTCCTTAAGGATATAGATCCCACTTTTCTCTTGAGTGGGCTTGGAGTTATTGGGTTTATCCGATGTATCCCAAGATTGGGCGTTTTCAGCCAACATATCCAAGTAACTCCAAGCCTCATCTGGATTTTTACTCATAAACTCGCCATTGCACATCATTTCCACAAATTGGCGCATATTGGAACTTAATCCATCATTGAAAAAATTTATAACTCGCCAACTCTCATAGCCATGATGTGGGCAAGCAAGTAGGAGATCCTTAAATCTTTCCCAGCATTGAAAAAAAGATTCACCCTCTTTAGCTGAGAAATTCATTATGGCTCTTCGAAGAGTGTTTGTTTTATGAGCCGGGAAGAACTTTTTCAGGAATTCCCAGTTCATCTCAACCCATGACCCAATCGAATGTGGTCTAAGAGAGTGAAGCCAATCTTTGGCTCTTTCTTTCAAAGTAAAGGGAAAAAGTTTAAGTCTGATTGTATCCTCAGAAACATTGGGATAATGCAAGGTGGCCAACACTTCTTCGAATTCTTGCAAGTGTAAGTATGGGCGGTCAGAGTCTAGGCCATGGAATTTAGGTAAAAGTTGAATTACACCCGGTTTTATGTCAAGGGTTCCACCGTTAGCTGGTAGAACTATGCAAGAAGGTGTAATTGCATTGCACGGGCAGGTTGTAGGTAGTCTCGTAGTGATCTCATTAGAGGAACATTATGTACCTCATTCTCTCCTACTCCTTCCTGATTTGCATTTGTAGTTGGGGGGGGGGGGGGGGGGGGGGGGGGGGGGGGGGGGGCAGGATTCCTTACAGGTGTTTAATCCATACTCCCCAAACTTTCACAATGCTCTTGATAATTCCGAACTCGTCTATGAATTGACAATGGTCCAACTAAACCACCTTCAGATTGGAGACGATTTGAGTGATTACGTTCCCAACGGGACATAAACCACTCAATCAAAGCTAATCCTAACCTAGAAAACTGAAATCTGAAACTAATCTAAAAGAAACTAAGTTAGAAAGGTATCACCTGATGCGCTTTAACTTAGAGAAGAATTTCTACAAAACAGAAAACTTTGTTAGTTCTAAGAAAATCAGAAAGACCTATCTACTTCTACAGCCACTGAACTATTTGAAAACCGTTATCTAAATCTCCGGCAGCGGCGCCAAAAACTTGTTCGCTCGCCTCAAGTGTAAGGCTACGATGCAGTAATAAAACTCGGTAAGACCGAGGTCGATCCACAGGGAAATAGAAACAAGCTTCCAAACTACTACTTTTTGGAACTAAACCATGCAAAAATCCAAACTTGAATATAAATTACTTGAATTAAACTGAAACCAATATGGAATTAGCTACAAGCTTCACCTCTTAGCCTTAGCTGAGAGGTTCTAGCCGAGCATTGTCATGCTACAACTAAAAACTCTGAAATAAAGCATAAAAATAGAAAAACCCGTATAGGAGAGTTGCAGCCGATCCACAATCGCCTTCACTCTCCAAACTCACGTTCCTTAGCCTCTCTGATGCCCTAGGGAGAGCCCCTAGGTGTCCTTTTATAGTAATAAACCTCCCTTGCGTCGGATTCTGCGAAAGATTACGCAGTGCACAGCAATTTTCGGAGTCCAGATTTAGAAAGGACTCTTGTTAAGCAGAGCCGACCGGTCGTGACCGGTCGGACTGGCTTTTCAAAAAATCCAGAGATTGCTGCCGACCGGTCATGACCGGTCGGACAGACCTGTCCATTGATCCAGCGTGTGTGTCCGACCGATCATGACCGGTCGGACCAAGTTTTCCATATTCCAGTGTGCATGTTCTTCTATGTGATCAGCCTTCATGGCCGACCGGTCATGACCGGTCGGCCAGTCTTCCTTTTTGCCCCTTTGATGTGGCTGACCGGTCGGACGACCGATCTGCCTTGTTTTTCTTCTTTTTCTTCTTTTCTTCATTCTCTTTTCTCCCTCTTTCTTATTCTTTCTTTGGTCCATCTTTCGTTCTTCATGCAATAGCTCCAAATGCATTCTTTTGGCTCGTAATTGAATGAAGTCCGCTCTCATCCCTATAATCACAAAACATGTGTTAGGTGGGCCTTTAAACCATGAAAATCATGCAAACCTTGTCGTGTAATGGGCAATGCAATGTATAAATTGGAGGTTCAACAGGGCCCACAGTGATTTTTTTTTTTTATAAATCCACCCCGTCCATCCGTTTTGGGAGTTCATTTTAGGACATGAGAACAAAAATGAACAGGATCCAAGACTCAACTGGGCCGAAAATGTGAGGATTGAACGTCCACAGTTGAAATATTTGTGGAGCCATAGCAGTTTTGAATCAGGATAATATTTGTGTTTCCAGTTCATCCCAGTAGTAGTGACGTTATGAATGTCATATAAACATCACTGTGCACCCAGGGAGGTTTCAACGGTAGTAATTTCCATACCCACCTTTTCCTTTAGTGAGGCCCACTTAATCTTAGATCTAGCTCATTTTTTGTTTCATGTCCTAAAATGAGCTCCCAAAATGGATGGACAGGGTGAATTTATCAGAAACATCACTGTGGACCCCACCTAGGTTCCTAAGAACTTCTTGTGCAAGGCTTTCACAGGAAATCAATCTGGTTTGTTTAAATAGGTTCTCACGCGGATTTCCTGCCAAAGGCAGTTCCTCACCGGATTGCTAGGTAGGCCACTGTGATGTTTGTGAGAAATCCACCCTAGACTTTGAACAAAAATGAGGTAGATCCAGAGCTCAAGTGGGCCACAAAGAGAGGGAAAACTGCGGAAAGAGTTTTCTACCATCGAAATCTTCTTGGCCTCACCTTGTTATTTATAGGCCTACATGATGTATATGCTTCATCCATACCATCCAATATTTTTCTATATCATTTTGGGGCATAAGACAAAAAAAGAGGCAGACATAAGGCTCAAGTGGGCCACACTATAGGAAATAGTAGAAATTGGGTGCCTACCATTGAAAACTTCTTAGGGCCGCAGAAGGCTCTGATCAATCTAATATTTGTGTTTTCCCTTCATCCATGTATGTTGACCTTATGAAGAGGTTAGATGGGCAATAAACCTCATGCTAGACCCTAGGAAGGTTTCAACGGTAGTCATTCAATTCCCGCCGATTTTTTTGGTGTGGTTCACTTGAACTTTATATGTGCCTCGTTTTTGGGCTCATGCTCTAGAATGATCTGGAAAAGTTGATGGACGGTGTTAATCTAACACATAAATTATGATGGGGCAAAAAAAGTTGCACATGTTAAAAGTTGGGTTATGTATTACGCAATGCTGAGAGAATTCTCCGTAACAATTATGAGAGGGTAATTTTGGAAGCAAATTTATTTATTTTATAGAAAATTCACGGAGCGCATTTCGTATTCACCATTAAGCCATACCTTCGTTGCAAAAAAAAAAATCAATGGATAATCACGGAGCTCTTTCCAAATTCGGTGTTAACAAACAATACTCATAAGAATTATTTTCTCAATTTCGCATTAAGTAACTATTTTAAGTGTTAATAAACAGGCTCTAAGTGCAAAAATCGAAGGTACTACTGAAGAAGTGAGGAGCACTACTTGCCCGGGGTGCTCATAACCTCCTTATCATTGTAATACAAGAGATATTAGAATTAATCTCTAATTAGAATATTTTTAGAGTGGAGGTTTAGTCTCTAAATAGAATTTTTTGAAAATAGAGGCTATAAATATAAACGTAGGGTTTTTGTTTAAGATACCTTTCTCAAGTCCAACCTCCAAGAAATCCATTTACTGTAATTAAAAAAAATAAAATAAAAAAATTCCTATCAACAAAATTTAAAACTTTCATATTATATACCTACGGTGTGGTGTAGTGTGGTGCATATATTATTATATTATGCTCCTTCCTCGTGTGGACATTCCTTGTCTCCCAGCATGTTTATGGACAATGACGGTGATGTATTTTATAATGGTGTTTCCGCTTTCATAATGCCAATCTATGTGGACAGAGCTGGGGTTTTTTTTTTTTTTTTTTTTTTTTTTTTTTAAATTTCAGGTGCTAAATTTTACACGTGCGTTATATTGGCACGTGTGACACAAATATCCAGTTCAATCTAAGCATGGATGAAAAACACACTGATCAGAAGATCTTACCCGTCCAAATTTCTCCTGTTGGAAATGGACCACTGATCATTTTCTAACCATCCATGTGATCGATGGCCATCAATAGTCTAAATTGAACCGTCTAACCAATGTCCATTTCATGCTGTCCTTCATTCATCTCTACTTATTTGCCATTCTAGAATCTAGTTCTTGTTCATTTATTCAGCGTATGCTAATGCAATAGACGTTCTGAAATAATTTAATACTTTGTTGCAGACGCACACGGTAACCTTCATAGCTCGACAAAATGGCTTCGCCACTGCATGCGTCACTGCTATAACTAGGGCTGTGCACGGTTCGGTCGGTTCGGTTTTGAGGGAAAATATCCAACCGAACCGACTTAGTCGGTTTTGAATATTTAACAACCGAACCGAACCGATGAATCATCACCAACCGAACCGAACCGGATAAACTCGGGTCGGTTCGGTTTTGTCGGTTTTATTGGTTTGGGCCTCAATCTAAAACTTTTATGGCCCATAAAATGCTTCTAATAGTTATTCATCATTGTTTCAAATGGTATTGTTTACTTGAGATTTGGATCTTCTCGAGGTTTGGAACCATGTCCTAAAACGATAGATGAAAACAGATGAATGGATTGGATATACAAAACATACATCAAGGTGGTTCCACATAGTTAGGATAACACCCATTGAACTGTTACCCTAATTTGCACCCTCACTGTGCTGCAAAGTCGGTGTCTACGTAAAATTCTTTTACTTGACATGAGGTAATTGGTAATGTAGTTTAAATAGGCCCCACTATCATGCATTTTAAAAATCCACTCCAACTAGCAGGTGACTAACCCAATTTTAGGCCTAAATATGAAAAACCAGCATCATCTTTGATACAGGCGGACCACACAATTGGAAATAGTATAGAGTCCACATTACCCTCCAAACTCTTTTTCTTGGTGTTGCCCACTTGAATTATAGATAAAGATGATATTTCAGTCTTAGGCCTAACTTGGGGTGGCACCCTTACTGGTTAGAGTGGATTTCATGTAAATATTGAAGTGGGGCCAACCTCAACTTCTCTCTCTCTCTCTCTCTCTCTCTCTCTCTCTCTCTCTCTCTCTCTCTCACACACACACACACACACACACACACACACACACACACACACATATATATTGGTTCGGTTCGGTTGAAAACGGTTTATAATTTTTACAAACCGACAACCGAACCGACACTCTCGGTTTTTTATATTAACCGACCCGACCCGAAATAGATTCGAAAACCGACCGAAATCGATCGGTTCGGTCCGGTTGGGTCGGTTTTATCGGTTGGGTCGGTTTTTTGAACAGCCCTAGCTATAACATTCTTCCAAAGCAACAAACAGTGACGTGTCTTACTCACCCAAGCAACTTATTCGCCTCATATATTTGATTTGGTGGGCCCCACCATGGATCACTCATCCACGATGCACATCATTTGGAAATATTTTAGCTGTAGATTTTGTTGGAGTCTTCAAACTTGTGCACATTTGGGTGCTTAGACTGGTTGGGTGATCGGTCTGACGTTTGTGGCCCAGATACACACAAAGGCCGAACAATTTCTATGTGGCCCTAGACCGGTCGGGCAACCGGTCTGGAGGGGGCTCCAACCGGTCAGCTGTGAGGCAGCATGTTGATGTTTTTCCTCTGGATTGATTCTGTGCGAGGTATGACCGGTCGACTGTGCACGTGGTTTCTTGCGCATTATGCAGTAGTGCGTAAGAGGCTTCTATTTTCGAATTTCCTACTATATATATGGGATGTATCTAGACTTAGATGGTATCCTAAGGTGTCTAAGGTTTCCTATTCGTGTTAAGAAGAGGGGAGAGGTGTGTGTGTGAGAGAGAACATGGGGTTTTCTCTGTTTTTCCTTGCTTGTTGGCTGTCAATCTCTGTAATCTTCTGTTTATTCATAGTAGATCGCTTTGTGCCGTGGTTTTTTACCTTTTGAGGGGTTTTTCCACTTAAATTCGGATTCTCTTGTGGTGAATGCTTGTGTGTGATTGATTGCATCTTTTTTACTCGTTTGATCTCGCATTGCTCTGCGCGTTTCGGCGTTCCGCTTACGTTGCTGGTTTTCCCAACAAATGGTATCAGAGCTAAAGTTGGGGTGGAGTAGATTCGAATATCAGACGAGAAGATGGGATCGAGTGCAAGATTCAAGTTAGAGAAGTTCTCCGGGAAAAATAACTTTGAACTATGGAATGTGATGGTTGAATCCTTCCTGGTTCATCAAAGGCTTGATGAAGCTCTTGGAAAGCGACCCGAAGCTATGAAAGATGACGAGTGGATGAGGCTCGACAAGAAGGTTAAAACATCAATCATGTTAAATCTTACGAATGATGTTCTCTATTGTGTCATGAAGGAGAAGACTGCGGCTGAAACGAAGGCGAAGCTAGAGAAGGTTTATGCCAAGAAATCTCTAGAGAATCGCATGTATGTGTTGATGCAGTTATTCACCTTTGAGGATGGCTGAGGGAACTGAGGTGGAGGACCACCTGAGCATGTTCAATAAGCTGGTTTGCAAGTTGGTAGAGATTGATGAACCGATGAAGGATGAGTATCAAGCATGCATCCTGTTGAATTCTCTTCCAGATTCATATGAGTCGTTCAGGGACTCTGTGTGTGTAGGGAGGAAAACCATAAACGTCGAGACCGTTATCTCAGTCTTCCAGTCGAAGGCGATGAGAAAGAAAAGCTTTGATGTGGCTTCTCGTTATTCCTCAGAGGCACTGGTTATGAGGGGAAGAAATTTTAAGCATGGAAGATACTCAAATCGGAATTTAGGGCCAAGGACAAAGGTAAGGCTAAGGTGAAGTGTTGGAATTGTGGCCAGGAGGGCCACATGAGAGGGGGTTGTCAGAATCCCAGGATGAAGCAAGAGAGATATGGAAATTCTTCTGGAGAGGGAGCAATACCGTAGAAGACGGTGGCGATCTGTGTGAAGTTCTGACTGTTTCTAGCAAGGGATTTCATGATAGTAAGTGGATCCTAGATTCAGGGGCTTCATGTCACGTATGTCTTGACAGAAGTTCAGTCACGACATACAGGGAGTATGGTGGTAAGTGGGTGTTTGTGGGTGATGGATTCGCTCATAAGGTTGTGGGTATTGGTACGGTGCGCATTAAGATGTTCGATGGGATTGAACGAGTCCTGAAAGATGTGAAGCACGTCCTCAAGATGAAGATGAATGTGATTTCTCTTGGTGCACTCGAGGAGAAAGGGTGCGTATTTATCAACCGTTATCGTTGTTGTGAAGTGATGAAAGGGGCACTCGTGTGTATAAAGGCACGAAGGTGTGGCCATCTTTACATGTTGAATGGGAGCACAATTCACGGTGGAGTCGCAGGTAAGGCAGCGAGATCCATGGCTGCTCGTATGTGGCAAGTGCCCAAGGGCCACATGAGAAGAGTGGTAAAGGGCGTGAATTTACAAGGTTAGAGTCGATGGTGGCACGAGAAGTGGTGGAGCTATGATTGAAAATGAGATGACATTGCGAGGATGGTGTTTAATTCGACATTTGAAACCTTGGTGGAGATTGTTGGAGTCTTCAAACTTGTGCACATTTGGGTGCTCAGACCGGTCGGGCGACCAGTCTAACGTTTGTGGCCCAGATGCACGTGAAGACAGAACAGTTTCTATGTGGCCCTAGACCGGTTGGGCGATCGGTCTGGAGGGGGCTTCGACCGGTTGGGTGACTAGTCAGCTGTGAGGCAGCGTGTTGATGTTTTTCCTCTAGAATGGTTCTCTGCAAGGTGCGACTGGTCGGGCGACCAGTCAACTGTGCACACGGTTTCTTACGCATTACGCGGTAGTGCGTAAGAGGCTTCTATTTTCAGGTTTCCTACTATATATATGGGATGTATCCGGACTTAGAGGGTATCTTAAAGTATCTAAGGTTTCCTATTCGTGTTAGGAAGAGGGGAGAGGTGTGTGTGAGAGAGAACTTGGGGTTTTCTCTGTTTTCCTTACTTGTGGGCTGTCAATCTCTGTAATCTTCTGTTTATTCATAGTAGATCGCTTTGTGCCGTGGTATTTTACCCGTTGAGGGGTTTTTCTACATAAATTTGGATTCTCTTGTGGTGAGTGCTTATGTGTGATTGATTACATCTTGTTTCCTCGTTTGATCTCGTATTGCTCTGCGCATTTTAGCATTTTGCTTCCGCTGTCGGTTTTCCCAACAGATTCTTGGAGGCTAGGTATCATGGGACTTTCCAGTACTTAGACACGAGGTTGGTGGGTGGGGGAAGTTTAATCGGGGACCCGAAATAGGTGGTCCGAAGATGGCTAATATTTGAATTGATTGCCATCCTGACCGTCCATTAGGAGACAAACACGTGGATACAATGGTTTGTTTGGGTGGGTTTCAAATATAAGTTCAACCAAATAAGATGTATGTATGTATCAACAAAATATGTTTCAGTGGTCCAGAATGTTTATGTGGTGGACCAAAGTAGGGCCCAGCAAACAGCTGGTTCATGAACAAATACGGTGACGGTCCACATTGAACAAAAAAAAGTTCAAAGAATGAATGGTTGCGATCTTACAACCTAGTAAGTTTTCAAGGCGTGGACCATTCATATTGGGGCCCATTAGCATAGGCCCACCACCTATCCTCAGAAGGCAGCCTTGTGAATAGGGAGCGGATTAGCTGTTACACGTACTGTGGGGCCCACCTTGATGAATATTCTTCATATCCACACCGTCCATCGGTTTTCTCAGCTCATTTAAGGATGTTATCCCAAAACTTAAAGCATATCCAAATCATGAGTGGACCATACCACTGAAAAAAGTCATGAATGGCCATTAAAACCTTTTTGTAGGTGAAAAAAGAAGTTTTAGATCAAGATAATCTTTGTATTTTCCATTCACCCAGTTCGGTTTGACCTTATCAAGGGGTTGGATAACAAATAAACATTACGGGTCTTCTCACAGTGGGCCTTGGGAAGTTTTTAATGGTGAAAGTTCAATCATCACTGTTTCTTGTGGTGTGAATGGGCTGGAAAAATGAACGAACGGAGTGGATATACAACATATCATTAAGGTGGGCCTTATGCAGGTGAGGGTAACACCCACTAAGCTGTTGCCCGGGTAACGCCTAATCCGCGACCTTGTGAATATGGGCGATCCAAAAAGGCTTTCTGATGGGTCCATTAGGGAGCGGATTGGGTACTACCCTCACCATGACCTAGATAGAGACGGACGGTCCTCACAGGAGATCTGTGGGGCCACTGTGATGTATATGTTTCATTCCCACCGTTCATCCATTTTGACAGAACATTTTAGGATACGAGCCCAAAAAAGAGTCAGATTGGAAGCTCAGACGGACCACACCGCAGGAAGCAGGGGGGACTGAATTTCTACCGTTGAAAACTTCCTAAAGGCTCACCCTGATGTTTATTTCCATCCAAAACCTGTTCATAAAGTTGCATAGACCTGCATGATGGGAAACATAAATATCATCTTGATTCAAAACTTATATGCCCCCAAGAAGTTTTCAACCGTAAGATTTCAATCCCCACTTTTTCCCATGGTGTGGTTCATTTGAGTCTTCAATCTGCTTCCTTCTTTTGGCTAATGCCTTAAAATTATCTTTTCAAAGTGGATGGATGGCATGGATAAATAGTATATAACATGGTGGGCCCTACCGATCCCCTCACAAGACCGTCCAACTCTCCGTATGTCATTCCAGGGCATTATCACCCAAAAAAAAAAATAATAAAAAAAAAATAAAATAAATAAAAATAAAATAAAATGATGAAGCATATTCAATTATTAGGTGGACCATACAATAAGAAACACTAGTGATTGACCGTCCTACCATTAAAAACTTCATAGGGCACAACTTTTTACCATCCAATCTGTTGATAAGGCCACATGATGAAGAGAAAAATAATTATCAGCTTGATCCAAAACTTTTGTGGCCCATTAATGGTCAATCACTAGTGTTTTTTATAGTACCGTCCACATGATAGTTAGATCCGCTTCATTTTTTTGAATAATAACCTAAAATGATCTGAAAAAATGGATGGACGGCATGGATATATAATACATACATCAATGAGGGCCCTATGGTCTCACCTAATCCACTCTCCAGCTTTTGATCGAGTAGGATCACTTTCCCTAAAACCCCTTTAGCAGGCGATTTTGATTATGTGTCCTTTGATTGACCCGAAATTGTAAGCACATGGGTAGCCCATGTTCGCTTTTCTAATATTTAAAAGTGGACGAACGCCCGTGTCAGTTTTGTACCTTTTTTTAAAAATAATGGTGTCTCCCCAAACTTACAGATGGCAATAGATATGAGGCGATCCTGACTGTCCAAATTGTGGACCTTAATTTAGATGGATCATAAGGGAAATACTGCACTGAGAAGATAATATTAAGCATCTAATTTTTCCCATTGAATCTGGACCACTCATTATTTACTTCAACCATTGATAGGTATTAATTGGATGGTTGGGAATGCTTGATCAGTGGGTATTAAAGATATGGTCTACTCATAATAGGACCCACGATTTGGGTGGTATTTGAGTCACCACCTTTTAAAATGGTGTTGAATTAACATAGGAATCTATCATTTAAAAAATTAGGCTTTTTCCATATGATTGCCTTACCATTGGGAAAGAGCCTTTCCTTAGGATAATTATAAAGAGCCACCTGAATCTTCGAATGTTCGGTCAAAAGCACACTCCTACGGACTTTGACAGATGTCGGCACGACTGAAGGGAGCCAATGGGTGTTACCCCTACCGTGTGGGGCCTACCTTGATGTATTTTTTTTTTAATATCCATCCTGTCCATCTGTTGTTTTGTCTCATTTTCTATAAAACATCAAAATCTCAGGTGGACCATACCAATAGAAAGAGTGACTCATAACCATTAAAAACATTTTGCGGGCCACTAATATGATCTTTCTAATTTCCCTTCATCTAGATTTTCTTGACATTATCAACATGTGGAATTGCAAATAAACATTAAGGAAACATTACAATGGGCCCTTTGTAATTTTTAATGGTGAGGCACTCAATCAACACTGGTGTGTGGTCCACCTTAGATTAGGATATCTATAAATTTTGGTATCCCGTTCTAAAATGGTCCATAGAAATAGACGGACGGCATGGATATACATAAAATCATCAATATGGGCCCACGGTAGGGGTAACACCCACTAAGCTGTTACCTAGGTGACACCTAATTCGCCCCCATGACTGAAAAGGCCTTGACATGTAAAGTATCATATTTGCCCCGTGCTTCATTCTGTTTTCGTAGCTGTACCCCATTGCATCAGGTCACGTTTAACGCTGGGCATGTGGAAGTTTCGAGAAGCGTATTGGCTGGTGCACCCTACATCAACAACTTCGCTGGTGTATTGACGTCAGCAAGTTCAGTAAGCCCCACCAAGAGGTATGTGTTATATCCCAACTGTCTATTTATCTTGCGAGATTGTTGTAAGGATTTATACCAAAAATGGATAGATACAAAACTCCAGTGGACCACATTGTAGAAAGTAGTGGAGATTAAATGTTTACCCATTGAAATCTTCTTGGGGTTATAGAAGTTTTGGATCAATCTGATATTTGTTTTAATCCTTCATCCAGGCACGTGTGACCTTATTAACAGTTTAGATGGCAAATAAAATCATGGCGGGCCCTAGGTATGTTTTAACTGTGAGAAACATTGTCCCCTTTGCCTTTCTTGGTGTGGTCCATTTGAGCTTCAGATATAACTCATTTTTTACATGATGCTCTGAAATGATCTCACCATGTGGATTGACGGTGTGGATATATTAAATCCATCATTGTGGGATGACACAAACCCTTCATTTTCTTTAGACCATTCATATGTTCACGGTGCGTGAGACTGACGCACTCCTCTGCCAACTCCATGTGCGTACGCCAGCCAAGTTGCTGGTGTAGGATCCGCTTTCCAGTAGGGTTGTAAATGGGTCAGCGGACCCGATGGGGTAGTTGACCCAACCCATTTAGACCCGACCTAGTCCCGACCCACTACAGTAAATTATTCTTTTATCGACGACAGAATTCGTCGTGATTGTATCCTTTTTCGTCGGTAATACTGACGAAATATATCGTCGCTAAGATCGTCGCAATAAGACCGTGGCTAAAGGCTTTTCTCGACGAAATATAACTTTGTCGGCAATGATAAAACAAATACTAACGACTAAAATCGTAGGCAAAACTTTTTACTTTTGGTGGGAAAAAACAATATATTTCGTTGGTAAACACTCTTATACCAACAAATATCTTTGTTGGTAAAACTGTGGCTAAACGATATTACCGACGAGTAAGTTCGTCGGTAAAATTATACCTAAACGATAATACCGACGAGTATATCCGTCGACATAAGCTATCTATTACCAACGAAACAATTTGTCGGTATATATGATATATAGATCGTTGTTATAAATTTTTGAATGTATTTTTACCTACGAAATATTTCGTCGGTATAAGTTTTGAACCTACTATTGTCAACGAAATATTTCGTTGGTATAAGTTTTGAACTTGCTATTACTAACGAAATATTTCATCGGTAATAATTTGTTTCTTTCCTGTTTCATTTATTTTCAAAATTTAAAAAAAAATTCTTGATATACACCTGTTATAACACATTTTTATCCATTCACATCCACATCCATCCAAACACAAACCACATCAATCCAAACACAAACCACATCCATCCATACACAAACAATCGTATCCACATCTACATACAACCCACATTCATCCACGCACAAATAGATATAAGTTTAACATTCGTATATAAAATAAATTATAAATAAAATAAAAAAATCACGAAGATGAAGGCGGAAGTGGTGGGGCATCGGTGACAAAGCATGTAGCGAGAGCCTGAAACATCTCCTCCATCCGTCGTTCATGTTCCACACGCATCTCCTCAATCCTCCTTTCCTGCTCCTCTCATCACCTCTCCTCCTCCTCCTCCTACCGTCGCATCTCCTCCTCCTCTCTCCGCCTTTGCTCCTCCTCCTCCCTACGCCTCTGCTCATCCTCCCTCTACTTCTTCAACTGCTCTTTGATCTCATCGACGACGACCCATAGTTGCTGAACCTCTCTCTCTACGATATCAGCTGGGCATAGGGCGCTCTCCCCAGCGACGGATTGGTTGGAGGAAACTCTAACGGGTGCCATGAGCTCAGCACCATAGCCAAGCCCACGCACATATCCAGAACGAGTGCCAAGCACCTCGCTCAAGATATCTGTCTCACTCCACTGACTACCATCTGGAATGGGCTGACTACGTATGGTGTCCATCGCCGCCTGTAATGAAAACATATGAATTTTCATAATAAATGATATTATTATAAATCAATGCAATTAAATTTTACAATGTAAGGATTTTTACCCAATGCTCGCTGGCTCTAGGATGAATCCAAGTTCCCGTCGCCTGTCGACAGTGAGTCCCTTTGTAAAGGTCTACTGTCCAAGCTCCTGGACCGGTGACGGAATTTTGTTGCGCAATCGAAAGGACAGTAGAGTTACTATAAATGCATGGAAAGAATATATGAACTTAATAATCACCAGTAATTTTTTACCATGTCGTAATGATGTCGTACAAATAACTTTGAACTAGCTACGTGGTTCACTTGTAACTTTTCTCTGTTCGCAGAATTTATTCTGCTCCTTTTCTGAACACATTATTCATAATACATTGTTATTAATCACAAATTTAATTGTTATCTTAAGATATCGTAAATATGTAAATATTACCTGAAAAGCCTCAGACGAATATCTCTCGCAAAGTACCCTCCAGTTGTCGATAGTCACGTAAGGCGGTGCGGACAGTACGGCCTCATCGTGGGTCCTGCACCACTTGTACTGCTGGTGTAACTCTTCCCGGTACTCCTTAAACCGCTCCCTGACCATGTTGTTGACGGCGTGAGAAATGTAAGGAACACTCAAACCTAAGACAAATTTATCCTGCAGTTTCGTAAATAATAAATTAAGGCAATAAACTTATTAAGAAAATGATTTAACCATAAATGAACTTTCACAAAAGAAAATTTAATTTACTAAAATTTACCTGAAGGCACTGACAGATGATCTACTGCACATCATCTGTCACGTCTGTCCAACAGGGGGTGGTGGCAATGATCAGAGATAGTATAGGACACTGACCTCTGACGTAAACAGCTTGGCATTGTCCCCAATAGGTCTAAGGCAGTCTTGTGAGAACTCTACCGTCACCCTACCCTCATGAGTAAGTTGCTCTAAAACCAACCCACATGTGGGTCCACATCCTCATCGGCTGGTCGATGATGCTATCGCAAAAGAAATATGTAAGTCTAAACATAAATAGAAGTCACTAAATAAATATGTCTAGACTTACATACAGTGCCTGGTATATACTCAACCGAAGGATCAGAGGCCTGTGATGCAGCATGCGACGTCGATGCTTGTCTACTTCACATCACGGGTGGAAGGGGTAGATCCAGTGCGCGAACGACCTGATCTCCCACCTGGTGTCATGACTGAATATGTACGAAATACGAACTTATAAATTTAAACAATGTCAGTACAAGTTTATGAATATCAATATAATAAACACATTAAACTTTACAGTGCAAGTGGAATATACTAAAACATTATACAAGTAGTGATCATGGTATAATGAATTTGTGCTTATGCTTAGAAAGATGACTAATATATGATTAGACTATTACACTATAATGTAAGCAAAATATAATAAAATCGTAAACATTCTAGTAAAATTTAGAAATTCTATTACACATTGTCATTCTATATTAAATACATGTATTTTATTGTAATACGAAACAACTTCGGATCAACTATCCGAAGTACTTCCTACGTAAGTTATCGTACTGCTGTAGAAGTATATGTCAAGCTATGTGAAGTACTCGACATTGTTACAGCCAGCATGCCAGCCATAATAGGAGAAATCTGGTCTCTTGGGACTCCATTCAGATGTGCAAGTGATAAAACTGCATCTTCCATACGAAGTTTCCACGGTTATATTCCTCCATCAGGTCTGAAATTTCTTTGAGATTGTATAATCTTTCATCTGAGTCAGCATCGATATATTCCTCCCTACACTCATCGACCAGACCGGGTATCTCTTTGGCCCTACCAGAAGAAGATAGAGCTAGAAAGTCCATCCACAACAGCTGATGAAGTATGCTGCATGCTTCCGCTATGCTCTGGTTTGAGGAGGACATGATCAAAAAGTGACTCAACTGCAAATGTGGATTATAAAAAAGTCAATTGAAGAAATAAATCATGACTTGTAAAACATATATACATGTAATAATCAAATTATTTGAATTGAAAAATGAAATGTAAATCATGTGTACATTTAATAATCGTCGTCTGTATCATTATCACTTAGGACTATTTCTTCTTTACCATCACTATCACTGATCAGTATTTCCTCTTCATTATCTGCAACATCGTCATCAATGAAACCACTATCATCTCTAACAAGGTCATGTATGATTGAGGCATCAACATGATTAGGTGGCACATCATCTCTATCCAATTACACCACATCAATATCAACATTTGGATAATTCCCTCTATCCCCAGATGGCAAGTCTTCTTAATATGCCGGTTCAACCCTAGATGTTTCATTTCCCCCATCCTCGCTATCTTCAACGTCTGGTTCGGGAACATCAAATACGTTCTTGGGCTTTATTTTCCACACCACGTGCCAAGAGCAGCCTAACTTGGTGTTAGCAAGGTAAAATACTTGTTCTGCTTGGCTGGCGATAACAAATAGGTCGTTCTTAAACCACTTCCGAGATAAATTTATGCTCGTAAAGTAGTTGTCAGTCTGCATTCCCAACTTCTTATTTTCAATGTCTCACCAATCACATTTAAATAAGTACACCCACTTTCTTATACAATAACTCAGCTCAATAATATCCGTCAAAACGCAATAAAAGTCAATTTCTACCTCCTCATGCGTTCCATTCATAACCATCCCTCTATTTTGTGTGGTCCTATACTTCTCACGCTCTTCAGTGTGGAACCGAATCTCGTTTACAATATAACTTGTATATCTAGATACATGTCTATCAGGGCCACACGCCAATGCGTAGAGTGCATCAGACGCATCTGCTGAGTTGTTAGCGCGCAATGTCTTAATCTATTATCACGTACAGAATATAATTATTTAGGAATTTTCTTAGGTGTAAATATTGTGTAATACAACAAAATTTAAAGTGTGTTAAGATACAAGGTGAAATCTTACACATTTTGTGAACCATTCTGGAAACTGATCATGATGCATTCGATCATAATTTGTAGGGTATTGAGACTTCATCTCCTCGATGTGTTCGTTACACATAATTGGCACGTCATCAGCAAGAAAATATTAACATAATCGTATGTCGAGATACAATTATCAAGGGAAGACTTACTCTAAGTACAACTGTATTTCTTCACAATTATGCAACACATACCACCGCGCTTTTGCTTGATCCCGAAGGTCCATATCCTGAAATGTCGGAGATCCTAAAGGATGAACGTTATGTGCGAATACAGATATGAGTCCTTGTTCATGCTCCTGCCCTTCATCAGCATTCCGATCTTCTCGGTTGAATTCTAGTCTCTATGCCACAAAGATACATGGAGTAAAATGTCAGACACTTATTATCAATGTACGTCCTCAGCAATGGATCCCTCTGGACATGCCTTATTCATCACAAATCATTTTAGTATGTGAAGGTATATATACACAAGACCACTATGTTATACGTATGAAAATATTGATATGTGTAGTTTATGGAATGAATAAAATTTTAATATGTTATTACAAGCTTTCAATTGGATACATCCAACGGTATTATACTAGGCCTGCAAGCTTCACCTCATGCGGCAAGTGAATCGTTAGGTATACTATGACATCGAAAAATGCAGGTGAAAACATTCTTTTCAGTTTGCAAAGGATTACGACAATCGGCCCTCTCTGGTCATTTAATAACCTTTACATTCAACGATTTCGAACACAAATCCTTAAAGAATATCCCCAACTCAATCAGCGCCGCACTGATATCCTTGCTCAAGAATCCTTGTTACCTTACAGTAGTAGACGTTACAGAAGGACGTGACAATCATGACTTTTCATTCTTGTTATCTTACAGTCCGTAATGTTTACGCACCGAGAGATATTTGACGCATACCCATAGAAAAACTTCACTGATCTCAACCATTCACATAAACACATTTTCTCTAGTTTTGTCAATGTGTAGCAGACTGCTGGTATAGTATATGAATTTTTTTATAGTTGCAAGTACAACTCTTTCCTTAAACCCATTGCTTGTAGATCCAATCGAGCCTTAAAACTGTCTTTTGTTTTTTTCTCTATGTTCATCAATGTTCCGAAGACATTGTCATATATATTCTTCTCAATATGCATGACATCCAAGTTGTGTCGCAATTTCAGATCACTCCAATAGGGCAACTAAAAAAATACTCTTCTTCCTCCAGTTATACTCCAATATTGTACGTTTCCTCTTCTTTAAGTGCAGGTGCCTTACCAAATCTAACTTCTCCAATGTTACTCAATTGTTGTATCACATCTTCTCCAAATAGCTCTTTCGATGGTGGCCTATGATCTTGTTTGTCATAAAAGATTATCGTCTTCCTTCGCCAACTATGATCGCTAGGAAGGAAGCAACAATGGCCCATATAACACATTTTTTTTACCATGCTTCAATGACAATGAACAAGTCTCAATACTACATGTAGACAAGACAACTTTCCATTCGTGCTCCACCCAGACAAATTCCCATACGCGGGGAAGTCAGTTATTATCCACAAGACCGCTGCATGTAATCGAACTGTATGTCTTGTAAATGTGTCATACACCTGTAAACCTTTGACTCCATGACTCGTTTAACTTCATCTACTAACGGTCGCAAATACACATTAATGTCATTCTTGGGTGACCTGGGTTCAGGAATAAGCAATAACATCATGAAAAATGACTCATTCATATACAACTAATGAGGTAAATTGTGTGGCATAAGTACCACTGGCTACATACTGTACGAGTTACTCATATTACCAAATGGATTAAAACCATTGCTTGCAAAACCCAGTCAAACATTGCAAGAATCCTCTGCAAACTAGTCATATTTCTTGTCAAAATTTTACCAGGCTTCAGAGTCCGTAGGGTGCCTTAGTGTACTATCATCATGAACGCATTTCTCCTTATGCCACCTCATATCTTCAGCCGTCTTGCTCGATGTAAACAATCTTTGCAATCTGAGTTTCAATGGGAAGTACCTTAACAACTTTTGCGGGGTTTTCTTTCGCTTGGCTTCGTCATACTTCCACCTAGACTCTCCACATTCTAGACACTCTTCAACATTTTCATGCTCTTTCCAATACAATACACAATCATTTATACATGCAAGTATGTGGATGTAATCAAGGCCCAAGTCTCGCATTAAGGATTTTGCCTCGTAACAAGACTTAGGTAATGTCTCACCATCCGGTAATGCTTCTTTTAACAATTCAAGCAACATGTCGAATGATTTGTTACTTTAACGATTTATTGTCTTCAAATGAAGTAACATTGTAAGAAAATTCAACTTGGAGAAGTTTTCACACTCCAGATAAAGTGGACGTTGCGCATCCCTCAATAACCTAGTAAACTTTCCTGATTCGACATCACCCATAGCAGAAATATCTTGGCTACTACTTGTCGCTACAAAATCAGTATCGGCATTTGTTCCCCTCAACACATCCCTTATGATATCTTGCATTTCATCAACGTCTTCATCCTCGTCATCTGGCACAATTGGGTCAGGAAGGACTTCAGTAGCCTCAACTCTTTGGTTGAACTCTTCACCATGATGGATCCATTGAGTGTAACCCTGATCAATCCCAACTATGAAAAATCATCTTTTACTTTGTCTAAAGTCTTATGAACCATGTTCTTGCATTTTCGACATGGACACCTAGTCCTATTGCCTAAATCTGCTCGATATCGTGCAAATTTCATGAACTCTTGAACCCCTTGTTTATACTTTAGGCCAAACTTATTCTTAGCTCGCATCCAACTCTTATCCATCTCTACAATGAAAAGATTAGAGTCAGTTTACAGAAATTCAAGTTCGGGTTTGGGATCAGGTTTAGATTTAAGCTTTCAAGTTTAGGTTTAGGTTTAGGTTAAGGTTATAGGTTTAGGTTTAGTTGTAGGTTTAGGTTAAGTGAATTGAGATTAGGTTTAGGTTTAGTTTTAGGCATAGGGTTTAGGTTTCGGGTTTGGGATCGAGTTTAGGTTTAGGTTTTTCGGGTTTACATTTAGGATTAAGTTAGGGTTATAGGTTTAAGTTTAGGTATAGTTTTAGGTTAAGTGAAATGAGATTAGGTTTAGGTTTAGGTTTAGGCTTAAGGTTTAGGGATTCAGGTTCGGGTTCGGGATCAGGTTTAGGTTTAGATTTTCGGGTTTACATTTAGGATTAGGTTAAGGTTATAGGTTTAGGTTTAGGTGTAGGTTTAGGTTAAGTGAATTGAGATTAGGTTTAGGTTTAGGTTTAGGTTTAGAGATTCGGATTCAGGTTTGGGTTCGGGTTTGGGATTGGGTTTCGGCTTAGGTTTTCGGGTTTAAGTTTACGTTTAGGATAGGCTTATAGGTTTAGGTTTAGTTGTAGGTTTAGGTTTTAAGATTTGAGTTTAGATTTAGGTTTAGGTTTAGGTTTAGAAATTCAGGTTCGGGTTCTGGATTGGGTTTAGGTTTAGGTTTTCGGGTTTAGATTTAAGATTAGGTTAGGGTTATAGGTTTAGGTTTAGTTGTAAGTTTAGGTTTTAAGATTTAAGTTAAGGTTTATGTTTAGAAATTCAGGTTCAAGATTGGGTTTAGTTTTAGGTTTTCGGGTTTAGATTTAGGATTAGGTTAGGGTCATAGATTTAGGTTTAGGTGTAGGTTCAGGTTAAGTGAATTGAGATTAGGTTTAGGTTTAGGTTAGGTTAAGCGTAGGGTTTAGGGTTCGGGTTCGGGATCGGGTTTAGTTTTAGGTTTTCGGGTTTAGATTTAGGATTAGGTTAGGGTTATAGGTTATAGGTTATATAGGTTTAGGTTTTGATATTTGAGTTAAGGTTTAGGTTTAGGTTTAAGTTTAGAAATTCGGGTTCGGGATCGGATTTAGGTTTAGGTTTTCAAGTTTAGGTTTAGGTTTAGGTTAAGGTTATAGGTTTAGGTTTAGTTGTAGGTTTAGGTTAAGTGAATTGAGGTTAGGTTTGGTTAGGTTTAGGTTTAGGCGTAGGGTTTAAGGTTCTGGTTCGGGATCGAGTTTAGGTTTAGGTTTTCAAGTTTAGGTGTAGGTTTAGGTTTTAAGATTTGAGTTTAGGTTTAGGTTTAGGTTTATAATTTGGGTTCGGGTTTAGGTTTAAATTTTCAAGTTTAGGTTGAGGTTTAGGTTAAGGTTATAAGTTTAGGTTTAGTTGTAGGTTTAGGTTAAGTGAATTGAGATTAGGTTTAGGTTTAGGTGTAAGGTTAAAGGTTTAGGTTAAGGTGTAGGTTTAGGGTTAGGTTAAAGTGTAGTTTTAATGTTAGGTTAAGGTGTAGGTCAAGGTCACAACTGCCTATATCCAGACGTGGATTAGCTATTGACAAGTTGAGTGGCTATTGGCTATTAATGTGATGTCACCAACTTATGCGGGCCCCACTGTGATGTATGTGTTGTATCCACACTGTCCATCCATTTGGAGAGATCATTTTAAGGCATGAGCTAAAGAATGAGACAGATCTAAAGCTCAAGTGGACTTCACCAAAGAAAACAGTGAGGATTGATGTCTTACCATTAAAAACTTCTTATGGCCACAAAAGTTTTTGATTAATCAAATATTTGTGTTTTTCCTTCTTCCATGGTGTGATCCACATTGTTTTCCTGTGGTGTGATCCATACTTGATCTTTGGATGTGCCTCAATTTGGGACATCCTCTAAAATAAGCTGCTACAAATGCAGCTGGACGACAAGAAACAATGGGTATAATGATTTCCATCATTGAAACCTTTCTAGGGCCTGTAGTGATCTTTATTTATCATCCAACCTGTTCACAAGATCACACAGACATTGATGAAGGGAAAAAATGACTATTAGCTTGATCTAAAACTTCCACGGCCCCCCAACCTGTATTATGTTCCACTTGAGATTTGGATCCCACCATGATGTATATGTTGTAGCCAACCGTCCATCCATTTGGAGAGATAATTTTAGGGCATGAGATGAAGAATGAGGTAGATCCAAAGCTCAAGTGGACCTTGAAACTAATTGGGGCCACAAAAGTTTTCGATCAAGCTGATATTTGTGTTATCCCTTCTTTCGGTCTAGGTCTGTGTGAACTTACCAACATTTTGGATCTCAAATAACCATCATGGTGGGTCCTAGGAAGGAATCAACGGTCGGGGGTACTGTCCCCACCATGATGTTTAGTTTTAGGCTTTAGTTTTAGGTTTAGGATTAGGGTTTGGGGTTTAGGGTTTAGGGTTTAGAGTTTAGGGTTTAGGGTTTAGGTCTTGGAGACTCAACCAACTCATGGATAGCTCCGACGCACATCCGGGTCTACTCTACATAAACACAAGCCTGTCTAAATGGCCAGGCCACCCATATTGCTGTCCATAGGAAATGGACAGCTTCATCATGGTTATAACAGCGGTTCTCACCTTCCAGGGACCCCCGCTCAATATTCGGATAGCTCCGACGCACATCCGGGTCTGCTCCATCAATTCTGAGCTAATACATAAATACAGGCCTGTCCAAATGGCCAGGCCACCCATATTATTGTTCATAGGAAATTGATAGCTTCATCATGGTCATAACAACAGTTTCCATCTTCCAGGGACCCCTGCTCAACATCCGGATAGCTCCGACGCACATCTGAATCTGCTCCAATTCTGAACTAATACATAAACACGGGTCTGTTCAAATGGCCAGGCCACCCATATTGTTGTCCATAGGAAATGGACAGCTTCATCATGATCATAACAATGGTTCCCACCTTCCACGGACCCCGCTCAACATTGGATAGCTCCGACACACATCCGGGTCTACTCCATCAATTCTGAGCTAATAAATAAACACGGGCCTGTGCAAATGGCCGGGCCACCCATATTGCTGTCCATAGGAAATGGACAGCTTCATCATGGTCACAAAAACGGTTCCCACCTTCCAGGGACTCCGCTCAATATCCGTTTGGATCAACCACTCTTAATCACAAGTATTATGTTCATCATCTAATTTGCCACTAAATGATAATATAATATAATATAATATAATCAGTTGCCCATCCAAGGATGGATAGATTGAAATGCTTTCATTATTTTCATTTAAATGTCTAAGCCTAAATTTCGGCAGCATCTCCCCCTATCTCTCCAAATATATTTATCTTACATTTAATTTCGACGTCAAGTATCCATACATTGTGTGGATTATTGACAATGAAAATAAATATAAGAAACATATCCAGAGAGAATAGGGAATACGCCGCACGAAACTAATGATAGAGTATGTAAATGACAAGTATCCACACATTGTGTGGATTATTGACAATGGAAATAAATATAAGAAACATATCCAGAGAGAATAGGGAATACGCCGCACGAAACTAATGATAGAGTATGTAAATGACAAACAACGAAAACATTCCAATCTATCCAACCTTGGACTGTCCAACAGGACAATTTGGCAGATTTTTATACCTCCAAAACACACTTTATCTATGCTTGGCAATATAGAAATCTCCAAATGGGCTAACTGATTGTATTATATTACCATTCGTAGACAAAAAATAACTATTAATAATAAGCCAAATACATCCACACATACATCAACTTAAGAAAAAGAATACAAAATCACAAGTCAATCTCGCTAAAGCTGAAGAAAATCCCGACATGGTTGTCACCGTAGTGTTCGAAGTATTCCTTATAAACAATATGGAATGGATATTAGACACTGGGGCAACTCGGCATGTATGTAACACTACGTGAAAAGGCAATTTTGCGATGGATATTGACCGTTGCAAAAGTGCTTGGTTTAACGACGGATACTATTCATCATATTTGAAAATATTCCGTCGCTTTTGCGAAATTAAGGCGGGATTTAGCGACGTCCAAAGTCCGCCGCAAATTTATAATTTCCAACGGACCTAGCCTGTCGCTATTTAACGACGAACTTGGTTCGTCGCTAATCCCAGCCGAAAAAATCCTCCAAAGAACCCCAATAGATTAGCGACGGGTTATTTAATTAAACGACGGACCAGATTCGTCGTAATATAAAATTTAAGAAAAATGAGATACTAAAAAAAACTGATATTTTAAAAATAGATTTTGTATTTTGAAAAAAAGTTAAGAGGTTTTAAAAACAAAATTGAGAAATTTGAATAAAATTAATATGTTTGAAATTTCTTTTCAAATTTTCACAAAATTAAACATTTTGAAAAAGAAATTTGTGAAGTTTAAAAAAAATTGTGATTTTCAAACAAAAAAAGTTGAGAGGTTTGAAAGTAAATTAACATTTTTTTAGTAAAACTGAGATTTTGAACAATAATAAGATTAAAAAAATTGAGATTTTTTTTTAAAAAATGGCCATTTGAAAAAAGTTGAGAAGTTTGAATAAAATTGATAAGTTTGTAAAAAAAAATTGCAATTTTTATAAAGAAATTAAGATTTTGTAATTTGAAAAAATTAAGAAGTTCGATTAAAAAAAAAGAAGAGATTTTGAAGAAAAAAATGTGATGTAAAAAAATGGAGATTTTGATAAAAAAAAATTTGAAAATTTGAAAATGAAAATTAACAAGTTTAAAAAAATTTGTGATTTCGAAAAAAAAAGGTTAAGAAGTTGGAAAGAAATCAACAATGTTTGATAAAAATTCGGATTAAAAAAAAAAGAATTGAGATTTAAAAAAGAATTAGGATTTTAGAAAAAAAGTAACATTTTTAGACAAAAAAAAGGTTATTTTGAAAATATAATTGAGACGTTTGAATAAAATTGATAAGCTTAAAAAAAATTAATTTTTGAGAAGAAATTATATTTTTATAAAATTGACATTTTGGAAAAAAAAATTGGCATAAAGAAATTAGTGTTTTGAAAAAAAGAATTAGCATTTTTTAAATGTTGAGAAGTTTGAATAAAACTGATGATTAAAAAAATAATTTTTTGATAAGTTTGAAAAAGTTCGAAAAAAGATTAGATTTGAAAAGGAAATGAAGATTTGATATTTAAAAAAAAATTGAGATTTTGTATTTTGAAAAGAAAAAAGTTGAGAAATTTGATAAAAAAAATGAGATTTTATATTTTGAAAAAAAAAAGTTGGAAAAAAATTGTGATTTAAACAAAAGTGAGAAATTTGAAATGAGTGGGCCAAATTTATTGGTGGACATTTATCGGATAGTTGAAAATGAAAAATTACACTCATTCAGTTAGCTGGCTATCAGATTGGTTTATGCATACATACATGTTCATTGGTGCAAAAAATGAAGGCCCTAATATAATGATGTTAATTAATTGCAAGGAAAACTTATAATGATGAGATTGATCAAATTCTATGATCAAGTCATCCTAAACTTGATCTGAATGGTCAGATATGTTTAGCACGTGGTAATTATTATTGAAAACAAAATTAAGCCCGAATCATATCCGTCTAAAAGACTCTTTAAATGTGCACAATCAGTTTGTCTAGAGCTAGACAAATTTTGGACAATTTGATTGGTCCAAATTGAAAAATGACTTCAGATGTTTAGATTAAATTTCACTCAAATCTAACGGTTAGGTTACAAGATATGGCCCATCATATCGTTGATCAATTTTATCTATTCAGTATCTTTCTCATCTGAAACTTGATCATGGCAAGTGACCAGTCAAATCAAAGTTATTGATGAATAGAATAGAGTGAATGGATTAGATTTCCAAATTAGGCCAAATTTTTAGTTCAAAATTGCGCTGCAACTTGTTGACCTCGTGAAAACCTAATAAATGTATAGTCATTGGACCCCAAACTCTAATCTAGCCATCGAGAATTTGATCTTTCTAATATTTGCTATTGCATTTTAAAATGATATAAAAGAACAAATGGATGGATTAGATATACATAAAATACATCAACTTGGGCTCATACCGTTAGGATAACGGATGCGGATTGGCTAGTGACCCTGCCACCAGTCAATGCCTAGTGATCGGTGCTCTGTGGGCCCCACCACAATGAATGTGTTTCATCTACTCTATCCATACATTTTCGTAGATCATTTTATGGTATGAGCCCAAATTTTAGGTAGATCCAAATCTCAAGTGGACCACATCACAAGAAACAGTGTTAATTGAACACCCACTATTAAAAACTTATTGGGGGCCACGGAAGTTTTGGAACAAGCTGATATTTGTTTTTTACCTACATCCAGGTCTGTACGACCTAATCAAGAGGTTGGATATGTCAAATAATCAATATAGTGGGCCCTATGAAGTTTTTAATGGTGGACATTCAATCAATACTATTTTCCTGTGGTGTGGTCCACCTGAGATTTAGATTTGGCTCATTTATTGGATTAAGCACTAAAATGATCTTCAAAAATGGCTAGACAGCATGGATAAAACACATATGTCATGGTGGGGCCCACAAAGCACTAGCCAGTGGCCCCATGGCAAAGCATCAATAGCCAAGGGGTGCGAATTAGGTGTTGCCCCAGGAACAACTTAGTGGGTGTTACCCTAACCATGTGGGGCCCATCTTGATGTAGTTTTTATATATCAACACCGTCTATCTCTTTTTTCATATCATTTTAGGATGTGATCCAAAATCTTAAGAAGATCCAAATCTTAGGTGGACCATACCACTAGAAACAGTGATGTATAACCATTAAAAACGTTTTGTGGGCCACAAAGTTTTGGATCAATCTGATCTTTATATTTTCCCTTCATCAAGACTTTATTGACATTATCAAGAGCTTGGATTGCAAATAAACATTACAAAAATCTTACGGTGGGCTCTTTGGAATTTTTAATGGTGGGGCACTCAATCACACTATTTCTAGTGTTATGGTCTACTTGAGATTTGGATCTACATAATTTTTGTAACGTCATCCTAAAATGGGCGGTAGAAACAGATGGACGACATGGATATACAAAATATCATCCATGTGGGCCATACGGTGGGGGTAACACCTAATTCACGCCCCTGGAAGCAGATTGCGTACTGAGTAACTCCGCACGCTACCGTGCAAAGTAAACTCTGTGGGGCCCATGGTGATTTACGTATTTTATCCACTCTGGCCATCCATCTTAGCAGAAAATTTTAGGTATGGTGCCAAAAAATGAAGCATATCAAAATCTAAAGTGGACCACACCACAAGAAATGTGTGAACTGAATGTCTACCATTGAAAAATTCTCGGAGGACACAGAAGTTTTGGATCAAGCTGATATTTGTGTTTTCCCTTCATCCATATCCATGTGATCTTATGAACAGGTTGGATGACAAAAAAACATCCCTGTAGGGCCTAGGAAGGTTTCAACGGTGGAAATCATTATTCCCACTGTTTCCCGTGGCATGGTCCACTTGAGATTTGGATATGCTTAAATTTTGGGCTCAACCACTAAAATGAGCTGGAAAAACATATGGACGGAATAGATAAAGCACATACATTCTAGGTGGGCCCAACTAAGTTTACTCCGCACGATAAGAGCGTGTGGAGTTACTCCACATGCAATCCGATTCCCCCTACTGTAAAAAAAACCCCCAAATCCCTCTTCCCTCTACCGTCTCCCACCCTTCCTCCCTCTCTCCCTCTCTCTCTCTCTCTCTCTCGCTCCCCAAAAATCCACTACTCCCATCCCGCTCTCGTGGCCATTGCAGCTTCCAAGCTTCCACGCCTCCCATCCCCGCTCCCATGGTTTTTTTCACCTTCCAAGCTCAACGGCCGTTGCCTGCTGATATGAAATCTCTCTCTCTCTCTCTCTCTCTCTCTCTCTCTCTCTCCAACATTGATTGTTAAAACCCTAATCAGGGTTTTGCAATCCCTAATCAAGGTTTTGCTATCCCTAATTGGTCATGGTTGATCCCTAATCAAGGTTTTGCAATCGAATTTCAAAGAACGAGAACAACAATCAATGGAAACTCAGTAGCAACCCACTCCTTAGAACTTCTCCAATGAATGGTCACGAACAAGTATTGTCGATCCATGGAACTTTGAGCTCCCACCCAGCCTATGGTGGGGTCATCAGACAATCAGCCCAGATATGACACCTGCATGACCCGTGTGCACCACTGATTCACTTGTAAGCATGAATTTAAATTAGAAGTTTGACAGACGGGTCACATGTGCCAAATTAGAGTTTAGCATTAGATGGCCGTGCTGCTTAGATCTCCCAGTCTAAAATCAGGCAGTGTCACTAGTCACAGAGCCGCATTGTACAAAATGAACATATGGCCAGAAAAGAACTGTATTTTTCTATCCATTTGTTATTAAATTATTGCTCACTTGAGTCTGAAATCTAAACTGTGCAGCCAAGTTAAAAAGGATTGGGCAACAAATGCAATAGCATATTACATTGCATCTGTGGTCTGCATCTAGATAAAGGAGGGTTGTGTCAGGTTGACAGCCAACGTCAAACTTAAGCCATAACTTTCATCATGAATCCAAACAACAACAGAACAGGATTCATGTAGCTGACCCCAATTAATTGGGATAAGGCTTATATTAAGATCATTCAATGAGTATTTTGGGGCCCACCCACATGAGTGGGCTTCATCAATTCCATTGTTTTCACAAGTGTGGCCCACCGGATAAGGGGACTAAACATTATGAACAGTTCAAATGTCTTACACAACAACTGCAGTGTTGTGGTGAGAATTTCTAATAAATTGAATTTCTAAAAGCTTTCAGAGGTAATTAGTTTTTTTAAAAAAATCTTATAATAATTGATTTAAAAAACTCAAAGCATACATTAAAAAAAAATCTTCTCAGAATCTAGTATTTCAAAACAATTAACAACCTGTAGAATTCCTCAGCAATTGAAATCATAAAATCCAAAAAGACATGATTCTCTTTAAGTTCTGCTTCATTCCCAAGCAACTGAAATCATAGAATTCGAGAGCCCTGATTCTCTGAAGTTCTGCTCTGTCGTAATCCAAAATCCTTGGTGCCCCTCGAATTGCTACCATCAGCTTTAATGGCAGCTGCAGTTCTTCTTCCCTGAGTTGAGAAATGCAAAATGACCATAACAGTTGAATACTATCCGTCAAAAGAAAATTCCTTTTTAACCTTCGTCCATCTGGAAAACGTAGTCCAATTCTACAAACATTTCCTTCAGGGGTTTTTGGTTCTTCTGGCAGGGGTAGATATACCCTGTCTTCTTTCTTATTCCAAATTGTCTCTTCCTCATTGTTGGAAACTTCAGCTTCCGAAAAAACTGTGTTATTTTTTGAAAGAAGTGCTTCGTTAGGCCTTTCATCCATGAATTGAATGAGATCCTCTAAAAAACTATTTGGTTTAAGAACACCACACCATAATCTCTTTTTTTTTTTTTTTACCAGTGATAGGGTCCAGAAGAAGAGTAGCTGGAATAAAATCCAGACAGTAAAAAGTCTTTACTTTTTTCTCCCTCTATCGTGTCATCGTAGACCTGCGAAAAGAAAAAATTCTCCCCAATTATATGTAACACTTCTTCATTGGACCATGCGTCACAGTTCAACACATGGGAGTTAAATTCATTCTTGGATTGTAGATTTATGATTAACCACTTGTTCTCCATGGAAGCATCAATCTTTAATTGGTGGAAATCTCGGTACAATGACTGATTAGGCTCCCAAGTCTTGAAAGATTGCACCTCTTCTCTTAAGTTCTGTAAGCTGTCTCGAAATTGGATTCAGACTCAACCTCACTTAATCGATCATCTGAGTTGGCTGATCAGTGCTCCCTGTGGGGGCCATCATGATGTATGTGTTTTATCAACACCGTCCATCTATTTTTCCAAATCATTTAAGGGCTTGATCCAAAAAACGAGGCAGATCTAAATCTCATGTGGACCGCACCACAGGAAAACAATAGTAATGGAATGTTCACCATTAAAAACCTCCTAGGGCTTACTATAATTTTCACCATTAAAAACAGTAGTGATTAGGTCATACAGACCCCAAGGAAGGGGAAAAACAGATGTTTAAATGTACATCGATTTTGGGTTCATGTCATAAATTCTATTTGAAAAACAAATATCACTATAGTGTCCGCCTGCCTGCCCTTCTAGAAGACAACTTGGCATTTCAACCCACCTAATGGAAAGCTTGGATCCCAGAACAATGCACATATTCTCATGAGTAATTGTGAGTGTATGGGAAGGGCACTACAAACTTTCTCCATAATGCATCTTCCAGATGTGACACAGTTCTTCAGTGAGGAAGCATATGAGACACAACCTTGCATCTTTTCCGTACATTAGGTGTCCAATTCTCACAACTGAGGCTGATTTTTTGATAATGCACAGAAACAATCTGTTGCTTTTGTGCATATGGTTAGGGCTCTACAGACGCTTAAACATGGCATGCCTCTTCCAAAACATGCAGGGACATGACATAGCACATTTTTTCTTCTGTAAGAGTGATATAACATGCAACCCATGACATAGCACAGGATACCAGGCTTTGGATTCTGAAACATGAGGCCCATTGATTTGGTACGCCAGACCATTGGTTTCTTCCATCTCACTGAATGGAATACTCTACCAAAATTATTCTTGATAGGCAATGTTCTGGATTACAAAATAAAGAACAGCACTTTTCAGAAATGAAAACCCATGTATACCATGCAAAATAAGGATAATATATGATATAACCTGTGGTTTTCCTAGCAGCTGCATAATTATAAACAGCTAGGCTGCAACTCTTCCGTATTAGGATGGGTTGCAGGTCACACAAGCTAAATACGGCCCCAAGAGGACCCAACCCAACCTGCATTCCAACCTGAGGTGCCCAGACTGATTTCTTTATACTCAACCCTCACCCTATCTGACCCAATTCCACCCAAAATAAAGTTGGGACACTCAGATCAACCCAAGATTGTCTTAAATTTGATTCATCACATACTTTTTTCATATTAGGTTTCGTAGGCAGGACAGGTGACGGGAGTTTGGTATTTGGAGGATTTCTTTCCTATTTCCTATTTCCTATCATCGGAGGTTAAAAAATAATGATGTCTAAACAAACTCCGTCTACTGCTCCGTGGACTACTGAAGTGATTTCCATAGTTCGCTATTCGGGTCCATGTGTGTGCATGATCACAGCTGTTCAGGATGTGTGTCCAACCGTGGATACCGGCCGGGTGGAATAGTTGGTCCACGTCTTCCCAACTTTCTCTCCTGCATTCAAGTGCATGGTTAGGATCATTTTAAAAGAAAAGGAGGGCCATGGCCTTTGCAGTTTGTGCTGGTTTCATATTCAGCTTTCCTCGAGTTGATTAGGTGTTACCCTTAACATGGGGCTCACCTTGATAATTTTTCAGATATCCACACTATCCAACCGTTTTCCCTACCCATTTTTCGACATGGTCAAAAAAGTTAAGAAGATCCAAAACTCAGGTGGACCACACAACAGAAAACAATGGCGATTGAATGCACACCATTAAAATATTCCTAAGGCCTATAGTAATATTTATTTTCCATCCAACCCATTGATAAGTTCAACTAGACTTGGATAGAGAGAACGTATAAAGATATGATTGATCTAAAACTTTTGTGGTCAACAAAAAAAAAAAAAATGATCTAAAACTTTTGGATCTGCTTAAGTTTTAGTACCATGCCATAAAATGAGCTGGAAAAACATATGGAAAACTATAGCCACCTGAGTATTGCAACATGCGACATGATATGTGGAGACAATCTCAGATCAACCCAAAATTTAAGACAATCTTCATTAAATATATCTTTAGTCTCTTATTGTTGGTGTTGTTATTTTAGAAATTTGGTAGGCCACTATGTTTTCTTTATTCTATATTTGTTCTAAGAGAAGGTTTTGTGTTGATGAAAAATGAACCCATGCGGGTAGGTCACTGTGTTTTCCTTGGATGGGTGGCTAATTTAGTCAGTTACATAGACATACTCATTCCGGACCTAACTTAAACGCAGCAGATGGCTTCCACAACCCTATACAAGAATTGGATGACTGCGGAAAAGGTGGCCCCTGAATACTTGAGAGGTGTTGCAACATTCCTAGAGTTTGCAAAACAAAATTCAGATGGTGTTGATTGGTACTGTTGTCCTTATGTTAAATGTTGTAATGTGCATGGGAAGAAGCCATTAAAAACAATTTGCGATCATTTGGTTTTACATGGCATAGATAAAACATACACGACCTGGTTTCTCCATGGGGAACAACGTCCCAATGAAGGTGCGAGTACATCTGCCAATAATCGTAATGAAGATATGTTGCCCAGAATAGAAGATTTGGTGAATGATGCTTTTGGTCGCTTTCAACCCGATGACTTGGATGCATGTATGACCGAGGTTAATAATGAAGATGGTACTCAACCTCAAGATGACTTAGATGATGATTCTCGTTACAAGAAATTAATGGAGGATGCAAAACAACCCTTATACCCATCATGTAAACCCGAGCATACAAAGTTGTCTGTGACAGTGGAGTTGATGAGCATGAAGTCTAGGTATCAGTGGTCAGACAATAGCTTTACAGAGTTATTAAACTTGCTCAAGAAAATCTTGCCAAGAGAGAACTCTTTGCCGGATAATATGTATAATGCGAAGAGATTAATCGGTTCATTGGGTATGAACTATGAGACAATACATGCATGTCCTAACGATTGTATTCTATACTGGAAGGAGCATGCTACAAAGGAGAGATGTCCAAAATGGAGAACAAGCAGATGGAAATTTGATGGAGTTAAAAGGTCAACTGCCCCAAAGGTACCGTGTAAAGTGCTAAGGTATTTTTCATTAACCGCGAGGTTAAAAAGACTTTATAGTGTACCGTGGATATCCATGATATGGCATTCAAAGTCAGTTGGAGATCAATGTCACATGCGTCATCCTGTTGATTCATCTATGTGGAAGAATGTAGATGGAAAGTTCGATGATTTTGCTGCGGAGCCACGTAACATTCGGTTGGGGCTTGCAACAGATGGATTCAATCCTTTTGGGAATTTGGGCAACTCACATAGTTGCTGGCCTGTTATGATTTTTACGTACAATCTTCCATCTCATTTATGCATGCAGAAGGACTTTACAATGTTAACACTTTTGATCCCCGAAAAAAAAGGTCCAGGACATGACATTGACGTCTACTTGCAGCCGTTGATTGCAAAGTTGACTTCAGGACGAAAACAACTGAATTCAGTGGGAAGGAGGACAGAAGAAAGATTCCAAAGCGTATGAAAGGTTCTGATGTACTACGTAAAATGAATAATATTCAAACAGAGTTCGGAAAGCAAGTGGGAAAGAGTAGGAAGAAGTCCAAGGATGATGAGCACAACATTACTGCTTGGTCGAAGAGATCAATCCTTTTTTATTTGCCATACTGGGAGCATTTACCCATTCGCCACAATCTGGATGTGATGTATGTTAAGAAAAACATCACCGAGAACCTCATCGCAACGATCATGGACACAAAAGATAAGATCAAGGATGGTTTACAAGCCCGCAAGGATCTTTAGGCTATGAATATAAGAAGGTCATTGTGGCCTAAAGAAAGGAACGACAGGGTGTTCTTACCCAAAGCTCGTTTCTCTTTGTCTTGATCTGAAAGAGACTTATTATGTCGAACCCTAATCGATTTGAAAGTTCCGAAAGGGTATAGTGCAAATTAGACACATCGTGTCAGTATAGAGGATAGCCAACTTAAGGCCCTTAAGTCGCATGATTATCACATTGTGATGTAGCAATTGCTACTGGTATTGTTGATGCGCTCATTTTTAGAGAAAGATAAACCACTGCGCTCCGCCATTTGCGAATTGTCAAGATTCTTCAACGTCATATGTTCGAAAGTTATTAATCGTGAGGAGCTTCAATATATGAAAGAAAAAATAGTGGTAACATTATGTGTATTCGAAAAATACTTTCTTCCATCTTTTTTTGTTCCCATGACACACCTAGTTGTGCACTTGGCGGAGGAGGCACAACTTTGTGGACCCATTAGATATAGGTGGATGTACCCTTTTGAGAGGTAACATAAACTATCAGCATTGAATTAAATTTTGCTACAATAGCCTTTTTCTATCGATATCTTATTTTAACACTTATCAGGATAATAAGAACATACAAAAAGTATGTGATGAATCAAACTTATCCAAAGGGTTGTATTGCGGAATGCTATATACTAGAGGAATCCATGATGTACTGTATGGACTACATGCCTGAGAAGAAGCTAGAAAGCCATAGGCAAGTACGAAAGATATTCTATGATGAGGGTGATGAGAATGTCGATAACTTTCAAATTGACAAGAAAGTAAAAATCCATCTTCTTACTACGGTGCAGTATCAACAAGCACGTAGGTGGGTTTTACAATATCACGCTGAAAATGCTCAGTGGGAGGGGTAAGTTAATGAAATTGTATTCTTTTATCCTTAAGGTTTTTTAAAATAACTTAATATAAAGAATAAAATTATTTATATTCTTTGGTATGTGACTTGTAGGAAGTACAATGCATACCTTCAGTCTCAAGCACGTAGGGGACAAAATCGGAGGGGCAATCCGTCAGCAGAAAAACAAATGGACTATAACACTTAGTTAAGGGATCAACTAGAGAATGATAAAATGTCACAATTTAAGAGAATCGCTATTGGTCCTAGCTTTAAAGCCACATCGTATAGTACATACTCAGTAAATGGATATGTTTTTAGCACAATAGACTCCGAAAAGAACTCTACAACACAAAACAGCGGGGTCTCTATGAAAGCATTGACTATGTTCAGGTCGAGTGCCAGGGATAGGAACATTGTAGAATAGGAAGCCGTCTACTATGGCATCATTAAACAAATTCTAGAATTAGACTACTTCGAATTCAAGGTAACATTATTCTACTGTGATTGGGTGCATATTGAAGATAAAACAAATGGATGTTATGTAGATCCCGAAACGAATTTGATATTCGTCAATTTAGGAAGGTTCAGAAGGAACATCAAGGAAGATGATGAGCCGTTTATCCATGCATCTCAGGCAGCTCAAGTCTTCTACTGCAAGGATCTAACAAGAGATGACTAGCATGTTGTTTCAGATGTTCCAAAGTGGCTGACCAAGGATGCATATGCATTTGAAGATCTGCTAGTATTTGAGGCTAGGTTAATGGCAGGTTCTTCAAGCACTTCATTAACAGACGATTTAAATGAAGAAGATGAAGATATACAAGAAGGGTCATATGTAGAAAATGAAGCAAGTACCTCACGTCATCGAAAGCAGAGAAGAAATTGATTAGTTTCATATATTATTTTAAGTGTCAGGTTGGAAGTAATGTGAATTTCTTTTACTATATGAGATTGTGATCTTTTTACTTTTTTACTTTTAGCTTTCATATTTACCAAAGCATGCTTTCGAATCTACTGGTATTGTTGATGCATAATGTAGATATATTAATTTCAAGTAAGTCAACTTTCGTTAGTTGGTTCGGAAGCATTCTTTCATTATTAAAATTCCTATAATATATAGCAACACCTTAAATGACTAATATTTTGAATTTTTTTTGTAGGAATCATGTCGCATGCAGGAACTTCTTCAACTTTTGCCCCAGGAAGCAACACAAGGAAGCATGTCGAAATCATTTATGCTGGGCAATCTATTGGACCAAATGAAACTTCTTTCTCCTCATTTTTAGGGAATGTGACCAGGACACATTGTCCAATTACATATAATGATTGGCGTGATGTACTTGATACAATTAAGGAGAATGTTTGGTCTATCATTGTGGAAAGCATTGAAATATTTGAAGGTTACTTTCTAATTTTTATAATGTAGTTACTATTGATCTATTGTCGATAATGAAATATATGGGGCACATATGACATTGACAGTAAGCACAAAAAAGATATAATAAAGAGAGTAAATGAAATGTGGAGGGACTGGAAGCACGAATTTCGAAAGACTTATGATAAGTTTGATCAAGATAGAGAAAGGAAAAGAAATTATCCCAATGGTGTGAAACAAGAAGAACGGAACAAATTCGTTGATTTGGAATCTACAGAAAATGCGTAGAATCGTCGTCAAAAGGGAAAAGATTCCAGAAAAGAGTTAAAGTACCCTCAACTATCTGGTAGTCGGGGATCTGCCAGGACAGAAGAGTTGATGGTAAATGCATAACATAGTTTCATTGTCTTTAAAATCAATTTAAAATTAATTTTCTTTATAATCAGGTTAACATGATTTGCCTTCTCAAATTACAAGGAAATGAAAATCCAAATGTTGTTATCACTAGAACAGACTTGTTTCTGGCCACGCATACTAGATCTGATGGGTCTTTCCCCACACAAGAGCTGAGTGACGCAACTGGAAAATTGAGAGAGATAATTACGAGCGACCCAGTTAGTATAAGGATGGATTTAAATAATGACCCAGTTGCACAGGTTTTTCCCTCATCTTCATCACTTTTACATACACAGTTTTTTATATCCTTTCTCTTACTAATATACATGCATCACAATTCATGATGGATTATCATCTAGGTTTGTGGTCGTGATAGAAAGGGACGTGTGAGGGGGTTGGGTAATATTTCAAAGACCACTGTTATTGCTTCAATCCCTTACGTGGAAGAAATTCGTGCCAAGAAGAATGAAATTGATGACTGTTAAAGAATCAATGGCTGAATTGAAAAAGGAGATGGTAGAGCAACGGAACGAGAATAAGAACATGTATAAAAACATGGAACAACAGATCATTAAACTTAAGCAGCAAATTCTTAGCAATGCTCCCTTGACAATGCAATGCTCCCTTAGCACAGTAGCATCCCAAGTACTGCATTTTTTGTGATAAATTTACATCATTTATTCGTTATTTAAGATAAATATAACATCATTAGTTACTCCACGAAAATGATGAAATTATTTGTTGTAGGCCAATCTTCGATTCGGCGAGGCTTCGAGTCTTCGAGGAGACTCAGCCCCTACTCGGCGTATGGAACAAATTTATTCATTGACAAATATGCGTCGTCGAGTTGTTGGTCATGGACGGATAATTACAGATTATGAGACCAATATCCCTCCAGAATGCGTGAAGATCATTTTAGATGCGGTCGATGATCCTAGTGTGGATGTCTTTGATGAAGTTGGTGACAGAACATTGGGGGATTGCGATCTGGGTATAGTTCTCATTTGGCCCAGAGTCTTGACGAGGCCATGTTAAACCCTTTCTAATTCCTAAACAAGCTAGTTTATTTTGGAGGAATTATGGCAAACTTGATATTATTTTGGATTGTTTAACTAAAACTTTATGTTGGATTATTTTAATGCTTTTGGATGGTGACTTATTTTGGATTATTTTAGTGATTTTTGGTATGCAGTCGTTTGTACTAAACTATATGGTGCAACCAGAAATACTTTTCTTTAACTTCTTGCAGTGTGAATCTTCATTCAAAGTTGTTTTTGAAAGATATACAAAGGAAAAGACACTCATCGAGTCCTATTAAAAGGTAAAATAAGTTAGTTTTTTCCATTCCGACTTGTTGATTTCTTTTGGTATTTTATTTTGTTGAGATCTTCTTCTTATTCTTACAATATAAATGTTTGATTCAACATCGGTATGAACTATTTTATTGGACCTTTGAAGACTTTAAATGGCTTATCTATTGACTCAGTAAAATGTTCTGATTTGAATATTAAAAGAACTACGTAGTGGCTTGATCCCAAACCACTTTTTTGGGTACGTAGGTAGCCTTTCGAACTAGTCTGTATCGGTGCAGCCACATTTTTTTTCTTTCTTTTTCTCATCTTGCAGTGTGACAACAGAGGGGATGATATAACAATAAAAGGACCATGCTGTAATTACACCGGAAAATAATGTTTTCAGCCCTCTACCAGACTGGTATCTTTGATTTAGTTGATAATTACTTTTCAGCCCACTTCTAAGTGCATTTTATTTTACTTTTATCTTGATTTTGTTGTAATTGTTCTGTATGATTTTTATCACTATCATACATTACTTGATTATTCATTTTTTGTGACCTTAACTTTTTCTCTGTATGTTAAATTGCAGTTGAAGCTTTGAGAATCCTGGCTGTGGAAAATGATGCAGAGGACAGGAAGTTGATAGGCTATGGGAACATACACCTTATTAAAATCCACCTTTTTGTCATTTTAAAATCCACTTCTTACTCCAATCTCATCAATTTATAGCTGACCCCATTGGACTATCTACTCACCAACACCCACTCACCAAGTGAAATCAAAACACTCCTCTGTTGTTTCATCTTCTTTTCCAGGCTGTTGGTTGATATGGCCATGGCAAGGTTCCTTCTTGTCATGGCAATGGTGCGCCTCGCCATCTTATTGGTTGAATCCAAGGTCAGTTTTTATTTTGTCTTTTCTTTCCCTTTTCAAAATGGTGTGAACTATGATAGGAATCTTACTAGATAAAAGAGCAATGTTAAGACCACTTCAGCGAGCAAATCTTTTCTATGCTACTTTCACACATGGTGATATGGAACCCTTGTACTATATGCAATCTGTTCATAAAGAGGTTTCATATTGTAGATGCTTTGTCTCACAGTTCAGATTGATTTGATCATCAGGCAACCATGTTTGTAAGAAAGAAAAGACTATTAAGAGCAATTGACCAATGGTTCACATTTAATTTGTAAATGTATCCTCCAATTACTATACTAATCTAGTTTGTAAGTTTAGGCATCTAAGCGGTAGGACCCACAATATGTATTATGTATGTCAGGGTTTGCACCTATATTGCTGCAAATCTTGATTCTAGCTTAAATACTTGTAACCTCTGTTTTTGCAAACTCCTCATTTTTTGATCTAGCTTAACCTTTGATGTTGTTATCTGGATATGCTTTTTACTCCTATTCCTTTAGATGCTAATGGCTTTTGAGTGATTATTTTACCTGATATTTTTTCTCTGTTCTGTTTGTGTGTTTCATTCCAGGTCTGTCATTGAAGTTCGCAACAGTCTAACTTTTCTTGATTTGATTGTTATCCAAATTGAGGTCAATTTCTAATAACATGTATTGCTTGTTTTTTCTTTCTCAGTTCCATTTTGGCTTGTTCATGACATGCCATTTTCAATTATTGTTCATAGTCTCTCAACAATAAGTACGGATGCAATGTTCCACTGCTTCTAATGAACTCATTCAATACACATGATGATACATTAAAGGTGAGTGATCTTTATAGAATTGGTTCACACTGAATAAAGTTGTTATTGATGATTAACCCATTGAACCTTTCCTTTGAAGATTGTGGAGAAATATTCCAACTCAAACGTTGAGATTCATACTTTCAATTAGGTCAGGAAATCTATGCAAAATATGCTGTTTAATATCTAGATCGAGTTGTTCTCAGCATCATAATATTTAACCTTTCCTTTGAAGATTGTGATGAGCCCGAGAAGCATGCATGAATTTACTTACTACATTGATTGGATCTGTTACATCTGTCCCAATAATAGTCGAATAGATAGGTTTGCTGACAAGTTGTTGATAAGTGCCTGGATCACTTACTACTAAAGGTTTGTTTTCATGAAGACGATTCATTCTATAGGAGAATCAACCGGTTTTGCACCAATCATGTTCTCATCAATAAGCAAATCAAGAATATCCTTTCCTTGAGAAATGAAAATTCCCCGATTTGATCTGGCAACTTCAATTCCTAAAGGTATTTTAGTGGTCCAAGATCTTTGATCATGTCAAACTCCTTCCTCAAATGCAATTTTACTCCCTTGATCTCATCACTGTCACGTGTCATAACAGTGTCGTTGGCATAGACAACCATGATTATGATAGCATCATTGCTTCTTTTAACAAACATTGAATGATCAGATGTGCTCCTTTGAAATCGATACCTAGATAGAATAGTGCTGAATTTTTCAGCCCATGTTCTGGGAGAGTGTTTCAAACCATTTATAACCTTCTTCATCCAACATACTTTACCTCTCTTCCCCTCAGAAGAAACTCCTGGTGGATGAATCCATGTAAACCTCTTCTTCAAGATCACTGTGCAAGAAATCATTCTTGAAGTCAAGTTGATAAAGAGACCATTCTTAATTAGCTGCAACCGATAAGAGAGCTCGCATAGAATTCTTAGTTAGATGTTCAATAGATTCATTTGGTTTATGCTTTAGCGAACACCCACTTGCAGCTGACGGTGTGCTTGTCTTTAGGTAACTCAACTATATCCCAACTCCCTTCTTTTTCAAGTGCAATAATTTCTTCTATCATGGTTGCCATCCGGTAGGGGATTAGGAAGGGCATCTGTAACCTTCTTTGCTATATAACATAAATGGATGAAAAAAATATACTAGAGAAGGAGAATTTGTTGACATCAGATGAAATCCCTGATGGGATGAGAAGTGCATGACCTTTTTTCCGTATGCAACTTGATGGGAAGGTTTGAAGTAGAGGATGTCGATAGATGGTGGTCCACAATCTCTTTGCTATATAACACCACTTGCACACATGGCACTCTTGACAATGGGAATTCTTGCCAACTGGATAGATCTTTCTAGCATATGATGGTGCCTTCGAGCACTCAATGTTTCCTATTTCTGTCCATTGGCGAGTGCCACTTCTTTGTTCCTGCTTACCCCTTTTTGCTTTAATTTCCATTCATCTATAGTATCAACAACTGTCAATGTAGGACAAACCTACAACAGCAGAATAATGTGGAAGGACTAAATGAGCAACGTTGCCATATTGTTGTCTATACACACTTTTAATTGTAGAGATTATCATTATTATTATTTTTTTTTATCTTATGACCATGCTGCAGTCATGCTGCCCATTAAGTTGCATTTTTCAATTATTGCTACTCTCACACGCGATCCAGCAGATTTTACATATGGACTGCTTGAAATGTCGCAAGTTTATCTTTGCTTTATCAATTAATTCCACCTTGGATATTGTAGCCTCGATTTAGTTATGTGTCTGTGCCTTTCACTATTTGATGGTTTGACGATGCATGCAGGATCAGGAAGTTGACAGGCTATTGGAACATACACCTTATTAAAATCCACCTTTTTGTCATTTTAAAATCCACTTCTTACTCCAATCTCATCAATTTATAGCTGACCCCATTGGACTATCTACTCACCAACACCCACTCACCAAGTGAAATCAAAACACTCCTCTATTGTTTCATCTTCTTTTCCAGGCTGTTGGTTGATATGGCCATGGCAAGGTTCCTTCTCGTCATGGCAATGGTGTTCCTCGCCATCTTATTGGTTGAATCCAAGGTCAGTTTTTATTTTGTCTTTTCTTTTCCTTTTTCAAAATGGTGTGAACTATGATAGGAATCTTGCTAGCTAAAAGAGCAATGTTAAGACCACTTCAGCGAGAAAATCTTTTCTATGCTACTTTCACACATGGTGATATGAAACCCTTGTACTATATGCAATCTGTTCATAAAGAGGTTTCATATTGTAGATGCTTTGTCTCACAGTTCAGATTGATTTGATCATTAGGCAACCATGTTTGTAAGAAAGAAAAGACTATTAAGAGTAATTGACCAATGGTTCACATTTAATTTGTAAATGTATCCTCCAATTACTATACTAATCTAGTTTGTAAGTTTAGGCATCTAAGCAGTAGGACCCACAATATGTATTATGTATGTCAGGGTTTGCACCTATATTGCTGCAAATCTTGATTCTAGCTTAAATACTTGTAACCTCTGTTTTTGCAAACTCCTCATTTTTTGTTCTAGCTTAACCTTTGATGCTGTTATCTGGATAAGCTTTTTACTCCTGTTCCTTTAGATGCTAATGGCTTTTGAGTGATTATTTTACCTGTTATTTTTTCTCTATTCTGTTTGTGTGTTTCATTCCAGGTCTGTCATTGAAGTTCGCAACAGTCTGACTTTTCTTGATTTGATTGTTATCCAAATTGAGGTCAATTTCTAATAACATGTATTGCTCATTTTTTTCTTTCTCAGTTCCATTTTGGCTTGTTCATGACATGCCATTTTTAATTATTGTTCATAGTCTCTCAACAATAAGTACAGATGCAATGTTCCACTGCTTCTAATGAACTCATTCAATACACATGATGATACATTGAAGGTGAGTGATCTTTACAGAGTCGGTTCACACTGAATGAAGTTGTTATTGATGATTAAGCCATTGAACCTTTCCTTTGAAGATTGTGGAGAAATATTCCAACTCAAACATTGAGATTCATACTTTCACTCAGGTCAGAAAACCTATGCAAAATATGCTGTTTAATATCTAGATCGAGTTGTTCTCAGCATCATAATATTTAACGCTGTTGTTTTGATTGATTTGCTTTCATTAGAGCTAATACCCTCGTTTGGTTGTTGTTGATTTTCTTCTGTTGTCGTGCAAAGGTCAGACAGGCAAGGATGGCTGGTATGTTATTTTCAATATTTATTTCTAAATGTTATGCTACTCTTATGTTCAAGTTTTGGATGTAGTGTGCTTATAATGCATGATGTTTGTAAGCAAGGACTTCTTTTATGGCAGTTAGATGTAGAGACATATTAAGGGAGAGAAAGAGCTTCACAATCACAAATACAACTGATGAAAAGAGCTTTGAAATGCAATGATGAGAAAGCTATAAACCCTCAGACTTGCGACTATAGATTCACATTGAATTGTGGAGGACATTTCCCATTGATTTCTCTTCTCTATGGATATAAGGAATATTGTCGATCTTCATCTTTGAAGAAAATCCAAAGTACCTTTTGGGCTTAGCCATTTTTCAGATTTCATACCTTTTGTTTGCCGGTGACACTCTTCTCTTTTGTGGGGTGGATGGACTGCATGCAGGTGGACAACATGTGCAAGGTTGTCTGTTGTTTTGAGGCGGTATCAGGTCAGAAGAAAAACATCCAAAAAAAGAGAAATTCTAGGAGTTGGCCTTTGCCAAGACAAGTGGAAGTGTTAGTAGAGATGTTTAGGTGCAAAAACAGCAAGCTCCCTTCCACATACCGCAGTCTCCCGTTATTCATTGGAAAACCAGCCAAACATTTCTAGGATAATTTTAGAAGGGATTCAAAGGCGTTATTAGGGTGGAAGAGCAAGCTAACATCTCTCAGGGGCTGCCCAATGAATTCTACACGACATCTGGGATCTGCTGTAAAGCAACTGGCTCCATCTACTACTGGGCCATTCAATTGGATGTTGAGATTGAGTTAAGTATTCAATGCCCAAGGTTGGGTAGCTTAGGTTAGGTCTCAAGTCAAGCTGATACTTAATTGATGTGGGTCTCAGGACAATGCCCCATCTACCACCTGGCATTGTCCATGAACAATACAGTTGTATCTGCTTGAAGCAGTCAGATACAAACTGATATAGGGCAATATGACCCCGCATCGGTTTTGAATGATGCTATATGCCCAAACCAATTTTCACCCATTTCATTTTGAGAAGAATTTCATGATTGGTTTAGACTAATATTTTTTTGGTTGTTTTTGTTAGTTGGATTATCTAGAGAATAAAAAAATAAAGCAAGTTAACTTCAGTTCATTTGAATTTTACAGAGTTGTTCATGGTTTCAGACAGGGAGGCTGGAACTCAAAACAAGGTGCTTCAAGCTATGGAAAACGATTCTATTCGTAGATTATAAAGCTGATTTCCTCCAAGTTTTCAATTTCATCCCACTGAAACTTCTTGCATAATAGTTATCAATCTTGTTTTTTTCTTTTTTGTTCTTAGATTACAAAACTCATACTCTTATGTTTTATATTCTGAATTTTGCAGGTGGGCCAGTTGATGGATTTGCTAATGTATGAGGTGGACGCAGCTATAAAGGAAAGAGTAGAAATGAAGGCTTCACGTATGATCAAGAGATTGGTCTCAACGAGGACAAAATAAAGCCTAGTTGCTCATTATGTGGAGAATATTTGTTCACTTAAATGTGTAGATTTGTAACAAATATTAATATTATTTTCCACTAGAAATGTAAGGATTTATAAGTTTCATATATGATATAATGATGATTTGTGAGGGTTACAGTTTAGTTTTTTTTTTTTTTTTTAATAATTTGGACGACTATCAGGTGCAACAAATTCAAGAAACAATTCGGGCAACAGGTTTTTCTGTTGCAGAAACTTTAGCGACGGATCAAACCCGTCGGTAACATTCCTAATAAATGCAATCACGCTGTCGCCCATAAATTTAACGACGGACCAATATCCGTCGCAACAATTTCGTACGACGGACAATATCCGTGGTTAAATCCGTCGCTTTTACATAATTTAGCGACGGGCGTAATCCGTCGTTTAAAGGCGACGGACATAATCCGTCGTTTAAAATTTGCCACAGTAAATTGCGACGTACCATGCGACGGACCAAGTTCATTGTTAATCTAGTTTTGCGACGGACTTGGTTCGTCGCAAAAAGGTGATTTGGCATAGTGTAAGAATCGAAGTATGTTTACCTCCTATGAGGCGACAGGGGATGAAGAACAAGTATTTATGGGAAATGCGCGATCCTCTCTAGTTGTTGGAAAATGAAATATTCTTCTGAAAATCACATCAGGAAAGACTTTGTTGTTAAGAATGTGCTACATGTGCCTGATATTCGTCGTAATCTGATCTCTGGTTCACTGCTCAACAAGTCTAAAGTTAAACTAGTAATAGATTCTAATAAGCTTGTAATGACCAAGAACGAAACTTTCCTTGAAAATGGTTACTACCATCATAATAAGATGTCATCCAGTTCTGCTTATATTGTTGAATCTCTTTCATTATGGCATAGTAGATTAGGCCACGTGAACGTAGAATCCTTAAAAAGAATGAAACGAGTAGGATTACTACTTGATATTTTAATCGATAACGTTGGAAAATGTGAGACTTGTATAGAATCCAAGTTTGCTAAGAAATCATTTAAACTTGTTAACAAAAGTTCTGAATTATTAAAATTAATATTTAGTGACTTAGGTGATTTTAGGAATCACATGTCTAGAAGAGGCAAAAGATACTATGGGACATTCATAGATGACTATTTTAGATACAGTAGAGTATAATATTTCAATCGATAACGTTGGAAAATGTGAGACTTGTATAGAATTCAAGTTCGCTAAGAAATCGTTTAAACTTGTTAACAAAAGTTCTGAATTATTAGAATTAATATTTAGTAACTTAGGTGATTTTAGGAATCACATGTCTAGAAGAGGCAAAAGATACTATGAGACATTCATAGATGACTATTTTAGATACACTAGAGTATATCTTCTAAGGAATAAAGATGAAGCCTTATTAGAATCATTCATTAAGTATAAAACAAAAGTTAAAAATCAACTTAGTAAGACTATTAGAAGACTTAGGTCACATAGAGGAGGTGAGTATGAATCTTCACAGTTTCGAGAACTTCGTGAAAAGAGTGGAATAATAAATGAAACTACTGCTCCGTACACACCAAAACAAAATAGAATAGTTGAACGCAAGAAGAGAACATTTAAAGATATGATGAATGCTATGTTAAATAGTTCTGGTTTGCCCTTAAATATGTGGGGAGAAGCCATATGTTATAGTCAAAATAGCGGAGATCAACTATTAGCGGCCGATATTTTCATGATGTCCTGATTCTGCGAGCGCCTATTCGACTCTCGAGATCATCTGCTCAAGGCTCGCAGGTTGGATAAATACGGAGCGCCTATTCGACTCTCGAGATCATCTGCTCGAGTCTCGCAGGTTGGATAAATACGGAGTGCCTATTCGACTCTCGAGATCATCTACTCGAGTCTCGCAGGTTGGATAAATACGGAGTGCCTATTCGACTCTCGAGATCATTTGCTCGAGGCTCGTAGGTTGGATAAATACGGAGCGCGATTATCAAGGCTTCGAGCTCTTATGGCCGATAGTCGGATATAACAAGGCAGGAGATTTCCTTCTCGACCTGCGAGTAGTCCTTCTCGCAAGTCGTTGAATGGAGTTACACCTCAATATGTGAGCACCTGGTCTTGCGAGTATCTCTCGTCGTGCGAGCAGCTTTTATTAATGACCAGTGATGACGTCTCTCATCCTTTAGTACCAGCAGCCCGTATAGGCTGATTTCGGGCGTATTTCCGTTTATGGCTCCGAGTCTTAAGGAACGTGCTCGACCGGGTGACTAATTGGATTAGATTGTTTCAAGGATAAGTAGGATAAACGTCTTATCCCATGAAATCAGTCGATGATCTCGGCATCTAACGTAACAGAGTGGACATTCAAGTCTATAAATGGATGCTTTTATCATTAAAAGGTACACAATACTCAATCTTTAACCCCCGTTGGTTAATTCTTTTTTCTACCTCACCTTATCTGACTTAAGCATCGGAGGGCTAACGGCTGGACGCCGGCCACCCTTAGTTGCTCTCTGACTCCTTTCAGGTCCACGGAGAAAATTGCTTGGAGAGAAGGTGAACATTCGGAGGACCTTGTTACAGAATTCGACGTAAACAGTTTGACGCCGTCTTTGGGAACGATTTGATCATCACAGTCAATCATTCTACCACTGATCAAACCCCTTCCACTATGCCTCCTAAGAAGACAGTTCATCCTTCCACATCAAGGCAAACATTACCTCCGCCTGACGTGACGGAATTAGTTCCTGTTCCTCAAACCATTTCAATAAACATCCCTCAAGGAGCTCCAAATGCGCCATCGGCGAACCCGTTACTTGAGGCTTCCGGAAGTCAAGAAGATGTTATGCGTTTCCTTAGAAACACACTCCTAACTCTCAATGCTGGGTTTCAAGCCCTGCCTAACCGACTGGATCAGCATTTCCTAGAACCTCAGAAGCCACCTTCCGGGGGATTGCCGGCACAACCCATACCGATGGCCTCCAGACACTCTGTGGACGAGCCACAGGTCCAACCAAATCATCCTCCATCCAACCAAATGCCGGTTGGCAACCAACCCCCTGTTCAACCTCCACATTACATACATTCTAGCGCTTCTCGCCAACAGCAGCCTCAAGGGTCCACCGTCGAAACGTCAGGTTATTCTTTACCATGGGAAGGAGATCTCAAAAGAATCCATGATCGTTTTGATGACATGGAGCAACGCTATCAGGCAAATCGACCGTCTGCCGTTGTGGCAACGATATGTCAATCCGAGTCCCCCTTCACCAGCGAAGTCATGGAGGCACCATTGCCTAGAAAGTATCGTACGCCTGTTATCACCCCATATACAGGTATTAGCGACCCTCTTGAACACCTGAAAACATACAGGTCTCTTATGGAACTGGAGGGACATGGCTCGGAAATCATGTGTAGGGCCTTTTCCCTAACCTTGAAAGAAACAGCCCGTACTTGGTTCTGGGGGTTAAAGCCTCGATCTATCAGTTCCTTTTCACAGCTATCGGAACTGTTCCTCTCCCAATTTATGGGAAGCATCCGTATCAAAAAATCGGCGTCTCACCTAATGGATTTGAAACAGCAGCATGGGGAAACAAGAAAGGAGTTTACAATGCGGTTTACAACTGAAGTAGTCCAAACTGAAGGTTATACCGAAGAAAAAGGCCTCACCGCCTTAATAGCAGGGATCACCAATGAAAAATTCAGATTCGCGTTGGATAAGAATCCTCCCAAAACTATGACTGAATTCCAAGCTAAAGCTCAGAAATATATCAATGCAAAAGAGGTGGCATTAGCACGTCATGGTAGACAAGGCAAGAAACGCAAGCCAGAGGAGGTCTCTTCTTTGGGCAAGAAGTATAGGCACGATCGGCGAGATCGCTCTCCCAAGAAAGTTTACTCTGGTAAGTATCGCAACTATACTCCCCTTAATCGCCCTCCAGAAAAGGTGCTAATGGAGATTAAGCATAAACCATATGTGAAATGGCCCGCAAAAATAAAATCCGACCCGGAGAAGAGGGACAAGAGCAAGTTCTGTTATTTTCATAAAGACCATGGGCACACTACCCAAGATTGTATAACTTTGCGTGACCACATTGAGGCTTTGATTCGGAAAGGTCATCTTCAAGATTATGTTGTCCGGCTAGGTCGCTCGCCAAAGAGGGGGGAAGCCTCACAACAACGGAAGAAATCACCTCATCGACATGCTCCGCAAGAAGATGCTGAGCCCACTGGGGAGATACGGACCATCGTCGGGGGACCTGCTTGTGGGGGAGATTCTCGAGCCTCAAGGAAAGCATACGCTCGTAAGGCGTCCAAGAAGCCCCAGCATATTTATTGGCTGGAGCAGACACCCAACGCATCAAAAAACAGTCATCCACCAATTTCCTTCTCCCTCGAAGATGCTGAGGAAATTCACTTCCCTCACGAAGACTCCATCGTGGTCGCACTAAAGGTATCTAATTATTTAACTCATCGTACTATGGTGGATGCAGGTAGTTCAGCCGACATTCTGTACCTGGAGGCTTTCGACAAAATGGCACTTGCCAGAAGCCTACTCAAGCCAGTCTCGACTCCCCTCGTCGGCTTCGGGGGCGAGGTGGTAACGTCTGAGGGAAGCATTGATCTTCTAGTCACTTTTGGGGAGAGTCCAGTGAAGACTACCATATTCATAAACTTCCTCGTGGTAGATAAAAAATTAGCATATAACGCCATTTTGGGACGACCATCGCTTAATAAGGTTGGGGCAGCTTTACATCCTTTGTATTTGTGCGTCAAGTTCCCTACCCCAAATGGTGTCGGGGTTGTACGAGGAAATAAAAAAGAAGCCCGGTCCTATTATGAGATAGCCCTACAAGATCGAAAGAAAGCGCAAGCAGCTCCCGTTATGATGATAGCACAAGATTCACCTAACTCCTCGTCGGACAATTCGTTAGATCCGAGAGAGAACGCCCTCCAATCGGGAACTCCTGGGGAAGATACAGTGGCGATTCACTTAACCCAAGACGACTCGTCCAAAGTTGTTTACATGGGATCCTCTTTGAAGAGTGTCTTCCGGGATGAGTTGACCCGTCTCCTCACCGAATACTAAGACGTGTTCGCTTGGTCTCACAAAGATATGCCAGGCATCGACCCCAACATCATCGCACATCGTCTGAATATCGACCCGAAGCATAAGCCCCTATACCAGTGCCGACGTGCCTTCACTGCAGAAAGACAAATGGCAATCAAAGCTGAAGTCGAGAAGCTGCTTACGGTCAATTTCATAAAAGAAGTTGACTACCCAGAATGGGTCGCGAACGTAGTTCTCGTCCGGAAAGCTAATGGCAAATGGAGAATGTGCGTCGATTATTCAGATTTGAACAAAGCGTGCCCCAAAGATAGCTTCCCAATGCCGCGGATCGACCAGCTGGTCGATTCAACAGCTGGGCATGCCCTGCTTAGTTTTATGGACGCTTATTCTGGTTACAACCATATCATGATGCATCCACCCGATAGCCAACATACTGCCTTCATCACGGATCGAGGACTATATTGTTACCAGGTAATGCCGTTTGGTCTTAAAAATGCAGGGGCCACCTATCAGCGTCTTGTCAATAAAATATTCACCGCCCAAATCGGCAGGAATATGGAGGTCTACGTTGATGACATGCTTGTGAAAAGCATCGTAGAAGACGATCATCTTTCTGATCTTCGAGAAGCCTTCGACCTGATGAGGAAATATCGGATGAAGCTAAATCCAGAAAAATGTGCGTTCAGAGTATCTGTTGGAAAATTTCTCGGATTCATGGTCGGCCAGCGAGGGATTGAGGCAAATCCTGAAAAAATAAAAGCGTTAATAAAGATGAAATCCCCAACCACTCTTAAGGACGTCCAACGTCTGGCTGGTCGCATTGCATCGTTGAATAAGTTCATCTCGCGAGCATCTGACAAGTGCTTACCCTTCTTCAAACTCCTCCGTGCCACGGTCAAATCTGATTGGGAGTGGACACCACAGTGCGAAGAAGCTTTTCAACAACTAAAGCAATACATGAGCACACCCCCTATTTTATCTAAACCTGTAGCACACAAGCAACTCATTCTTTATCTATCTGTGTCCTCCACGGCCGTTAGCACCGCTTTAATAAGAGAAGATTCCGGGGTGCAAAGGCCCGTTTATTATATCAGTCGAGCAATGGTTGATGCTGAAACTCGATATTCTGATATTGAAAAACTGGCCCTGGCTTTAGTCACGGCAGCTCGAAAACTGCGACCATACTTTCAAGCTCACGCTATTTTAGTACCAACAAATCATCCGCTACGGCAGATCCTTCAGAAACCTGAGGCTTCCGGACGCCGGCCACCCTTAGTTGCCCTCTGACTCCTTTCAGGTCCACGGAGAAAATTGCTTGGAGAGAAGGTGAACATTCGGAGGACCCTGTTACAGAATTCGACGTAAACACTATACTATCTGCTTATTATATTCAGAATAGAATACCCCATAAGAAGACTAATAAGACACCATATGAACTGTAGAAACATCATACCCCTAATTACAAACACCTTAAAGTGTGCGGGTATCTAGTTAAATTAGGGCTACTTGAAACTAAGAAAAGAAAACTAGGTCCTAAAACATCTGATTGTGTGTTTATAGGATATACAAAAATAATGCAGCGTATATGTTTCTAGTCTTGAAATCTAAAGATAACATTCTAGATCCAAACACTATTATAGAACTAGAGATGCGGAATTTCTAGAAAATGTCTTTCCTATAAAGTCTAGATACGTAGAAATAAAAGACATTAATGGTTTAGATGTTGCTTCAATAAGTAGAAGCATGAATATTAGTTGTAAAGTAGAACCAAAACCTAGAAGGAGCATGAGAGCTTGAAAGGTGACCAACCTAGGAAATAAGTTATTTACCTTCTTATTATAAGATGATCATAAGACGTATTCAGAAGCCATTAACTCCCTTGATGCATTCTTCTGGAAAAAAGTTATAAATGATGAATTAGAGTCGATTATATCTAATAACACTTGGGAACTTGTATATCTTCCTCTTGAGAACAAGCTTATAGGGTTTAAATCGGTGTTTAAGAAGAAGCTTAGACCAAATGGATCTATAGATAAGTTTAAGGCTAGATTAGTCGCAAAAGACTTTAAACAAAAAGAAAGATATGATTACTTTGATATCTATTTACATGTAACTAGAATTACAATGATCAGGGTATTAGTTATAATCACATTTATATACAAGCTAGTAGTACATCAAATGGATGTTAAAACAACTTTTCTAAATGGAGAATTAGAAGAGGAAATCTACATGGAATAACCTGAGAGTTATATAACTCTTGAAAAAGAACACAAAGTTTGTAAACTAATTAAATTTTTATTCGGCTTGAAACAAGCTTCCAAACAATGGAATGAAAATTTTGACAATGTCTTAAAGTCAAATGGATATCTTGGTAATGATGTGGATAGATGTGTATATAACAAATTCACTAAAAATGATGGTGTGATAATCTGCTTATATGTAGACGATATGCTTATCTTTGGAACTAATGTTAAGCTAATTAATTCAACTAAACAGCTCCTGTCTTCTAACTTTGATATGAAAGACCTAAAAGAAGCAAGTATGATATTAGGTATTCAGGTAATCAGAAAAGATGATAATATTGTTTTGTCTCAATTTCACTACATTGAGAAAATACTAAAAGTGTTTAATCACTTTGACTGTTTACCTGTTAATACACCATATAATCATACTATGCATCTCAAAAAGAATACAGGAAGTAATGTATCTCAGCTTGAGTATTCTCAAGTAATTGATAGCCTAATGTATCTGATGAACTGTACTAAGCCTGATATTGCATATGCAGTAGGTAGGCTAAGTAGATATACACATAATCCTGGATATGATCATTGGGATGCATTGAATAGAGTACTAAAATATCTAAAAGGTACTATTGCATATGGTATTTGTTATACAGGTTATTCTCATGTGTTAGAAGGATACAGTGATGTCAATCGGATCACTGATTCGGATGAAACAAAATCCACAAGTGGATATATTTTCACTTTTAGTGGAGGTGCAATATCCTAGAAGTCTACTAAACAGACTTGTATTGCTCGGTCTACTGTGGAGTCCAAGTTTGTCGGTTTAAAAAAAAGCACGCTTAGAAGCTAAATAGCTTAGAAATCTCTTAACAAATATACCATTGTGGCCAAAACATGTGTCTGCTATTTTTATACATTGTGACTGTCAAGCAACTATTGTCAGGGCCAAGAATAAGATATACAATGACAGAAGTAAACATATTAGATTGCGACATAACATTGTGAGATACTTATTGAATGATTGAGTCATAGCTATTGATTTCGTAAGATCAGAAACGAATCTGGCACTAAAGGACTATCTAAAGTATTAGTCATGGAAACATCGAAGAGGATGGGGCTGAACCTAACCGAATGAGCTACCAGTATCGGCAGCCCAACCTATACAAGTGAAGATCCCATGTGATAAGTTCAATAGGTAAACAATAAGACACTAGGAGACTGGGAAGCACTGTAGAGAACTTGCCCCTTCTTATAGTGTAGGTAGTGCAAGCAGCAACATGTGAGAGGATGAGTTTTTGAACTCTTAATGAATCTATGACTATTAGTGGTGTGTATCCAGTTGTTCTGTATATTGGAATGGAATTCACCTATATGAGTGTGGAAGTGGGGCCGCTTTCTATGAGAATATAGAAGCCGTTTCTATAGAGCACTCAAGAAAATTCAGGTAAAAGTGCATGGCTAAAAGGCACCAAATCGCAGAACCAGCTGTAGCCGAAAAGTTGTGTGAGTAGCATGTATAACCGTTTACGCCTAAAGGGTCAGGTTAAAGACTGATAGTCACCTAATTCTTGTAAACATGTCTTACTTACTCTAAATGTCGATTAAAGTCAGATAGACATCGACAATATTACATAACTCATCTAATTGATACCTAAGTGTTTTGAATTTGAAACATGTGAGGGATTGTTGTATTTTAAAAGAAATTTTAAAATCAAAATGTGTTTCAAATTTGGATTTCCCTCCATGTTTCTCTTTTGAAAATTTTTTATCTTTTAGTGCTACTCTTTAATCCCACATCGAAAATGAACAAAGGAAATCTCAAGGTTATAAGATGGAGTTTTGGCATTGGGCTTGAGCCCCTTGAGCCCATTCTTAGGGAGCATGTGAATTTAGTCCAATGGGGGGATATGTCATTAGTTCAAATCTATGTCGTTGACCGAACACGCTCGCGTGCGCCCTCCCGCCGGCCTACCGAGCCGCACCATCACCAGTGCCGAGGCCAGACCGAGCTCAGGCTCGGGCTCGAGTCTGGGTCCGGGTCTAATTTTAGGTCTAGGTCTTGGTCTTAGTCTTGATGCGGACTGAGAATACATTCACGCTAAACGGTTTTTTGTAAGTATACACGCCCTTGTCTTTTTGCGTGAATTTTCAAACCAGAGAGATGCATCTGTTCGGGTGGTCGCTCCTTTTAGGTTTAAACCCAACAGACCTAACCCATTTGAAACGGTGCTTCATGCACCTAATCACGGTCTATATATAGACCTATCTTCTAATATGTTTTTATCAATCTGAAATCAAGTGTTTTCTTTCTGGTTCTTCAAAATCCTCTTTGGTTCATTGTTGTTTTCCCAACTGAGTTTGCAAGTGAGTCAATCACTTCAGGTTTAAGTTCCGCACGCTGGTTTGAGCCCGTGTACAGTGAGTGCACTGTTGAGACCGGGCAATAATCGTTGTATCCTGGAGGCCAACTGTTCAAGAAATCCTATTTCATTTGGGACGCGACCCAAGGAGGGCAGATTTGGTTTCAAGTCGAGTGACTCAGTCACGCCTCGACTCAAACACATAAGTTCATTACTTCTTTTAATTTATTACTTTATTTTTGTTTTTTAATTTTTTATCTATTATTTTCAGCAAATAATTCCAACAAATTTCTCAAAAATACCACGGTGAGTCCCACCCAACATCCCAACCTAGAAAATCTGCATCCTAGGCTGTTATTTAGATGTGTAACCATATTTTGTATCCATTCCCAAAATATTATGGTTAACCATGTTTCATATGGGCCACACCAAGGAAAAATGTTGGGAGAGAAATGTTCGCCACAAACATTTACAGTGTCCACCGATATGGGCCATCCATACCATTCAAAAGTTCATTCCCACTGGAATAAGTTGAAATCTCATTAATATCAGCTTGATACAAAACTTCTGTAGCCCCACAAATATCTTAACAATAGACATTCAATCCTCACTGCTTCCCGTCATACGCCCCATTTGAGTTTTGATCTATCTCATTTTTGGGATAATGTCCTAACATGATCTGGAAAAACAAATGAACCATGTGGATATCTCACAAACATCACCATAGGCCCCATCTATCTTTTCAGGCGTTCATGATTTGAGATGAGTAGGAAGTACGGAAAGCATTGCGGTAGTACCAGAAGCGGATTGTGGGTTGACGTGGGAAAGATCCCCGAGCCCTAACGATGATGTATGTGTAACATCCCCACCATCCATACATTTGGCGATATTATTTTAGGGCATGATCCAAAAAATAGGCAAATCCAAAGCTCAAGTGGACCACACCACAAAGAGCAGTGGGACAATGATGCCCAATGTTGAAACCTTCCCAAGGCCCACCATAATATTTATTTGTCATCCGACTTATTCATAAGGTCACACAGACGTTGATGAAGGGAAAACAAAAATATCAGCTTCATCCAAAACTTTTATGCCCCCAACTAGTTTTCAATGGTGGAAATTCAATCCCACTGCTCTATGTGGTGGGGTTTACTTAAACTTTGGATCTACCTAATTTTCGGCTTATGCCCTAAAATAATCTTGGGAAATAGATGGTCAGTGTGGATATAATGCCTACATCATGGTCGAGCCCACATAACTTTGCAAGATGAATTTACCAAAGGCTTATGCCCTAAAATAATCTCGGAAAATGGATGGTTTATGTGTATATAATGCCTACATCATGGTGGAGCCCACATAACTTTGTAAGGTCAATCCACCAAAGGCACTTCAATCCTGCTAGGCTGTAATTTCGTGCAAGATTCTTGTCAGATAGAGTGGAGGGAAGTTGATTTTTGAGTTAATTCAGGTGGCAAAATTTTAAAATAAAAAATGAGAGCTTTTTTTAAAAGTATTGGGCGGGCTGGGCTTTCGGGCTTTTAAATGACTGAGTCCAAGCCCAGCCCATTTAAAAAACAGGCTGAAAACTTAGGCCCAAACCTAGCCCTCGGGCCTAATACTCAGCCCAAGCCCAAAAGCCCGTCGGGCTAACCCAGCCCATTAACAGCCCTAAGAGTATGAGACCTCCTAGTTTTTACACTCTTGCAGACTATTGAGGTTTAGGCCCATCAACTTACTATTGTAATTTCAAACGCAGATTTACCACCTAAAGTAAATAAAAAGCGGATAAATATACCCATTGTAGTAATTACAGGGGTAAAAGGGAAACAAACAGGCTTTTACATTTATCTCATAATTGAAAAATCAAACATGCTCTAAATGAAAAGATTGACTCTTCCTCTATAGGACTTTGAGCAATTTACAATCTATCTAAACAAAGATAATCATTTACTTGTAAATCATTTAAGCTTGTTGTTCGTTATTTATTGCCACGCTTGTGAAGTGTGTGCAGGTGTGCTAGAATTGATGATGTAGCTCAATTCAAACCAAACAACAATGACCCTAAGCGCTAAGATAGACATATACGCCGGGATCTGTACAGATCGATCGCCTATTCAGCCACTTGGACAGTTGTCTTCCAATAATCAGGCGATATTTGGAGGGTGATGTTCGTCCTTCAATGATGGGTTATACATCTGCCTTCCATATGAAATGACTTTTCAATACAGATAAAATAAGAAAAGAAAACAGTTACAGTCGACCACGAGTAACGAGTTGCGGATTATCTTTCCGAATAAAGCACTTTATTAAAATAAGTTCAGCGTATGAACGTAAACTTTCAATATAGCTACAATTACCAGCTACTAGATTACCGCTATAGATTTACTGCTACAGAATATAAATTCACAACTTACACTACGGAATGTAAATAGCAGAATTATGCGAATGAAAATAAAACTGCCAATTACACCAACGGATGTAAAGAGAAAAATGTTAAAGAGCATGATAATTTGAAAGATAAATTTGATATTTAATTTTATTTTATTTGTCTTAGACCCTTTGCTCGTTGATCTCCCTTTGCTTTTATAGACTCCATGGAAGCAAGGAGCCTTCTAGATGCTCCCACAGTTTTTTTACAGTTATGGTAACCGTTCCAACATAGTTGCCTTTTAGAGGCTTCCTTTCTTTTTCCTCCTTACACATCCTAGTAACTTCCTACTCTCCAGAGACTTCTTTCTATCTGGACACATGTCTTGTAACTGCTTACAAGGCTTCACTCGACTCATCGCTCAACCGTTATACCCCTGTCTACAAATATTTCTCGGGTGCATTTTTTGTCTTACTGAATCACTCAGGTGTATTCTGTATTCAACTAAGTCACTCAGCCACATTCCACTTATTTACAAACTTCTCTCGGTTGTTCCCTTTTGGATGACGAGTCCGTAATTGATTGGCTCCTCCAAGGATGGCCAGAAACAGGGTACAAAATTGCCCCCCATGTCGCTTCGCCTTTGGGTAAAAGGTGAAAGCAACATTGATTGTATTTCCAAATCGTGTTGCTCATCGATACTTGCACCAGAAAATTTGGTGTTCTGGTCGGAAAACGTCAAATTTGGCAATCTTGATCGAAAAACATTGAAGTCGACTGTCTTGGTGAAAATTTGTCATCTTGATAAAAAAAAAGCATTAAAGTTTATGATCGACTGGAAAATTGGTACGACCAATGACCTGGCTAGCCACTGCTTGGACCAGTTGCACGATTTGGTCGTTATCCAGATGATTTGGATCAGGCACTAGTGGCGATTCCGGTCCTAGTTAGTCGTGTCCTTCATGAATAATGGATTTCTAGGAAAATGCTGGGAATGCTTCCCCCCAAGTGTTTCTTGACCAGATTGCTCATTGTCATTAACATTCGGCTGCTCAGCCAATCAATTAATGGTGTGATATTTTGCTTGTAGATGGGCGAGGACACTTCTAATGTTTCTGTCGTAGCCTTTGGTCGCTTAAACTCAACGGGTGGTTGAGCATTCCGTACATTCTCAACATTTGGAACATTTGGGTGAGGTGTCGCTTGTGGCATTTGCGCTTTTTCAGCGACAAGAGTCATCAACAAATTTCTGCTCTAAATTGTTTGACCATCCATCTATTGAAATTTTTATGTTCAATCTGAATTTGCTCAACTTAAGCAAGAATAACTCGGCTAGAATTCTCCCTTGTTCTGCAAAATGCGAAATCTTTATTTGCATACCTCAAAGCCCGACCGATATTTCGATCACTTAAACAACATCGCACTGGTATGTGAACCAAAGTAATGTCCCACCATGCGTGCCAAAAATATTTCTCGCTATTTTCAACCATGCATGTGACGTGTGTGCAGGCATGCCAAAGTCGATGATATAGCTCGATTCAAACTGAAGAACAATGACCACAAGTGCTGAGATAGACAGATATGTCGAGATCGACAGTATATGACCAGGATCTATATAGATCAATCACCTATTCAGTCACTTGCATAGTTATCTTCATATAATTAGGCGATATTTGGAGGGTGGGGTCTGTCCTCCAATGATGGGTTACACCTTTGCCTTCTATATGAAAGAACTTTTCAATATTGATAAAAAAGAAAAAGGAAACATGTATAGTTGCCCGCAAGTAACGAGTTGCAGATCACATTTAAGGCAATTCATTAAGATAAGTCCAGCGTATGAACGTAGACTTCGAGTACAACTACAATACCAGCTATTGAATTAACGATATGGATTTACAGCTACGGAATGTAAATTCACAACTTACACTACAAAATATAAAGAGCAGAATTATATGCTAATGAAAATGAAATTGTCAATTACACTAAGAAATGTAAAGAGCAAAATGCTAAGGAGCATGATAATTTGAAAGATAATTTGATATTTGATTTGATTTGGTTTGTGTTAGGCCCTTTACTTATTGATCTCCCTTTGTTTTTATAGGCTCCATAGATGCAATAGCCTTCTTTTGAATGCTCCGAATTTTGTATATTTTAAGATTGTTATAACCGTTCCAATATAAATGGCTTCCAAAGGCTTCTTTTCTTTTTTCTTCTTACACGTTCTGATAACTATCTACTGTCCATAGACTTCTTTCTCATCTTGACACATGTCATATAACTACTTACAAGACTTTGCTAAACTCATTGCTTGGTTGCTATACCTTTGTCTACAAACATTTCTCTACCGTATGTGCCGCTAAATTACTAGCCGTATTCATATTCAGCTAAGTCGGTGGCGACTTTCCTCTTATTTACAAAACTTCTCTGTGGTTTCCTTTTGGATGATGTGTTCGTTTTTTATTGGCTCCTTCAGGCATGGCCAGAAATAGGGTACAACAAGGCTTTAATAATCATTTACCTGTAAATCGTTTAAGCTTAAAGCTCAATAATACACACGGTAAATTATTTAATCATTTAGGCATTCAGACGACCCAATTGCATCATCCACCCTTTTTTTTTTTTTTGTCTTTTTTCCATGAATTCCACTAAAACCTGTCTCTATACAGCTCTAAAATCCTCTGTAACTCGAAACCCAACAATCAATTTGTCAATCTTAGAAACACAATTGCAGAAATGCCAGAATTCAAAGTAATTCAATCAAATACACTCTCAAATGATTGTTTCCAGATTCATCAAAGACACTTTCGCCGCGAGCCGCCTCCTCAAATTCTCGGAACGATCCCAATTTGTCAGTCTCGATTACTCCCGCCGCCTTCTCGATCAAATCGAAAACCCAAATGGGTTTATCTGGAATACCATGATGAGATTGTATTTGCATAGGAATTTGCCCGAGTTTGTGACACTTCTGTATATGCAAATGTTACAGAGAAACTCCATGCCCGACAATTACACATACCCACTTCTAGCCCATTCATGCAGCCTCCGATCGTCTGAAAAAGAAGGGAAACAGATTCACACCCATGTTTTGAAATTGGGTTTTGATTCAGATGTCTATGTTCAGAACACTTTGATCAGTATGTATGCTGCTTGTGGGAATCTGCGTGATGCTCGCCAGGTATTTGATGAGAGTTCTATCTTGGATTATGTTTCATGGAATTCAATTTTGGCCGCTTATGTTCAAATTGGGGGATGTTGAGGGAGCTTTGTCAATTTTTTTTTCAGATGCCAGAACAGAACACAATTGCTTTGCCAGAACAGAACACAATTGCTTTGAATTCCATGATCGCATTGTTTGGTAGGAGTGAACTCGTCATCGATGCATACAGAGTCTTTGATGAAATGGCTCACAGAGACGTCATCTCGTGGAGCGCTATGATTTCTTGTTATAAGCAGAATGAGATGTTCCAGGAGGCGTTGGTGATGTTTTCACGGATGAATCGTGAAGGAATTGTGATGGATGAGGTTGTAATGGTCAGTGTTCTTCCTGCCTGCTCACGCTTGTTGGTGGCTAAGGAAGGGGAGGCGATTCATGGATTGATTATTAGAATTGGGTTCGAATCTTATGTTAATCTTCAAAATGTTTTGATTCACATGTATTCAAGTTGTGGGAACATAACTGCAGCACAGAGAGTGTTCGACAAGGGTCAGCACCTGGACCAGATATCATGGAATTCTATGATATCCGGGTATTTCAAATGCGGGTTTGTTGATGATGCGAGGAGATTATTCAATTGCATGCCTAACAAGGATGTTGTCTCGTGGAGTGCAATGATATCAGGTTATGCTCAGCACAATCGATTCTCAGAGACCTTAGAATTGTTCCATGAGATGCAACACAGAGAAATTAGGCCTGATGAGATCTCATTGGTTAGTGTAATCTCAGCTTGTGCTCACCTCTCCGCCCTAGACCAAGGAAAATGGGTTCATGCTTATATAAGGAAGCATGGCATTTGTGTCAATGTCATTCTTGGCACAGCCCTTATAGACATGTACATGAAATTTGGATGTGTGGAAAATGCATTGGAGGTCTTTCATGCGATGGAGGAAAGGGGTGTTTCTTCTTGGAATGTTGTCATTGAAGGATTAGCAATGAACGGATTAGTCGAGCAGGCACTCGACAAGTTCTCGGAGATGAAAAGCTGTGGGGCCGTGCCTAATGAGATAACCTTCATGGGTGTGTTGGGTGCCTGTCGGCATGTGGGCTTAGTGGAGGAAGGGCGTCAGCACTTTGATTCTATGATGTGGACGCACAAGATAGAGCCCAATGTTAAGCATTACGGATGCATGGTTGACCTTCTTGGAAGGGCAGGTTTGCTTAGAGAAGCAGAGGAACTCATAGAAAGCATGCCTATGATGCCAGACGTGGCTACTTGGGGTGCATTGCTTGGTGCTTGTAGGAAGCATGCTAACACTGAAATAGGTGAAAGGGTAGGAAGAAGGCTAATTGAGCTCGAGCCTCAACATGACGGATTTCATGTATTACTATCTAATATATATGCTTCAAAAGGGAGGTGGGATGCTGTTATAGAAATTCGCGGGATGATGAAGCAACAAGGAGTTGTGAAAATGCCCGGATGCAGCTTGATTGAAGCCAACGGTGTTGTTCATGAGTTTCTAGCAGGAGATAGAACACACCCTCAAACAAAAGAGATCAACAAAATGCTGAATGAGATGGCTCGGAGATTGAAGATTGAGGGCTATGAACCGGAAACTAATGAGGTTGCTCTTGATATTGATGAAGAAGAGAAGGAAACCAGTCTCTATAGACACAGTGAGAAGCTTGCCATTGCCTTTGGGCTTATCAACACGAGTCCGCCGATGCCAATTAGGATAATGAAAAATCTACGAATATGCGGTGATTGTCATTCTGCAGCAAAGATAATCTCTAGAGTATTTGAACGTGAAATTGTAATGAGGGATAGGCATCTGTTTCACCACTTTAAAGAAGGTGTTTGTTCTTGTACAGATTACTGGTAACATGGTTCATTTCTTACATGAATTGCTCTTTTTCTTTGGCCTGAAACAGATATTGATTGAAATCAATTAAAATTTAAAAAAAAAAGATGGTAGGCAATCTTGAGTCATGGTGCTAACAAAACGAACTCATGAAAAATATGATACAGGTTGATCCGAGTTGAAGTTTGTAATCTGTTTCTTACAAGAACGGACAGAAAACCTGGTGATGTATCCAGTTCTGAGTTGATTTGGGTGATGTATCCGGTTCTAAGCTGATTTGGGTCATGGGATGACTCATCCTGAATCAGGCATATTTTCCATGTTGACTCATGGTGCTGAACCGGATCAGACTCCTGGTGATGTATCCAGTTCTGAGTTGCTTTGGGTGATGTATCCGGTTCTGAGCTGATTTGGGTCATGGGATGACTCATCCTGAATCAAGCATATTTTCCATTTTGACTCATGGTGCTGAAGCGGATCAGACTCCACTGGGTCTGAGTTGACTATGAAGAGTCAGCAATCCATGCTTACAAGTGAGTATTGCTAAGGCAGGACACACGACTGGCGCCTGACCATCCAATTTTACGCGCACATGCCCATATGGTGCCCACGTGAGCATGATCAACCGACTGCTGGGCCGCACTTCTGGTGAAAGAATTAGGCCATTTCACTCATCAAGTTGGTCATTATGTATAAATAGGGCAGTTGACCAGCCCAAGCCCTGCCCAGAAAGTAAAACCTAGGTTCGAGCTTGGCACAGACCTGGGCCAAAACAAATAGAACGGAGGCCGGCCCATGATGATTATGCATGGCAGGAGCCCGAGGCCCAAGCTTAAGACAAACACCCACTTCTGTGCAAGATCTGAGTTGTTCATCAAGTGTGCCTCATGATATATGACAAAAATGCCTTTGATGTTCTGAATGGACCAGACTCGCAATATACCAAACAAGCCCAAGCCCAAGCCTAGCTTGGTTATTAAATGGACTTAAATGGCCCAGTCCTGGGCTTAGTGTTCCAGCTCAGGCTCAGCCCATTGACAGCCTTACGTGCTTGTATGCAGATGATGGACAGTGCTTGCCAGGTGAGTTAATATTAGATTGCATTTCCCTCCACATCTCTATTGAGGAAAATGACTGCTCATTAAGGGACCCACAATGGAGGAGGTGAAGCAAGCAGTATTCAATATTGCTGGAGATAGCACACCAAGGCCAAATGGCTTCTCAAGCAGCTTTTTTGTCTCTTGTTGGGACACTGTGGGACAAGATATCTAAGAGGCAGCATGTAATTTCTTTGAGGGCAGCCGAATCTCGAGAGGTTTCTCATTTCCCTCTGCTTGATTTCAAAGGTGAAAAACCCAGAAAATTTTACTGATTTCAGGCCAATTAGTCCATGTCACTGTGTATATAAAATTCACAGAGAATATTGCTATGACAAATGAGTTGGTCATGGACGTGAATCAGAAAGTTAGGGTATAACAATTTGATTATTAAATTAGACATAGAAAAAGCATATGATCATGTGGAATGAGAGCTCCCGAAGGCTGTTCTCCGCAAATTTGGGTTCTTGGATAGATGGGTAGTCCTAATAGAGAATTGTTGGAAAGGTTGTTGGTTTTCAATTTTGTTGAATGGGCATGATGCCGGCTTCTTCAAGTCCACTATAGGTTTGAGACAAGGAGATGTTGTGTCTCCTAGCCTCTTTATTTTGGCCTCCAAGGTGCTTCGTGGGGGCTTGAATGCTGTCATTTTTCCCTGAGGTTGCCCCATCGACATTTCATTTGAGAGGGACTTGTGTGGCCTGGTTACTTGATGTAGCATGAGCGCTACCTTGAGCACTTCATGTCATTTCTTCGTGTCATTCAGGCTGGTGTACTCGGTTACGACCTGCTTTGACAGTTAGACTCTCGATACACAGTTGGTCGAGCCAGGGCTTTGCTCGGGACATGCATTGTGTGCAGAATCATGACATTCATGCACTAAATCAACTAGCCTAGGATGATATATGATTTGTGTGTGGTCTTTACCTAAACTTGATTGATTCGATAACATGCTTAAGATTAATATACTTCTATGAACCTTTTCATAATTTAAATATCTCGAATATAATCTTGGGGCTATTTCTTCACTATGTTAGCGTTTTGACGCCTTCTATTTGACAGACTGCAGATGCCCTAAGAATGGGACTAGATGGTAGTGCGCTCGAGGCGCCCGAGTAGTCTTATAGCTTCATCCCATTGGTAGTTATAATTTTTCTTCATATTACATTAATTGTGATTAATATAATTCTCATATGGGCTGACACCGTATTTGAATTGTACATCTAGGGTGTTAGCCCTATATTTTTTTTTATTTAGTTACCTCCGCTTTACTTATGATCCGTTAATTGAAATGTATTTCTCTGATTATTTCTGAATGGAATGAATGTGAATCTGATTGAGGATGCACATGAGAGCATTTTCCACGCACTACATTCTTAAACAAGCATTTTACTAAGTTAATACCCGAAAACTTTAAATTGAAGTCTCCGCACTCCAAAAAATTGGGGCTAGCTGGTTTTTTATTTTTCAGGGGCGTTACAGGTCGGCAACTAGCCGTTGGTTGCCGTTTTATAGTTGTTGGAGTTTTTGCTCTATATATTTGTAACCCGATATTTTGGGTTTGGAGAGAGATTTTAGTACATTAAAAGACACCTTCATTGCTCATACTATTAGGCTCTAATCCTAAGCATTTCAAGCCATCTTCCTTATGTTTGATTACAAGATAGAGCATTCAAAGCTCATATGAAGATGGACTTGCCCTCTCTTGATTTCTAAATATTTAGACACCTTGACGATAGGTAGATCCTTATCTAAACCCCTCTTGAATTCCAAATAGGTAGAATTCCTCTAGGCAACCTGTTAACGTCAGATTTTGTAACAGGATCCTCCGGTCGTTCACCTTCTCTCCAACAGAGATTTCCTCCGCCGGATTTGTAAGAAGACAGAAAGCAACTAAGGGTGGCTGGTGTCCAGCCGTTAGCCCTCCGATGCTTAAGTCAGGCAAAGCAAGAAGAAGAATAACCAGGCAAAACGAGGCTAGAGATTGAATATTGTGTACCTATATCTTAATGGAGTCTTCTCCTTATATAGATCTGAAATGATCCAATCTGTTATGTAAGATATCGAGATCCCGCTGATTTCGTGGGATAAGATTCTTATCCTCAGATAGAAGGGAAATCTAATCCAATGACTCGTCCGATAGTTTCGTTCCTTGATAGCGATCCCTTGAGACTCGGAACCACTGAAGAAGATAAGCCCAATCTCGGCCTATACGGGCTACTGGTACTTGAGGGCTGAGAGATGTCACCACAGAAGAAGCTGTTCGCATGTTGGAAGATGGTCGCGAGTCCAAGTGCTCGCTCATTTAAATACGATACCTTTCAACGACTTGTGAGAAGGTATGCTCGCAGGGAAAATACAACTTCTCGAAGCTTTGGTAATCGAGCATTGTTTTTCCTAATATGCGAGTCGCGAACAGACGTTCTCGATAGTCGAATAGACTTGCTCGCGGGGTCGGCGCATCATCAGAATATATGAGTCGCGAACAGACGTTCTCGATAGTCGCGGGGTCGGAGTATCTTCAGAATATGCGAGTCTCGAACAGACTTTCTCGATAGTCGAATAGAGGTGCTCGCGGGGTCGGAGTATTTTCAGAATATGCGAGTCTCGAACAGACTTTCTCGATAGTCGAATAGAGGCGCTCACGAAACCTGGACATCATGAAGATAATACGAAGCCTCGAGTAGATCTCCACTATTTTTTACTATAACAGATGCCCCCCAAGTCCTTACCGCCAAGAATTCTAAGGGAATGACTTATTTACTATCACACGTAACCGCCCGCTGCCTTCATCGAGAACGAAACCATACATGATGGGCTGGATTAATGAGCGCCAGCTTTCCGTAGCCTTTCCGCAGATAGGAAATGAAGGGGCGCTTGCCACGTGTCTGGGGAGTTAATGGGCGTGCCTGCTCGACTGCTAAGCCGAAGGAGGGGCTGCCACGTATCACCAGATGCGGCGGAATGATTGCCTATAAATATACGGAGTCCGCCATTTCTCTGGTTTTCTACAGAAGCTCTTCGAACGAAAGGAATTTTCAGTCATCTTCTTTTTCTCATACTCCTTCCTCCGGTGCTCCCTTTCCTCCTTTCTTTCTTTTCTGGGTACAATCCTTTTTCTTTTCTTTTTCTTATCTTCTTAAATCTCCTTATGGCTGGGGATTCTAATGAGACCACCGTCCCGCTAGGAGATGCTACACCGGAATCCTCTGCTTCTAGCAATGCGAGGGTTTCGACAGGCAAATACACGGCGGCCGGATATCCTTCCATTCTATCGGAGGACCGGTTGATGGAGTTACGGAGAGAGATATCGGATCCCTGAGTCAGTCACTCTCCGGTTGCCCGGAGATGGAGAAACACCAGACTCTCCTCCCCCAGGGTGTGTAGCCTTCTATGAGTACCAACTCATCCTGGGGGTGCGTCTTCCTCTCCATTCTTTCATTCGGGATGTTCTGCGAAGCTATAAGATTGCCCCCGGGCAACTTATTGTGAATGGATGGAGGGTGGTCCTGAGCTCCTTCGCCCTCTAGGCTCAGGCCGGCAACGGGGAACTCACGGCGGAAGAGTTCCTCCGTATGTTCCGTCTGAAGAAGACGCCCTCCAGCGAAGGCTGGTACTACCTGTGTTACTAGCACCGGGATAACTTCGTGCTAGGGAAGCCCTCCTCGAACTATCACGGCTGGAGGAAACGGTGGTTCTATGCTTCCGAGAACTGGGAGTCTACCTCCTCCAGGGGTCCAGGAGTGACCCGTTTTTTCTGTGAAGGTAGGCACAGTCCCATATTGTGCTGTTTCTCCAGTTAGAATTCTAGGGTTCATATATATTTTGACCGCTACTTGTGCTCGCAGGTATCCCGGCCCTGAACAAGCCAAACTTGAAGGGAGGGATCAACGAGAAGATAGTGAAAGTTTATAAGTTGCCTGTTGGAGATAGGGACATCGAGACCTGCTTGTCCAGCTCGCGACTCGCAGCAGCAGGATTAATATCTAGCGAAGAAGTCGCGATGACGAAAGCTGGAGAAAAGAGGGGTTTGTTGCCTCGCCTCAAAGGCACAAACTCGAAAAGGCAGAAGAAGTCTGCCGGGCCTTCTCAACCATCCACCCGCAAGGGTGGCGACCAACCTACCCTGCCCGCGAGCACGGTGGGAGCAACAGCAGCGCCCATCGCTCCTCCAATGGTGGTCGCTGCTGGACCACCAGTAATTAACATTACTGACAGTTCCCCTGATGGGGCAGGGTCCGGCTGCCCCCCAGCTGAAGAGGCTCGCGAGCAAATAAAACCTCGCGAGCCGGTTCCTGCTCGAGAGCTGATCCCTGCTGTCGAGCAGGTCCCTGCTCGCGAGTCGATGGCCCCGCCTCGGGAGTCGGTGGCCCCGCCTGTCGCGAGCACGGCTGGGTTGGTCGTTGCCCAGCCATCTGGAGGTGGGACATACTCCATTCCTCGTCACCTCCACCCAATTTGTAAATTTTTGTTCGACAACGTTACCCCCCAAACTTTTGGCTCTCTTCCCTAGCCAAGCCCTGAGAACCTCTTCCTTGAGGCGGGGGTAAGGATGGTTCAGGTAAGCCCTTGGAGATTTTGTTTAACTTCATTATTTTTTGGGCTCAAGTATTTTTTCTCACATTTTTCTTTTTCATTTTGCAGGGCTTAGACCTCATCTTGCGGACGAAGCGAGATATCATCGCTGCTCACTGCGTGATCGATGGGCAGAAGGGAAGAGGATCGCCTTAGAGAAGGCGGTCCAGGGACGAGATCAACTGCTCAAGGCCCGCGAGGCAGTGATCTCGAAGAGAGATGAGGAGAAGAAGATCCTCATCGAGAAAGTCCAGGTCCTGACCGATAGGTATCAGGCTTTGGACTCGAACTTCGCGAAGCTCACAGGGTTGAAGGAGAAAGCGGAGAGAGAGAGGGAGATCTTTCGTCAAGACAAGATCTCGCTGGAGGAGCGGCTTACGGAGGCCAAGTCGCAGCTTAAAGAAGTCAGCGAGAACTTGGAGAAGGAGCGTTCCGATCTCGCACAGCTCAAGGACGACTCGATCCACTGGGACGAGGAGAAAGTCGCCTTGGTAAAAATGCTCTCGGAGAAAGGGCCTCGGGCAATTTCCGAGTTCCGAAATTCGCAGCTATATGACGATGAAAGATATGAGTCATATGATGCTGGTCGCGACTTTGCGCTAAGAGTAGTGCAACGAATGTCCCCATCCTTCGATATGGGGGAATTTGGGTGAGTCGCGACCATCATAGCTGTAGAGGAGCAAGCTGCTGCTGAGAACGAGGTGACCGAAGCCACGCAGGCTGGAGGGGCTCCAGAAATGGGCCCTGAAGTCGAGAGCACGGCTCCTCCTCCGAGAGATTGATTTTCCTTTTTGTTTTCCTTTCTCCTATACTCGCGAGCAGATATTTTGTAAACATTTGATATTAATGAAAAGATATTTTTGGAAGTGTTCTTGTTCTTGTTGTTTACTTTCTCTTTCCTTTTCATGCAATGAATGCCTTCTTGTTTCAATGAGTTTATGCTCAACCCGGGGGGTCGTAGTGACCATACCCTTGTGGAGATAGACTAATCTATCGATTGAGAAACGTAGTGTGCTCAATCCGGGGGGTCGTGATGACCATACCCTCGTGGAGATAGACTGATCTATCGATTGAGAAATGTAGTATGCTCAATCCGGGGGGTCGTGATGACCATACCCTCGTGGAGATAGACTGATCTATCGATTAAGAAATGTAGTATGCTCAATCCGGGGGGTCATGATGACCATACCCTCGTGGAGATAGACTGATCTATCGATTGAGACTCCAAGTTTACCAAGGGTAGAAGGATGGTCGAGAGTACAGACAGGCTCTTCTGCAGTGTTGAGAGATTGTAAGCATCCTCTTCAGGGCTATTCAGGTCCAAGTGAATGAAATAGCGACCAAAAGATATCTTTAGCTTTTTATTCATAAAATGTTGCTATGAACTACATCGAATCTAGGGGTAGTATTATAGCAAATGCTCCACTTGCCAAGGGCGACGTACGGGTTTTCCCTGCATATCTTCGAGGTAATAAGTACCGGGTCGCACAATCTTAATAACCCGATACGGGCCTTCCCAATTTGGATCCAGCGAACGAGCAGGAACTCCGAGTTTTTGCTTCAGAACCAAATCTCCGAGCTTGAAGGATTTAGGCCGAACCTTAGCATTCCGATAGCGAGCAATACGTTGTTGATATGCGACTGCTCGTACTTGGGAGGTATTTCTTCGTTCTTCCAAGAGGTCGAGATGAAGTCGAAGATCTTCCTGATTACCCACGGGGTCATACTGCTCGATCCGATACGAAGGCACTTAAATTTCCACTTGTACTACCGCGTCGACACCAAATGCTAAGGAAAAAGGGGTCTCACCCGTTGATGTACGAGTTGTAGTCCTATATGCCCATAATACCTCTGGCAGAAGTTCTGGCCATTCACCTTTACATTCACCTAGCTTGGTCTTTAAATGGTGCTTAATGATTTTATTCACTGCCTCGACCTGCCCATTCGCCTGAGGATGATATGGAGAAGTGCGGAGATTACGTATCTTCCATTTTTCACAAAATTCATCAAAGGCTGTGTTGTCGAACTGCATTCCGTTGTCGGTAATTATAGTGTGAGGGAGTCCGAAACGGCATATGATATTTCTCCATATGAACTTAGTAGTTTGTTTCTCAGTAATCTTGGCTAATGGTTCTGCGTCGGCCCATTTGGTGAAGTAATCAACCCCCACTATCGCGAATCTATTTTGTCCTTTTCCAGTAGGTAGGGGCCCGATGATATCGACCCCCCATTGTGCGAAAGGCCAAGGACTATCTACTGGAGTCATTCGCTCGGAAGATACACGAGGTATAGGAGAATATAGCTGGCACTTGTCACATTTTCTAGAGAATGCAATTGCATCTGCTTTCATAGTGGGCCAATAATATCCTTGCCTCATCGCCTTATATGCTAGGGATCCCCCCCTGGGGTGGTTACCACATGCCCCCTGGTGTACTTCGTCTAGAACACGAAGTGCTTCTTCTGGATGAAGACACCTTAAATAAGGCAAGGAAAAGCTTTTGCGTAACAATATTCCGTCTTGCAAGGTATACCTGGCAGCTCGAAGACGAATTTGTCTTGCAGCTTTCTTATCCTCTGGTAGGTATCCGTCTCTGAGATAAAGGATTATGGGATCCATCTAGCATGGAGATGATTGTACCGATATTACTTGCTCAAGAGTCGCTTGGTCGATACTCAGGTTCTGATGATGCTCGATGGGGATCGAATGTGATAACTCAGATTCTGGTGCAGAGGCGAGCTTTGCCAAGGAATCGGCAAGTTGGTTCTTCTCGCGAGGAATATGAATTATTTCATAAGTCTTCAGTTTTGCGAGCAGGATGAGGACACGAGACTTGTATAAGGCCATCCTTTCTTCTTTGGCCTCGAATTCACCAAGAACTTGGTTGACAATGAACTGGGAGTCGCTATGAATTAATAGATTCTGAATTGTAAGGACAACGGCCAGTTCGAGGCCAACGATCAGGGCCTCATATTCTGCTTCATTATTTGAGACGCGAGAATCGAAACGCAGAGCATATTGGAAATGCGAGCCGTTAGGAGCCACTAAAATCAGGCTCGCTCCGCTGCCAGTGGCCCGCGACGACCCGTCCACGAAGAGTGACCAAGGAGGCTGGTCGCTGGTCATGGTACTATCATCGGAAGAGTATGTGAATTCGACGATAAAGTCAGCCACGGCCTGGCCCTTGACTGCGGTCCTAGGACAGAATGAGATATCGTGCTCGCTGATCTCGACCGCCCATTTAGTTAAGCGTCCGAAGTTTCAGGTTTTTGAAGGACTTGCCGTAGTGGATGATTTGTTGGTACTAGAATAGCGTGGGCTTGAAAGTATGGTCGTAGTTTTCGAGCTGCCGTGACTAAGGCTAGGGCCAGCTTTTCCATATCAGAATACCTAGTTTCTGCATCAACCATTGCTCGACTGATATAATAAACGGGCCTTTGCACCCCGAAATCCTCTCTTATCAAAGCGGCGCTAACGGCCGTAGTGGACACAGAGAGATAAAGAATGAGTTGCTCATGTGCTACAGGTTTAGATAAAATGGGGGGTGTGCTCATGTACAGCTTCAATTGTTGAAAAGCTTCATCACACTGTGGTGTCCATTTCCAATCAGACTTGGTTGTTACACGAAGGAGCTTGAAGAATGGTAAGCACTTGTCAGATGCTTGCGAGATGAATCTATTCAACGATGCGATGCGACCAGCCAGCCGCTGGACGTCCTTCAGAGTAGTGGGGGATTTCATCTCTACCAATGCTTTTATCTTTTCAGGATTCGCCTCAATTCCACGCTGGCCGACCATGAACCCAAGAAATTTTCCTGCAGACACTCCGAACGCACATTTCTCTGGGTTCAATTTCATTTGATACCTCCTCATTAGGTCGAAGGCTTCTCGAAGATCAGAAATATGATCATCTTCTACGGCGCTTTTCACGAGCATGTCATCAACATAAACTTCCATATTCCTACCGATTTGAGCAGGGAATATTTTGTTGACGAGACGTTGATAAGTGGCCCCTGCATTTTTAAGACCGAACGGCATTACCTGGTAGCAATATAATCCCCGATCTGTGATGAAGGCGGTATGCTGGCTATCAGGTGGATGCATCATGATCTGGTTGTAACCAGAATAAGCATCCATAAAACTGAGCAGAGCGTGTCCAGCTGTTGAATCGACCAACTGGTCGATCCGCGGTGTCGGAGAAGCTATCTTTGGGGCATGCTTTGTTCAAATCTGAATAGTCGACGCACATTCTCCATTTGTCATTAGCTTTCTGAACGAGAACTACGTTCGCGACCCACTCTGGGATAGTCAACTTCTTTTATGAAATTGACCGTGAGTAGCTTCTCGACTTCAGCTTTGATCGCCATTTGCCTTTCTGCAGTGAAGGCACGTCGACGCTGGTGTACGGGTTTATGCTTCGGGTCGATATTGAGATGATGTGCGATGACATTGGGGTCGATACCTGGCATATCTTTATGAGACCAAGCGAACACGTCCTGGTATTCGGTGAGAAAACGGACCAAATCTTCACGATGGACACTGGTTAAAGAGGATCCAATGTATACGACCCTGGATGGGTCGTCTTTAGTTAAGTGGATCACCACTGTTTCTTCCCCAGGAGTTCCTGATTGAAGAACGTTTTCTCTCGGATCCAGCGAGGTGTTGGTGGAAAAGATGGGTGAATCTTGTGCTATCTCCATAATGGGTGTCGCTTGAGCTTTCTTTCGATCTTGTAGGGCTATCTGGTAGCAAGATCGAGCCTCCTTTTGATTTCCTCGCACAACCCCAACACCATTTGGGGTAGGGAACTTGACGCATAAATAGGATGGGTGTAAGGCTACTCCAACCTTATTAAGCGATGGCCGCCCCAAAATGGCGTTATATGCTGATTTACGATCCACCACGAGGAAGTTCACGAAGACGGTAGTCTTCGCTGGACTTTCTCCAAAAGTAACTGGGAGATCAATGCTTCCTTCAGGTGTTACCACCTCACCTCCGAAGTCGATGAGAGGAGTCGAAACTGGTTTGAGTAGGCTTCTAGCGAGTACCATTTTGTTGAAAGCCTCCAGATACAGAATATCCGCTGAACTACCTATATCCACTATAATTCGATGAGTCAGATAATTCGATACCTTTAATGCGACTACGATGGAGTCTTCGTGAGGGAAGTGAATTCCTGTTGCATCTTCAAGGGAGAAGGAAATTGGAAGATGGCTGGCTTTTGACGTGCTGGATGCCTGTTCCAGCCAATAAATATGCTGGGGTTCTTTAGACGCCTTCCGAGTGTATGCTTTCCTTGAAGCTTGAGAGTCGCCCTCGCAAGCTGGTCCTCCGACGATGGTGCGGATTTCTCCAGTTGGCTCAGCGTCCTCTTGGGCAGTTTGATGATGAGATGGTTCCTTTTGGCGTGGTGAGGCTTTCGCCCTTTCTGGTGATCGATTTTTACGAGCGACATAATCCTAGAGATGGCCCTTTCGAATAAGGGCTTCAATATGATCTCATAGAGAGATGCAGTCCTGGGTTCCATGCCCGTGATCTTTGTGGAAGTAACAGAACTTACTCTTATCTCTCTTTTCGGGATCGGATTTGATCTTTGCAGGCCACTTTACATATGGCTTGTGTTTAATTTCATTAGAACCTTTTCATGAGACCGATTGAGAGGAGTATAGTTATGATATTTACCAGAATAAGGCTTCTTGGGAGAACGGTCAAGTTGATCACGACGATATTTTTTATCTGTAGACGAGGTTCCTTCTGGCTTGCGTTTCTTATCCTGTACTCCATGGTGTGTCAATGCGACTTCTTCTGCATTGATATACTTCTGAGTTTTGGCTTGGAACTCTGCCATAGTTTTCGGAAGGCTTTTATCTAAGGCAAACCTGAATTTCTCGCTCGTTATTCCGGCTATGAGGGCTGTAAGACCTTTTTCTTCAGTATAACCCTCAGTTTGAACGGCTTCTGTAGTGAATCGTACTGTGAACTCCTTTATTGTCTCCCCATGCTGCTGTTTCAGATCCATTAGATGGGAGGCTGGTTTCTTAATGCGAATGCTTCCCATAAATTGAGAAAGGAATAACTCCGATAACTGTGAAAAGGAGCTGATGGAACGAGGTTTTAGCTCCCAAAACCACGTACGAGCTGCTTCTTTCAATGTTAGGGAAAAAGCCCTACACATGATTTCTGAGCCATGTCCCTCCAACTCCATAAGAGACCTATATATTTCCAGGTGTTCAAGAGGATCACCAATACCTGTATACGGGTTGATAAAAGGCGTTCGATACTTTCTAGGTAACGGTGCCTCCATAACTTCGCTGGTAAAGGGGGACTCGGATTGATGTATCACCGCCATGATGGCAGATGGCCGATTCGCCTGATATCGCTGTTCCATGACGTCAAAACGATCATGGATTCTTTTGAGATCTCCTTCCCATGGTAAGGTATAGCCTGATGTTTCGGCGGTGGAGCCCTGAGGTTGAGGTTGTCGAGATGAACTAGAATGTATAGAATCTGGAGACGGCACAGGGATATGGTTGCCAAGTGGTGTCCGGTTTGATGGTGGATGGTGTGGTGGGACCTGTGGTTCATCCATAGAATGCCTGGAAGCCACTGGTATGGGTTGCGGTGGTAACCCTTCGGAGGGTTGTCTCTGTGGTTTGGGGAAATGCTGATCAAGCCGATTCGACAGGGCCTGAATTCCGGCATTTAGAGTTAGAAGAGTATTTCCGAGGAAACGCAGGACATCGTCTTGATTTCCAGAAGCCTCCAATAATGGGTTTGCTGATGGCATATTTGGGGCTCCTTGAGGGATATTCGTCGATGTGGGTGGAAGAACAGGTATGGATTCCAGTCTCATCGGGCGGAGGTGGTGCCTGCCTTGAAGTCGAAGGATGAACAGCCTTTTTAGGAGGCATCGCAGAAGGATTTTGATCGGTGGTTAGAACGATTGATTTTGATGATCAAGTCGTTCCCACAGACGGCGCCAAACTGTTAACGTCAGATTTTGTAACAGGATCCTCCGGTCGTTCACCTTCTCTCCAACAGAGATTTCCTTCGCCGGATCTGTAAGAAGACAGAAAGCAACTAAGGGTGGCTGGTGTCCAGCCGTTAGCCCTCTGATGCTTAAGTCAGGCAAAGCAAGAAGAAGAATAACCTAGGCAAAACGAGGCTAGAGATTGAATATTGTGTACCTGTATCTTAATGGAGTCTTCTCCTTATATAGATCTGAAATGATCCAATCTGTTACATAAAATATCGAGATCCCGCTGATTTCGTGGGATAAGATTCTTATCCTCAGATAGAAGGGAAATCTAATCCAATGACTCGTCCGATAGTTTCGTTCCTTGATAGCGATCCCTTAAGACTCGGAACCACTGAAGAAGATAAGCCCAATCTCGGCCTATACGGGCTGCTGGTACTTGAGGGCTGAGAGATGTCACCACAGAAGAAGCTGTTCGCATGTTGGAAGATGGTCGCGAGTCCAAGTGCCCGCTCATTTAGATACGATACCTTTCAACGACTTGTGAGAAGGTATGCTCGTAGGGAAAATACAACTTCTCGAAGCTTTGGTAATCGAGCATCGTTTTTCCTAATATGCGAGTCGCGAACAGACGTTCTCGATAGTCGGATAGACTTGCTCGCGGGGTCGGCACATCATCAGAATATACGAGTCGCGAACAGATGTTCTCGATAGTCGGATAAAGGTGCTCGCGGGGTCGGAGTATCTTCAGAATATGCGAGTCTCGAACAGACTTTCTTGATAGTCGAATAGAGGTGCTCGCGGGGTCGGAGTATCTTCAGAATATGCGAGTCTCGAACAGACTTTCTCGATAGTCGAATAGAGGCGCTCACGAAACCTGGACATCATGAAGATAATACAAAGCCTCGAGCAGATCTCCGCTATGTTTTACTATAACACAACCCATTCCTACTAGTTGTAGAGAATTTACACCACTTACAACCACTTTGATCATCTTTTGAAGATTAAATGTAAGGCAATTTATCATTGGAACTGAAGCCTTGGCAAAGCATCGGCAACAAGATCGGGGAGCATCAGGGAGCTGATTGAAGCATGGGAGAGTGGAGATTAAGCAACCCAAGCAGCGCTAAGCAAGGGGCTCAATTCAACGAGTAAGTTGTCATTGTAAAAGTCCGGTTGCACTCCTTCGTCGTAGAGGATTGAGTGTGAGAGTTTAGAATCGAACTTGACTAAGTCTCCAAGGGGAGCCTCCGGCGGGAGTGTACGCTAGGTTCTTGGATTAGAACCGAAGGGTTGAGAAGATCCTTATCAAACTCCTAGGTAGGATGGATCCCGCAAACATCTAGGTTGAGAGATGAACTAATAAAATCTTCGTCATAGGTGTTAGTGCACTTTCTGTGGCATACTAGTGCACCTTGTTTGTCAATCACTTAGGTCAAAAAGTCTAGTGTCGGTTAAGCTTAATGAAGATGAAGACCGAAGACTCAAGCGGACTTGCTGCATCAAGGAAGAAGAAACAAGAAAAGAGATGCCTTGGTGAGCCTTGAACCTTGATCCTACCCAAAATCATAACCTCTAGATGACCATGACCATTAGGCACATCATTAGTCATCTTAAAATGGGCTTAGGTGTCCCAAAAGATCACCCAAAGAATGGCCTAAGAGGTGCTTGAGTGACTATGAAAATACACAAGGAAAAGCCATCTCAAAAGGACTGACGACCTGTCTGAAGACAAGTCACGACCGGTCGGGACAAGTCATCAGACCAAATGTTGAGGCAGTATGTTACTGGACCCCTCTGGCCTTTGGGCCAACCCCCCCCCCCCCCCCCCCCCCCCCCCCCCCCAGACAAGACAGCAAGCCTCTGTCTTCATCAGGCCATTGGCCGACAGGTCTTGACCGATCGAGGACCCCTGGCCGACCGGTCACAACCGGTCGGGACAGGTCTCTAGAAGACCCTCTAGGTGAATCTCCTAGTTAGAACAAGCTACATATCCCATGTAGGAGATTCAACCATCCTCCCATCACCTTGGTCATCTCAAAGAAGATCATATGCAAGGCATTTGATCGATGGAGCTGAAGCCTTGGCAAAGCGGTGGCAACATGATCGAGGGAGCACAAGGGGGGCTGATTCAAACACAAGAGAGCTAGAAGAAGCAACCCAACCGGCGCTGAACAAGGGGCACATTCGACAAGTAAGGTTGTCTTTGTTGAGAGTCCATTCACTCAATTCCTTGTGGGAGTTAAGTGTAGAGTTTGTTTGTAAAACTCGAACTAGGGTCATTTGTCGATTATTGGCCTATTTGTTGAGCCTAAAACTCTAGGGACATTGGCTGTTCCTTGGCCTGTTTGTTGGCCTAAAAGACTAGGGGTTGTTTGGCACTCCTTGTCTCGTTTGCTGGGCCTAAACAAAGTCTCCAAGGGGGAGCCTCCAACACGGGAGTGAACATGCGTCGGGTTGAGAGTTAGCCTATGTCCAAAAACTCCGTTTGGGTTGAGAGTTAGCCCTTTGTCCAAAACTTCGATTATGGTTGAGAGGTGAACCAGTAAAACCTCTGTGTAAAGGTCGAGAGGTGAACCTCATTTAAAACCTCTGATAGTGAATGCCAATGTGCTCAAAGGAGTTGAGTACTTGAACCGGGAGTGGAGTAGACCCAAAGTCAAACCACTATACATACTTGTGTTTTTTATTGATTTGAGCAGATTGTTATCTTAGCATTATATGTTTAATTGTCAATTATGAATGCTTGATAGGAATGTATATTAGGCACTAGATAGGCACATCTACACACAAGATGTACTTTCACTAGTTGTATAGAGTTGAGCTCATTGATCCATTCTTAAGAGTCTACGTAGGTTGCATAGATTAGGAGCTTGATTAGTTAAATCATTTGAGTATCTATGCATGCTTAGACTAGGTTGCTGATTGCTTAAACAATATGCTAGTCTTATGATTGGACCCACTTAGGCTTGGAAGCCAAAGTGTTCTTGCTTACTTAGTTTAATTGTGTAACTAAGCGAAAAGAATTTCAAAAGGTCCTAATCACCCCACCCCCCCTATAGGACTTAGCCATAATTCTAGTTGCTCTTTAAGCTTCTGCACATACGAAGGTGTCGTGTTAGACTTTCAATAGGTTGAGATGAACCTTGTCAAACTTCTTAGTAGGGTGGATCCGAGTTAAAACACCTAAGTTGAGAGGACCCTAATTTAAACTCCAGAATGAATGCTGGTATGCTTAAGGGGTGAGTACTTGAACATGGAGTGGAGTAGACATACTTGTATTTGTGCTATATTTGAGCACATTGTTAATCCTAGCATTGTATGTTTCAATTGCTTAATTATATATGTGTGATTAGAATATATGCTAGGCACATTCACACACAAGATGTACTTTCACTAATTAGAATAGACTTGAGCTTATATGATTCATTCTCATATAGTCTCCTTAGGTTGCATAGATTAGGTGCTTGATTAGGTTAATCATATGTTAATCTATACATGCTTAGACTAGGTTGTTTAATTACTTATCATATGCCAATCTTGTGATTGGACCAACTTAGGCTTGGAAGCCAAAGTGTTCTTACTTACTTAGTATAAATTTCTAATTAATTTAAGTAGGTGAAAAGAATTTCGAAAAGGTCCTAATCATACCCCCCCCCCCCCCCCCCCCCCCCCCCCGGGACTTAGCCATAATTCTAATTGCTCCGCTCTATGCTTCCGCACACATAAGCACCTTATAAGTGTAAGACTAAAAGACGCAATTTCATACCTTACCCAAAAGAAATCCTATAGGTCTACAACCGGTACCTAAGATATCGATTGAATGTCTATTTAAATGACACAACAACAAGCCATTCGGGGATTTGAGAAGACCAAGGGAAGGCTATATGTGACATTCGATCATTCCTTTTGCAAGAAAAGGTATCTAGCTTCTCATTTTTCTTTCTCACATCTCCAAATCAACTTGTATGTCACTCCACCCATCCGCAGAATGTCTACAACATTCACCCATACACACATTGTTTCTACTCTCATCTTTACATTCTCTTTTTCTTACTTTTTATTTCACCTAACTAGAGTCCTGAAACTCCGTGAGTATGGCCTAATGTAGTAACGTTGAAATCTATTGAATCTCCCAAAACATCGTAAAATCTCGTATAGTGGAGATTGCATATTGTGTGGGCAAAAAAGGATGCCTAATTATCTCATTTTTCATAATTGAGGCCCTTATTCAAAATCTACAATCATAAACTAACCTTCGAAATCGCTTGAATTATGAAATCTGATGATTCCCTGACCTTTAAGGCATTCTACAGTTTCTAGCCAGTTATTGACTCTAGAACTTCATTTGGCAAGTGGCGACTCCATTCTAAATGCTTTTTCATGTTGAACTTAATACTACACTCTTACTACATCCAAGCTAAGGGCCCATTTGTTAAATATGAAGTCTGAAGCCTGAATCTGGAATCTAAAGCCTAAATTTAAAATCTGAAACTGAAATCTTGATCTGAAGTCTAAAAACCTGTTTGGTAATTGTTGTCGAAGTTTTAAAATTAAGTATTGAATATGAAACAACCTGTTTGTTAACAAACGTATGAAATGGCCGAAATCTGTTAACTTAACATATTTACCCCTATCTCTTGTTTAGAGATGTTATGCATTATGAAGGTTTTTTTCTTCTTCAATGAACGTGGTACTATAAACTTGAACGTGGGTACTATAAACTTGAACGTGGATACCATCCAAACCACGCCCGATTTCACAGCAATCCTACTGGAAATGGGAGCGAATTAGGTGTATCTGCAGAATAGATTAGTGGGTGTTACCCCTAACGTGTGGCCCACATGGATGATATTTTGTATATCCATGCCATCCATCCATTTCTCCAACCCATTTGAGGATATTGGACAAAAAATTATGTATACCCAATGGATCATACCACTGGAAACAGTGGTGATTGAGTGCCCCACCATTAGAAATTCCAAAGAGCCCACTGTAAGGTTTTGGTAATGTTGTTTTGCAATCCAAGCTGTTGATAATGTCAAGAAAATTTGGATGAAGGGAAAAGATAAAGATTAGTTTGATCCAAAACTTTTGCGGGCCACAAAACGTTTTTAATAGTCTTCCATATTGTGTCAACGGTAGGTGTCATTATCACTACTGCTTCCTTTAGTGTGGTTCACTTGAGGCGTGGACCTGCCTCATTTTTTTTGAGATCATTCTATAAAATGATCTTAGAAGAGATGAACAGCATGGATAAAATTCTTACATCACGATGGGCCTCACAAAGTCATACCTAATATCCAGGCGGTGGAAGGATTCAACCCGCTTTTGCCAGGCGGTGGAGGACACGGATTAGCAACTTACAGGTTGAGTAGCCATCTCGCTACTGAAGTGACCTCACCAACTTCTGTGGAGCCCACTATGATGTATGTGTTGTATCCACATCGCCCATCTAGTTGGAGAGATCATTTTAGGGCAAGATCCAAAGAATGAGGGAGATCCAAATCTTAAGTGGATCTCACCAAAGAAAATAGTGGGGATTGATCTCCTACCATTAAAAACTTCTTGGAGCTACAGAAGTTTCCAATCAAGCTGATATTTGTGTTTTCCCTTCTTCCATGTTTGTGTGAACTTATTGACAGGTTGGATTTCAAATAAACATTATGGTGGGCCTTATGAAGGTTTCAATGGTCATGTCACTGTCCCCACTGTTTTCTTTGGTGGGGTCCACTTGATCTTTGGATCTACTCAATCTTTGTCTCATTCCCTAAAATGTTCTCTCCAAACGAATGGACGATGTAGATACAACACATACATTACGGTAGGGCCCACATAAGTTGGTGACGTCACTTCAGTAGCGAGATGGCTACTCAACTTGTCATTAGCTAATCTACGTCCAGCGGTGGAAGGATGCAATCAGATGCGAATTTCTTGCGAAAGCCTTGCGCAGGAAGTACCTGCGCTGGGAACCAAGGTGGGGCCCACAACAATGTTTTTTTATAAATTCACCCCGTCCATTCGTTTTGGGATTTCATTTTAGGACATGAGAACAAAAACAAACCGGATCCAAGACTTAAGTGGGCCGAAAACGAGAGGATTGAACGTCCACAGTTGAAATATTTGTGGAGCCATAGGATTTTCGAATCAGGATAATATTTGTGTTTCCAGTTCATCCCAGTAGTAGTGATGTTATGAACGATATGGATGTCATATAAACATCACTATGTACCCTAGGGAGGTATCAACGGTAGTAATTTCCCTATGCACCTTTTCCTTTAGTGAGGCCCACTTGAGTCTTGGATCGGGCTCATTTTTTGTTTCATGTCCTAAAATGAGCTCCCAAAACGGATGGACAGGGTGGATTTATCAGAAACATCACTGTGGACCCCACCTAGGTTCCCAGCACAGGAACTTCCTGTGCAAGGCTTTCGCAGGAAATCAATCCAGTTTGTTCGAATGGGTTCTCGCGCGGATTTCCTGCCCAAGGCAATTCCACATCGGATTGCTAGGTGGGCCACTAAAATCATCCATTTTTTCTATATAATTTAGGACTTTGAACAAAAATTAGGTGGATCCAGAGCTCAAATGGGCCACAAAGAAAGGGAAAACTGCGGAAAGAGTTTTCTACCATTGAAATCTTCCTAGCCTCACTTTGTTATTTATGGCCTACATGATGTATATGTTTCATCCATACCATTCATTCATTTTTCCATATCATTTTAGGGCTTAAGATAAAAAAAAAAAAAAAGAGGCAGACGTAAGGCTCAAGTGGGCCACACTATAGGAAATAGTAGAAATTGGGTGCCTACCATTGAAAACTTCTTAGGGCCGCAGAAGGCTCTGATCAATCTGATATTTGTGTTTTCCCTTCATCCACGTATGTGTGACCTTATGAAGAGGTTAGATGGGAAATAAACCTCATGTTAGACCCTAGGAAGGTTTCAACAGTAGTCATTCAATTCCCGCCAATTTCTATGATGTGGTTCACTTGAACTTTATATGTGCCTCATTTTTGGACTCATGCTCTAAAATGATTTGGAAAAGATGATGGACGGTGTTGATCTAACACATAAATCATGATGGGGGCCAGAGTAGTTGCACATGTTATAAGTTGGGTTATGTATTATGCAATGGTGAGAGAACTCTCCGTAGCAATTATGAGAGGGTAATTTTGGAAGCAAATTTATTTATTTTATAGAAAATTCACGGAATGCATTCCGTATTCACCATTAAGCCAAACCTCTGTTGCCGAAAAAAATCAATGGATAATCACGGAGCGCTTTCCGAATTCGACGTTAACAAACAACACTTATAAGAATTATTTTCTCAATTCCACATTAAGTAACTATTTTAAGTGTTAACAAACAAACCCTAAATGCAAAAATCGAAGGAACTATCGAAGAAGTGAGGAGCACCACTTGCGCAGGGTGCTCATAAGGAGGCTCATAACCTCCTTATCATTGTAATATAAGAGATATTAGAATTAGTCTTTAATTAGAATATTTTTAAAATGGAGTTCTATAAATATAGACCTAGGGATTTTGTTTAAGATACCTCTACCTCAAGTCCAACCTTCAAGAAATCCATTTACTGGAAGAAGAAAAAAAAAAAAAAAAAATTCCTATCCACAAAATTTAGATTTTTTATGTTATATACCTACAGTTTGGTGTTGGGTGGTGTATATATATCATGCTACTCCCTCGTATGGACATTCCTTGTCTCCGAGCATGTTTATGGACAATGAAGATGATGTATTTTATAATGGTGCTTCCGCTTTCATAATGCCAATAAATGTAGACAGGGCTGGTTTTTTTTTTATTTCAGGTATGTTCAGCATGAGAAATGACCTGCTAAATTTTACACGTGCGTTGTATTGGCACGTGTGACACAAATATCCAGTTCAATCTAAGCATGGATGAAAAGCACACTGATCAGAAGATCTTACCCGTCCAAATTTCTCCCATAATGGACCACTGATCATTTTCGAGCCATCCATGTGATCGATGGCCAGCAATAGTCTAAATTGAACCATCTAATCAATGTCCATTTCATGCTGTCCTTCATTCGTCTCTACTAATTTGACATCTAGAATCTAGTTGCTGTTCGTTTATTCCACGTATTCTAATGCAATAGACGTTCTGAAATGATTTAATACTTTGTTGCAGACGCACACGGTAACCTTCATAGCTCGACAAAATGGCCACGCCACTCCATGCGTCACTGCTTTGACATTCATCCAAAGCAACAAACTTGTTAGCCTCATATATTTGATTTGGTGGGCCCCACCATGGATCATTCATCGACCATGCACACCATTTGGAATATTCTAGCTGTAGATTCTTGGAGGCCAGGTCTCATGGGACTTTTCAGTACCTGACACGTGGTTGGTGGGAGGAAGTTTAGTCGGGGACCCGAAATAGGTGGTCCGAAGATGGCTAATATTTGAATTGATTGCCATCCTGACCGTCCATTAGGAGACCAAACGTGGATACAATGGTCTGTTTGGGTGGATTTCAAATATAAGTCCAACCAAACAAAATGTATGGATCAACAAAATATTCTCAGATGATTAGTAAATGGGACCCATGTTTCAGTGGTCCAGAATGTTTATGTGGTGGACCCAAGTGGGTCCCAGCAAACAGCTGGTTCATGAACAAATACGGTGACGGTCCACATTGAACAAAAAATATTTCAGAGAATGAATGGTTGCGATCTTACAACCTAGTAAGTTTTCAAGGCATGGACCATTAATATTGGGCCCATCAGCATAGGCCTCACCACCTATCCTCAGAAGGCAGCCTTGTGAATAGGGAGCGGATTAGTTGTTACACGTACCGTGTGGGGCCCACCTTGATAAATATTTTTCATATCCACACCGTCCATCGGTTTTCTCAGATCATTTAAGAATGTTATCCCAAAACTTAAGCATATCCAGATCTCGAGTGGACCATACAACTGAAAGAATTCATGAATAGCCATTAAAACTTTTCTGTAGGTGAAATTTTTTTTTTGATCGAGATAATCTTCGTATTTTCCCTCCATCCAGTTCTGTTTGACCTTATCAACGGGTTGGATGACAAACAAACATTACGGGTCTTCTTACAGTGGGCCTTGAAAATTTTTTAATGGTGAACGTTCAATCATCACTGTTTCTTGTGTTGTGGTCCACCTGAGATTTGAATGTGCTTAATTTTTAGGTAGGCGGTCTAGAATGGGCTGGAAAAATGAAAGAACGGAGTGGATATACAACATATCATCAAGGTGGGCCTCATGGTGAGGGTAACACCCACTAAGCGTTGCCCGGGTATGGGCGGTCCGAAAAGGCTTTCTGGTGGGTCCATTAGGGCGCGGATTGGGTACTACCCCACCATGACCTAGACAGAGATGACGGTTCTGACAGGAGATCTGTGGGGCCACTGTGATGTATATGTTTCATCCGCCCGTTCATCCATTTTGACAGAACATTTTAGTGCATGAGTCCAAAAAAGAGTCAGATTGGAGGCTCAGACGGACCACACCACAGGAAGCAGTGGGGACTGAATTTCTACCGTTGAAAACTTCTAAGGGTTGGCCCTGATGTTTATTTTCCATCCAACCTGTTCATAAAGTTGCAGAGACCTGTATGAGGGGAAAACATAAATATCACCTTGAACCAAAACTTACATGCCACAAAGAAGTTTTCAACAGTAAGATTTCAATCCCCACTTCTTCCCATGGTGTGGTTCATTTGAGTCTTCAGTCTGCCTTCTGATTTTGCTAATGCATTAAAATTATCTTTCAAAATGGATGGATGGCGTGGATAAATCATATACATCACAGTGGGCCCTACTGATCCTTTGACAGGACCGTATGAAGCAGATTCAATTATTAGGTGGAACATACATAAGAAACACTAGTGATTGGCCGTTCTACCATTAAAAACTTCATAGGGAACACCTTTTTACCATCCAATCTGTTGATAAGGCCACATGACGAAGAGAAAAAGTAATTATCAGTATGATCCAAACTTTTATGGCCCATTAATGGTCAATCACTAGTGTTTTTTATGGTACCGGCCTACCTTATAATTGGATCTACTTCATTTATTTTTTTTTATAATGACCTAAAATGATATGAAAAAATGGATGGACGGCGTAGATGTAGTCATATACATCACAGTAGGGCAACTTTTGATCGAGTAGGGCCACTTTTTCTCAAACCCCTTTAGCAGGCGATCTTGATTATGTGCCCTTTGACTGACCCGAAATTCTAAGCACATGGGTAGAGCCCATGTTCGCTTTTCTAATATTTAAAAGTGACCGCACGCCCGTGTTAGTTTTGTACCTTTTTTTAAAATAATGGTGTCTCCCCAAACTTACAGATGGCAATAGATGTGAGGCGATCCTGACTGTCCAAATTGCGGACCTTAATTTAGATGGCTCATAAAGGAAATAGTACACTGAGAAGATAATATTAACCATCTAAATTTTCCCATTGAATCTGAACCACTCATTGTTTACTTTAACCATTGATAGGTATTAATTTGATGGTTAGGAATGCTTGATCATTGCGTACTAAAGATATGGTCCATTCATAATAGGACCCACGATTTGGGTGGTATTTGAGTCACCACCTTTTAAAATGGTGTTGAACTAACATAGGAATCTACCATTTAAAAAATTAGGCTTTTTCCATATGATTGCCTGCCAGTGAGCATCCAAGAAAGAGCATGTTCTTTGAATAGTTATAAAGAGCCGCCTAAATCTTTGAATATTCGGTCAAAAGCGCACCATTACGGACTTTGACAGATGTAGGCACGACTGAAGGGAGCCAATGGGTGTTACCCCTACCGTGTGGTGCTACCTTGATGTATTTTTTTTTTTTTTTTTGATATATCCATTCCGTACATCTTTTTTTTTTTTTTTTTTTTGGGTCTTATTTTCTATAAAACATCAAAATCTCAGGTGGACCATACCCATAGAAAGAGTGACTAATAACCATTAAAAACATTTTGCAGGCCACTAAAGCTTTGGATCAATATGATCTTTCTAATTTCCCTTCATCTAGATCTTTTTGGCATTATGAACATGTTGAGTTGCAAATAAACAATAAGAAAACATTACAATGGGCCCTTTGTAATTTTTAATGATGAGGCACTTAATCAACACTAGTGTGTGGTCCACCTTAGATTAGTATATCTATAAATTTTGGTATCCCATTCTAAAATGGTCCATGGAAATGGATGGACGGCGTGGATATACATAAAATCATCAATATGGGCCTACGGTAGGGTTAACACCCACTAAGCATTGACCAGGGTAACACCTAATTCGCAGCCATGACTGAAAAAGGCCTTGACATGTAAAATGTCATATTTGCCCCGGGTTTCATTCTGTTTTCATATCTCTACCCCCATTGCATCAGGTCACGTTTGAGCTGGGCATGGAGAAGTTTCGGGAAGCGTATTGGCTGGTGACCCTACACCAGCAACTTGGCTGCTATATTGACATCAGCAAGTTTTGTGGGCCCCACCAAGAGGCATGTGTTATATCCAAACCATCTATTTATCTTGCGAGGTTGTTGTAAGGATTTATATCAAAAATGAGATGGATATAAAACTCCAGTGGACAACATTGTAGAAAGCAGTGGAGATTAAACATCTACCATTGAAATCTTCTTGGGGTTACAGAAGTTTTGGATCAATCTGATATTTGTTTTAATCCTTCATCCAGGTACGTGTGACCTTATTAACAGTTTAGATGGCAAATAAAATCATGGTGGGCCCTAGGTATGTTTTAAAGACCAGAAACACCTTTCTTGGTGTGGTCCATTTAAGCTTCAGATATGATCATGATCTGAAATTATCTCACCATGTGGATGGACGGTATGGATATATTAAATCCATTATTGTGGGACCCACAAAACCTTCATCTTCTTTATACCATTCATATGTTGACAGTGCTCGAGACTTACACACTCCTCTGCCAACTTCACGTGCCTACACCAGCCAAATTGCTCGTGTAGGGTACACCAGCCAATCCGCTTCCGAAGTTACGATGGAGCCCACCAGTTCTCACTGGTTTTTCATTAGTTTTGTGAGCTCATGAAAGGACGTGTTGATGCCCATTCAGTTAAACACAAGGTCACTTGTGTGAACGAAAGCGGAATTTCGTAGGTGGTATCATGAGCTCGCATGCCAGAGTATAGTCCACTCAAGGTTTGATTGAATTGTAGGTGTTTCCTATGTTGAGTTGGACTACCTAACTACCAGATGCAATGATCCAACTATTAGGGCTCTCAATGGAGTGGGTCAGATCCGAGATCCGATTCGCTCCCAATCCGTATAATGCGGATTTGGATCTTAAAATAGGTCCGATTAAATGGACCGGATTTGGATCTTAAAATAGATCCGATTACTTAAATGGACTGGATATGGATTCACAAGATCATATCCGAGTTTGATCCAAATCTGAATAAAATCCAACTCATTGTCACCTTACTGTATATGTTATATTCATGCTAGCCATCCGTTTTACAAATTATTTTAGACCATGTCGACCATACCATAGTAAATAGTGGGATTTGCATCATTTTTCTACTAAATTAAATATATTATATTATATATTTTATATCATATATTTTTTTTAGATTTGTGATGGAGGTGGATTTGGACCTAGATCCGACCCGAATACAATGGTTATATGGATTTTGGATCGGAAATAGATCTAACAATTTATAAATGAATCGGATATGGATATCACCTTTTGGATCCGAGTTGGATCCGAATCCGTCTATTGATATATGGACTTGGAGCCGGATCCAGTTGGATCCAATCCAGATTTGACCCATTGAGAGCCCTACCAACTATCCTTTCATCATAGGTTGTGATCCACGATGGGGGGATTTGTGAAAGGATAATGGTTAGCCTTCTTAATCGATTATTTTTGCCTTGTGTTTGTAGGCTTAAAACTTATTCTTTCACTGGTACTTTAATAGATCCAACTATCCTCTCAACCACATGTTGTGCTCAACAATAGGAGGATTTGTAAAAAGGTAGGGTTTAGCCCTTTTGAATCGATTTTTTTTTTTTTTTTTTTATTACCTTACATCAATAGACTTGTGTCTATGGACTTACAGACTTACTCTTTCAATGGTACTTTAGTATAATATTTCTCAAAGAAATAAAGACAAGGAGATATAAATAAAAGAAAAGCTAAACAGTATTGATTTTATTAATATTTGATTAATGTACAACTTATTACAATTGACAGTGTATCAAACAACCAAAAAATAAAAATAAACGAGGGATAAATACTTCTGATTCATCTATCGAAATAGACGAATGAGGTGAATGGTGATATAGAGCAAGAAGGCCCTAATGACGGGCGTGGATCAAACACCTTTCTATCACACATGGACTGAAAAAATATCAAGGAAAGATTTTAGAAATTTAGCAAATTTCGATCGCCTGACGGTTTCCTGACGACTCTGGTTAGTCGCTCGAAAGTTAGCCAAATTACAAACTTAAGTCTCTAGACCGTTCTAGACAGTTTCAGTCACCCGATGGTTTTCCAAAAGCCTGGGTCGGTTGCCTAATAAGACCCGACAATCTTGTGCAAACTTGTGCAATTTTTCATGATTTCTTTCCTTTTTCAACTATGACTCTTTTATTAGGATTTAGGGTTTTTAGGCTATATAAGCCCTCTTAAACTCGTTGTTAAACATCTCTCTTCATATTATTAATCGAAACTTTAATTTATTTGAATTTATTCTTGTGGAATTGAGAAACGTCTCGTGGATTCAAGATTTTCCTCGTGGATTCGAGGAAGTCCTATTGAGGAGTTCAGAAAGCTTTGTGGATTTAGAGTAGTTATCACCTAAGGAAGACGGTGATCGACCTCATCATATCCCCCCCCCCCCCCCCCCCCCCCCCCCTAATGTCAATTGGTATCAGAGCGAGGACTCCCCTCAGCCGATGTCTCTTTACAAAGGTACGGATAAAAAGCCTGTGGACGGTGACCCAGGGATTCAATATCTTTCAGAGAGAATGGAAGCTCTCCACTGGGAGAGACGGTTAGCCATGCAAGGGGTGCAGGTAACCCTCGACCATTTTTTTGATGCATTAATTTCGTTATGTGCTCATGGTGATGTTCAACTTCCTATGGTGGCTAAACCACGCAATCAAGTTGCTCGTGAGCACTCCTAGCGATGAATCGTAGGGCGACCCCAGATGAATTGCACTCAACAGATCGATCCTACAAGAGATCGATAAATATCACTAGTTTCAATGGCTTGAGTCGCATCGACGAATGACTCTTTGAAGTCGAACGTTTCTTTGGCTATACGCAGATCCCGAAGGAGAAGAATGTTCAGTTCGTGGTATATAACTTAAAAGGTAGATCTTCAGCGAGATGGGAGCAACTTCAATGCGAGTGAATGCAACAAATGAAAGCGCTAATACGTTCATGGTCGCGGATGAAACGACGGTTGCTATCATGATTCCTATACAACGTTGATGATCAATTATTATCCCAATAGTCTCACAACTTGCAGCAGGAACCTATTATTTTGAGATGGGGTTGCAAAAGAACGTTGGATTCCATGGAGGCGTGTGTGTGGTCTTTGTAGAAATGAAAAACTACCCAAAACTTTTAAAGTGGAAGGGCAGTCTTCCGTAATCGTGCAAGATTTCACTAAGGAATCGAAAGATGGTGCAAATATATTTTTTCGCATGTTTTGTTCAGGACTATCAAATGCTGATTGGGGGTTGTGTTGAGCCTAGAACTATGTATAATTATTCCCAATTTCATGCTACATTTACATGAATAATTGTGTTTAATGTCTGCATGTTTTCATGTTTGTAGGGAATTAAGAGAGCTTGGAGGGAATGTAGACTAATTGCATACATTTAAAGTCATGTTGAAGTCCATTTAAACCAAGCCGAAGAATGGAAGAAAGAAGAAATCAGAGTTTGAAAAGCTACGATTGAAGATTCAATAAAGCAGCAAAGATAAGCCTGTCGATTGGCCCTGTCGGTCGATCGATACCCAGGATCGGTCGACCAATGACATGTGTCGACCGGGCGAATTAATGCAGAAAAAATCAGATTTCAAGCCTGCTCTTGCTGGGCAAATTTTGGCAATTTCGATAGGCCAACAGAATCGAGTTGGCTGGCCAAACCCCCTTTCAGAATTCAAAAATTAGTTGGGGCTTAAACTAACAGCCCTGTTGACCGGTTGAAGTCTATTATCGACTGGCCAACAAGCGATGTCAGTGTGAGATTTTTACACAATTCCAAGAGTCAGTGACTTGTTTTCTATATAAAGAGGTGCCTCCCAAGCTTCTAAAGGAACCTAGGACGTGAAGGATCAAAGAGGATCGATAATGGAGTTCTATTTTGAGTTTTCTTATAGTTTTAGTCTCCATTTTAATGATTTTAAATAGTTTTAGTTCAATCATGTTAGGGATGAACTAATCCTCTTAGCCTTGTAATTCGTTCTTGATGCTTTAGTTTAATTTACTTAGATCAGTGTTTGAATCGTCTCCAATATAACCGAAATATCCCCGATGTTATCTTTATCTCTAGCTCAGTGATACCGATAACAATGGAAGCGATATCGATAACAATGGTAGTGATAACGATAACACTGATAGTATCAGGAATTCTAAGTGTCAGTTATGTATCGGTAAATATCGCCAATGTGTTGATATCATCAATATTTTCAACTGTGTATATTCTCAGGCGTCACTTGTATTGTTAATGCATTGATATTTCCAATGTGTCTCCAATATTTTCCACTTGTAAATTGCTTGTATCGCCAATGTATCTGCAATGTTTCAATAATATCGTCAATGTATCGATATCACTACAAAAAATTATATATTAAAAAATTCCCATTTTATTTTTTTTACGGGCGCATGGTTGTATGTAATGTTCAATTTGTTGACGATAATATTAATTATATCACAATATTATCATTATCGAAACATGGCGATATCGAGACCACAATCTTTTGTTTCTTTTTCAGTTGTCAATGATTTGTTGGGAAATGTAAATATCAATGGATATTTGGATGGAAGTTTAGAGGCTGGATAGATAGATGGGATGGATGAGATGGTTGGACTGATGACTTACAACAACACATGCTTTTAGGCCCCCATTAAATAAAAAAAAACTATTACTTATGCATTCTTTTTACAATTTCTTATTCGTAAATATGTAAATATGTGTATTTTAGCATCTCCTTAGGTTTTACTAAGACAATCCATCGTTTTCCCCATTTTCCTTGCATTTCTAGTTATTAGTGATATTATCGACGATATCGATATTGTTTTTATATCCCCAGCTAGCAAAACTTATAATGATACCGAAACTTCAAACACTAGTTGAAATTTGAATTATAGTTTTAATGTTAAACTATGAATTGATTATAGTTTGAATAAAGTTCTAGTTTCAGTTTTTCTTTGATTTATTGATGACTTAGGGCTCATTGGATGCTTAGAAAGATAAAAGCAATGATCTTACATGTTTTGTAAGGAATCGGTCGGTACAAATCATTGATCTTCGGTAGACTCAGGACACGGTAGATGCTTCAAATTTCTTGCGATCAGTAACTTGGGTCTTAATTTATGAACTAATTTAATCTCAGTTCTAATTTATTGTGAATGTCTGAATTATCATTTAATTGCTCCATTATCCGGCTGGATATGATAGGATTTTTCAATTGAGTTATATATCGAATCAAGTAAATTAGGCATTAAGGATGATTATAAGTGGATCCTTAGCGCTCTAGTGCTTTTTTCCTTTTGGGAAGAACATCCTATATAAGTCCCTGAGGATCGACCTCGAATTCACTGAGTTATTACTACGTACATCGCGACCCTGTACTTGTGGTTGTGAACAAATGATAAGATACTTAGTGATGTGATTATTTAAATATTTAGAGTCAAAATGATTAGTGGTTTTTAAATATAGTTACTTTCATGAATTATTTGATAGAAGATTTAAATATTAATTGAGTATAGAATCCACAATCTACATCTAACTTACATTCTTTAAGGCTAAGCTTAAAACTGCATGGGTTAACTTGATGATTATTCAGAACTGCTAGGAACAAAGTCTAAAGATCCATGTTACCTTATGAAAAAGCAGAAGTATTGAAGGGAAAAAAAATTAAGAGAAGAGAAAAAAAGAATTGGAAAAATAAAAGAAAAGAATATTTGAATGGAAGACAACTAAAAAATAGTTAAATAAAAAAGAGAGACATATGGACACAAAAAGAATGGACATAATGAGAAAGTCGTCAATCAAAAATCAAAAGTTGAAAAAGAAGTGAAAAAGCCATTGGGTTTGGAATCAGTGTTTTGTGTTGATCTGACCACTTTTTAGGCAATTGTTAAAGATAACCTTATGGTAAAAGGCTACCCCTTATTGATGTTAAGTTGGAATCCACTGAACACTCTAGGAACTTGATGTTTAAATTGATTTTATTGATTGATTAATGACTTAATGACTTGGAACTTTGTTTGATTGCTTACTAATTACCCTAAGATCTAGGTTAAAGAATGTCTCTTTACCTGTATCTCTATATTCTTGTATTCACATACCTTGAGTTACACATAATTTGTTCTTTTGAGAGATGATGAAATTTGAGATTGTTGGAGCTCAAAATATCACCAATGATAAAAGGACAAATAACAACTCATAAGCAGCGATCCGGACCCTCAAAAGAGTAAAAAAAAATAGTTAGAAAAAGTAGCAGAGTACCGGTGCATCCCTAGCCCTAAGCAGTTTGTGCAAACACGCTTGGAACCAACATCCACCATTTCGGAGCCATCTGGACATGCGCTTTGCGACCAAATGAACCGGAAGGCCCAAAAACTCGTAACTCCCGAATTCGTTCGCCAAACATTACACATCTTTGCATGTGCATTTCGAAACGCGGTATTCCCCTAACAGGGCGAACCGAAGAGGTCCAAATTAGGAAGCAACTACCAAAATTAACAGCAATTGACCTTCTGCCTACCGACTTGTTCATTCACTAGCATGATTAGAGGCCAAAAGTGTTCAAGGCAACAGTGATGACAATCCCCAAAAAGATAGCTGTCCACTAAGGGCACGCACGCGAGCTTGAAATCTGAATTTTTCTAAGTCTGGAAGCAGAAGCTGGAATTTTTCTAAGTTTGGAGGTTGTCCCAGAGGGACATGCGCCTAAGCCACCTCCACATGCGCCTAAACTCCTTCCTCATGCACCTGGAGCCCCTCCTCCCTCTCATGCACTTTAACTTTCAGCTGTGGAGACTAAGTATCAACCCAAAATTCAATAGTAAGAGGGACATGCACCTGTGTCACATCCAACATCTTCTTAACCCCTTCTACATGTGCTTAACTCCTCTCCCATGTGCCTAAAAAGCCCCCATGCACCTGATGGTGATAGGTTCTGTACCTGAAAAACCCGGCTATAAATAGCCCGAGCTTCATATGACATTATGAAGACGTAATCAAAGAGCGACATGAGCACGACGCAAGGTACATGCGCTTGCCCCAAAATGACATGCGCCTCCCCCAAAAACCCCTCGCTGGAAGACTGGAATCCCTCATTGGAAAGGACTTTTTCTCGTTGGAGTGAAAGTGCAGAGAGAGAGAGAGAGAGAGAGAGAGAGAGAGAGAGAAACCCTGAATTTGGCTAAGTCTGGGGATCTCCCCTCTTGCCAAGAGTGACATGCACCTACCCCTATTGGGGGAGGCCAGATTTGGCTAAGTTTAGAAGATCATGCACCTGAGGCCCCTTGTTGCACTCTCACATGTGCTGGCCTATAGGCAAGCCGAAATATGCTGATTCTAGGAGATAGATGCGCCTACCCTTCCCTCTCTCATTGCTCATTCACATGAGGAGGGATCACATGTGCCTAACACCCTCCTTCCATGCACTAAAACATCTCTGCTCGCCCCTAGGGATTTTGTGGCGCGACCCGCAGTCCGTGGGACCCGCCTCACTGACGCTTGATGACTTCTGGGTACACATCAGCGTAACCAAGAGATCCCCCAGACCTGATTACTTAACGAATGAGATTAAGTGTGCCTAATGTTGGAGCTGAAAATGAACCGCGGGGAACATTTTTTCTGAAATGTTATGTTTAATTGCTCTGGGGTTCTGAGTAATAGAAACATTCATAGACAATCATAAGCATTCACAAAAGTAAACAAGAGAAGGGATATCGCAAGGCGAATTTTTTATTCCAGAGGTTCTGAGATCTTATACATTCTAGGCCGTGGTCTGGCACGGGCCCTTAATTACATCGAATGATCGATGACCCTTGATTAGAAGGCAAAAGACTAGTCGACAGGGACCATGGTCTTAGAGCTTGTGGTCATAGAGACCTTTATTTGTCTTGCTGAGTACTGAAGCACCCTTGTATTAGTCAGATGTCTATGTCCCATATTTTGGCCAGGGGACCCGGGTTGAGACTGTCAGGGTTAATGACTGAGATGGACGAATCTGGGCCCGCGCCTGTCAATGTAGGGACAGGTGACCTCGGAAAGTCCATCCTACAGTTGTGTGTACCTGCGCAGCCCAACCGGCGGATACCGTTTAGATGGGTAGGGCATCGACTGTTGTGTTGTGGTAGTTGAGCAATTGGTTTGTAGATGATCGAAACTCTTTGGCATGGTTTATTGTGGTAACCATGGCCCTGCTTGTCTAGCCTTTGACACAAATCGGATCATGCCTTTACAATAAACGTAAATGACAGCATATTTGCATAGCTCTGGATGTTGGCGGCTCCTTTTCGAGAAGTCACTTTGTTCATCGCGTCGAGTCAAGTCAAGTCTCGAAGACGCTCGATTCTACTCATTTAGAGTTTTTGAAATGTTCGTTTGACCGTTCCATCGAGTCCGGAACGCTTGAAATACCCAAAATAGGCTCAAACGGACCTCGAAAATACTTAGAATTGAGCCCGGCGCACCTGCAAACATGTCCTACAATTGGCTTATTTTTTGGGTGCGTGGGCCCTGATTTGCGGGTGCGTGAGGCTCCACGCACCTTTCAATTAAGCGTCCATTTCATGGCGAATTTAGGGGTGCGTTGGTCTATATACAGGATGCGTGGGGTCAATTTTACAAGATCTTATTCCTGCTAAATTTACGGACGCGTGAGATTGAATTAATGAACGCGTGGGGCACTTTTGGATGCGTGGGATCCTTTTACGGGTGCGTGAGCAAATTTATGGGATTCAGACCTGTAGTGGCGTATCTGCGATCGGAAAGGAAATTCCGATGGTCGAAAAAAGGTGTTCCGACGAAGATTCCGGCAAGGTTTTTGGGTTTCCGGCAACAACAGCTCTCTCTCTTTCTTGAATCCTCTCAAATGATCAGGATGAGGGGGTATTTATAGGTGAAGTCGGCCAATAGCATAGCGCCACTGTGTCACGAATCTATTAAAATGTTCCCAACGCACCTGTTTATTGATGTGCGAATGCCTGAAAACATACTGGATCTTCCGGGTGCGTGGGGCTTAATCGCTGGGTGCGTGGGTCTCCATGCACCTAGAACCCTGATTTTTAACCATCCGTGGATTGTAAGGGTGCGTCGACCATTTTTCAAGGTGCGTTGGGTATCCGCGGGCCTTCGTAAATGTCGGACCAACGTGCTGCTTTTTAAGAGTGCGTTGGGTGCGTGGGGTGTCTGAATTTTTAGGGTGCGTGGACACGTAAATGTGGGCTCCACTGATTGGGTTTTGACTTTCAGGAGGGTTTGTGGGGCCCATATCGTCGCGCAATTACTGGCACTGTTCACCAAAAGTAGTAATGAAGTAGCGGGTTCACTTCCGGGCAGTTCCGAACACGATGATCGGCGGGGCCCACTAGAGAACTAGGCTAAGTCAGGAAGTCCTACATATTTCTGTTTTGCGTGCACCGGAAGGCGTTTCTGCGTGATTTCCTCAGAGGTTCGTAGCTATTTTCCCCCCTTTTTAGATGTCCTCATTATTTGGGACCCCAACACCTAATCAATGATATTCATTGAAATGACTAACACTTAGCCATTTTTGCAACCCTGGAAACCACCCTACAAGCACCTAAATCAACTGACGCTTAATAGAATTAAGCACAATTTGAATGACGCCTAATTAGATTTGGCATCTCCATAATATGAAGCAACTTAATGAAACACTCATCTGATGTTAATCGTCATCTTTAATCATAAAGAGCCATGATTGAGCGCTCAATAGCTCCAGTACTTGGTCATTTTCAGCCCTGGGAAGTGTGCTGAAGGCATGGAAATCGATTCATGCCTACCGAAAGTAGGCGTGATCTCACTAACGCCTGAGTGGATTTGGCATTGCCATAATCTTAATAAATATAATCTATCAGATCTCAATGATAATCATCACCATTAATCGTTAATTAGCATAATTAAGCAGGTGGCAGTCCAGTACTTAGTCATTTTTAGCCCTGGGAAGTGTCATGAAGGCATGAAAATCGACTGACACCTGCTGAAAGCAGGCATGATCTCATTTACGCCTGAGTGGATTCGGTATCCTTTTAACCTAAAGTAACTAAATCAAGCATTTACGAAGTATTAACCCTTGTCGTTTATCATAAGACCACATAATCAAGCGTGTAATGGACCAAGTACTTAGCAATTTTTATGCCCAGAAGCATACAACATGATCCGTCATTCTTACACTTTCAAAGGATCATAGTCTAGTGCTAGATTAACTGACTGCTTACTCTTCCATTGTAAGGCATTGTAATTAAATTAAGCATACACATAAGGTGATTTATCTCAACCAAATACACATTTTCCTTAACGCATTTCAACCATTTAGCATAATGTGATTCCTCTCCTAACATGCAAGCTGCCAAGTACAATATTACGCTTTGATTCGATTATCATGCATCAGAAACCTTCCACCATGAACGTAATATCTTGTGTATCCATATATGCATGAGCAAATCTTCTATATTGCTCTAATTGCGTCCTGATTATTCAGCAAATGCACGAGGATGAGAATGCTTCTGAAGACAAGTTGTCGGACACCAGCAGGGTTCAATGTTTACTTTACATTTGTTACAAACATCGTATAGATATACTTTAGCCCAGATTAAGGCTTTAGACTAATAAAAAAGGACTATGGTTACCACTAGAAACCATAATCGAAGAGTTCCAAAAACCTCAAAATGATTTGTTATGAACTGTTATCTCAAAACTCGTCGATGTACTACCCATCCAAACAGGATCCACTGGTTGAGCTGATCAAGTAGTTGCAGTGTGCCTTCCTACGGCCACCCGTCCACAGCGAAGGTCAGTGGCTCTATGTCGCACCACTCGATGGTCTTAGTACATGTCTTCTAGTAGTCACCTGTTCACAGCAACAGGTGAACTCTGACTGTCTCTCAACTCGAAACACCCGAAAGAACAGGGACATAAGCATCTGACCTGCCAAAAGATGGCTCAATCCATAACAAAACTAAAACTTGGTCTCTACTACCTTGATCTCAAAGACCATAATCCCTAATGACTTGGTCATTGGCCTTTTAATCAAGGGTAATAAACCATTGATGTAATTAAGGGCTCGTGATAGCTCACAGCTTGGAATGTATAAGATTTTAGAATCTCTGGAATAAAATTCGTCTTCCGATATCTTCTCTTGTGTATATTTTCTGAATGCTTATAATTATCTATGAATGTTTCCATTACTCAGAACCCCAAAGTAACAACACATAGGAAAATGCCGCCCTCAACCGAGTTGTTCATATTTTCTAGTTTTAACAAATTAGCGACTCTGCTGGGGATCGAACAACACTAGAATATCTAGTTGTCTCTGAGTAAAGAAACATGCTAAGATAAATCATTTATGAACATGAACGTATACATGGAGAAGTTACCGCAAGGAGAAATGTTCGACAGCCCCAAGTATAAGGCTTCGATGTAGTAATAACTCAGTGAGACCGAGGTCGATCCACGGGAAAGGAATATGAAAACTAGATCCAAACACTCTAAGCTTAGCTAGGTTCTATAACTAAACTAATTTAAAATTGATTTTAAGGAAGAATAATTCTGAGTTAAGAGAAAAATAATGAAAAGAAAATACTAGAGCATCAAGGATCCACTTCTATTATTAGCCATGCTTAATTCAATAATTTGATTCAATGCACAACTGAAATCGAAGTCCTTTCTCTATCCAGCCGGAAGATATAACAATTAAATCATATAAATGATTTAAAACAAATGGTTATTCATTGAATTAGTTCCCCCAATAATGCTCAAGCCTTGGGCACACTCAATTAAATAGACCAATCATTTATCCAATCTAGTTGAGATCATAACCATAGCCTTCATCAAATCCTGTCAGTACTAGACTTGACTAGAACCAATGATTTGAACTCTAATTAAACTAATATCAATAAGCAAAAATATCTATTAAAACTACACACACAAGATACATGAATTCTTCATCAATTAGTTCTAATAGAAATCCAATCATTTCAACTCATGGAGAACTTAAAACATTTACCGTATCCAAAAACCACGACGAATCAAAGGCTTCCACAAACCAAAATCCCATATACCAATCTGATTAATCTCAGAAATCCAACAATAACTCATGTACATGGCACCTAAAATCCCTTGATTATCTAAAACTAACTTTATTCAAACCATTAATGAATTGTTCAACAATAAACTCAAAACTCGAATAAAAAGAATCAAAATATGATTAATAACTAAGAATTTTTACCTCTTAGCTCTAGCTAAGAGTTAACTAGAAGAAAGCATAGAAAAACTAGCACTAAGAAAAGAAAGAAAAACTAGGTGTAGAATGCTAGAAAGCCTTTTAGGTCTTGATCTCCTTACTCTCCACGTCCTATAATGCCTTGGGAAGAGAGTGGATGTGACCTTTTATAGAAGAAATCCCACATCGACTTGAAAACTTCGAGAATCCGAGTAAATATTTCGCATTTAGGAAGTCGGTGGCCGATTGTTCGGGCGACCGGTCTTTACTTGCACAACAACGAATAAACTAAAAATTGGTTTTTGGGAACACCGATCTTTGACTTTGAGGACCGGTCTTGCAACGGTCTTTGCATTTGAGGACCGGTCTAGCGACTGATCTTAAAAGCTCAAAAACAGTCCAGTGAGGTTTGGCCTGAAATCTGATTTTCTGGACTCCTAAAGATCGGTCCTTGGGATCGTCTTTTTGTATTTTCTTCTTTTTCTCTTCTCTTTCTTTCTTACTTCTTTCCTCCACCTCTTGTATCTTTCTCCTTTGTTCTTCAATGTATCTAAAGTGGGTCTTTTGTCATAGAATTCATGAGATCTCTCTTTCATTCCTACAAAAAAAAATACACATATAAGATGGGTCTTTTATCATATAAACCATGCATAATGTGTAATGAAGTAGGGTTAAAATATGAGCAATTCAAAGCTCAACCACCCACGGGCGGCAAACTGATGACTCTCAACGGGAACATTCTTCCCTTTATCATTAAGGAAAAAGCATTTTCGAAACTTAGTTTTTAAAGTTTTAAAATCTCTTTAAAATATTTTCAAAAGTTTTTAGAAATTAGCTTAAGTATTCAGTGCATACATTCATTCCCTATACATGCTCTTGTTTTCTTGCTGAACGTCATTGCAATGAGTAAGATCACCTATCTCTCATCCTTTGGAGCCACTAAATACATTGATGAATGCATGGATGTACAATGCATTCATGATCTTTCTAGCATCCGAGGGATTCTACTTTCCACACCTCACCACAACAAGTCTAATGACTTCTAAACTCGACTAGCACGTGGTCCAAAGACGCAGATGGTCAAAGAAGACCAAGGGTGAGAAGGGCAAGGCCACTCTCACACAAGCGAACATAATAGGAGCACACCCTAGTGTCAAGAAACAATGGCAACCGGTCCAAGCTGACATGAGCAGTGGTGTCAGTGAAGCCGCTGCATTGTCGGTGCAAGAGTTTGTCCTATCTATCAACGAGTTCCCAACACTATCGAAAGTAGCTCGGTTGACAAAAAAGTAAGATGAACCCATCATTTAGGACCGTTGGGGCAAGGACAGACAATTATCACCGATGCCGTCATTATCAGACTGGAGTCATAGCTGGTGTAGACCACGATGGTACAAGTCGTTGAAGAAGAGTCAACCGAATAAGACATCGGGTTGCCTCCTATCCAAGAATAAATTAACAAAATAGTACAAGCCCAAGAGGATACGATGAGACAGGTAAGGGAGATTAAAGATGATTTACTGGCCTTAGTTGCGCAGTGGGCATCCCGCAGCACAATTATCCCCACCAGGAAGTCAATGGAAGAATCGCAAGGGGTAGTAGAAGAACCGGCAGTTGCAGAGCCACAGGTCCGGCCAAGAAGCGTTATGTTCGAATTTGCGCCAGCGCCACCATCCCAGGTCACGAGAGAAGAATTATCCCAGACGGTTTCAAACTTGATGCGTCAGGAGAGAGAGAGAGAGAGAGAGAGAGAGAGAGAGAGAGAGGAAAGTATGTTTATCGGGTGCCCTACCTGCCTGAGGTCGACGAAATCCCATTCCCTAGCAGCTTTAAGTGCCTAGACTTCTTGTGATTCGACGGTAGAGGCTCACCAGAGGAACACATGACGATATTAGGTAATCTATCGGTAGTACCTCAGTATTGCCTCTGGTTGTTCAACTCGACGTTGACCGAAAAAGCGTTTCAATGGTATATGTCATTGCCCGTGGGGTCCATCAGGACCTGGGACTAGATGTAGGAAAGCTTCATATCCAAGTTCTTCTCCACCGAGCAAGAGGTGTCGTTGACAGACCTGGGCATGGTTTGCCAGCAGCAAGGAGAATCAGTCGAGAAATTCATCGACAGGTGGGGAACCACATCATTGTAGTGTCCGGAACTGCCCAACATGACCGAGCAGCTCAAGATGTGCATGTAGGTTATGGACGTGATGATTTCGTTTGGGTTGTTCAGGCATAATTTCTTAACGTTCAAAGACTTGATCACGAAAGCTCATATGGTGGAAGGAGTTGCGTTAGGGGCATAGTTCAAAGCCAAAAGAGCGAGAAGAGAAGCAAGGAGAATAGCTACATCAAATTATGTCGACAAGGGTAAAGGCCCGAAAGATCGAAAGTGCCCGAATCCAGAGTGCAAGGTGGAAGTCAAGCTAGTTGAGATACAAGCTAAAGACAAAGGACCTCAGAGGCCGCGGAGGGCAACGATTGTTGAGCGGGACAGAGCGAATGGGCCTTATACATTTGACATAGAAGACCTTGTTTTGATCATAGAGCAACCTGGTCAAAGAAGGGGAGTTGCAATTACCGGAGCCAATCTGACAAGACGAAATGGGATGAGTGAATGATCTCAATTACTGTAAGTATCACCGCATCATCGGGCACAGGACCGAAGAATGCTTCATTTTGAAGGGGAAAGTTCAACGGCTGATCAACCATGGAGTTATTAACCTGAAAGAAGGAGAGACAGACAGGAATGCATCCGCTGTGATATCAGTGGTTTCTACACCAGTTGATGCCTAGCCAGTCACGCCCATTCCAGAGCTAGAAGAGCCATGGACGCTGGTGAGTAGCTGCAAAATGCTGGAAAACAGGTGAAGGCTCCTAGAGAGAGAGCGAAGAAGAAGAAAGGGTAGATCATTATAATGTTTATGTGAACTATACTTGATTTATGAATGTTAGGCGTGTAATCTTAGAGGGCATTCCTCACTGCGATAGTCATTGATGCTATTAAAACATATCAGTTGATGCAGGGTAGCGCGAGTTGACGCCACTGACGAGGATTTTTTCTCTGGTTGTTGGAATGGACCTAGGAGTTAAGGAGCGACATGCAGTCCCTGTGGAAGCATGATGGGCTTCATTAGTAGTTGTAGACTCTATTTTTAGCTTTTGTTATACATTTGATATTTAGTTTATATAATCCTTTTGGGCAACCACTTTAGGGATCTTTGTGGGATGTTGGATTTGAAATTATTACTCAATGCTTGGTTTATTTTGCTATTAGGTTGATGTTAACTCTGATAATTGATAATATTGTATGAAATGAGAACGTTAAATTATAAGGTTAATGCTCAAGATTTCAGAAAACAAGTACTAAACTCGAGTTACAAAATTTGGGGCATTACACACACCTGTGACGAAGCATTGTCTTGTGTCATTAGAGATTGGTTCTTACAAAGACACACTTTGGTGTGATGTCTTGCCCATGGATGTAGGCCCTAGTTATAAATCACGATGTGACGATATTCGTTCACTCGAATTCGTGCACATTCATACGTAATAGTAAGAAAATCAAGGTAACTCCTTTACCACCCAAGAACATCTAGGCAAAAAAAGGGGATGCTAAGAAGGGTGTTGAAAAAGTAGTGAAAGGATCTCAGCCTAAGTCCCTCCATATCATTATTTCAAAAGAATTTAAGATGGAGACGAGGACGGATTCTGAGGTGTATGCTGTAGTAGCAATAGAGGTTACACCTGAGACAAAGGTAGAAGTTCCATTTAAGGTGACTCGGATTCTGGCGGAGTATAGTGTCATAGTTCCAAAGGACTTGCCGAATGAGCTACCACCCATAAGAGACATCTAGCATGTGATTGATCTTGTTCCTGGGTCGACTCTCCCTAACCTCCCTCACTACCCAATGAACCCTATGGGATCATGCGAAATTGAAGAAGCAGGTGGATGAGCTTCTTAAAAAGGGGTTCATTCGTAAGAGCATGAGTCATGTGTCATGTTTACCCTTCTCACACCTAAGAAGGATGGTACGTGACGCATGTGCATGGATAGTATGGTTGTCAACAAGATTACGGTCAAGTACCGGTTTCCCATACCAAGGCTTAATGATATGTTAGACATGATGACCAATGCCACGATCTTCTCAAAGATTGATCTTAAGAGTGGGTATCACCAAATTCACATACACCTAGGAGATGAGTGGAAGACTTCGTTCAAGACAAAGGATGCGTTGTATAAGTGCCTAGTCATGCCCTTTGGCTTGACCAACGGCCCTAGTACCTTTATACGAGTGATGACCCAACTGTTAAGGCCGTACATTGGCAAGTTCTCGGTGGTATATTTTGACGATATACTTATTTATAGCGTCTCTAAGGAACTTCATCTCCACCACTTGAAGTTAGTTTGAGGGATTCTTAGGACAGAGAGTTTGTATGTGAAGCTTAAGAAGTGTTCTTTTATGTCTAATCGAGGGTCTTCTTAGGGTTTTGTTGTAGCTCATATATTGCATATATATATACCCTTAATCAGTAGGGTTTTAGCTAATTTTCATGGTCATAATTAAGGTTTTAGATTGATATTGCATGCACTTAGAAATTTGACCGAATACATGCTTTTTTGCCTAAAAGTGGTTATTTATGGATTTTCAAGAAGTATGGATCGAGCAAGGACACAATAAGTGTCACGCCCCGAAATTCAGAATCCGAGTACAATAACCCAAAGCCCGAGTTACAGGGTGTGAATTTAAAATTTGAGCATAGATTCCTTGAGATTTCATTCTACACATCGCATAACTAAAATAAATCTCAAATATAAATTTGCTTTTCCACTAATGCCTTATTACATTGAATCTTTTTTTACAAAACTAAAATAAATCTATTACGATTGACGCTCGAGTAGGATGTGACCCTCTGAATACTCTCCTTTGCCTATGTCTTGTTCTTCCTGAAAACCTGCAAGAACTGTGGTGATTTTGGTGAGCTAAAGACCAGTGAGGTCATTTCCATCACAGGTAATATTCCAGTTAATAAGAGATAGGATGCGAATCATCAACTGATAGAATTGTAGGAAATATACAAGGATAAGGTCATGATTGATACATTTTATGATTTATTATAAATGAAACATGATTATCATGATGTCATGTATGTTATGATACGTGTGAGAGCAATAAACATCTAGGAACTCGCTGCCACTGAACATTAGGAACCTGTCGCAAATCAACCATGCTCACCTAACCGGTACAGCGAAGCAGCAAATCAACCATGTACGCCAGTGGGCAAATCAACCATGCACCACTGATCCAACCGAGCAAATCAACCATGCCCAATAAGTGAAATGACCAGAACTCGCTGCCACTGAACATTAGGAACCTGTTGTAAATCAACCATACTCACCTAACCGGTACAGCGAGGCGACAAATCAACCATGCACGCCAGGAGTCAAATCAACCATGCTCCTGTTCTGTCGCAGTGTATAAATATATGCACATGTCATGAGTTTATGAAAGCATTCATCAAGCACATAATGCAATCCATCATTCAATCAAATCACACCATGCATGCATTAACTTCGTTAGGGGTCTCTTTATTCAAACTCTAGGTGAGTTTCTATTAGGAAGTGTAATGTCAATACTACTTAGAATTTGGATAATACTTCAACTATCTAGAGTTGTATATCGTTGTCGTCATAAGTATGTAGCCTAAGTCAATTGTATTCTTAAAATTTCGACTTACACAACGAGAAAGAGAATGTTGAGAGAAGAAACCAAATAGGAAACAAATATTGTAAGAAGATTCTTAAGAATGGAAACTAAAATCTGAATCCCTTACCTAGGATCAAATATACGATGCTAAGTTTAATTTAGAAAGAGATCGAGAGATGGATCGTTACCTATGAACCATGTTGAAGGATGACATGGAAATTGAAAATCATACTTAGAGATAAACAAAATTAAGGGAAGAAGTATTAACTAGAAATTTCTATGATGAATCACTCACCTTTTTGTGACGTTCCCTACACTCCAAATTTGGAATCTGAGTCGACTCAGCGAGTTGACTCACTAGGTTAGAATCCTCTTCTTCTTTCTCCCTCTTTCTTCTTTTCCTTCTTCTTCTTCTTTCTTTCCTCTTCCTTCTTCTTTCTCTCTCTTTCTTTATTTATTTCTTCTTCTCTTTTCTTTTTCTTCTTCTTCTTCTTCTTTCTTCTTCTTCTTCTTTTTTCTTTCTTTCTCCTTCTCTTTCTTCTTTCTTTCTTCTTCTCTTTTTCTTCTTCTTGTTCTTCCTTCTTATTTCTTCTTTTTCTTTTCTCTTCTTCTTCTTCTTCTTCTTCTTGGCTTGGAATGCACTCCAACAGCAGCAGGTTGCGATCGAAACACACACACACTCTCTCTCTCTCTAGCCTCTCACTCTCACTCTCTCCCTCTCCCTCTCTCTCTCTAGCCTCTCACTCTCTCCCTCTCTCTCTCCTTTCGTTCTCTCCAACGTCTCTCTCTCTCTCTCTCTCTCTCTCTCTCTCTCTTTCTGAGTTGCTGGAAACTAAAAAGGCACCAAAGGAGTTTAAATAAACTCCCCAGGTCAGTCGGATAGGCTGGTGTGAAAGTAGGTTGGATTGGTGATCAAGTTGGAGAAGGAGACGAATTCTCCTAGAAGCTACTCGCATCTACGGTTGTTAGAATGTTAGGTGGGGCCCATGCGACGAGTATGGAGGCTACATGTACCATCCATGGACGACCGAAGTACGAATGATCAAGATTCTTTATTTTCTTGCTTTGGAACAACGATTTAGAGCGGGCCATGCAGACATTTATCGGCTACAAGATTTGGACGGATGGGGTTCAACTGGGTCGCTCACTCGATGGATAGCTTGGATTTCTCAGTGGGGCCCACTGTGATGGACGGTGAGGGCCACCCAGTTGACAGCGGCACACGCTTCCACTGCGCTGGACGAGAGAAGAAGACGGCTTCTTCCGCACCCGCCCGGTCCGCACGGTCAAACGCGGTTTGACCGTGTGTGACATGTACTCGTGATACACACGTGTCCCACGGTGATGTATGTAATAAATCTAGTCCATCTAGTAGCTTAGTCACACAATTTTAGGGCATGACACAAAAAATGAGGCAGATCCGAGGTTAGATGGCCCATTTATGGCCCGATTTCTGATTAGGGTATTTGCAGGATAATCGGAGGGCTGAAATTTGACTAGTATGGTTAAAATATGCCCCTAAACTATTATATGAAATTTTACATGAAACTGATTGTCAGAAACGGGCATACTTAAAATCGTTAGTTTAACTTAAGTTTAACTAATGGCATTTTTGTAATTATTGTAAACTGTGAATTTTGTGAAATCCAACTCTTCTACGCTATTCTAGGGTTTATTATAAGCAACTTTAATAAAGGGATCATACCCTAATTCCCTACGAATTATTTAATATTAATTTATCAACATTTAAAGTTATTTAATTTATTAAATTACGATTTAAATGTTTCCAAGAACTTGGGGTGTTATAAGCATGTCTGAATAGGTTCATAGGGTCGATGAATAAGTGATCTAAGCATAGTCCTGGTGGTAGACAAACTGTACGAATCAGATTTATGGACAGACATGTGTACAAGACGATGTGGAGACCGTACGGCGGATTTACGTTGATCGCGTAGTTCAAAATCGAAGTGGATGGTTAGATATTCCAATCTAGCAACGATAACTCATTCTAACGATCAATCTATTAACTTAACTAAGTATACTAAGTTTTCAAAGGTCTTAAAAGTTGTTGGGATACATACATGAGTGTACACGTGTGCATATGCGTGTGAATAACACGGCCTAGCATTTAATTTCTTATGTGTGAACACGAACTCGTGTACTTACTCGTGTGTTCAAATTTTTGAGGTATTACAATAAGAGTATCAAGGACATCTTACAATATATAGAGGAGTCCCTAGAGTCCAAGAGTTGAGAAAAGAAGCAGAAGAAACGGAGAAAAAACATGCCGAATGGTAAAGTGTCAAATTTGGAAGTACAAGAAGACATATAAGCTTCCACAGTTACAACTACGGGTCAAAAAATATTTTGTACAGCTTATTTATTGTGCCGAACGACGTGGATGAGTTAGATTGGATCAGAAAATTGCATATGGACTACGGTGCAGTTTGAGTAGTAATGCAGGACGAAAGGCTACTTTGAAAAGTAGACTTTTTACCAGTGTCAGTTTGGGCCAATTTTTGGATAACAAATAGAGCACATTAAATAACACCTGCACGACAAATTTCGTCAGATTCTGAGACCCGTGGAAAACGTTATTCAAGAAAAACTAAAAGGACACAATTGTCATTTTTGAAAAAGAACGATTTAGAAATCTCATATTACGATGATTTCCTGTTGTACATCATGTAATGTTTGGGATCCAACCTGGGTGGTCAGAGACTTCTACGTTGTCGGGGGTGAAGTTTTAGACCAGGAAGCGATTTTTCTCTAAAAAAAAAAAAGGAGTTTCAGGTGGGCCAGAAAGAAGGTAAAGGTGCACGATCGTTTTGAACCTGTATAGGGAGCTATGATCGTACGTTTGGCAAGCCAACTATTTTGGCTTGTTCGATGAGAGGAACAACTGGGACGGTTCGAATTTCATTTAGGACAGAAGAAAATAAAAAAAATAAGAAAATAATAAAAAAGGAAGAAAATAAGAGCCTAGCGCACATGCATGTTATATAAGGACCTGTTTGGATTCACTGAAATGGTGGAAAAGGAAAGAGGGTTTCTTGAGAAACCATCTTTCCACCATTTGTAAACATCAAAACGGTAGGAAAAGATAGGAAATTCAATTTCCCACCATCTATATTTCCCACAAAATTGGCTTTTTTATTTTCTCAGCTAGACCCATCAAAAGGAAGTTTCCTTTCCCACGCTTTCTCTTCCATAGTAACCCTTCTGGCAAGAGTGAATTAAGTGCGACCTTGCACATGCGGCCCTTAACGTGGGGCTCACGTCGATGTATTATCCCATATCCACACCGTCCATCTGTTTTGTCATATTATATTAAGGCATGAAAGTAAAAATGAAGTAGATCAAATCTCAGGTGGACCACACAATAGAAAACAATGATGATTGAATGCCCAGTATTAAAAACTTTTTGGGGGCCACAAAAGTTTTGGATGAAACTTATATTTGTTTTTTTCCCTTCACACATGTCTGTGTGACCTAATTAACAAGTTTAATGGCAACTAAACATTGCAATGGACCCTAAAAACTTTTTAGTGGTAGGCATTCGAACACCATTATTTCTTGTGATGTGGTCCACGAAAGATTTTGATCTTCCTCATTTTTTGGCTCATGCCCTAAAAAGAGCTGGCAAAATGGATGGATGGTGTGGATAAAACACATACATCACGATGGGGGCCACATATCTTTTACACCACCTATCAATATCTTTCCAATGGGCTACCATATCTCATTGAAATAATTCGTCTAGAATTTTCCTAAAATTAAGGGGTTAAATAACTCTCATTAAATAAGTTTCATGCGGCCCCAACATGCAGTCTATGTCCAATCCACTCCATTCGGCATGAATGATCATTCCTCAATGTTATGCACTAGGATAAAAAAATCAGTTGGATTCACAACCCTCATGGGCCACACCACAAGAAATTATGTGAGCCACATGGGTGTTAAAGTGGAACCATTGGACACTTTTTCTAATCATCCATATTTTTCAAATGGTGTACTTTCTTACTTGTTTAATCTTGGCTTCCTAATCATGCATATGTTGACGGTTGTTTATCAAGACATTGCCACTCTATAGACTATACGTGTATCTTTTCATAGTTAGGCTTATGTGGCTTATGTGATCATGATCACATGGTGGCCTTCCTGAGTTTGAATCAACTTAATTTTCAATTGTAAAATAGACAGGGAATGGTGTACAGATTACAACCGAATGAATTTTTCAAAAAAAAAATATATATATTTTACCAAACATATGATTTGGAAAAGGATATCAATTTTTTCTGAGAAAATACTATTTATAAACAAACAGCAAAAATGGTATTTCCTTTCCAACACTTTCATGGAAATAAAATTTCTCGAGAAATACATTTTCCTTTCCCATCTTTTCCACAAATCCAAATAGGCCCTAAGGGACTCACGTCCCTTCTCATTCTCTCATTACTTCTGGCATCTCTCTCTCTCATCTCACGTCCCCCTCTCTCTAATCCATCTCTCTCTCTCTCTCTCTCTCTCTCTCTCTCTCTCTCTCCTACCTCTCTCTCATCTCTCTCTCTTCCACGTCTCTCTCTTTCTCGTCCCATCTCTCTTATATCTCTCTCCTCACATCTTTTTCTCTCTCATGTATGTCTTCTCTTTCTCTCTCATGTTTCACGTCTCTTTCTCTCTCTCACGTCCTTCTCTTTCTCTTTTATTTTATTAGTAATGTTAAATTATTGGTTTTTTATTCATTTAAGAAGGATGTCTTTCTAATTTCCCTAGCTAAGCCTAGAGGGGAAGCATGTAGGGTTTGTGTATGACTTGAGATGTCGTTGGATGGTTTGGATTTAATGTTATGAGTTTTTACTTTTACATGATGAATAGATGGATGGTGTGGTGTTTATTTTTCTATCTTAGGTGTATGAAATATGCAACTTTGAAGTTTGGTAATGCTTATTCAATGTTGTAGATCAAATCATGCGTGTGGATGTGATTATAAATCCATATTGATTTATTTTGGGAAACATGACATGTAGATGGGCATTTGATCCATTCTCTCCTTGATTTTAGATGTTTAGGACCCAATCTATGATTTATATATGTTAATGCTTTATTCTCATGTAAAGATCTCTAATTTATGTGGATGGAATGTTTACATCTCAAGTGTATGTACGATTCTATATGTGAATCCTTATACTTGGTTTATTTTATTATCTAAGTGATCATCTCTTTCAAAGCAATTTCTTTTAGAATTCATTCTCTTTTACCTAGTTGAACTTGCCCTAACTTTCTTGTCCCTGAGGTACGACTCTAGACTCCCATCTCTACACTACTTAAACCCTCATGTTGATAGAGGACAAGAAAAGTAAATTACACATCAGGTTTATTGTGTCGTCTGAGGAAATGAATGCAGATCCTAAGAAGATGAAGGCTATTGTGAGTTGGCCTAAACCGCAGAATATCCATGAGGTGTGAAGCTTTTATGGCTTAACCACCTTCTACAGGCGGTTCATCAAGGGATTTAGTTCCATCATGGCTCCCATCACTGATTGTATTAAAAAAGGGGGTTCCAATGGACTAAGGCTACCTCTAAAGCCTTCGTGGCGATAAATGGCAAAATGAGTGAGGCCCTTGTCATGCGACTCCCTGACTTTTCTAAAGTCTTCGAGGTTGCATGTGACACCTCAGGTATAGGTATAGGAGGAGTGTTGAGTCAGGAAGGGCACCTTGTTGCCTATTTCAGTGAAAAGCTTAATGAGGCAAAGCAAAAATACTCCCCCCATAACAAAGAATTGTATGTGGTGGTGTAATCACTTAGGCATTGGCACCATTATTTGCTACCGCAAGAATTTGTCTTGTTCTTTAATCATGCGGCCTTACAATATCTAGGCTCTCAGAAGAAATTAAACCCAAGGCATGCAAGGTGGGTTCAATTTCTTTAAGAGTACTCGCTTGTTCTTAAGCACAAGGCCGGAGTAAAAAACAAACCTATAGATGCCCTAACTCGTATAGTGACGACTCTCCAGTTCTCCTAGTCGAAGACAACTCTAAAAATAGAAAATTTATGGATACAAGAGTGGAACTTTTAAATCTTCAAAACATCATTACCACTCTACCTTCAAAGAAATACTAGTTATAAAAAATGGAATCTCAAAATTTCAATTTCACCTCATAACGAATAAATTCAAATTGAAATGGATGTCCTCCATCCCAAGGATGTAGCAATTTAAATAAAAACTCTGGCCCAATGCTTGACTTCTTTGATGGAGAGAATGATTTTTTCAGTATTTAATGCTGTAAATTGTTGTATATTGTTATGTCGGCAGCACAATATTTACTATTGTATCAGCAGGATGGTGTTTACTATTGCGCATTGTTAGTTAGCAGTATAGTGTTGTATGTGTTATCTTTTATTTCATTTCGTATGGCCACAAAAGTTGTATCAAGCTAATAAGTTTTTTGTTTTAACTTTATCCCAACGGGAATGACTATGTAAACGGTTTGAATGGCATACAAACGTCTAAGGTGGAGACCAAGGTGGATATTGGGAAGGTATCTTAATTTCCTCCATTTTTCCTCTAGTGTGGCCTACTTGATCAGTTTTGGATTCGCCTCTTTTTTTTGTCACATGTCCTAAAATTAGGGTTGTAAACAAGCCGAGCTAGCTCGAAAAGCTCGCTCAACTTGGCTCATTTAATCTTGGCTTGGCTTGTAAGCCAATTCGATTAAGCTCAAGCTTGATCTTGAAATCTCATTAAAAAACAAACCAACCTCGAGCATGAGTGGGCCTGGCTCGGCTTGGCTCAAAGCTCGAAAAAAGCTCAGCTCGCTCGAGCTCAATATATATATATATATATATATATATATATATATATATATATATATAAGGTACTATGCGGTCGACCTCATGGGAACTTCCCATGTGGGCCCCATTGTGATGTGTGATGGGTATCCACTCCATCAGTTAGATGCACCATTCCATAGTGGGCTAGGGGACTAAAACTCAGGCCAATCTATGACTTTGGTGGGCCACACCATAGACAACAGCTAAGAGTGAATATCCACCCATTGAAACTTTTATGACTGTTTATAGGATGAAATGAGATGTGGTTAAGAAATCTAGACCATCCATTGTGTGTGTCCAACTTAAACAAGAGGTCACACCAAGTTTCAACCGTATCCAAAACTCAGGTGGGCCCCAACAAGTGCTTTTAGATGCTGTAGGCATAATTTTACATTGTTTCAGTTGGTATGGCCCACTCGAGCTCCGGATACAGCTGATTTTTGGGATATACCAAAACCAATAAGGGACCCACCAAATGCATGGTGTGGATGTCTAATATACATCACAGTGGGCCCCACACAGCTTGACCTCATGGGAACTTCCCATGAGGTTGACCGCATAGTACCTTTTCCCAATATATATATATATATAAACAAAATCTAACCCTACCTGACCCCACCCACCTTCTTTTTCTTTTTCATTTCATTTTCACTCCCACCTAGCCCGTCACGCCCCTGCTCCTCTCCCTCTCTTTCCCTCCCTCTTAATCTTTCAAGTTTCAAATCTCTCTCTCTCTCTCTCTCTCTCTCTCTCTCTCTCTCTCTCTCTTCCGGCTTCCTCCCCGCACCGCTGCACCACACCCAATAGTGAACGCCCGAGCATCCACCCCGGGTTTCATTCTTCCCAAACAGGTAGGCTTTTTGTATTATTTTTTCTTATTTTGGTTTTATTTTGTTTGAAATAGGGAATGCCCTAAAACAGGGCTAGTTTTGGAGTTTTTTAGGGTCAGATTGGGATCAGGTCAGTTGGTTGGGTTGGGTTGGGTTAGGTTAGTGGGTTGAGTTAGGTTAGTGGGTTGAGTTGAGTCAGGTCAATGGGTTGGGTTGGGTCGGGTCAGGTCAATGGGTCGGGTCGGGTCGGGTAGGTTGGGTTGGGTTGGGTTGGGTTGGGTTAGTGGTTGGGTCAAGTCAGGTTAGTGGGTCGGGTAGGGTAGGGTTGGGTTGGGTTGGGTTGGGTCAATGGGTTGAGTTGAGTCAGGTCAGTGGGTTGGGTAGGGTTGGGTCAGTTTAAACTTTAAATAGTTATGATTTGTTTAAATTTATAATTGTTTATAATTATGAATTTGTTATAATTATTTAAATTTAAATTTTTTATAATTGTTCATAGTTATGATTTGTTTAAAGGTTTTATATTATTGTTTAGAAGAAAAAAAAAAAAAAAATACAAAGCTCGTCTTGTCTCGATAGAGCTTGATCGGCTTAGCTCGAACAAAGCTCGTTCGACTCAACTAGCAATTCGAACTCGAGCGGCTGTTTTGAGCTCGATGCTCAAGCCAAGCCAAGCTCAAGCTCAATGGGCCACTAATCAAGTCAAGCTCAAGCAGGGCCAATCTCAGGCTTTAGCTCAGCTCGTGTGCAGCTCTAGATAAAATGGGCCACTAATCAAGCCAAGTTCGAGCAAGACCAATCTCGGCTTGACCTCAGCAAGTTTGTAGCTCTATCTAAAATGGGCCACTAGTCAAGCCAAGCTCAAGAAGGACCAATCTCAGCTTAAGTTCAGCTCGTATGCAACTCTACCTAAAATGAGCTGGCAAAATGGATAGATGTGCCTTATATCCACGTTGTCCATCTATTTTAACAACTCATTTTAAGTTAGGTAAAAGAAAAATGAAGGAGATCCAAATCTCAGGTGGACCAGAACACAGAAAAAGTGGTGATTGACCATTAAAAACTTCTCATGGGCTACCAATGTTTTGGATCAAGCTGATATTTGTGCGGTCCCTTCATCCCGATCGTTGTGATCTTATTAACAGGTTATATGGTCTATGGCAAATAAACATTTCGGTGTCCCTCGAGAAGTTTTAATAGTGGGTATTCAATCGCCACTGTTTCCTGGAAATCGGATTGCAAACGGAGTTACTCAGGATGCTCTAATTGTCCGGAGTAAACTCAGTTGGGCCCACTGTGAATGTATGTGGCTTATCTACACCGTCCATCTGTTTTTCCAGTTCATATTAGCAGTTGAGCCCAAACTTGAAGCATATCCAAATCTCAAGTGGATCATATCATAGGAAACAGTGAATAGTGATTTCCACCGTTGAAACCTTCATAGGGCCCACAGTGATGTTTATTTGTCATCCAACCTGTTCATAAGATCACAAAGACATAAATGAAGGGAAAACAAAAATATCAGCTTGATTCAAAACTTTTGTGACCTCCAGGAATGGTACATGTTCAATTCACACTGTTTCATGCAGTGTGGGCCACTTGAGATTTAGATATGCTTAATGTTTTGTATCAAGCCCTAAGATTATATGTTAATATGGATTGACGGAGTGGATAAAATACATAAATCCTGGTAGACCCCACAGAGTTTACACATCAAGGTGGGCTCCACATTTAGAGGGACTAGAGGGATACACCGAAGCCGCACCCGTGAGAGCGGATTGCCTGTGACCCCGGGCACAGAGATATCTCTGTGCCCGTGGCTGTGTGGGGTTCACAGAGATGTTCTTGAAAAATCCACTCCGTCCGTCTGTTTTTAAAGATAACAATAGGACAGGATTGAAAAGATCAGGCAGATCCAAAATTCATGTGGGCCATATCGCACGAAACAGTAGGGATTGAACGGCTGACGGTCACAGAAGTTTTGTATCCGGATGATATTTGTTCCTAGAGTTTATCTGATTGGTGATAATTCTATGAACGGTTTGGATGGAATATAAACATCATGGTAAGCTTCAGGAAGGTTTCAATGGTGGACGTTGATGTTCCCACTGTTTTGTTAGTATGGCCCACCTGAGTTTGGATCTGCTTGATTTTTAAAATACTGTCCTATTGTGATGTTTAAAAACAGATGAACGAATTGGATTTTTCAATAACATCTATGTGGACCCTACACAGCCACGGGCACAGAGATAACTCTGTGCCCGGGGTCACAGGTAATCCGCTCTCAACGTGAGGAATCCATTTGGAGGAAACTACCAGCGTATCTCGGGAGCGAATTAGGTGTTATCCCGGTAACATTATTTTGGCCCACATGGCCGATATTTTGTATATCCACTCTGTCCATCCGCTTCTCCGGAATATTTGACTATTGTGTTACAAAAATCATACAGATCCAAATCTCAAGTGGACCATACCACCGGAAACAGTGTTGATTAGTGCCTCACCATTAAAAATTCCAAAGACCCCATAGTAAGGTTTTATTAATGTTTATTTGCAATCTAACCTGTTGATAATGTCAATAATATCAGGATGAATACAAATTATAAATATCAGCTTAATCCAAAACGTTTTTGGGCCACAATAACTTTTTAATGGTCATTCATCACTCTTTCTAATGGTATGGTCTACTTAAGATTTGGATCTTCTTAGGGTCTGGCATAACGTCCTAAACTGAGATAAAAAAAACCGATGAACGGCATGGATATATAAAAATAAAAAAATACATCAAGATGGCCCCACACGATTAGGGTAACACCCACTAAGCTGTCCCCCGGTAACAGCTAATCCGCTCTCTAATTCGGTGGATATTAACTTCTCCCACCTGACGGCCACGTGGCAACCAGGCGCTAGACCCTCAATGTGAGTCCCGCTCCATAAAAAAATGGTGGTGATTCTTCAAACGCATGGCGGCACGTTGTAGGGTGATTCAAACCGTCTAGATATCTGACCCATCTGTGAATGGAATCTTAATCGAAAAGATATACCAAAGTGGCACTGCTAAACATTGATTTCACTTTTAGCCATCCATCCATTTGATAGCCTAAATGGATGGTTACGATTAACTCATCAGTGATTTTAGATATATGATCTACCCATATAAAGGGACCCACAATTTGGATGGTTTGGATATTTGGACATAGTGCCCCATGTGAGGGGACGAATCACCACCATTTTTCAGCGATGAAAAACTAACAAAGTAGTGACGTGGCGCTAGGTTAGCGAATCAGCACTTGATATAGGTACGTCCTGCGGTCCATTTGGAAACAAATGGACGTAAAAATAGGTTGAGATACCGACATCTGAACCTTCCATTTCTCGATCAATCCACGATGGGTTCATGTGGCTTTCTGGATATGCCTATCCATCTGAGCATCAACCTTCAAACAGATGGTCCAAAAGCGTCAGTGGTCCAGATTCAACAGATAAAAATCAGTCCCAGGTTCGACAGATGTCTGGGCCCACCATATATGGATGGTCCGGATTATTCCACCGTACTGGTGACATGCGCCAAAGATAACACCTGCAGTCCTCTCATCAGGCGAGCCACAGTAAGTCTTTTCACGTGGAAGCGACTTCACCGTAACCCTAAGCTCTGTGGAGCCCACCGTGACGTATAAGTTATAACAACTCCGTACATCCGTTGTTTTGCATGACATAATTCAAAGAATAAGATACAAAGCTCGAGTAGATGACATGAAAGGGAAAAAGTTGGGATCAAAATATCCACCGTTGAAATATACCTGGGCCCGTCTCCACTGTTTCTTGAAGGTGGGCCACTTGAGTTTTGAATCTGCCTGAATTTGGAAGTTAAGCCCTAAAATAGGCTGGCTGAACGGATGGACGGTGTGTACATAACAGGTACATCACGGTGTATGAGTTTTATCCACGCTGTCCATCCATTTTCCCATATCATTTTAGGGCATGAGCCCAAAAATGAGGTTGATCAAAATCTCAGGTGGACCACACCTCAGGAAACAGTGGTGATTTAATACCCACCATTAAAAACTTCTTACGGGCCACAAAAGTTTTGAATCGAGCTGATATTTGCGTTTTCCCTTCATCCAGGTCTTTGTGACCTAATCAACAGGTTGGATGGCAAATGAACGTTAACAGTGGGCCGTAGAAAGTTTTCAATGGTGAGCGTTCAATCACCACTGTTTTCCTGTGGTTTGGTCCAGCTGAGATCTGCATCTGACTCAAAAAAGCTCATGCCCTAAAATAACCCTCCAAAAATAGATGGACGGCATGGATAAAACACATACATCACTGTGGGGCCCACAGAGATCCGTCCATAGCCACCTCACAGTGTCACTTTGTCAGTACTAAAATAGGACGCTCCGGAAATAACGCATACATCATGGTGGGTCCCACAGAGCTCCCGGATGAAGCACGGCTCTACTAATGACCCCCACACGCCGTGCAGGGTGCACATGTATATAAGGACACACATACAATAGAGCTGCATGCTTAGCCTTAGGGCTGTTCAAAAAACTGACCCAACCGATAAAACCGACCGAACCGATCGATTTCGGTCGGTTTTCGAATCTATTTCGGGTCGGGTCGGTTTTTTAATATAAAAAACCGAAAGTGTCGGTTCGGTTGTCGGTTTGTAAAAATTATAAACCGTTTTCAACCGAACCGAACCGATATATGTGCGTGTGTGTGTGAGAGAGAGAGAGAGAGAGAAGTTGAGGTTGGCCCCACTTCAATATTTACATGAAATCCACTCTAACCAGTAAGGGTGCCACCCCAAGTTAGGCCCAACACTGAAATATCATCTTTATCTGTAATTCAAGTGGGCAACACCAAGAAAAAGAGTTTGGAGGGTAATGTGGCCTATACACTATTTCCAATCGTGTGGTCCACTTGTATCAAAGATGACGCTGGTTTTTCATATTTAGGCTTAAAATTGGGTTAGTCACCTGCTAGTTGGAGTGGATTTTTAAAATGCATGATAGTGAAGCCTATTTAAACTACATTACCAATTACCTCATGTTAAGTAAAAGAATTTTACGTAGACACCGACTTTGCAACACAGTGAGGGTGCGAATTAGGGTAACAGTTCAGTGGATGTTATCCTAACTATGTGGAAACACCTTGATGTATGTTTGTATATCCATTCCATTCATCTGTTTCCATCTATCGTTTTAAGACATGGTTCCAAACCTCGAAAAGATCCAAATCTCAAGTAAACAATACCATTGGAAACAATGATGAATAACTATTAGAAGCATTTTATGGGCCACAAAAGTTTAGATTGAGGCCCAAACCGATAAAACTGACAAAACTGAACCGACCCGAGTTTATCCGGTTCGGTTCGGTTGGTGATGATTCATCGGGGTTCGGTTGGATATTTTCCCTCAAAACCGAACCGACCGAACCGTGCACCGCCCAACCCAACCCTAACCCGACCCGTGTGCAGGCCTAGTCAGTACTAAAATAGGCTGGCTCAATGGATGGACGCTCCAGAAATAACACATACATCATGGTGGGCCCCACAGAGTTCCCGGGTGAAGCATGGCTCTACTAATGACCCACACACGCCATGCAGGGTGCACATGTATATAAGGACACACATACAATAGAGCTGCTTAGCCTTCCATCCATGACCAACCCTATCTCTCTCCCTCTCCATGAGAGGATTCCTCGTAAGAACACTCTATCAAGAGCACTGAGTCTACTCATCCTCTTCCTTCTCATCTCTCTCCTCTTTTACAGGGTCTGGCACCTTGGCAGCCATGGACCCATTTGGCTCATCGCCTTCCTTTGTGAGTCATGGTTCACCTTCATCTGGTTCTTGAACACAAACGCTAAATGGAACCCAGTCGATCAGAAAACGTACCCAGATCGGGTTTTAGAGAGGTAAATATGGTTCACAAGTTTCTTCAGGTCGAGTCAAGTTCAGTTGAGTTTCATCGATTTTTTCCCGACTTTGAATGAGTTGTTTCCCAAGTCTTGGCACCACCATGACCAGATTCAGCTTTTCTCTAATTATTTGAGTCGACTCGGCTGAGTTAATTCGTGTTTTATAACACTTCTTCATAAAGACAACCAGACTGCTAGTTTTAATATGTTTGTTACAAGTTGGACCCAAAGCCATGGTGATTGCGATTCAAAAGTAGAATTGAATTATTGCAATCCAATTGGATAGGACATCCAAACACACCCAAGTGATGGATGGAGTATGAGTAATATTGTAATTTTACTATTTCATGATTTGTTCTTATCTTCTTTAATAGGTTCCAAGACCTTCCTCCAGTTGACATGTTTGTCACTACAGCGGACCCTTTTCTGGAACCACCGATCCTGACTGTAAACACCGTTCTCTCATTGTTAGCCGTCGACTACCCGTCTCACAAGCTTGCTTGCTACGTGTCGGACGATGGGGCGTCGCCGATAACCTTCTATTCTTTGACTGAAGCTTGCGAGTTTGCCAAGCTCTGGGTTCCCTTCTGCAAGAAATACAGCGTTCGAGTTCGAGCTCCTTTCATGTATTTCTCAACTGAACCTGAACTACCTTCCAGGCATTCTTCAGATGATTTTGTTCGTCAATGGAAAGAGATGAAGGTGATTCCAGACACAACACACACACACACAAAGTGGGACCCACCATGAAGAAATTAATGGATACGGATTAGAAGATGAAAAAGCATAGTGGGACCCACCATGCTTACAAACATTCAAGTTGGTTTTTCCATGTAGTAATTGCTCAGTTATTTATAATTGAGGAACGATAAACTTGAGGCGGCGGGCACTACATTACTTTCTCTTCCTTTAAGAAAAAGTGACAGAGCCCACCATTGTGAGCACATGAGATGTATTTATGACATCCAACCCATCAAATAGGTGGGCCCCACTATGATTAACATATGAGAAAGACAAATTAGGTCGATCCAATCGTCAGCTGGGCCACATCGCAGAAAACAACATATACATTTCAAAAATCTCGAATTTCATGTGGGGCCACCAGAGAGTTAAATCAGCCTAATTTTTGTGGCATTCAATGGTCACATGCTTGTCTGTGGCACTTGAATTAATGCTTCATTGCTTCTTGACAAATGTTTGTTTCAGGACCATTATGAAGAACTAGACCGGAAAATTACAGAGGCGGTCCAAAAATCGTCGGCTCCTGATCGTTTAGTGGACCATTTTAAAGATTTCTCAAATATTAACCGTCAAAACCATCCGAGCATAGTTAAGGTATTTGATTGCTTTGATTAAGTGATTTTCTGTAATAATTTATTGCTACAGACACATTTCACAAAGAAAAAGAAAAGGAGTCTTGGAGCTCTGTTAGAACAGGATTTTTGTATTTGCCATTCTTCTGATTGGTCCAGCTCAGCACTTATATTGTTAGTATTGTTGCACTTAATGCAGTCTATGCTTACTTGCTGTAAACTGGACCAATCCAGCTTCGGCAAACAGTAGAATCCTGTAGAATCCTATTAAAGCCAAACAATCCTACACTGCATGTACAGCCCATACTCCACGCATATTTTTACACTTGCACCAATATAGCACATGAATGGAACATCCGAGCTGTTGATCAAGTGGGGCTAGTCTACTCATCGGGTGAAACAGATGACCAAACAAAGTTCTCATAGCCGTTCATTTGTTTTTTACATTCCATGGCCCCCGTCAATGTGGGGCCAACCTGATGGATAGACCGGATCATGTTCCATTCTCAGTGCCACATGGACATAGAGAGAAGCTTGCGTGGCGGCTAGGCTATGCACACGTGGGGCTGGCACATGTGTGGAATAAAAAGGTTTCTGTTTCTTACCTGTGTTGTTCCTATCTATATGTTTCTGTGGGTCCCAGGTGATATGGGAGGATAAGGAAAAGATTGCAAATGAGATTCCACATCTTGTGTATGTGTCCAGAGAGAAGAGGCCAAAGCAACCCCATCACTTCAAGCTGGAGCTATGAACGTTCTGGTAATAGATAGAGAGATGTGTTTGGTTGGAAATTGCAAGACTTACAACAAAACAAGCATGAATTGTTGGCCGTTGAGCAATAGACTGCTTTATCAGTTTGGTTTTTACTAAATATTATGCATCCATGATGGGGCTCATGATTTGAACGGTCTAGATTAATATGCAAGTACACCACTTGTGCCCTAAATGAGTTGCCACAATTTAGTAAAATGTCACAAACACACATTTGAGGGAAGAAGAGAAGTGGAATTTGGTTTAAGCGGCAGACCTCATCAGAGATGGGGCTGAGGTTGAATACACAACAACTTTCCAAGTATGTAACATGCTTTTTATATGCCCTATTTCTGATAGAAGCCTGCAGGCCAAACAAATTCCACCATATTCGGCTGCTCTCTTGGATGAGTGGCTACAATTTAATAAAATGCCACGAATATACATTTGAAAGGAGAATTGGTTTATCCTGCAGGCCTCCTCAGTAAGATACGGGGCGGGGCTGAGGGACCCAAACTTCATTGGACCAGATTTGTATGGGGGACCACGGTGATGTATCTGTTTATCCCAGCTGTTCATCTCTTTTCTAAGATCATGTTAAGGCCTGGACCAAAAAAATAAAGTAGATCCAACACTATAGCAGACCAGGATCTACCTCAATTTTAAGAACATGCCTTAACATGATCTTAGAAAAGGGGAGAGCCGTTGAGTGGATCCCCAAATCCACTAAGGTTGGTAGATCCCTAACTGTGGGCCATACTATGATGTATGTTCCTTACATCCACACCATCCATCCATTTTGATAGCTCATTTTAGGGCATGATCCAAAAAAATGAAGCAGATCCAAATCTTAGGAGACCATACGACAAGGAAACAATCTTGATTGAATCCTCACCATTAAAAATTTCACAGGGGCCACTAGAATGTTTATTTTCCATCCAACCTGTTGAGAAGGTCACAAAGACCTGGATGAAGAGACCACACAAATATCAGGTTGATCCAAAGATTTTGTATACCATGAGAAATTTTTAATGATCAATTTCCACTGTTTCCTGTATTATGGTCCACTTGAGATTTGGATCTGCTTCATTTCTGGTATAATGGCCTATAATGAGTTTCAAAACAAATGGATGGTCTGGATATAAGTAACATACATCAAGGTCGACCCCATGTTCAGGGATCCACCAACCTCGGTGGATGCGGGTATCCACTGAAACAACGCTCAGAAAAGGGATGGATGTCCGACTGGGCATCCGGGGTTAGTGCATGACAAATTTCTACTTTGTAACATGCTTTTTGGAAGCAAATTAGGTGTGGGTGTTACCCCTGCCCTGTGGCCTACATGGATAGTATTTTGTATATCCACGCCGTCCATCCATTTCTCCAGCCTATTTTAGGACGGTTTTCCAAAAATTATGCAAATCCAAATCTCAAGTGGATCATACCATTGAAAACAGTGCTGATTGAGTGCTCACCATTAAAAATTCCAAAGAGCCCATCATAAGGTTTTGGTAATGTTTATTTGCAATCCAAGCTCTTCGTATTGTCAAGAAGGTCTGGATGAAGGGAACATTTAAAGATCTGCTTGATCTAAAACTTTTATGGCCCACAAAATGGTTTTAATGATTATTCATTACTCTTTCTATTGGTATGGTCCACCTGAGATCTGGATCTTCTTATAATTTTGGATATTATCCTAGAATTAAGCGTAACAACAGATGGACGGCATGGATATACAAAAAAATACATCAAGGTAGGCCCCACACGGTAGGGGTAACACCCACTAAAGTGTTACCAGGGTAACAGCTACTTTACCCGCTTTTGTGGGCCTATTTTTTTTTTTAATAAAAGCACGCAGGCCAACCAAATTCTACTGTGTTGAGTCGTTCTCCTGCTGCGTAGTCAGGGTAGTACACAGTCCTTGTATTTGTCTGGGGTTATTTCAACTCATGTCTCTATACTTGCACCACACTGATGAGTAGCTATTCAATGAAGTGGACTGGCCATCTGGTGGTCCCAACCATGGATTTTCCATGATGTAAAAATAGCATTAACTGCCCCCATGATGTAAAAGTATCATTAAAAGCAATGCCATGTTTCAAAGTGGACCACCAATCAAGCAACATGATTTTCGAGCCATGCAGGGACCATCCATGGTGGTGCCCACTATATAGACAGATGGTTTGGATAGTCAATGATAAGGTTTTCTGGGACAAACCCAATTAAATATTTGTTTTTAATAAATCAAAAGAAACTTTTGAGGCCAATAAAAAAAAAAAAAAAAAATAGAGATCAACAGCCCACGTGAATGCTGAGGACGTGGATTGGGTACTTCCCCCTAGGGTTGTAAATGGTCGGGTTCAAGGCGAGTTTAGCCAAAACCAAACCTTTCCATTTACTAAACGGATTTGGGTCCAAATTTTAGACCCAAACCTTTTTACTAAATGGACGGGTCCAGGTCAGATCCGAGTCAACCCATCAGACCCATTTATAAATGGGTCTAGGTCTAGTAGAGGGAGATCCACCCAGACCCATTTATAAATGGGTCGAGTTTAATGGGTTCGGGTCTGGATCAAGTATGCAAGCATTTTACAAGGCTTAAAACCAGGTCTAGACGGGTCTAGGTTGGACAGGTCCCTTGAAACATAGATTAAACCCACCCACTTACTAAATGGGGTCGGGTGGTCGGGTCGGGTCGGGCCTAATATAACGGAAACCAGACCTAGACCCATTTAGCAATTGGGTCTGTTCTTGGACCCAGACCTGTACCATTTAACAAATGGGTCGGGTCTAGGTCGGGTCTAAATGGGTCGGGTCCAAGTACCCCATCGGGTCCACTGACCCATTTACAGCCCTACTTCCCCCACCTCTCCCGCGATAGACTAGGGGCTCTGAGGAGCCACCATGATTTATGGCTTTTATCCATCCGTCTGTCTATTTTTTTTTTTTTTCTTGTCATTTTAGGTTACGAGTCCAAAAAATGAGGCAGACCCAAGGTTCAAGTGGACCACACCACAGGAAGAAGCAACGGTGCTAATGATGCCCACCATTGAAACCTTTTTAGGGCCCACCGTGATGTTTACTTGCCATCCAAACTGTTCATAAGGTCATATATACTTGGATGAAGGGAAAACAAAAGTATCAGCTTGATCCAAAACTTCTGTAGCCTTAAGAAGTTCTCAATTGTAAGCATTTAATCCTAATTTTGCGGTCCACTTGAGCCTTGGATATGCCTAATATTTTGGCTTGTAATCTAACATAACAAGAAAAATTGGATGGACATTGTGGACAAAACACATACATCATGGTCGCCGAGAGCCCCAGCCTGTCCGGCGGGGGTAATACCGAAACTGCGTCTAAGCAACCTAGCCATTCAGCACTGGCAAAGATATTCCTCAAGATGGAAGGGGGATTGCGTACTGAGTAAGAGTAAACTCTGTGGGGTCCACCATGGTTTGTATATTTTATCCACTCTGTTCATCCATTTTACCAGATACTTTTAGGTATTGATTCCAAAACTTAAGTATATCCAAAGCTCAAGTGGACCACACCACAGTAAATAGTGTGAATTGAACATTTACTGTTAAAAAAATCTTGGGGGCATTTCTTTTTTCCCTTCATCCATGTCTTTGTGATTTTATAAACAGGTTGGATGACATATAAACATCACTATGGATCCTAGCAAGGTTTCAATGGTTGAAATCATTATTGCCTCTGTTTCCTGTGGTATGGTCCACTTGAGCTTTGGATATGCTTCAAATTTTCTCTCAACCCTAAAATAATCTGAAACAACGGATGGACGGAGTGGATAAACCAAGTACATTTATAGTGGGCCCAACTGAGTTTACTCAGTATGACAAAAGCATACTGGGTAACATGTACGCAACTGAGTTTACAATTTTTAATCCTTTGTGTCTCGCCTGCTAGCCCAGCTGGTAGACGCCTAGGCGTTTCAACTGGGTAGGTGGTGCATCTTGTGACCAACCGAGTGGGTGTGTTGCCCCCCTAACAGAGTGGGTGTAAACAGTTATGTAGGTGGGCGGGGGCTGGCAGCCCAGCCTTTTAGGGCCTGGGCTTGGGCTCTTCAACTTGGTCTGGTTCTCAGGTCCATGCTTGAAATGTAGGCCTATTGTTAGGACAAGGTCTGAGCCAGTGATGAATTACCTAGCCTGGCTTATTAATCCGGTTCAATTATTAAGTCGGCCACATAGATTACTAAAAAGAATGGACAGTTTAATGGAACTTATGAGTGTTTTCGATTCAACGCACATGTATAACAGTCCACAATAGAAATATTATTATAGTTGATCTTCTAATTATTTTTTCCTTCATTGTTGAATAGACAAGGGTCTCAGGAGTGATGACGAATGCACCATTCATGTTGAATGTCGACTGCGACATGTTTGTGAACAATCCAATGGCTGTCCTTCATGCAATGTGCTTCTTTCTGGGCCATAGTAAAGAAATAGAAAGTGGGTTCGTGCAATTTCCACAGGTGTTCTACGGCGGCCTCAAGGACGACCCGTTTGGAAATCAAATGGTCGTCCCACAAGAAGTAAGTTTGCAACTGGCACTAAAAATTCATGTTCACCTGGTTCAGTCAGAGTGACTCAGATTAGTCATTTTATGACTTGATATTCAATAATGAAATTGTCTTTATTTCATGAAAAAGAAATGTTCCCAGGCAAGCAACTTGGATTGAGTTGACTCAGTATGTTGTGTCGAGTCAACAACCAATCATATTTACGATCGAGTTTCCCAATTGACTCGGCTTGAAATCTTCTCAAACTGAGTTGACTCAGACAAATTTCATGTGTACATTTATGTGTGTCCCACCTTTAATGACATATGGGGCATCGAATCATTAATCTCATGGTTCATTAAAAAAATACCATTGGGAACGGGCCATGAGGAAGAATCACACCAATTGGATGATCCTGACCCTTTAAGTGGGGCCATTTTGTTAAAACCGTCCATTTTCTATGAGACATGGATTGCATGGTTGGAATCATAAAAATCAATGTACTACTTCGGAATCATGATGATATTTCAAGATGATGCCCATTTATATTCAAATTTAAGTGGATCACATAATTATAATTATTTATTTATTTTATACAGTGTGTACTGCCCGGGATAGCGGGAATTCAAGGGCCCGTGTATGCAGGGACAGGATGCTTCCACAGAAGAAAAGTTATGTACGGCCAGCTGCCAATCAACGGTAAGATGATTGAACTGACATTTTTTTAACAATAGATTGGATTCTGTCTTAAATCTATCCCAGACACATGCAATGCACAACATCTACATGCTGGGGCTCACTTGATTGACGGTTTGGATTCAGTAGCATTGTGGTGCTAATGATTTTTAATTTCTTCTTATCCTTGTATAGGTAAATTATCCAAAAATGCATTGGATAAAGGATTTGGCCACTCGAAGAAATTCTCAGAATCAGTTGCTCGTGTAATGTCTGGAAAATATGAAGAATCATCTGGTCCGTCCAATTTTCCGGACACTCTTGAGGCAGCCAAAGATGTTGCAGATTGCCAGTATGAGTTCAACACTTGCTGGGGTAAAGAGGTGAGTCAATTTTTCTATCCCATGAGTGTGGCTTTTGGACTGAAATATACCCACAGTAAGGCCCACCACACTTGTATTCTGTTCTGTTATTTATCAACGGCTAAAAATTGTTTTCTATGGTGTGACCCACTTGAGGAGTGGATGGGGCTGACTTTTGTAGGGGTTGATCCTCCTGATGAGGCCAACCTATTGAAAGGATTGGATGTCAGATGGACATGAAAAATTCAAAGTTAACCAATAACTCTAAAACCATGAGTTCAATAGTCAGTGACTCGGGCTGACACGCTCGGTCCTTAGTCGAGTTCTGAGTCAGCCGAGTCGACAGTTACTGGATACTCTTTCCTCACCGTGAATCTTTGGTTGCAGGTGGGTTGGGTGTATGGATCTGCGACTGAGGACGTTCTCACCGGGCTTAAGATCCACTCAATGGGCTGGGGTTCGGTCTATTGTTCGCCAGAGCCACCAGCGTTTCTTGGGTCCGCACCCATGGGTGGACCAGCTACCCTGTCGCAGCTGAAAAGGTGGGTCACTGGCCTTTTTGAAATCCTTTTTAGTGAACACAGCCCCTTGCTGGCTACCTTCTCCAAGAATCTCAGCTTTCGACAATCCCTGGCGTACGTTATGGCCACCGTGTGGGCCCTGCGCTCTATTCCGGAGCTGTGCTACGCTGCGCTGCCGGCCTTTTGTCTCCTCACCAACACGTCCTTCTTGCCTAAGGTAATCAAGTAAGGGGAATGATCATTTATACGTTCGCGCTGTCTAGGGCCCACTGTCACGTTTGAATTCCATCTAAACCGTCCAATAGATGGTCCCCCAATGTTATGCCTAGATTTTAGAACCCAGGTGGGCCACACCAAAAGGGACAATGTGGGGTCCACCTTGTTGTTTATGTGTCATCCAAGACATTCATCAGGTCGGCCCCACCAAGATGAAGGGACATTTTGAAAGTTTGGCCATTTCGGAACTGAGGTGGGCCACAAGAAGTGTGTGTGTGTGTGTGTGTGTGTGTTGGGACTGTGCATTGCTCCCTATGTGGGTCCCACCTGGTGTACGGTGAATGTGTGGAGGCGCACCAGATGTATGCTTTCAGTTCTATGTGCACGGGCGCGAATTAGGTGTTACTCCGGGAACAGCTTAGTGGGTGTTACCCCTACCGTGTGGGCCATTTTGATGTATATTTTTATATATGTACGCGGCCTATCTGTTGTTTCATATCATTTTAGGATGTGATCCAAAACCCTAAGGAGATCCAAATCTCAGGTGGACCATACCACCTAGAAAAAGTGATGAATAACCATTAAAAACGTTTTGTGGGTCACAAAAGACGTTATTGACATTATCAAGAGCTTGGATTGCAAAGACACATTACGAAAACCTTACGGCAGGCTCTTTGGAATTTTTAATGATGGGGCACTCAATCACACTGTTTCTAGTGATATGGTCCACTTGAGATTTGGGTCTGCATAGTTTTTGGAAGCTCATCCGGAAGTGGGCTTTAGAAACGGATGGACGGAGTGGATATACAAAATATCATCCATGTGGGCCATACGGTAGAGGTAACACCCACTAAGCTGTTCCTGGGGTAACACCTAATTCGCGCCCCTATGTGTACATCATCAGTGGGTCCCACACGGCTTGAACGTATGGTAATTTATCATATGTTCGAACATATCTGCATCATAGAGGGATAAGTGGGGCGGTTAACGGGCTAAATGACCTTATGAACGGTATGGATGGCATATAAACATCACGGTGGACTAGGTAGGTTTCAACGGTAGACATTTCCTTAACCAACTTTTTTCCTGACGTGTGTCTGAGGTTTGGATCTGCCTCATTTTTTGGTATCATTTCCTCACATGAGCTGGCAGAACGGATGGATGGGTGGATTTCTCATAAACTTCATGGTGGGCCCACCTAGCTTCTTAGCGCAGAAACTTCTTGCCACATGCTGTCGAACGCAATCCGCGTCCAATTGGACCCACCATGGATAACCCATGATGCTTAAATGTGGACCCGAATCCGCGGTGGGATCCAATGGATGAAAGATTTTCACATGGGTGCGGCTTTGGTAGATCCCTCGATCCCTGGCTGTTGGGCCCTCCTTGATTTATGTATCTTACATCCACGCCGTCCATCCGTTTTGACAGATCATTTTAGACATGATCCCAAAATATGAAGCAGATCTAACTCTCAGGTGGACCACACCGCAGGAAACAGTGGTTATTGAATACCCACCATTAAAAACTTTGTGGTTGCCACCGGAAATTTTTTTTCCATCCAACCTATTGATAAGATCACAAAGACCTTGATGAAGGGACCACATAAATATCAGCTTGATCCAAAACTTTTCTAGCACACAAAAACTTTTTAATGGTCAATCATCACTAGTTTCTGTGGTGTGGTCCATCTGAGAGTTGGATATGCTTCTTTTTTTGGTTCATGCTCTATAATACTCCTTAAAAACAGATGGACGGCATGGATGAAAGATAATTCCACGGTCGGTGGATACCGGTCTACTGGATGAAAGATTTCCATATACGGTGCTCTCCATTAGTACTAATACTTCGTAAGATGTTGCACCAACGTGATGGTTGAAAGCAATCCAAGCCATCCACCAGATGCTCCACCTTGAAAACAACCACATCATCAAACAAATTAAAGAGGAGACACCCACCTTTGATTTGCTTGGGGCCCAAAAGTGTTGTTTATATGGAATTAATCCAGACCGTTAAGATCCTTCATTTTTTCATCTCAGATGGACCCTATGAAAATCATGGGTGATATCAACTTGTTACTTATACTATGAGTATCCATATGAGTGTTTGATCCTTATTTTCATACACATACAGGCATCAGATCCGTGGATGATCGTGGCTGCTACTCTTTTCATCTCACACAACCTCCACGGTCTGATGGAGTACCTTCAATGCGGGCTATCCGTCCGTTCATGGTGGAACAATCAGAGAATGTCGAGGATAACTGAAGCTACTGCGTGTTTGTTCGGATTCTTGGATGTCATACTGAAGCTTCTTGGCTTCTCAGAGACCACCTTCGGAGTTACACGTAAAGATCAGAGTGCAACAGATGGTAGCATTGATATGGACGCTGGACGATTCACCTTCGACTCCTCTCCTATATTCCTGCCACCTACGGCCATTGTGTTAGTGCATATGACTGCACTTTTGGTGGGCCTGTTTGGGGTGTGGCTACCAGTCTTTGGTGGGCCACCTGGGCTGGGAGAGATGGTGTGTAGTACATGGGTGGTGCTCTGCTTCTTTCCCTTTGTGAAAGGACTCTTTGGGAAAGGAAGTTATGGGATTCCTTGGCCCACTATTTGGAAAGCTGCAGCATTGGATTTCCTTTTCTTGAGCTTCTGTACTAGATTTAGTTCATTTTAGTTAAGAGGTTCCTCTGCAACTTTTAGAACAGGTGATTCACCTGTGCATGAAAAGTTATTCATCTGCTATTCAACTTGTCTATTCTGTAAACCATAATTTACAGAATTAAAAGGATCAAACATTGCATTGGAGATGGGGATTGAAAAATCTAAACCCAAATTTGTACACCCAAATTTGTTCCTGGTTGAAGGGTCATCTCTGATTTTGTATTGCCGGGATCTCCCGCAACACTCGTCAAAGAAGCATCTGGAGGGGAAAATAGCTTCAGACCTGTGTAGGTTTAGGAACCAGCCATGTTTAAATAGTTAAAACTCCTCTCTCTTAAGGATCCACACGAATTTAGCATTTCTAGTTCAATTAAGACATTGTCGATGCAACACAGTAGTAGAGCACCACCCTACACGAATTTAAACTAATCACAACTTTAGTGGGTCCACCTATATTCCCGGTCATGATATCTAACTTTAGGGAGATCCAGACCTTTGATCAATTAGGCCCACCTTATAATATCTGTACATATTCATCTATTTTCCTACTTAAGTGAAGCCACGATGATAGTAGCATGCTCTGCTTATCCAATCATAGCATAGAAAAAAATTAACAACCTTTCAAAAGTATTAAGTGGTGGCCCCCACTTGATGGTTTGATTTGCTTGATTTTTTATCTTTTTTTAGTTTAACTTTCACGATGTGAAGAGCCTTTTGAACAAGTTGGATGCCATACAAACACCACAGTGGACGCATGCAACCCTTGTAGAATAAGCTTGTTGCATAGGGACTCTTGTGGCCGTTTGGATCATAATCTTATCTTTTACTATTAATTTTACATATTACGGAATGATAGGATTGTCTATGCATCAACAATGGAGATTCTATATTATAATCATAAAGTCATACCTGATTGGGAAGACATTCTCGATGCCGCCGTGTTGCCGAGAAGAACTCTTGATCTTCCACACCTTACACTTTCAGGAGAACCACTCAATGGGGATTGGGGTTTTCTCTTGTGTGTTGGTGAGGGGACCAAGACATATATTTATAGGAAAAAGGACTAGAGAAGCTTACCCATCACACTTCTCTCCTCTAGGGTCTCCACACCGTAGGTTTCCATATCTGGCCTAATAACCGCGAATAAGGACCACGGTTCAAGCGCCCCACCCCAAACCTATTTGTAATGATCACAACTATAGTGGGGCCCACTAAATCGCTCAATCTGAATAATCCAACGGTCAGGATCTAAACCGATGATCATGTGTAGCCCACCTAATGGAGTCTTACATTTACTTATTCAGCCGATAAGTATATTTGGGGCCATTTGGATACCACCAAATATTTGGGGCCCAGTTCTATGTGCACGGGAGCGAATTAGGTGTTACTCCGGGAACAGCTTAGTAGGTGTTACCCCTACCGTGTGGGGCCCATTTTGATGTATATTTTTATATATGTACGCCGTCTATCTGTTGTTTCATATCATTTTAGGATGTGATCCAAAACCCTAAGAAGATCCAAATCTCAGGTGGACCATACCACTAGAAAAAGTGATGAATAACCATTAAAAACGTTTTGTGGGTCACAAAAGACGTTATTGACATTATCAAGAGCTTGGATTGCAAATAAACATTACGAAAACCTTACGGTAGGCTCTTTGGAATTTTTAATAATGGGGCACTCAATCACACTGTTTCTAGTTGTATGGTCCACTTGAGATTTGGGTCTGCATCATCCGGAAATGGGCTTTAGAAATGGATGGACGGAGTGGATATACAAAATATCATCCATGTGGGCCATACGGTAGAGGTAACACCCACTAAGCTGTTCCTGGGGTAACACCTAATTCGCGCCCCTATGTGTACATCATCATTGGGTCCCACACGGCTTGAACGTATGGTAATTTACCATATGTTCGAACATATCTGCATCATAGAGGGCTAAGTGGGGCTGTTAACGGGCTGTTAACGGGCTGTTCGAACATATCTGCATCATAGGTTGGCTGTATTGTGTAGATCAACTAGGCCAGAATATCAAGCTGTATTTTAATTTCGTGGTGGGACACACTTTGCAAACGAAATGGATGACTAAAAAATTGACGCGTGATGCTTGTGTGGTCCACTTATGAGCGATCGGGCCCACCTCATTAGTGACTTGGATCTCGCACATTGGCACATATTGCCATTAGATTAAGGTCATTGAACTTGTTAGTTACGTCAGTAGGGCTCCTTCAATTGAAAACCATACCGAACCGGTGATCTTTTGCTGAATCCATAGTCACTATAGTCGTCCATTTGGTTCTATTTTCATCTGACGGTCAGCCATACATATGACCTGTTGATGGATTGCCTGGATCCCACGTCCCACTTTCCACAAGTTATATGGGATAAATGCTTGTGTTGTTGGAAAACAAACATGTCTTTCTATTTTTTGGCTGTAGAAACCAAGAAAAGTAACTTATCTGGTAAGTAGTTTATCTTCAGTAACTTACAATCCAAACAAAGCCCTTGGTAACCAACGTGCTTATCAACCAAAAAGTAGAAAAGCATGTTTGGTTTCCAACATAATAAGCAATTATTCCTTTAGTTTGTTTGGTCTCCTTCACATCCATCATCCGTTATGTTGGGCCAACCTTTGATGTCGACCATTCATTGTATGGACCCCACCTTGAAGTGGGTCGTCCATTCATCACTACGGCCCGACCTTTAATGTGCACCATTCATTATGTAGGGCCTACCTTTAATGTCGTTCATCCATCAAGTGGGGCCCACCATCAATGTTATTGTCCATCATGTCGGGCCCACCTTCAATAATCACCGCCCATCATGTGGGCCCCACCTCTGATGTAGGTCGTCCATCATGCAGGGCCCACCTTGGATAGGGGCCACTCATAATTAGGGCCGACCTTTAATGTGGATTGTCCATCATGTGGGGCCCACTATTATTAATTGACCATCATGTGAAATCACATTTGATGTGGACTATCCATCATGTGGGCCCCAACTTCAATGTGCATTGCCCATCTTGTAGGGCTCGCCTTAAATGTAGGTGATTCATCATTAAGGGTCGACCTTTGATGTGGATTGTCCATCATGTGGGGCCATCTCAATATGGGCCATCCATCATGTGGGGCTCAGCTTCAATGTACACTACCCATCAAGTAGAGCCCACCTTTGTTGTGGATCGTCCATCATTTGGGCCCACCTTTGAAGTGGGTCGTCCATTGTACCTGCCCACTCGATGTGGGCTTTTTATCATTATGGGCTCACCTTTGATGTGGACCATCCACATGTGGGCCCACATTACTATGAGACCATCCTTAATGTGGGGCCCACCTTTTACATGGACGGTCCGCTGTGTGAGATCCACCTTCAATGTGGACAGTTCACCACGTGGGGCCTCCTTTGATATGGTCCGCGAGAGAGAGCCTCCTATGTGTCTTGCCTGCTAGCCCAACTGGAAGACAGTTAGGCGTTTCAACGGCAGGTCCCAGGTTGGAAATGCAAAGGGGAGACATTAACCCCACTGGTGGATGGGTGCATTGCACGGTTAACAGGCTGGGTGCGTTGCATGACTAACAAAAAAAAAATAACCTCTTATGTGAGCATGGATTAAGCTTAAAAAAATTACTTACTAAGATAAGTAGCTTATTAGCACATAAGCTACTTTTACAACAATATTACCAAACTTATCTCAAATAAGTTACTTATGTACTGTTGTAATTTATTTGGTGATATCCAATCGGTCCGTAGAGAACAGGCCTCTATACATATTTGTAATAGCCTCCTACTTAGTAAAAGCAACTTATTTGGTGATATCCAAACGGCGGTAGAGAACCGGCCTTTATCCATACTCGTATTTGCAAAAATTGACAGTTTTTAAAAGATTACATATGACTTGCTCTTAATTAAAGACAAGCTTGTTTTGCCCACATAATGAGATGATCGCAGCCATTGATTTATTTTTTTTCAGTCCTGCCATAAATGAGTTTTAGTAAAATCATAGCCTTCAAAAAATGGTCCTGAACTTGATTTTTGGAGCTGAACGTTAACCATTGGAAGTGTTTTTCTCACTGTTGTATATTAATCGGCACATGTGAGACGTGTACGGTAGCATCCAGAACATTAATGGTGCTGATTATCAGACCATCTTAGGATGTGGGCCCAATGAGATGACGCATGGTAGTAATCTTGAACTTTGTAATTTGTTGCTTATAAGTCGGCACTGAAGACCTAGTGATGCATTCGGTTTTGAGTTGATTTAAGACTTGGACCAAGTCAAGGGGTGACTGAGTCGGTAATATTTTCACTGTTGACTCATGATGTTGAACCATATTAAACTCGAGTGAGTCTGAGTTGACTCAAAAGAGTCAACAATGTTAGGACACTTTCCTGTGGCATACTAGTACACTTTATTTGTCAATTACTTAGGTCGGTGAGTCAAGTGTCGGTTGAGCTTAATGAAGACAAAGACGAAAACGAAGACGAAGACTCAAGACTCAAGACAGACCTGCTACATCAAGAAAGAAAAAACAGATAAAAGTGATGCCTTAGTGAGCCTTAACCTTGTACCTATCCAAATCTGTAAACTTCTAGATGACCATGACCAATAGACATACCATTAGTTATCTTAGATTGGCCCTAGGTGTCTCAAAAAGACCTCCAAAAGAATGGCCAAGAGGTTGCAAGTTCTACTGTAAAACACATCAACTAATACAGTAGAAAAACACGCCTGACCGGGCGACTGACCAAGTGTCCACTGGGCATCCGGCCTAAGCGGAATCCATCCAGAGAGTTGGCCTGCAAATCAAATGGTCATTGGGCGCCCGACCACAACCTGTTCGGGTGCTCGCCCAGTGTAAAAACTGTATAGAAGCACAGTCCATTTTCAGACTGAATTTCAGGCACCCGACCATGTGTCCACCGGGCACCCGACCAGCTCAAAATCTGTCCAGTGATTAAAACATTTTTCTAGACTGGATTTCGGGCACCCGACCACAAGTCCTCTAGGCGCCGACCTTGCGCGAATTTGCCCGTTATTTGACCATAGGGAGAAACTTTATAAAAGCAGGGGATTCGTTTTTAGGGCTAAGATAGGAAATTTTGAGGAGATAGAAGCCACCATTGCTAAAGACCATTAGAGGTTCTATTCTAAACCTATAGCAAGTCATTCTCCTTGTGTTTCATGACAATCTTGGGCCATTCAATGACAGTATGAGAATGGACTTGTTCCCTCTTGATTCCTAGGAGTTTAGACACCTTGATCATAGTTAAATAAATTGTCTAAACACCACCTAGGAGTCCAAATAGGTGTATCCCTCTAGGAAACTCAAGTCATTTGTAGGTGTATCCCTATAAATTGTCTAAACATCATTTGTAGAGGTTTCATCATCCCCTAGCACCATGGGCATCTCCAATGGAACATCAGACGCAAGGAAGCTGATCTTGGAGCTAAAGCCTTGGCAAAGCAGCAGCATCAAAGATCGGGGGAGCACAAGGGGAGCTGATTTAAGCACGGGAGAGCAAGAAGAAGCAACCTAAAGCGGTACTACAAAGGGACTCAATCCTACATGTAAGTTGTCGATTGTAAGAGTCTAGTTCCACTCATTTCCTGTGAGGAAATGAGTGTAAAGTTTGTTTGTCAAACTAGCATTCTTAGGTCGTTTGCCGATCCTTGACTTATTTGTTGAGCTTAAAGTGTTGGGATGTTTGCCGTTCTTTGGCACGTTTGTCGAGCCTAAATTCAGGGACATTTGCCGTTCCTTGGCACGTTTGGCAGGCGTAAACAAGTCTCCAAATGGAGCCACCAACACGGGTGTGAACGTGTAAATTGGGAGGAACCTGTAAACTGATCGGTTGGGTGGATCTGAGTTAAAACACCTTGGTTGAGAGGAACCAGATTTAAACTCCCTAGTGAATGCCGGTGTGCTCAAAGGGGTTGAGTACTTGAACCGAGAGTGGAGTAGACAAGTAGTTGAACCACTATACATGCTTGTGTTTGTAATTGTTCTTGATCACATTTCTCATTATGCATTATGTTTAATTGATTTCTTATGAATGCTTAATTAGGAATGTATGCTAGGCACTTGATAGGCACATCCACATACACAAGATGTACTTTCACTCCTCATGTAGACTTAAGCTGTTATTGATCCATCCTCTATGGTCTACTTGTGTTGCTTAAACTAGGTTGTTAATTGCCTTAATTATTTGCTAGTCTATTGATTGGACCCACTTAGGCTTGGAAGCTTAAGTGTTCTTACTTACTTAGTTTAATTTATTAAAACTATTAGGTAGGCGAAAAGAATTTCTAAAGGTCCTAATCCCCCCCCCCCCCCCCCCCCCCCCTTTAGGACTTAGCCATAATTCTAGTTGCTCCTTAAGCTTCCGCACGAATAGGCGTAGGATGTCATGTTAGACTACTCAACGTAGTTTCAATTGGTATCAGAGTGGGTTGCCCTTCAAGAACTTAACCGTCTAGATTGAGACCCAATACCGAAGCACTAGCATTATGTCTACCCGAGATGGGAATACTGTCAATCATCCACCATACTTTGATGGATCCAACTACGCCTATTGGAAGGCTAGAATGAGGATTTTTCTCCAATCCATTGGCTGATCCATATGGGCAGCAACATTAAATGGATATTTCTTACCCACAGAACAACTGGAGGTTGATGGTAAGATCATTGTCATTCCCAAAGATGATGAGAAATTGAATGATAATGAGAGAGCTCAATATGTGGCAAATGCCAAAGCTCTCAATGCGATTTGCTATGCGGTTTTCCTAGAAAAATTTCAGCGCATTCTCACATGCGCAACTGCAAAAAAAGCGTAGGATATATTTGACATAACCCACGAGGAAACTAGCACAGTAAGACGCTCAAAGCTTTAGCTCTTAACCACCAAACTTGAAAACATTAAGATAGAAGAGACTAAAACCTTTATGGAGTTTTATACAAAATTTTCTGATATTTGCAACTCCATGTTTGCCTTGGGGGAATGGGTTCCAAAATGAAGGATATGTAGAAAAATACTTAAGTCCCTCTTGGAAAGATTCGGTACCAAGGTAATAGCCTTAGAGGAGTGTAGAGATATAGATAACATGAAAGTAGAAGAACTTATAGGTTCCCTACAAACTCATGTACTACACTTTAGAGCCCCCTCTAGGAAGAAAGACGTCGCTTTGAAATCTTCACATAGACACTCATATAGGCAAAAGAAAATTAAAAGTGAGTCATCTGAAGATAGCGACGATGATCTTAATGAAAGATTCAAGAGATTCCTCAAATTTGATAGAGGGAGTAGCCGTGACAAGAAGGACAAGAAGGGTGATAAACATAAAGGAAAATCATCCAAAACTTTATCCGTCCGATATTACGGTTGCGGTCAACGTGGCCATATTGCCCCAGATTGTCCGAAAACACCTAAACTGAAAGGTAAAAAGGTCATGGTAGCCACGCGGGATGATATGGAGGAATCAAAATCTGAATCTAATGACTCAAATAGTGATAAGAGCCAAAATATAGTGAGAGCTCTGATGGCTTCCATCACTACCTCTCTTCCTCCTAATCTAAGAGAGGATCCCGACCGCTTTCCCTTCTAGGAGAAGAAGGAGTTCCCAACCCCTCACCTCATGTTACATTTATGAGGGTGTTATGGAAATTAGTTACCCTTAGGCTAATCAAACTAAACATAGTTAGTAAGGGTAGTTATAAATGCTTCAATAAGAAAATCTGAGGATTTTAGCCTCATTTCTGTGTATATTGGCAAATCAGAGGATTCAAGCCTCATTAACCCAAATTTTGATAATTTAACCTTGCTTTTATTTGATATATTTGTTGTTAGATTATATCCTGCTTAGATTAGCTAATCTTGCTGAATTTCATGCTTAATTGTATGCTAATCTTTACTTAGGTTTGGTCATGATGTACATCTCATGGGGAGGTTGGTTGATTGGGCTATAAGCCCTCGAGCTTTCAATGCTTAATGTATATCATAGATGACCAATTGTGCATGATTAACTATGCTTAGAATAGTACATTTTCTTGTTAATCATATTCACATGCATGCTCCATGTTTTATATGTTCATGCACCCTATACTCTCTCTAGTTAGCATGTTTTTAAAGTTATAACTACGACATACTATCTACTCTTACCTTAACCTTAATTGATGTATCATTAAAGGGGAGAGAATAGTTTGTCAATTGCTGACAAAAGGGGAGAGAAAGATCAAGTCCCACCAAAATAAATTTTTGTTTTGTGTTTCAGGGTTTGACAGGTTATGGAGGAGCAATCTAGAGGAGCTTGCATAGTTTACATGTCTTAGTGTTTCGAGTTGTAAAATTTTTTGAATTTTGACATGTAATGTATTCTGTTTTGGTAGGATAGGTTTTTGTAAGTAATTGACAAAGGGGGAGATTGTTAGTGCACTTTCCTGTGGCATACTAGTACACCTTATTTGTCAATTACTTAGGTTAGTGAGTCTAGTGTCGGTTGAGCTTAATGAAGATGAAGACCGAAGACTCAAGACGGACCTGTTGCATCAAGAAAGAAGAAACAAGTAAAAGTGATGCCTTTGTGAGCCTTAACCTTGTACCTATCCAAAACCATAAACCTCTAGATGACCATGACCAATAGACATACTATTAGTCATCTTAGATTTGCCTTAGGTGTCCCAAAAAGACCTCCAAAAGAATGGCCGAGAGGTTGCATGTTCTGCTGCAAAACACATTAACCAATACAGCAGAAAAACATGCCTGTCCGGGCGCCCGGCCAAGTGTCCACTGGGCGCCCGGCCTAAGTGGAATCCGTCCAGAGAGTTGGCATGTAAATCAAATGGTCATCGGGCGTCCGACCATAACCTATCCGGGCACCTGACCAGTGCAAAAACTGTACAGCATCACAGTCCATTTTCGGACTGAATCTCGGGCGCCCGTCCATGTGTCCACCGGGAGCCCAACCAACTTAAAATCTGTCCAATGACCAAAACCTTTTTCTGGACTGAATTTCGGGCACCCAACCACAAGTCCACCAGGCGCCCGACCCTGCCCGAATCTTCTCGTTATTTGACCATTGGGAGAATCTTTATAAAAGTGGGGGATTCATTTTTAAGGCTAAGAGAGAAAATTTTGAGGAGAAAGAAGCCACCATTACTAAAGACCATTAGAGGCTCTATTCTAAACCCATAGCAAGTCATTCTCCTTATGTTTCATCACAAGCTTGGGCCATTCAACGGCAATATAAGAATGGACTTATTCCCTTTTGATTCCTAGGAGTTTAAACACCTTGATCATAGTTAAATCCCTTGTCTAAATACCACTTAGGAGTCCAAAAAGGTGTATCCCTCTAGGAAACTTATTTCCTATCATTTGTAGAGGTTTCATCATTCCCTAGCACCTTGGGCATCTCCAATGGAACATCACATACAAGGAAGCTAATCTTGGAGCTAAAGCCTTAGCAAAGCAACGACATCAAAGATCAGGGGAACACAAGGGGAGCTGATTCAACCACGGGAAAGTAAGAAGAAGAAACCTGAATTGGTACTACAAAGGGGCTCAATCCGACAAGTAAGTTGTCAATTGTAAGAGTTCGATTCCACTCTTTTCCTGTGAGGAATTAAGTGTAGAGTTTGTTTTTGTAATGCTCCGATTTTCATTACTCGAGTGTTGAGCCCGAGTTCTGAAAACCCGAGTGAAAACACTTAAAGATCCACTTTACAATATAATTTTTTTTTAATTGTAATGGAAGCATATCAAGACATGCAATGTCCAAATATATATTAAACTGTACAAGTGACGCCCATAGGGCTTATATAAATTAATTGTCTTAATATTACATTAATTAAAAAGGAAACCAAAAGAATGAAACACTGCAAGTAGACTCGAGTCGCACCACCTTCTAACTTCTCATCCAAAGACACCTGCATGAACTGTTATGGTTCAATAACGTTAAAACGCCATCATAGTGAGGTAAACCCTCCAAGATTACCAAGCATGATAACGGTTAAGTAAAGATCGACTAATGATAATGTATTGCACAATAATCAATTTATACAATTCCAAAAGAAATGATATGTAAAACAATCAAATATAACAATTCACTCATATTACAAATACGAAAAATTACACATTCAATCCATACATTCCAAATTTAATCTCGTTTATATGAATGCGTGCATGCACATGTTCTTCAGCCTGGGGATGTACATCCAGCTGGCGAATATCAAACTGACAGTAAGATGGCTTGTCACCAATGTTACCCGCAATGCAATGCACATCAAACCGACAGTAATGTGGCTCGTCACCAACATTACACGCAAATGCCATATATATATGATTAATCAGTTTTTATTAGTCCAATTTACAAAACAAGTAATTAAAAGCTCACGGTCACTATGGGGGTGTGCAACCCAGTATAGGCCGACAGCTCGGGCATAACATCCCATAACACCATCCCCGGCTCATGAGACGTCCAACAACATATACTATAGTACAAATTTTATGATTCCCTACAATTAGACAATTAACGTTATTATTTTGTGTGTGTTCCAGAGTTTTCAACAAAATGATACTCTTCTTCATCCAAGCCACCTAAGAAACAAGTCCATTGATGGACACCAACAAGGAAGGATCTTACCAAACAAAGCCACATGGGCATCAAGTCCATTTATCAACTAAGATCTCCAAATTGTAATCCAAGTCACTTATGTAATTCCAATTCCAATTCCAATACATATAAATCTATTAATTTCATTCATAACACAAGTTACTCCAAATCACATCGACAATGAACAATTTAGATGCAGATCATTCCATAAACAATTAAGATCACAAAACAATTATCATGAATTGATTATTTATGAGTAAACATTCCTATGAATAAAGCAATTATTGTAAACAAGTAATGAAAGTAGAAAAATATATAAACAAAAGAAATGAAAATAAACAGTGAGATAAACAATTCTTATCTAAGACGTTGAAAACAATTATCATAATGTGGACCCTCGCCGTTTTCCGCGCTCCCCACACGACGTTCTCGTCCCTTCCCCTTTCGGGAAAAGAAGGAGAGGATGATGCGTGAGTGCGAAATCGCCGTTTGTGCCACTGGCTTGCCTCGTTCTCGAGGGCTTTGTTTAGTTGTTGTGTTAAGCTGGATGTGTTTAAATGAGTTTGTATAAGACCAGAGTCGCCACTAGCCAGTTACTTCGAATCTACAGTCGGCTAGACCCCGTAGAAACGTTAGAGAAGGGGATCCGAAGATTCTTTCCTCTAAAATGACTCCTTTTGATCTGCGGCCAAAGATTCAAGGTAAGGGATCACGGTTACAGGGTGGGAAGAGGTTAAGCACCCCACACACTGCCCGTACTGAAGTACGGTCTCTACTTCACAGAATCGAACTAATACTTGAAAGTCGGTTTTAATCCTCGTACATTCTCATGGATGACATGATGCATGAATGCGGGTCTGAACAGTAAGAGTTTCTGATGGGCAGGTTCCAACAACGGGTAAGCCCAGAGCGTACGCTCGAACTGACAGGTGCTTAATGTAAGACGTATGCAGTGTGCTTGAATGATCAAGGTGTTTTATGGTGAAGCATGAATGCAGGTCTGAACAGTAAGAGTTTCTGATGGGCAGGTTCCAACAACGGGCAAGCCCAGAGCATACACTCGAACTGACAGGTGCTTAATTTAAGACATATGCAGTGTGCTTGAAGAATCAAGGTGCTTGCAGTGAAGCAGGGGGGTTGGAAGAAAAGTAAATGTTGCACTTATGCTAGATGCAAATGAGATGATGCTGGAAAAGAGTAGCTGGGTGGACGGAAGTGTCGCAAGGATTGGCTTCGAGTGGCTGGATCAAGACTTGGATGGCTTGGGAGGCTTGGACCAGTGGTCAGGCTGGGCTGGACCAAGGCTAGACTTTCCTTACTCGAGCTCTCCTTGGTGGGAAAATGGGCTAAGGGGTGAAGGAGGACTCAGACCGCACTCGGGCTGAATGGACTTGAAGGGGTGCTGAAATGAGAAGGGGAGGGGGGTATTTATAGCAGCGGGCAGTGGTATTTTGCGTAATTTTTTTTGGGCGGCCTGTTATGGGCCGCCGTACGGCCGTTCCTCGATTTCCAGCGAGGTACGGTCGCACCCTCGGGGCTGCTGTTTGACTCGCTGGGTCGACTCAGTGAGTTGACTCAGCGGGTCGACTCGGTGGTTTGACTCGACGGGTTGACTTGGTGTTTTGACTCGACGGGTTGACTCAGCGGGTTGACTCAGCGGGTTAACTCAGTGAGTTTGACTTTTTTAGGATTTTTTGACTGGCTTTTCTTATGAGGGGTTTTTCAGGGTGATGTTTAGGACTGGGTTGACTGGGTTCAGGCTTAAACCACTTTGACAGTCAAGGTGCGTTTAACATGAACAGGATTGCGGAGTTCTGCCCGCCTCAGCCCTTACCTGTTTAAAAGATTCCAGACACCCGTACGATCAAGTGTCAGCCATGCCTGGAACAGGTTAGGAAAGAAAGCCTCCGAGAAGTTAATCCAAGTGTAGTTTTAGGTCTTCGGACCACTGGAGATGAATTTGTGCAGTTGAAATTTTCGGTGAATCATTTTTTTTTGTGTTTTTTGGAAAAAGTTCCAGATTTCAGCTCGAATGATCGAGATTGATGCTGGTTTTTGTGGAAAGCTTTAAAATATTTTTGGTATTTTTGAAATGATCCGGGTTATCGAACCTTGATCAAGGCTGATGCCGGTTTTTGGTTGAAAGCAAGAAAAGGTCCCCCGAGAAATTAATCTCAGTGTAGTTTAAGGTCTTCAGACCATAAAAAAAGCTTTATGTACATGCTAAAAGTACATTCTTTTTTGTGATTTTTCGAAAACTGTTCCAGGTCATAAAATCTCAATTTTGAACGGTCAAGATTGACACTGGTTTTTATTGGAAATCTCTCGGGATTTTGTTCCCGACGTAGTTTAAGGTCTTCGGACCAGAAACTGTACAAAAGGGGGCAAACACATTTTTTTTTTCGTTTTCGAAATGATCCAGATCATCAGATCTTGGCCTGAACGGCTAGGATCGATGCTGGTTTTTATTAAAAATCCCTCGGGATCTTGATCCCGACGTAGTTTAAGGTCTTCGGACCCAAAAACTGTGCATGACAGGGAAAACCTATTTTTTGTTCTTTTTTGGAAAATATCCAGTATCAGCGGATCTTGATTCGACGATCCATACTGCTACCGGGTTTTATTAAAAAGTCCCTCGGGATCTTGATCCCGACGTAGTTTAAGGTCTTCGGACCCAAAACATGTACAAGAGAGCAGCTATCCAGGTTGGAGACTACGGGAATTATTCTTGGAATGGTTCGGATCATCAGGTCATACCCTTGGATGGTTGAGATCACTGTTTGACTAAGTCAATCTTTTTCTTTCTTTTCCTTGAAAATTCCATGGAACTTTTCCACATCATCAAGCCAATTTCTCCCCAATTTCTCACAAGATGAGATTTTGGTGAGATCTCTTCTTTTTTCTTACCATTCTCTTCCATCACTTCATTCTTATATGGAGGTACAAGATTCACTTGCAACCACCCTTCCCAAGAAGGAGTTCTTCCCAAGGAGAGGGGAGGAGAAATCGTTTCACCTAGGTAGGGGGTAGGACGGCCTCCTATGGGCCGCCCGGACGGTCTCTGACCCCCGGTTTCTTCGGTGGGCTGGGTAAAAGGGTGCACCCCCTTCTTCTATATAACATGATGCACCCTTGCCCCCTCCACTGTGCCATCTCTCTCTTCTTTCTCTCATACTCTTTCTTTCTTCAAGTTTTCTCTCTCCTCTTGGTGGTTCTTTGCTTTCTCTCAAGTGGTGAGCCTTAGAGAAGTTTTGGGACAGCAAGGTGGTCCCTCTTTGGTGAGTGGTAAAGGTATGGACCACTCCCTTTCCCTTTCTTGTCTTTTTCCTTCTTCATTATCTCTTCTCATGACTCTTTTCTTTTTCCATGTAGCTATTCCAAAAAGAGTGAGGGTGGGCCCAAGTGTTTTTGGCCATTTTCTAGATCTCAAGTCTCTTTCAAAGGTGGTGCATGGAGAAGGACATTGCAAGCTCTCCACTTCATTTTTTCTTTCTTCTTTTCACACTCCCTTCATGTGCATGTAAAGGGTCATTTTGCCATGTCATCAAGTGTTCATGGCAAAATACTCTATCTTTTTCATGGGAGTTGGGCCTCTCTTCATATGTATCAAATGAGCTCAAAGTGAAGTCATGGCCCTTGGTGTATTTGGTGGGCCCAATGCTTCATTTTGGGCTCCCTCATGTTCTCTTGTTCTTGTCATTTCTTTTGGATCTTTCTTTTTCTTTTCCATCTTCTTTCCAAGACTTGGGCCCATAGGCATGGTAAGGCCCATCTCAAGTTTTGGGCTCATGGGGCTCACTTTGGGTGTCCCCATCTTTCTTCACATATGTATGGACCAAGGTGACTAGCCCATTCTTCACTTGGATCTCAAGTGGGCTAGATTTCTTAGTTGGGCCTTTATGGGCAAATAGCCCAAATCTTCCACCATTTTTTTAATTATGATGTACATCCTTGTACAAAGTGTAGTGGGTTCCTTAGAATTCTTTCATATGGATGGGCTTTTGGGCCTTCATTGAAACTTGTGCACTTCTTTGAACCATGTGTGCCCCACTACACTTTGTTCATGTAGAATTTTTCTTTTCTTTTGATGGATGGAGGACTTGAGTTACTTGATCATCTACAAGTCCCATGAGTGAGTTGTTCCAACAATCTCACTAAGTTCAAATGGTTTTTCCTTGTGGTAGGGATGTGGTTCTCAAGAGTTTTCCCTTAATGTTATCAACCTCAAATGGATGATCCTCAAGTGAGCTATCCATACAACCATGGCTCCTTGATCTTTTCTTTGGGGGCTTGGTGGGTCATCCACCATCATTCTCAAGTATGAGTGATTTCTTCTTCAATTTGTGAGAAAGAATGATACCCATAAGTTGCCCATTTTTGTCCCATGCTTAGGGACATTTTGGATTTTGATCTTCAAGTGGGCTATGTGTACCATTCTTATCCATTTTCATGATGGTTGGGTGACTCATCAAGCCATGCCGTCTTGTGCTCAATTGGTCTTCCTTTTTAGTAAAGAAATTGGTGCACATAACTTGCCCAAACTTACCCTTTCATGGGCATTTTCAACTTGGTTCCTCATGTGGGCTATGTGCATCAAAATTTTTTACCATTGGCCTCTTTGATCCATATGTTTGTGGGTAGACCGCCATGTTGTACTCATGGTCAATACCTTCATCAAGATGAGGCACATAAGGTTGCCCATGGTTATTCCATGAATGGGTCCTCATATTCTTCAAAGTGGGCTATGTGCTCTCTCCAATCCATTGAGATGAGGCATTTGGGTTGCTCTTGGGGGCCCATTTCCCTTCTATTCTCCACTTGTCCATGTACATGTGTAAAAAGGTGGAAACACCTTAAATGAGAATCATGGCCTTGGCATAAAAGTGGGTCAATCTTTTGGCCACATATGGACTTTGAAGAGGGGCTTCATGTGAATTAAAATCCTTTGTTGATCTCATGGCACTTGAGTGCATTTGTTGTCCAAAATGTGTCCTTGGATGATAGACTTTTCTTGCCTAAGGCATGCCATGCCACCTTCTTTAAGGTGGGCCTTACTTTTTCCAATGGGCCCAACACATATCCTAAGTGACACATGGAGTTGGACTTTAGATTTTGCATTTGAATGTGAGTCCAATCCCATGGGTTTCTTGGATGATAATTTGGATTTTAACGGGTAAGGGATAGGGACTTACCTTGCCAGGCTTGTAGGATTCAATGGCGGATGGTACCAGAGGTCACCGAGTGATTGATGAAGATGATCCTGCCTTCATCGTCCGCCGAGGGGACCACATGTGTTCCTTAGCTATGGAGCATCAACCTCTTCCTGCTATCAAGGGTCGAGGTACCAGGGATCGCTGGGACAACTGGGTGAAGGATCCACAGCCTTTGCTAGAACGAGTACTGGATGGTACTCCTTTTGCTGGCCTCCTCACCTTATGTTTTCGTAACAATGATGCTAACCGCATGATGGTCGCGGCCCTTTGCGAGAGGTGGCGGGACGAGACCCACACCTTCCAGCTCCCTTGTGGTGAATGGGGAATAACTCCCCTGGACATTTATATGCACGTAGGCTTTCCGTTTCATGGAACAGTTGTTCCTCAAGTCAGCTCTCTGGCTCCCCTCAGTTCCACTGACTGGCTACGGCTCGTCGGTGATGTCCCACCCGAGGGTGAATTTCAAGGCCATCAAGTAAAGATGCGATGGTTCTACAACACTTTTGCTTCCGTCATCCCCACCACCGAGCGAGAGGCCCTCCACAAAGCACGGGCCATGATCACTTATGCTTTCGGATCCTTCCTTTTCTGCCATGCGAATGAGAGGGTTGATCCTAAATTTCTTCATTTAGTCAAGGATCTTCATCATCCCTATAACTGGAATGGGGCTATCTTGACCCGTATCTTTCAAGGTTTGGACAAGACCTGTCGGCATAGCCGGTCCTTCACAGGTTTTTGGCCTGTTGTTGAGGTATTTCTTCTTTCACCTTCCTTGGAGTCATTTGCCTTCTTTCTCTCTCTGATCATTAGATGTGCTTTTGTCCAGACCTGCTTTTATGACCATTTTCCCCATCTCGCGCCGAGGATGCGGGATGATATTGAGCCCTCTCAGTATCGCCACATGTACTGGCACCAGCAAAACCGTCAGCGGAACTCCCGAGTTTCCGGGGACAATTGGCGTGCTGACATCGACGGGTTGACCGTTGAGGACGTAAGTATCTTGTTTTCCCTACCCCTTGTGCTGTACGGTGACTGATCGTGATGACCTCATTTGTTGCAGCTCGCTCGGATGCAGTATGTCAGCTTCCCTCTCTATTATACCCCCCAGCGTGTGGAGGCATACGATGCTTCATGTCTCCGTATCATGCTTTCCGACGCTGAATCTTTTCAGTGGTATCTGGGGGAGAGGTTGCTTCGGCAAGTCACTGGGGTGGCTCGGGTTCCCTGTTCTGCACCTCCTCCAGCTGCTCGGATCCCAGCTGATGAGAGAGCTGAGGCTCTCGTGGGCCAGCCCAGATTTCGCTTCACGATCCCGGATTGTGATTATGATGAGTGGTATTTGCTGTTCGGCCAGGGGCCTCTGCTTCCTTCGCTTTATGTTCCAGGTGGTCGTCGCAGGTACGCTGGAGGATTGGTGACTGCTCCTTTGATGGATCTTTATCGTCGGGAGCGGGACGAGAGGAGGGATGATGATGACTATGTTGGCGACTTGTAGCTTGCTTTTGTATTCTGCTTTGTATGGCCTTGTTCTTTTTGCTTTTATCCTCTTTTGTATCAAGCTTTTGAATGAATATACGATTCTTGACTTGTCTCAAATTCCTTGATGATGTCTGGATGCTTTGACCTTTGACTTGTTCCTTAATGATTTGAGACTTCTTAGTTGCATGGACGATGACTTGAACGGTTCAGATTGCTTGTTTAGGCCTTGCGGGCCCACTTGATGATTAGATCTTGGATTCTGGCACTTCTTTTGATGATCGAACCTTTGATCTTGCTGCTCCATGACTTGGGTAAGCTTTCCAATGGTTTGGATCCTGATGATTTAGCCCTTGAATGGTTCAAATGGCTAGATTTGTCCCTGTGGGCCCACTTGAAACCTAGGCTTTACTTTGGGGCACCTCTTTTGATGATTTGTGAGGCTAAGAAGGCTTCTCATGGTGTGGATGATGGCTTGAACGTCTCAGATCGCTTGACTTAGCTTTGTGGGCCCATTTGATGATTAGATCCTGGGATTCTGGCCCTTCTTTTGATGATCAAACCTTTGATCTTGTTGTTTGATGGCTCATGTAGGTTCTTCAATGGTTTAGATCATGGTGATCTAGTCTTTGAATGACTTGGATTGCTTGTGGCCCCCACTTGATCACCTTTCCTTCTCTTTGACTTGATCAGCCATGTTCTGGCCGCATTACTTCATGATTGGACTGGTGGGGCACCTTTTATATGATCTTGATCAGCTTCAACCGAAATCTGGAGTGGACCGGAGCCTTAGGCGGCCCATGGAGTGCCATCTGCTGACGTGGACTGTCAGCCTCACCTACCAAGAACCTTGGAGCCAATCCCGCGGAGAGAGAGGAACCGAGTCCGTACGGGCGGCCTGGGCTGGCTCTGGTTCGGACATTCCCTGCTGTCCCCTGTTCTTGTCTCCACCTGCTCTGTACGTCCAGGTTCGATTTCGACCATGAATCTTCCCTTTGTCTCCTCTTTCCTTCTCATCTTGTCCTCATCTTGCTTTGTCCTTTCTTGGGCAATGGATGGTGGAGATTTAAGGGTTGTGGGGGCTGTCCATGGTGGGTCCCACACTTCAGAAAGTATTGAAGGCTTTAATGATGGAGGGATTTCTTTAATGGATGGGGTAGATGTGGCATTAAGAGGGGGCATTGATGGAGACTTAAGCTTGGTGGTTGGTGGAGCTTTGAATGGCTCCATTAATGGTGGGATGGCTGGAATTTCAGATTTGAATGGGCCCTTCATTATGGGAGAAATGGATGGTATGGATGGGATGGGGAGATGGGATATAGGTGAGGCTATGCATCCCTTGAGTGTGGGCCATATGGATGATGTGATTGATGGAAGTGATGGGACCATGATGGACATTGATGGGCTGATCTCATGTCTGGATGGGATGGATGGTTTAGATGATACCTTTGACGGTTTGGATGCTCTTGATGAGGGCCGGGATGTGCGGTACACTTGTTTGGGTGGACTTGATGTGATCATTGATGATGTCCCCTTGATGATGGACGGTGTGGATGCTTCGATGATCCCTTTGATCGGCCAGGATGATGATTGGATTCATGATTTCCTGTTGGAGAGGGCCGCAGGTCCAGATCTGACCGTTGATTCTTCGGTTGGGGTTGCTGGGACCCTTTTTGATGGTTCGGATGCATTTTTCGATGGTCAAATTGGCCAGGGTGCCACGATGTGTGGTGTGATCTTCGCTGGCAGCCCTTTTGATGGAGACCATCGCCCTTCTTTTGATCGTCAGTCTTTTGCGCACTCTGTTCATGAGGTGGGCGAGTCTTCCCATGCGGCTGAGATTATGACAGCTACAAACAGTGATGCGACTATATCAGACATAGCCGTTACTGAGGGCAGGTCAGGGGCTGTCGAGTCTGCAGAGGTTCCAGCTTTTCCTTCTCCTTCACCTGTTGACCTTCCGATCCTCGATGAGCTGTCATTGATTTCTGGGCCTTTTGTTCTGGAGGGGGTACCAGTGAGGACTTGTCAGCTGCTTCCTCGTCCTTCTTGCTCGCCACGACTGCTTGCTTGGCTTGACAGCTTGTCAGCTTATGAGATTCGGGAGTTAGAGTCCTATGGCTTTGGTAGTCTGGTCCATATGGCTAGAGTTGATATTGATTGGAGAATGCTCGGAGCTGCCTTGATTGACTGGGTCCCTTCGTTGAACTTGTTTGCGTTCAACGATATGGAGATGGGGCCTTCTTTGGAGGAGCTTGCACGCTTGACAGGCTTGCCTTGGGATTATGCTCAGTATTTTTCGCCGAAGACTGCTACACTGCAGAACTGGTTCGGGATCCCCTATCTTGTTCGGCCTACAGCTGCCGGCCAGGATGTTGTAGTGTTCTCCTTGGACTTGCTATATGATCTTTTTTCGGGTCTTCGGAGTGTGGCCGATTCTACCTTTGCTCGGAACGCACTGATGTTCTGCTTGATAGCTGAGGTGTTATTCTCGGGATGGCGCAGGTCCCAAACTCCTCTGCTTTTTGAGGTGATGAGCCGAGCTATCCGTCGGCAGGGGATCATTTCTCTTACCTTGGCCGAGCTGTTTAATGGGCTGACTGACTGCGCCCTGGGCCGCAATCGTGTCCTTCGCGGCTGTTGTACCTTTCTTCAGGTATCTTTTCTGCACCTTTTTCTTCTCACTACAAGAAAACGGTGTTTTACCGACGAAAGTATTACCGACGAAATTGTTTTCGTCGGTAAAAAGCCATTTCCCCGACGAAATGAGGTATTCGTCGGTAAAATACATACCAGCACACCCTTTTACCGACGAAATCATGATTTCGTCGGTAAAAAGTTTATTACCGACGAAATTACCCGTCGCTAAAGAAAAAAGTAAGAAATTTAGCTTTTACCGACGAACATTTTCGTCGGTATAAGTCTTTTTTTGGCGACGATTATTGCCTGTCGGTAATAATGTGTGGTATCTGCGTAAGGTAAGGAAGATGACTTTTGCCGACGAAATTTTTCGTCGGTAAAAGTCATTTTTACCGACGAAAATGTTCGTCGGTAATAATATTGATGTTTCCCGCCCAAGTGAAAAAGAGGACTTTTACCGACGAAAACTATGCTTATACCGACGAAAATTTTCGTCGGTAAAAGTCTTTTATTTCACTTACCCGATCGGCCTCCCTCATTTCTCTCCTCTCTCTCACTCTCGCTCTGTTCTCTCTCCTCTCTCTCTCACGCGCCCTTCCGGCCGGCCCACCCATCTTGGCTCTCCCTCATCTCCGACCGCCGGCCATCGACGTCACCGGCGGCCCACCGCCTCAGCCGACCACCCCCCCCCCCCCCCCCCCCCCCCTAGCCGACCAGTGTCGCCGGTCGCCCCTGGCCTCCACCGACCTCCGTGCGCCGCCGCCTCCTCCGGTAAGCCTCTCCCCCTTTCTTCTTGCTCCATTTCCCCTCGCTCCCTCTCTCCTCGTTGTTGATTGTGGGGCCCACTCCCAAAATCCAATGCATGTGGGTCCCACCATCGCTGTCCGTCCAATGCATGTTGGTGGGTCCCACCGTCGCTTTCTATTTGCATGTGGGTCCCACCGTCGCTTTCCATAGTGCATTGCATGTGGGGTCCACCTTAGCTGTCTACAATTTGGTGGGGCCCACTGATTTATTAAATCCCTAATTAGGGATTTCGAAATTAAAATTCCCTAATTAGGGATTTCAAAATTAAAATCCCTAATTAGGGATTTAAAAATTTAAAATCCAAATTTTTTTTTACAAATTAAAAAAAATGAAATACGTAATTGTGGGGCCCACCGTTGCTGTCCACTGGCTGTGGGGCCCATGTCGCTGTCCACTGGCTGTGGGGCCCACGGTCGCTGTCCACTGCCTGTGGGGCCCACGTCGCTGTCCAGTGCCTGTGGGGCCCACGTCGCTGTCCAGTGCCTGTGGGGCCCACCGTCGCTGTCCACTAGCTGTGGGGCCCCCGAAGATGGGAACCGCTGGTGCCAAAAAATGAAGCATATCAAAATCTAAAGTGGACCACAGCACAAGTGTGAACTGAATGTCTATCATTGAAAAATTCTTAGAGGACACAGAAGTTTTGGATCAAGCTGATATTTGTGTTTTCCCTTCATCCATATCCATGTGATCTTATGAACAGGTTGGATGACAAATAATGATCACTGTAGGTCCTGGGAATGGTGGAAATCATTATTCCCACGATTTCCCATGGCATGGTCCACTTAAGATTTGGATATGCTTAAATTTTGGGCTCAACCACTAAAATGAGCTGAAAAAACATAAGGACGGAATAGATAAATCACATACATTCTAGGTGGGCCCAACTGAATTTACTCTACATGATAAGAGCGTGCAGAGTTACTCTACACGCAATCCGATTCCCATGGTGGGCCCCATACATACTTATTTGTTGAGAAAGTAGCAGTCATTAGGTATATATTTGATTAGACTTGATTCATGGTGTTGATGATTCTGTCATTTTATGTGCTTGTGTATCTGGAATTGATGGAGCAAACCCGGGATGTGCGTTGGAGCTACCCGTGGTTGATTTATGTGGATGTATGTTGTGGATGTATTTGGCTTATTATTAATAGTTATTTTTTGTCCACAAATGGTAGTATAATAGAATCAGTTAGCCCATTTGGAGATTTCTATATTGCCGAGCATAGATAAAGTGTGTTTTGGAGGTATAGAAATCTGCCAAATTGTCCTGTTGGACAGTCCAAGGTTGGATAGATTGGAATGTTATCGTTGTTTGTCATTTACATGCTCTGTCATTAGTTTCGTGCGGTAACTCTCCTATTCTCTCTGGATATGTTTCTTATGTTTAATTCCATTGTCAATTTAATCCACACAATGTGTGGATAGTTGACGTGGAAATTAAATGTAAGATAAATATATCTGGAGAGATAGGGGGAGATGCTGTCGAAATTTAGGCTTGGGCATTTAAATGGAAATAATGATAGCATTTCAATCTATCCATCCTTGGATGGGCGACTGATTTTATTATATTATCATTTAGTGGCAAATTAGATGACGAACATGATACTTGTGATTAAGAGTAGTTGATTGATGTTGATGTTGAGCGGGGGTCCCTGGAAGGTGGGAACCGCGGTTTAGACCATGATGATGAAGCTGTCCATTTCCTATGGACAGCAATATGGGTGGCCTGGCCATTTGGACAGGCCCGTGTTTATGTATTAGCTCGAAATTAATGGAGCAGACCCGGATGTGCGTCGGAGCTATCCAGGTGTTGAGCGGGGGTCCCTGGAAGGTGGGAACCGCTGTTATGACCATGATGATGAAGCTGTCCATTTCCTATGGACAGCAATATGGGTGGCGTGGCCATTTGGACAGGCCCGTGTTTATGTATTAGCTCGAAATTAATGGAGCAGACCCGGATGTGCGTCGGAGCTATCCGGGTGTTGAGCGGGGGTCCCTGGAAGGTGGGAACCGCTGTTATGACCATGATGATGAAGCTGTCCATTTCCTATGGACAGCAATATGGGTGGCCTGGCCATTTGGACAGGCCCGTGTTTATGTATTAGCTCGAAATTAATGGAGCAAACCCGGATGTGCGTCGGAGCTATCCGGGTGTTGAGCGGGGGTCCCTGGAAGGTGGGAACCGCTGTTATGACCATGATGATGAAGCTGTCCATTTCCTATGGACAGCAATATGGGTGGCCTGGCCATTTGGACAGGCCCGTGTTTATGTATTAGCTCGAAATTAATGGAGCAGACCCGGATGTGCGTCGGAGCTATCCGGGTGTTGAGCGGGGGTCCCTGGAAGGTGGGAACCGCTGTTATGACCATGATGATGAAGCTGTCCATTTCCTATGGACAGCAATATGGGTGGCCTGGCCATTTGGACAGGCCCGTGTTTATGTATTAGCTCGAAATTAATGGAGCAGACCCGGATGTGCGTCGGAGCTATCCGGTTGTTGAGCGGGGGTCCCTGGAAGGTGGGAACCGCTGTTATGACCATGATGAAGCTGTCCATTTCCTATAACTAAAACCTGAAACCATAAACCTAAAACTAAAACCTATAAGCTATACCTAAACCGAAACCTAAACTCAATTCATCTAACTCTAAACTGGGGCCCTATAAGCTACGAAAATGCGTCCCTAAACCCGATCCCGAACCCGCAAATCCAAACCTATGCCCTAAACCTAATCTCATGTCACCTAACCTAAACCTACACCTATTCCTAAATCCATTCACCTAACCTAAACCTAGACCCAAACACGAGAACCAAACCCGAAACCCGATCCCGAACCCGCAAATCCAAACCTATGCCCTAAACCTAATCCTAAACTCATGTCATCTAACCTAAACCTACACCTATTCCTAAATCCATTCACCTAACCTGAACCTTGACCCAAACACGAAAATGCGACCCTAAACCCGATCCCGAACCCGCAAATCCAAACCTATGCCCTAAACCTAATCCTAAACTCAAATCTCCTAAACTAAACCTACACCTATTCCTAAATCCATTCACCTAACCTAAACTTAGACCCAAACACGAAAATGCGACCCTAAACCCGATCCCGTACCCAAAAATCCAAACCTATGCCTAAACCTAATCCTAAACTCAAATCTCCTAAACTAAACCTACACCTATTCCTAAATCCATTCACCTAACCTAAACTTAGACCCAAACACGAAAATGCGACCCTAAACCCGATCCCGTACCCAAAAATCTCAACCTATGCCTAAACCTAATCCTAAACTCAAATCTCCTAAACTAAACCTACACCTATTCCTAAATCCATTCACCTAACCTAAACTTAGACCCAAACACGAAAATGCGACCCTAAACCCGATCCCGTACCCAAAAATCTCAACCTATGCCTAAACCTAATCCTAAACTCAAATCTCCTAAACTAAACCTACACCTATTCCTAAATCCATTCACCTAACCTAAACTTAGACCCAAACACGAAAATGCGACCCTAAACCCGATCCCGTACCCAAAAATCTCAACCATGCCTAAACCTAATCCTAAACTCAAATCTCCTAAACTAAACCTACACATATTCCTAAATCCATTCACCTAACCTAAACTTAGACCCAAACACGAAAATGCGACCCTAAACCCGATCCCGTACCCAAAAATCTCAACCTATGCCTAAACCTAATCCTAAACTCAAATCTCCTAAACTAAACCTACACCTATTCCTAAATCCATTCACCTAACCTAAACTTAGACCCAAACATGAAAACCTAACCCGAAATCCAATCCCGTACCCGACTATCTCAACCTATGCCTAAACCTAATCCTAAACTCAAATTACCTAAACTAAACCTACACCTATTCCTAAATCCATTCGCCTAACCTAAACTTTAACCCAAACACGAAAACCTAACCCGAAACCCGATCCCGAACCCGAAAATCTCAACCTATACCTAAGCCTAATCCTATATTCAAATCACTTAAACTAAACCTACACCTATTCCTAAATCCATTCGCCTAACCTAAACTTTAACCCAAACACGAAAACCTAACCCGAAACCCGATCCCGAACCCGAAAATCTCAACCTATACCTAAGCCTAATCCTATATTCAAATCACTTAAACTAAACCTACACCTATTCCTGAATCCATTCACCTAACATAAACCTAGACCCAAATATGAAAACCTAACCCGAAATCCAATCCCGAACCCGAAAATCTCAACCTATGACTAAACCTAATCCTAAACTCATGTCACTTAAACTAAACCTGACTCTAATCTTTGCATTGTAGATATGGATAAGAGTTGGATGCAAGCTAAGAATTGGTTTGGCCCAGAGTATAAAGGTGTTAAGGAGTTCATGGAATTTGCGAGAGATCAGGCAGATTCAGGTAATAGAATTAGGTGTCCATGCCGAAAATGCAAGAACATGATTCACAAGACATTGGACAAAGTGGAAGATGATTTGTTCATAGTTGGGATTGACCAGGGTTACACTTGGTGGATTCATCATGGTGAAGACTTCCACCAAAGAGTTGAGGCCACTGAAGTCCTTGCTGACCCATTTGTGCGTAATGACGAGGATGAAGATATTGACGATATGCAAGATATCATTGGGGATGTGTTAAGGGGAACAATTGCGGATACTGATTTTGCAGCGACAAGTACTAGCCAGGATATTCCTCCTATGGGTGATGCCGAATCAGAAAAGTTTAGTAGGTTGTTGAGGGATGCGCAACGTCCACTCTATCCGGGGTGTCGGAACTTCTCCAAGTTGAATTTCCTTACAAGGTTACTTCATTTAAAGATAATAAATCGTTGGAGTAACAAATCGTTCGACATGTTACTTGGCTTGTTGAAAGAAGTATTACCTGAAGGTGAGACATTGCCTAAGTCTCATTACGAGGCAAAATCGTTAATGCGAGACTTGGGCCTTGGTTACATCCACATGCATGCATGTATAAATGATTGTGTATTGTATTGGAAAGAACATGAAAATGTTGAGGAGTGTCCACAATGTGGAGAGTCTAGGTGGAAATATGACGAAGCTAAGCGTAAGAAAATTCCACAAAAGGTGTTAAGGTACTTTCCATTGAAACCCAGATTACAAAGATTGTTTACGTCAAGCAAGACGGCTGAAGATATGAGGTGGCATAAGGAGAAACGCCTTCATGATGATAATACATTGAGGCATCCCGCTGACTCTGAAGCCTGGCAACATTTTGATAAGCAATATGACTGGTTTGCAGAGGATTCTCGCAATGTTCGGCTAGGTCTTGCAAGTGATGGTTTTAATCAATTTGGTAATATGAGTAGCTCGTACAGTATGTGGCCAGTGATACTTATGCCCTACAATTTACCTCCTTGGTTGTGTATGAAGGAATCATTTTTTATGATGTCGTTGCTTATTCTTGGACCCAAGTCACCGGGGAATGACATTGATGTGTATCTCCGACCGTTAGTAGATGAGTTAAACGAGTTGTGGAGTCAAGGTGTCCAGACGTATGACACTTTTGCAGAACAGACGTTTCGATTGCACGCAGCGGTTTTGTGGACAATAAATGACTTCCCTGCATATGGAAATTTGTCTGGGTGGAGCACGAAGGGAAAGTTGGCTTGTCCTACATGTAGTACTGAGACTTGTTCATTGTCATTGAAGCATGGTAAGAAAACGTGTTATATGGGCCATCGTCGCTTCCTTCCGAGGGATCATAATTGGCGCAGGAAGACGGTAATCTTTGATGGCAAACAAGATCATAGGCCACCACCGAAAGAACTATCTGCAGAAGATGTGTTACAACAGCTGAGTAACATTGAAGAAGTTAGATTTGGTAAGGCACCGCACTTGAAGAAGAGAAAACGTACAGTATTGGAGTACAACTGGAGGAAGAAGAGCATTTTTTTTAGTTGCCTTATTGGAGTCATCTGAAATTACGACACAACTTGGATGTCATGCATATTGAGAAGAATATATGTGACAATGTCTTTGGAACATTGATGAACATAGAGAAGAAAACAAAAGACAGTTTTAAGGCTCGATTGGATCTACAAGCAATGGGTTTAAGGAAAGAGTTGCACTTGCAACCACATGGAAATTCATATACTATACCAGCAGCATGCTACACATTGACAAAACTAGAGAAAAAACGTGTATGTGAATGGTTGAACAAGGTGAAATTTCCAGACGGGTATGCATCGAATATCTCTCGGCGCGTCAACATTACGGACTGTAAGGTAACAGGAATGAAAAGTCATGACTGTCACGTCCTTCTTCAACGCCTACTACCGGTTGCGATTCGTGGATTCCTCAACAAGGATGTCAGTGCTACGCTGATTGAGTTGGGGATATTCTTTAAGGATTTGTGTTCGAAATCTTTAAATGTAGAGGTTATTAAACGACTGGAGAAGGATATTGTCGTAATCCTTTGCAAACTTGAAAGAATTTTTCCACCTGCGTTTTTCGATGTCATGGTACACCTAGCAATTCACTTACCGCACGAAGCGAAGCTTGCAGGCCCAGTACAATATCGTTGGATGTATCCGATCGAAAGGTGATAGAACAATGATCATAAATTTTTTTTCATTCCATAAACTACGTATATCCATGTTTTCATGTCTTAAACATATTGATTTTGTGTACAGATACCTTCACACATTAAAATAATATGTGAGGAATAAGGCACGTCCAGAGGGATCCATTGCTGAGGCGTACATTGATAATGAGTGCCTGACATTTTGCTCCATGTATCTTCGTGGCATAGAGACTAGATTCAACCGAGAAGATCGTAATGCCGATGCAGGGCAGGAGCATGAACAAGGACTCATATCTGTATTCGCACATAACGTCCGTCCTTTAGGATCGCCGACGTTTCAGGATATGGACCATCGGGATCTTGCGAAGGCGCGGTGGTATGTGTTGCATAACTGTGAAGAAATAGAGTCGTACTTGGAGTAAGTCTTCGCACATAATTATTGTATATCTACAGACAGTTTTAATCTCAAAATTTCTTGCTTACAACGTACCAATTGTGTATAGCGAACACATCAAGGAGATGAAGTCCCAATACCCTACAAATTATGATCGAATGCATCAGGATTTGTTTCCAGAATGGTTTGCAAAACGTGTAAGCTTAATTTACCTTCTATCTCACCACACTTACAATATTGTTGTATTGCACAATATTTACACGTAATTTTAAATGCCTAAACGTACATTTATATTCTGTACGTGATGATAGATGAAGATGTTGCGCGCTAGCAACTCTGCGGATGCATCTGATGCGCTCTACTCACTGGCGTGTGGCCCTGATAGACATGTATCTAGATATACAGGTTGTATTGTAAACGGGATTCGGTTCCACACTGAGGAGCGTGAGAAATATAGGACCACACAAAATAGTGGTGTGGTTGTGAAGGGAACACATGAGGAGGTCGAAATTGATTTTTATGGCGTTTTGACGGATATTATTGAGCTGATTTATTGTATGAGAAAGCGGGTGTCCTTATTTAAATGCGATTGGTGGGACATTGGAAATAAAAAGTTGGGAATACAGACTGATAATTACTTCACGAGCGTAAATTTATCTCGGAAGTGGTTTAAAGATGACCCATTTATCATAACCGGCCAAGCCGAACAAGTATTCTACCTCGCTGACACCAAGTTAGGCGGCTCTTGGCACGTGGTGCAGAAAATAAAGCCCAGGAACATATTTGACGTTCCCGAAGTAGACGTTGAAGATAACGATGAAGGGAGTAATAGAACGTCGTCAGTTGAACAAGCATACCAAGAAGACATGCCATCTTGGGATAGAGGGAATGATCCAAATGTTGATATTGATGTGGTGCAATTGAATAGAGATGATGTGCCACCTGATTATGTTGATGCCTCAATCATAAATGACATTGTTAGAGATGATAGCGCTTTCATCGATGACAATGTTGCAGACGATAAAGAGGAAATTCTGATCAGCGATAGTGATGGTGAAGAAGAAAGAGTCCTAACCGATAATGATTCAGACGACGATTATTAAATGTATACAAGATTTACATGTAATTTTTCAATTCGATTAATTTGATTATTACATGTATATATGTTTTACAAGTCATGATTTTTTTCCTGAATTGACTTGTTGATAATCTACATTTACAGTTAAGTCACTTTCTGATCATGTCCTCCACAAATTGGAGCATAGCGGAAGCACGCAGCATACTTCAACAGCTGTTGCGGATGGACTTTCCGGCCCTATATTCTTCTGGTATGGCCAGAGAGATACCCGGTCTGGTTGAGATATGTAGGAAGGAAGACGATGACTCAGATGAAAGATTATACAATCTCAAAGAAATTTCGGACCTGATTGAGGAATATAATCGCGGAAAACTTCGTATGGAAGATGCGACATTATCACTTGCACATCTGAATGGAGTCCCGAGAGATCAGATTTCTCCTATTGTGACTGGCATGTTGGCTGTAACAATGTCAAGTGCTTCATACAGCATCGAATATACATCTGCAGCGTACGATAACTTACGCAGGGAGTATTTCGGATAGTTGATCCGAAGTTGATTTGTATTACAATGAGATATATGTATTTAATATAGAATGACAATGTGTAATGGATTTTTCAACTTTTATATTCTGTTTACGGTTTTATTATATTCTGTTTACGGTTTTATTATATCCTGCTTGCATTATAGTGTAATGGTCTAATCATATTTTTATCATTTCTCTAAGCATAAGCACAAATTCACTCTGCAATGATGTTCATAAACTTGCATTGACATTGTTTAAATTTATAAGTTTGTATTTCAGATATATTCAGTCATGGCACCAGGTGGGAGATCAGGTCGTTCGCGCACTAGATCTACCCCTTCCACCCGTGATGCGACGCAGACAGCATCGACGTCGCACGGTGCATCACAGTCATCTGATCCTTCGGTTCAGCATACACCGGGCACTGCATGTAAGTCTAGACATTTATTTAGTGATTTCTGTTTATATTGTTACTTACATATATCTTTTCGCAGCAGAATCTTCTACCAGCCGACGAGGACGTGGACCCACGCGTGGGTTAGTTTTAGAGCGACTTACGCGTGAGGGTAGGGTGGCAGTAGAGTTCCCACAGGACTGCCTTAGACCTGTTGGGGACAGTGCCAGATTGTTTACGTCTGAGGTCGGTGTCCTATGCCGATCTCTGATCCCCGCCACCACCCCCCGTTGGACTGACGTGACAGATGATGTGCGACAGCTCATCCGTCAGCGCCTTCAGGTAAAGTTTAGTAAATTGAAATTTTCTTTTGTGAAAGTTCATTTACGGTTAAGTCCTATTGTTAATAAGTTTATTCCCTTAATTTATTATTTACGAAACTGCAGGATAAATTTGAATTCGATTTGAATGTTCCCTACATTTCTCATGCTGTCGACGACATGATTAGGGAGCGGTTCAAGGAGTACCGCGGAGAGTTGCACCAGCAGTACAAGCGGTGCAGGACACACGATGAGGTCGTACAGTCCGCACCGCCACACGTTAGTACAGACGACTGGCGGATACTCTGCGAGAGATTTTCGTCGGAGGCTTTTCAGGTAATATTTACATGTACGATATCTTACGGTAACAATTAAATTCGTAATTAATTTCGCAATTAATAGAAATGTATTTTGTATAATGTGTTCAGAAGAGGAGCAGAATAAATTCTGCGAACAGGGAAAAGTTACAAGTGAACCACGTAGCTGGTTCAAAGTCATTTGTACGACATCGTTACGACATGGTAAGAAATTATTGATGATTATTAAGTTAATATATTATTTTGATTGGCATTTATTATAAGTCTTTTTTCTTTTCGATTGCGCAGCAGGATTCCGTCACCGGCCAGGAGCCTGGACCAGTAGACCTCTACAGAGGGACTCACTGTCGGCAGGCGACGGGATCTTGGGTTCATCCTAGAGCCAGTGAGCATTGGGTAAAAATCTTTACTTTGTTAAATTTAATTGCGCATTGATTGATAATAATGTCATTCATGTCATTTTTTATGAAATTTCATATATTTTCATTACAGGCGGCGATGGACACCATACGCAGTCAGCCCACTCCCGATGGTAGTCAGCGGAGTGAGCCAGAAATCCTGAGCGAGGTGCTTGGCACCCATTCTGGATATGTGCGTGGGCTTGGCCATGGAGCTAAGCTCATGGCACAAACTAGAGCTGGCTCCAGCCGATCCGTAGCTGGTGAGAGCGCTCAACGCCGAGCTGACATCGCAGAGAGAGAGGGTCAGCAGCTACGGATCGTCATCGATGGGATTCGGGAGCAGCTAGAGAGGCAGAGGGAGGAGGAGGAGAGGCGACGGGAGGAGCAGGAGAGGAGGATCGAGGAGTTGCGGCAGGAGCATGAGCGACGGTTGCAGGAGATGTTTCAGGCTCTCGCTGCACGCCTTAGCGCCGATGCCCCGCCACCTCCCCCACCTCCGCCTTCATCTTCCTGATTATTTTTTTTAATATACGACTTTTAACTTGTATATATTTGTGTGTGGATGAATATTGTTTGTTTGTGGATGTGGAATGGATTATTTGTGTATGGATGATGTACTTTTTGTTTGTTTGTATGTTTGTGCATGTGAGTAGGATTCAAAATGTATAGGTTTTTTTACAGGTGTATATCAGGAATTTTCCTGAATTTTTGAAAACAAATGGAACCGACAAAGGAAAAACTTTTACCGACGAAATATTTCGTCGGTAAAAGAAAGCAAAAACTTTTACCGACGGAATATTTCGTCGGTAAAAAGCTCTGAGATGCTTTTACCGACGAATTATTCAGTCGGTAAAAGTTTTATCATGTTTTTACCTACGCATTATTTCGTCGGTAAAAAGTTTTTCCTTTCTTTTACCGACGAAATATTTCGTCGGTAAAAGTTTTAATGTGTTTTTACCTACGCATTATTTCGTCGGTAAAAGTTTTTTCACCGACGTATCATTTTCAATCCCGACAAAATTCATATGTTTGGCCGACGAATAATTTCGTCGGTAATGGTTCAATTATTACCTACGAAAAAATTATTTCGTCGGTAAAAACCTTTACCGACGGCCTTTCTGCGACGATGTTAGCCGCGAAAAATTTCGTCGGGAAAAACATTTCCCGACGAAATTTTACTGATTACCGACGAAATCATTCATCGGTAAAAATGGAATTTTTTGTAGTGTCTTGCTTTGTTAGGAATTGCTTTGCTCTAGCTGAATTTGTTTTCCTTTCTTGTGATCAGGTCTGGCTATGGGAGCGTCTTTTGTTGACCGTTCTTGTACCTTTTCCTGACACTCGTTGCCCAGACCTTATGCGACACATCACGGAGTTTCTTCCTCATACAGCTAGGATGAGCGAGCCCTTGTATCGCAGGATGTTCACTGAACTTCGTGACTGGAACGTTCGTTGGGAGTCATCTTGGCTTTCACTTCCTCTAGTGCTTTGTGATGCACACCGCCTTCCTCTGATGTTGGTAGGCTTTCGATCCTACTTTTCTTATCATCCCATTCGGTTCCTGCGGCAGTTTGGATATGAGCAGGATGTTCCTCTTTTCGCTTTCACGGGTATCGGGCGTCGAGCACTTCCATCCAGATCCTCTGACTTTAGGACCCGGATTGATTGTTCTTGGGCGAGTTATTTGACTGCTGATTTGCTGAGTTTTGAGCTACGGACTTTTCCGATGGCGACCGCCCCATATCAGTACTGGGTTGCTGAGCAGTCTTTATATCGACGTATCCCTTGCTGGCACCAGAATGCTGATGAGGATGAGTAGGATATCCTTGGAGATGCTGGCTCTTCATCTAGTTCATATGAACCTTTTGAGGAGCGCCCTTTCATTGATCCTTGCTTCCTTTTGGCCACTCATGGCCATCTGTTGTCTGAGATCTCTGCACTTCGGTATCATTGTGAGATGATGTCGAGGAGATTGGCTGCCGATCAGAGGTTGTCTGACGAGGAGACAGCGATCCGTACCCTTGAGCGCGATGAGGCGCATTACCTGCGTATGGAGGTGAGCAGGTTGAGAGCGAGACTATCTTTTTATGAGTCAGAGGACTTACCTGATGTGGCCGAGGAGGAGGGTAGAGATTGATTGTGTTGGCCACCTGCACATTCCTTTTTGCATATATGATTGATGATGATGCATATATTTTTTTGTATTTTTTTGAAAAAGCTGACATGATATGTGTAAAAGAAATATGATGCATTTAATTGAAAAAAAGAAAACCGTTTGAAAATCTACTGTGCCACGAGTTGTCTTGTGAGTGAGTGTCTGGATTTTGTGTCAGGATATAGGAATCAGAACTGGGACTTGGTCAATGATTTGACCGATGTCTCGAGATTTGACTTGCTTGATCCTTTGGTTCCCTAGAGGTGTAGGCAATGGAAACTGTTGCTTCTTGAGATTGTCAAAATTTACAGAGTTCTTCGCTCCTGACTGCACTTCTTCTTGTTCTTGAACTGTAACTGCTTGAACCGATCTGGACCATCTGATTTCTTGGTACCTGCACTTTTAATTTTTTTTTTCTTTTTCTTTTTTGAACCATTTTTGCCTGCAGTGCTCTTTCGAGTTTTCACCACAGCCGGCCTTTTCCCGTCTTTTTTGCCCGTGGCGCCCTTTCGGGTTTTCACCACGTCCCGGGTATTTGATCTTGCCTGCCCCTTGGCAGCTATGCTGTTTTTACCCTCAGTGCCCTTTCGGGTTTTCACCAAGTCCGCTGTATGCCCACTGTTTTTACTCGGAGCGCCCTTTCAGGTTTTTACTCCGCCCTCTTTGTTTAGGCACACATTTTTCTTTTTTCCTTTTTTTTCTTTTTTTTTCTTTTTTTTTCTGGATCTTTGGATAACTGCGGCGGCTAGAGGTCGGGAATCCGTCGTTGCCGGCCGATGGCAGTCTTTCATCCCTTATCCTGAGTTACGATAATAGAGCTGTCGGTCTTTGTTAAAGACCCCTCTGAGATGAATGGATGGATGACTGTGTTTCTTCTTGGATTGATTTTTTTTTCTTGAGTGCCTTTCTTTGGCTTCCCTTTTTCTTTCTCTTTTCTTCTCTTTTTTTTCTTTTGTATTCTTTTTCTCTCTTTTTTTTGTCTTTCCTTTTGAATCCCCCCCTTTTTTTGTATTTTCCTCTTTCTGAATCCCCTTATTTGAAACACTTGTTGGTGGACGAAAATGATTTCTCAGAGGTCTCAGCTTTGACCTCTTGACTTCAGCTCTATTAAAGTAACTTTTGATAAGGTCAGAATAACTTACCCGTGGAAGATCTTCACGTTGTCGGTGTTGGTTGGCTCAGGAAGATCCACCCCTCTCATGCTAGTGAGTCTGAGGGCGCCTCCGGAAAGTACTTCTCTGATGATCAGTGGCCCGTCCCACGAGGGTTTGAACTTTCCTCTGGGATCCGGGAGGTGCAACGGTAGAATCTTCTTCATGACCATGTCGCCTACCTTGAAACTTCTTTTTCGGACTCTCTTGTTGTAAGCCCGAGCGATCCTTTTTTGATAGCACTGTGAATGACTTAGTGCACGCATGCGCTTTTCATCTGCTAGCTGCAACTGATCGAATCTGGCCCGTTGCCATTCTCCTTCTTCAATTCCGCTTTCTAGTAACACCCGTAATGATGGTATTTCCACCTCGACTGGTAGGACTGCTTCCATTCCGTAAGTAAGCTCGAAAGGAGTAACGCCCGTAGCAGATCGTACAGACGTTCGATAGGCCCAAAGTGCATATGGGAGAATATCTGACCAATCTTGATAGGTTACGACCATCTTCTCGAGTATCCTGACGATTGTCTTGTTTGCGGCTTCTACCCCACCATTCATCTGAGGACGGCAGGGGCTTGATCGATGACGTTGGATCTTGAATTTGCTGAGGAAGTCATCCATCTTCTTGTTGACGAACGGGGTCCCATTATCTGTGATAATAGCATTGGGGATTCCATACCGGCATATGATGTTGTTCTTCATTAATTTGATCACCTGAGATGCTGCAATCATGGTGTAGGAGGCTGCCTCTACCCACTTGGTGAAGTAGTCGACTGCCACAAGTATGTACTCATGACCGTTTGATGCTTTGGGACTGATCTTGCCGATGATGTCGAGCCCCCACATGGAGAAGGGCCAGGGGATGGCAGGTTGTATAACTCTGATGATGAAGCATGGATTTGATTCGCATGCTCCTGACACTTGAAGCATTTTCTGACGTGCTGGCAACAGTCTGTCTCCATGGTGAGCCAATAGTAGCCGAGTCGTAGAATCTTCTTTGCCATCATGTGCCCATTCATGTGTGGGCCACAGATTCCTTCGTGTATTTCTTTCATGATCTTTGCAGCTTCTGTTTCATCGACGCATCGAAGGAGGATGTGATTATAGGATCGCTTGTAAAGAACTTCGCCACTAATGGTGAATTGACCGGCCAAACGCTGGATGGTTCGGCGATCTGTTGCTGTTGCTGACTCTGGATACTCCTGGGTTTCGAGATATTGCTTGATGTCGGCATACCAGGGTTTGTCAGGGACAGCTTCGGCTTCTTCTATTTGCAGGCAAAAAGCAGGTTCATCTTGAATTTTGACCGTGAGCTCCCATTCTGAAGCTCCTTTTGGTATCTCAAGCATTGATGCAAGTGTGGCGAGAGCATCTGCAAACTGGTTCTTGGCTCTGGGCATGTATGAGAAGGTGACTTCTTTGAACTCCTCGATCAAATTTTCAAGATATACATGATATGGTATCAACTTCTCGTCCTTGGTTTTCCATTTGCCATTGGTCTGATTGATGATAAGCTGTGAGTCTCCAAACACTCGTAGCTTATTGACGCCCAAGATTATGGCTTCCCTTAAGCCAGCGATGCACGCTTCATACTCTACCACGTTGTTGGTGCACTCGAATGTTATGCGCCTCGAGATAGGAATAGGGACATCATCTGGAGAGTAGAGGATTGCTCCAATACCACTCCCTTTAGAATTTGCTGCGCTGTCGAAGAATAACGTCCACTCACCTTTCTTCTTTTCTTCTTCTTCAATAAGCAAGAGATCTTCATCAGGGAAGAATGTCTTGAGCAGTTGATAATCCAGGAGGGAGTGGGCGGCTAGATGATCGGCCAGGGCCTGTCCCTTGATTGCCTTCTGAGTGACATAGATGATCGGCCGGCTTCTCGAACAGGTACTTGAGCGGATCCATGTGAGCGAGGAGGAGAATAGGGAATGCAATCATGTATTGACGGAGTCGCTGAGTTGCCCAGACTAGGGCGAGGCAAGTCTTCTCGATCGGGGAATACCTGGTCTCGTAGTCGGTGAACTTTCGACTCAAATAATATATTGCTTGTTCCTTCTTCCCGGTCTCGTCGTGTTGGCCGAGGACACAGCCAATGGCTTCTGCTGCTACCGAGATGTATAACAATAGTGGTCGTCCGGGAGCGGGCGGCACTAGAACTAGAGGATTCATGAGATATTTCTTGATGCGGTCGAAAGCGACTTGGCAATCATCATTCCATTCTTTTGGAACGTTCTTCCGAACGAGCTTGAATATGGGCTCACAGATAGGTGTGAGATGTGCGATGAAGCGACTGATGTATTGAATTCTGCCGAGGAAGCCACGGATTTCTTTCTCTGTTCTAGGAGGGGGCATCTCGATGATTGCTCTGGTTTTGGTCTCGTCGACCCTGATGCCGTCCTCGCTCACCATAAAGCCGAGGAGCTTTCCTCCCATTGCACCTAAGACGCATTTCTGAGGGTTGAGGCGGAGCTTGTACTTTTCTAATCTGTTGAATAACTTCTTCAGATCTTCAAAGTGTCCTTCAATTGTGAGAGATTTGACGATCATATCGTCCACATATACTTCAAGCTCTTTGTTCATCATGTCATGGAATAATGCTGTCATTGCTCGCTGATATGTTGCTCCTGCGTTCTTCAGACCGAACGACATCACCCTGTTACAGAAGGTTCCCCAGGGAGTGATGAACGATGTCTTCTCACAATCTTCGACGGCCATCTTGATCTGATTGTAACCTGAGAACCCGTCCATGAATGAGAAGATCTTGTATCCAGCAGTGTTGTCGACCAGAGTGTCGATATGTGGCAAAGGGAAGTCATCTTTAGGACTGGCTTTGTTGAGATCTCGAAAGTCGATGCACATTCGAACCTTGCCATCCTTCTTTGGTACTGGTACGATGTTGGCGAGCCATTCAGGGTAGTTGGAGACTACCAAGAATCCCGCATTGTATTGTTTGATGACTTCATCTCGGACTTTCAGGGCCCATTCTGGCTTCATTCTTCGAAGTTTCTGCTTCATTGGCTTCATATCTGCCTTGGTTGGCAGATGATGTACAACGAGCTCTTCATCGAGCCCCGGCATGTCTTCATATGAGAATGCGAAGTTGGACAATCTTGGAGCTAGGAACTCTATCATTTTTTGTTTCATCTCAGTTGGCAACGATTTTCCAATACGTACTTCCCTAGGGATCTCAGGTGTCCCCAAGTTTACAATCTCAAAATCATCAGCTACAACATTGGCTTTAGATTCGAACTTTTTGAGGAGATCCTCTAGTTCAGGGAGCCGGATCATCATCTTCCTCATCCCGAGCTTCATCCAGACCCATGAGCTCGAAGTCTAATTCGATGTCAAAGTCATATGATTCGACTTCAAACTCACGTAACTCTTTAGACGAACTTGGCACACTATTGAATGCAGGAAAAGGAATGTTTTTTGGTTTTTGAGATTTTTTTGAAATGGAAATGCTAGATGTTTTTGCCTTTTGAAAGTTTTTTATTTTTTGGATTTTCGAAATTCATGGGACTTTGAACAAGTAGGCATTGCAGACCATGATTGAACCCAACTTGTTCCAAAGTTTCGGTCGTTGCTTAAACAGGCATTTTTTTTTAAGCCAGAGCCCTTAGATGGCTCTTTGGCTGATTCAAAAGTTAGGGGAACGGATGACCACTCAGGACCCCACACTTCCTCCCCTGAAGAGGTGGGGGTTGATGATTTGGGCGAAGAATCATGGTCTGGCCCAATGACCATGATTTCTTGCTGGTCGGGTTCGAGATCTGAGTCGTACTCAGTCCCTCCCGGATCACTTACTTCGCATTGCAGTTCGTCTGGTTCCACGGCTAGCCACAAGTTTGGAATCTGGACATCAGACCAATCTAGGGCTGGCCACTTCCCTTTCTTGGTCCAATGGATGGGCTACTTCTGCCCCTGGCTGGTTGATGTTGATTCTGCAGAGATGGGCAAGTCGTGCCCCTTGCTGATTGATGCTAAGATGGGCAAGTTGTGCCCCTGGCTGGCTGAAATTGAAGTGGGCAGGTTGTGCCCCTGGTTGATTGATGCTGAAGTGGGCAGGTTGTGCCCCTGGTTGGGAGCAGGTGTCAGAGTAACCTGATCCTGAAGCTGCTGTATTTGACTTCCTTCTTCATCTCCTTCTTCTTCTGGAGGCTTAGATGGTTCAAGAATTTGATCCCATCGAATGGGGGGCCATGTGGCCCAAACTAGGCTCATCGGGAGGCCTTTGTGTAGTGCAGTCGGTTGATTCCCTCCTGGATCTTTGCAAGGTTCTCCTGGCTTGACGAATTGGATGGGTGAGCACTGAAATTTCTTCCTCTTTTTGTCCATGAAGGTTGCCCTGTATCCGAGTCCCCATTTGCGTTGGTTATATATCAGCAGTACCTTTCTGGACTTGAAGTGATTCTTCATTCGGTAGTTGAGACTCAGACGTTCTGCTGGTGAAAAGACACAGTCCACCCTTATCGGTTCTGGATTGGCGATAGAGTTCATAGTCTCGAATTCGAAACTATGAAACAGGATGTCTTCTTCAGAGTGCTGGATATCGATGACAGGGATGTCTGGTTCAGTGGCAGCAGCATTGGAAGGAATGATGAGCTCCTTCTCTGCATGGATAGAGATCACTTGATTTCCACAGATGTATTTCACTCGTTGATGCAGGGTTGACGGCACAGCTCCAACCTTGTGCAGCCAAGGTCGTCCGAGCAACATGTTGAAAGAGGCTGATATATCCAGAATTTGGAATGTGATGGTAGAGATTTCCGGACCTATCTGTACCTCTATGTCGACCTCCCCTTCCACTGATCGGCGGGTGTTGTCGAATGCTCTGACGCATATGGTGCTGGGTCGAAATGAAGAAGGGCTAATTCCCAGACGTTCCGCGGTCTTGAGTGGGCAGACGTTTAAGCTTGAGCCATTATCGATAAGGACCAGCGGGACGCAGAGGTCTTTATATCGTAAGGCTATGTTGAGGGATCGCCCATGATCTCGTCCTTCTGGTGGCAACTCATTATCGGTGAAGGTGATGGCGCGTGGAGCCAGGAGTTGTCCAATCATCAATGCTATCATCTCTGGCGTCGTATCGGAGGAGACGTGAGCATCGTTCAAGGTTTTGGCAAACATTTCTCGGTGTATGCGAGATGTACAGAGTAACTCCCATACTGAGATTTGAGCAGGGATTGACTTGAGCTGAGTCGCCACATCGTATGCGGCTTTATTTTTGTTGCCGAGGCCTGAGAGAGCGCCTTTAGGATCTCCTCTATTTTGATTATCTCTTCGGATGCAACGCCCATTGGGATTCATGTTTCCTACTTCTGCGCACTCTGGATAGTGCCATGGGACCTCTTTATAACTTTCCTCACCTTTGCCTTCTAGGATCACCGGTTCTTATGACGGTGCTGGTGTGGGCACCAGATCTTCCTCGTATGGAGCTTTTGCCTTGAGGACTACATTGTTGCCTGTGCTGAAGGGGTAATATCGAGGCTTGTCTTCATAGATCACGTAAGGTTGCGGTCCTGGCTTGACCGTTCCTGGAGCAGGAGGCTCCCATGGAATGAATACTGGTCCTCTTGATATGGCAGGGGGTTTCTCTGTTCGTCCCAGCTGCCGTAGTGTGATTGACACGCCTCTAGGATTTGCCCCTTGCAATATGACCGGCTCAACTGGAGGAGCTCCTTCCAAGACAATGGGCTCTTGCTGGTGATGTGTATAATCCTTCCCTCGTGGATTTGATTGCTCTTGAATTGGGGTTGCCCCTTGCAAGACAACAGGTTCGTATGTGGGCTCGATGTATGATTGTGCTCCTTCTAGGACAACTGGTTCCCAACATGAGGGGCCGTAAGATGCCCCTTGAACAACTGGCACGTCATATGGAAGTGCTCCTTCGAGTACTACTGGCTCGAGGACTAAAGGAAGAAAGGGACTTGCCCCTTGCAAAATTGGCGGAGGATTTGTCGGCTCGTAAGTGTAAGCATGAATGGACTGGATAGGGGAGAAGAAGCGATCGAGATAGTCCCCTTCTTCTATATTATTGACTGCAGGGCCACGAGACGAACTAGGGTCCGTTGGGTGCTGAGGCAGAGGATTCTGAAGGATGTTGGTGGAAGCTGCTGGAGAAGTCCCAGGGACCGAGATGACGATCTTGCGGTCATCAATTAGGTCTTGTATGGCATTCTTCAAGGTATAGCATCGATCAGTGGTGTGGCCACGCCCTTGATGATAGGCACAATACTCATTTTCTCGGTAGTTTGGTGGCAGAGGATGAGGCGGAGGCCGAGGTGCCATTAGAGTAAGTAACTGCTTCTGCACCAGAGTAGCCATGACTTGACTGAGTGGTTGAGAGAGGGGAGTAAATTTCCTGAACTCCTTATAGTTTTGCCTATTTTGATATGAGTATTGACCGTTTCCTCTGAACTGCTGCTGTTGTCGAGGTGGTTGTGGCTGAGGATTCGGTTGTAGCTGATACCGCTGAGGCTGATGCTGAACTTGATTCTGCTGATACTGTTGACGTCCCTGTGGGGGAGCATGTTGATTTCCTTGAGCAGTGGTGTTGATGTTGTTTACCTCTGTTGGGCGGAGAGGAGAACCACTGCGGTTTCCATTCCCGTGCCCGATATGTCTTCCTTCCACTCTGTTCCTTTTGATTGGAGTGGCTTGATGAGGCCATGGGGAGATTGTCCTGGCACGGATTCCTGCTTCGACTTGCTCCACAGCACGGATCGATTGTGAGAAATTCGCATATGGATGCGAGATGAGATACCCGGATATGCCTGGATATGTTGAATGAACAATCATGGAGATTTGTTCTTCGTCGTCGATAGGCGTTCGCATTCGAGCTGCCATAGCTCGCTAACGTCCCACATAAGCTGATAGTGTCTCATCACTCCTTTGTCTGAGAGCCGCAAGATCGGCTCTTCTGGGTGCCATGTTGAGATTGTACGCGAATCTGTCGACGAAAGCCTGGGAAAGTTGTTCCCAAGTCCTGATGCGATGACAATCCAATGAAGTGTACCAATCTAGGGCATCGCCCTTCAGAGACTTTTGAAACAAGCGAATGAGGGCCCCTTCATTTCCTGAGATTGCACTCAGCTCTCCACAGAAGGCCTTGAGATGTGCTGTGGGACAACGGCTGCCGTCGTATCTTTTGAATTTTGGAACCTCAAAGTTTTGAGGTACTTGAGCATCTGGGAAAGGACACAAGTCTCTGAACTTGGTCGAAGGAAGATCGATTCCTTGTTGTCGCTGAAGCTGGTTTTGCAAGATCTGGAACTTGCTCCCGCAACTCGTCCAATCCTGAGTGATCTGTTCGAGCGACTGGTGCCTCCTGGAGTAAGGCACGTTCTTCTTCGGCATAGTGGTCGATGTCTTCGACCCTATGTGCTTGCTGAAAAGCAACCGCAGGTTGCTGAAATTGATTTGATGACTGAACTGGATTCTGATGAACTTGTGCTTGAAAGGATTGCAACTGAACTGGAGACTGTACTGAAGGTTGAACTGGAACTTGCTGGAAATTAACTGGATTTTGCTGAATTGAAGATTGCTGGAAATTAACTGGATTTTGCTGAATTGAAGATTGCTGGAAATTAACTGGAATCCCATCGGCGGGGATGTGCTGGAATTGAAAAGTGCTCCTGTTTGCAGGAGGCTGAGATGCTGGGAAGTGACCCCCTTGTTGGGTATTCGCCACTGTTCGCTGATTGATGTGGGCTTGACACTGACCCCCGTTGTGGGCATTCGTCAGTGATGTCCCTGTTGCTGGAAATTGAATTGAAATCCCATCGGCGGGGATGTGCTGAAATTGAAAAGGTGTCCTATCGGCGGGGACATGCTGAGATCTACTGAGATTGTTGTTTGCAAGATTGACTGGAAGTTGACTGGAAGTCCCTGCGATAGGGGCGCTCTGAGATGGCCCTGTCGTTGCAGGAAGGTACTGAGGAAGATGCCCCGTAACGAAGGGCTGAGATGGCTGCGGTCGGTAGTCTTGGGCAGACTCCGATGGTTGCGCTTGATTCGAACTGGAGGCTGGAAGGACCCGGCATGGCTGCTGAGATTGCTGAACTGGGCCAACCTGATTGTTGGCTGTTGTGGTGGCTTGTGCTTGCATGAATTGCTAGAGCATTTCTTGCATTGCTCTCACTCCTTGTGCCAATTCCTGTATGATTGGCGTATTATCAATGGGCTGTTGCGCTAGAAGTTGCGCTTCGGTCATCTCAAGAGTGGGAAGGAGATGAGTTTCTTCTTCATGGTCGGACATGGCTTTGCTGAGCCCGAGTGCGGATTATGCGGCGGAAGGGAAGTTGTCTCCGCGTACGTTGAGCCCGAGGAGGCGCAATGGTGAGGACTGTACTATACTCTTTTTGGGTTTTGGGATTTTCTATTTTTTTTTGTTTGTTTTGGGTAAAATGCTATGCAGATGAGATTGTATGAGGATTAGTGACTTTCAAGTACGGGAAGGATTCTGTTTTTCAAGTCGGATCACGACTAGTGAGACTAACTTATCCCCAGCGGAGTCGCCATTCTGTGGACCCTCGTCGTTTCCGCGCTCCCACACGACGACGTTCTCGTCCCTTCCCCTTTCGGGAAAAGAAGGAGAGGAGGATGCGTGAGTGCGAAATTGCCGTTTGTGCCACTGGCTTGCCTCGTTCTCGAGGGCTTTGTTTGGTTGTCGTGTTAAGCTGGATGTGTTTAAATGAGTTTGTATAAGACCAGAGTCGCCACTAGCCAGTTACTTCGAATCTATAGTCGGCTAGACCCCGTAGAAACGTTAGAGAAGGGGATCCGAAGATCCTTTCCTCTAAAATGACTCCTTTTGATCTGCGGCCAAAGATTCAAGGTAAGGGATCACGGTTACAGGGTGGGAAGAGGTTAAGCACCCCACATACTGCCCGTACCGAAGTACGGTCTCTACTTCACAGAATCAAACTAATACTTGAAAGTCGGTTTTAATCCTCGTACATTCTCATGGATGACATGATGCATGAATGCGGGTCTGAACAATAAGAGTTTCTGATGGGCAGGTTCCAACAACGGGCAAGCCCAGAGCGTACGCTCGAACTGACAGGTGCTTAATGTAAGACGTATGCAGTGTGCTTGAATGATCAAGGTGTTTTATGGTGAAGCATGAATGCAGGTCTGAACAGTAAGAGTTTCTGATGGGCAGGTTCCAACAACGGGCAAGCCCAGAGCATACGCTCGAACTGACAGGTGCTTAATTTAAGACATATGCAGTGTGCTTGAAGAATCAAGGTGCTTGCAGTGAAGAAGGGGGGTTGGAAGAAAAGTAAATGTTGCACTTATGCTAGATGCAAATGAGATGATGCTGGAAAAGAGTAGCTGGGTGGACGGAGGTGTCGCAAGGATTGGCTTCGAGTGGCTGGATCAAGACTTGGATGGCTTGGGAGGCTTGGACCAGTGGTTAGGCTGGGCTGGACCAGGGCTAGACTTTCCTCACTCGGGCTCTCCTTGGTGGGAAAATGGGCTTAGGGGTGAAGGAGGACTCAGACCGCACTCGGGCTGAATAGACTTGAAGGGGTGCTGAAATGAGAAGGGGAGGGGGGTATTTATAGCAGCGGGCAGTGGCATTTTGCGTAATTATTTTTGGGCGGCCTGCTATGGGCCACCCGTACGGTCGTTCCTCGATTTCCAGCGAGGTACGGTCGCACCCTCGAGGCTGCTGTTTGACTCGCTGGGTTAACTCAGTGAGTTGACTCAGCGGGTCGACTCGGTGGTTTGACTCGACGGGTTGACTCGGTGTTTTGACTCGACGGGTTGACTCAGCGGGTTAACTCAGCGGGTTAACTCAGTGAGTTTGACTTTTTTAGGATTTTTTGACTGGCTTTTCTTATAGGGGGTTTTTCAGGGTGATGTTTAGGACTGGGTTGACTGGGTTCAGGCTTGAACTGGGCTATGGAATGGGGCTTACAAGGGTGAGTTTGGCTGAGTTTGGATTTGGGATTTGGGGGTACGGTCCTCCATTCATCCAGCTATCTCTACCAACAATGTAGCCGAAGGTGGGGTGTCTACACATAAGCAATAAGGAAAATAGAGAAACATGTAAATAAAGGAATGGAAAGCTTAAAGGGTGAGAACCTCACATTTAAAGATGGCTCACTCTTGATTCAAATGCAACTCGGTTGAGGTAAACCGAAGTGAGGGAATTTGGAGAAATCAATTTTCCTATAATCCAATCCAAATCAGTTATTAAACTTCTAAAATGAGTTTTAAATATTAATGTATTTTACATAATTGACTAAATTTGAATGTCTCGCTTGGACTAGGTGCAAACTCAATGTATTACTATAAACTGGGCCTATCTTAAGCTAACACACAAACTGACTTGGTTACCCAGCCAAGTTTGGACCGATTAACTCAATTTAGCTTGACTCGGCGACAACCGAGATACTTCCTCTAAAACAGATTTTTCTACTACAAAGAAACACACCTAAATTAGATTTCATTCCAAATGAAAACTTCAATAAAACTCATTGAGTTCAATTTACCAAATTTATGACTCGGTCTCAACACAATTCCACCCAAGTTCACCTTGCTTCACTCTAAGTAGATAAATCTAAACTTGAAATTTGAGAATTCAACCTTCTACATTGGCATAAGACTAAATAACTACGAATTTGATTTTGAATAACACAACCTAACAATCAACATACCTAGATCACTTGAGTTGACTAGTCCTCACCTAGACCACAGTTTGTTAAGATTCAACTCAATTTCGAACTCAAACTCAATGAACCAGCAGTGCATTGCTGGACTCTGGCTTGCCCCAAATATCACACTGACTCTGCTTGAAACATCCTTGAGTCGACTCAGTGGTCACTCGAACTTACACCCTATATTCCTCTTCATTCTCCACTTTCATTCCTCTTCTTTCTTTTCTTCATCATCTCATCTTAACTGAAAAGTACATATTTGATCTAAACTCAACCAATTCTAAGCTTGGTTTCACATGAACTATGTCAACTCAACTCTTGGTACTACCTTCTTCTACCTTCCTTCTTCTTCTTTTTTTTCTTTTCTGCTGGTGCGTCTAGCAATTACTAGACTCAACTAGATCTAAGATCTAGTTCTAAACCCCCCAAAATCTCGTAATTGAAATAATTCAGCACTGGGCTGAGTTGACTCGAGTGGCAACTAGATACCAAACCAAGTCAACCATGGATCTATCAATAAAAACTAAAATGGCTGATTAACTTAACTGAATCACCATCGAAGGGAAAACTCCAGCTGCAAACCGATACTCCAACACACAGATTCAGGCTAACTTGGCAGCCGACTCATCTGGTGACTCGGTCATCCCCAACAAATAGAAGTGTAGCAATGGCTAGATCTCTAGCATACTCCATACGATCCACGTATCATGGCTCTATCATTGATGATTAAAAGCTGCTAAAATGGCCTACCAACGATCACATTGATCAATTCTGTGTGAGGAAGACAATTGGGCTCCCAAGACGACTTTCGGACCGAGGCTTCTTCTTACCATCAGCAAGCCACAGACGATCCTAATCTAACCTAAGGAGCTTGAAGACAAAAGGTTTCGAAGCTTCGAGGAGGATTTCTCGGTAGTTTCGGAGGTTGAAGGCCACGGCCATTAATGGCAGCTTTCGGACAATGGCGTTTCTCTTTGATCCAACGCCGTTGGACACTCCAAACTAAAATCAGGGAGCTAGACAATGGAGGATTTCAAAGTTCCAGGTTTGATTGGGGCTATGCTCTAATTTCGGATGCAAAAGAGGGGGAAAATCGGAATAAAATGTTATTTATATGGAAGCATCCACAACCCTAATCGGTGTGAAGTGAAATGGAGAGCTGTGATTACTCTAAAAAAGAGTTTCTACAGTTTCTACGGATGGCCAAGATTGAGTAAAGGCGAGCGGTTGCGGATTGCTAACCTGGCACTTCTATTTTCAGAAACAAAGTGCACAACTAGACTTTGGCTAGGAATATACTAGCAATCAATGGCCCCTACCAAGGATGACTAACATGTTTTATAGATCACTAGTGCCTCCACAAGATAGATGGTTTGGATTGGCCAAAGGTGGGCCACAGAAATCACCATTTGATGAATACATGGCTGCTGAAAACACATTCATTGTTTGAACAGACTGACTTTGACTCCACATTGTGAGCAAGATGGAGAACATCAGCAGAGTCCACTACCAAGGTTTTGGTCACGACCCTAGCCCAAACAAAATGGACAGTTTGGATCTATTGAACTAATACTCAAAGTGGGCCCCTCCGATTACCCAAGACGGATAGCGTCCGTTTGACGGAAAATGCGAGAGAGAGAGAGAGAGAGAGAGAGAGAGAGAGAGAGAAATCTCACTTTCCTGAGATTCCACGGATTGTTGCCCTATTTGGTTTGGTGACAGGTTCGGTGCACTAGGTGTGCACCACACGTTGGTGCACATGCACCATAAATTGGGACCCACAGTGATGATATGTATAATCTACTCCATCCATACCTTTTGGCTAGACGTTCCAGGCTATGGGTCCAAAGATGTGGCTGATCCAAAGTTTAAGTGGGCCGCAAATCTTAAATTTATGCATCTAAATGATGCTTTCCAACAATCTAATGGTATGATTGTTTCTAAATTAAATTTTAATGGTTAAAATGTCCTCAAAATTAGCATGGTCTATTCTATATATGATAAGATCAATCTTTATTGTTAATATCTATTTATTATCACAAATGCAATATTATTATTAGTATTATTATTATATTACTAATTTGTAGAACCCACTCATAATTAACACCTTACACGGTGATAGATCCACGCTATCTAGAACTAATGTGGGGTCCACTGAAGATCATTTGGATTATCAGGACACTCTAAGGTGACACCCAAGTACTGAAAGTATGGGGTGTTACAATCTACCCCCCTTAAAACGAATTTCGTCTCCGAAATTCAATACTTCTAGATAAATACAAACAAGTATGATTTATTCTACGATGTTTAGTTTCCCATTGTCATCTTTGTGAGATAGTTTGTGTGTGTGTGTGTCTAGGTGCATGTAACTGACTAAATGAACTGAGGTACGACAACCTACGCCCCTTAAAGAAATCTTGCCCCCGAGATTTTTCCTTTACAACCGTATATAAGTGTTATAACCTCTACCCCCCTTAAAAATTACTTTTGATGCTTAATAACACAGAAAAACGATTGTAGTAGATCTGAATTCGCTACTTTGAACTCTTATCTAGAGTTGGGCATGCACAGAGGCAACTCGTTTAACTCGGCTCGAATTAATTCAACTTGGCTCGATTCAAGTCCAACTATACATCTATCTGGCCAAGACAGTGAGTTCATTAGTATCATTTCTAAATCCTGGTGAAACTGGTCTTCTGCTTGATCAAGGCATTGAGTCCATTGGACATCGCCAGGATTCAGAAATCGATTCAGATCATGCATCCATTGCTTAAATATAATTCCGTAAATTTGTGGTCTCGTTCATTTTAACCTTTAGTGAAAAGTCATGTAATATTACATTTTTATAAGAATTAGGCCCAAATGACCCGTCATACATCCAATAAGCACTTTGATTATATGTTCATCATTCTAATAATTTTTTTTTCCAAAAACTAAAATTTCACACAAGATTATGTATATTGTCGGGAGTTTACATGGAATTTTTCCATCATTCACTTTATTATAAAATTTTACGTCTGTTAGGGACCCAAAGGCATATTACAAGAAATTTTGAGGTTGAAATTTGTTAAGTTTTTTTTTTCCTTCAAACGTCCTTGAAATCTGACACTTAAGTTCCTACTTATGTAAGACATCATAAGAAACTTTCAAAACTAGCCTTTGTCATTTAATTAAGGTCTTCTCCTGATAAAATTAGGTTTCGATCCTGTGACCTATGGGTTATGGGCCCACAATTGCGTAACTACAACTGTTTTCTATTTTGTTGAGAATTGTAACATCAATAGTTCAAATTAAGGAAGGTTTTAGGAAAATTCGACTTCAAGATTCCTGAAAATTGTCATTTAGGGGTTCAATTTAAAGAATGTTCCTGTTTGTATTTTCATGCATATTCTGGTGAGAACTGATTTTCCCACAGGACCTAAGTTTAGTTTCTAGATTTAAATGGCTATCTTGACATTTTTCAGGGAGCCTAAATGTGGGTCTCTAATTCACAATTCACCTTAAAAACTAAGGGAGATTCACTTGAGTTGGAGTTTCTAGTTTCCATCAATTTAAATTCAAGTCTCTAATTTCAACATCATAACTTGAGAGATTTGATTTGTATAAGTTCTTCCTCACACCAGGTTTCATTTATCAAAATTTCTATCTCTGATACCATTTTGTAATGCCCCGGTTTTCATTACTCGAGTGTTGAGCCCGAGTTCTGAAAACCCGAGTGTAAACACTCAAAGATCCACTTTACAATATAACTTTTTTTTTATTTAAATCGCAATGGAAGCATACTATTGAGTGCTTAAATGTGTATATTCGAACCCCATTTCATCACTAACTATGCATGGTTTTCAAGCTTAAAGACTACTCTAATGTGTGATTTTGTGATTGTAGTAATGAGATAAAGTCCACTTGATCGATAGCTAAAAGATTGCATTTAGGAGCCTGAGATGAAGACCCAAGGTGGGCCAAAGAAAGAAGAAAGCAAAGAGAGAAGAATGAGAGAAGAAAGAAAGAAGAAAAGTTGAGGAAATCAAGTTCGACCGGTCTAGACTGGTCGGTCACACCTCTTTACCTCTCTGGACACAAAAAATAAGAGGGTTGACTGGTCGGCCAGGACCTGCCCTCCAAACTTCTGCACGCTGGACACTCCACAGAAGGGTTCGACCGGTCGGCTAGCCCAGTCCGACCGGTTTAGACCAGTCGGCCAATGTATTACAGCGGGAATTTAGCAGCTACCTCTTAAAGCTCCAATTTTTGTGTGCAAGTGCGTAAGTGCTGTGCAAATCTGGAAGATTCTGAGGCAGTAGGACCTCTCTACTATAAAAAGGGACCTAGGGATTATAGCTAAGGTATCCTAGAAGAGATTTACGAAGGTGAGAGGAAAAAAACGACAGAATCAGAGTTCTACAGATCCCTCTAGTTTGTTGCTTTCTAGTTCATATTTTTAGTTGTTTTCATGTTTCCTTGGATCATGAACGGCTAAACCTCTTAGCTAGGGCTAAGAGGTGAAGCTTGTAGTGAATCTAAGATGTTTTAATTCGTTTGTTTTGGTTTCAAGTTGAATTTTCGTTGAAGAACAATGGTTTGAAGTTTGAATGAAGTTCTAAGTACTTTTCTTAATCTTATGATGGCTCATAGATGTTTGGAAGAGTCGCTTAAGTTCTTAGTTGTTTTGAATGAGTCTAGACCTGTACGCTCCGAGGAATCAGATTCAAGACGCTCTAAATTTGAATTCTCATGTGAGAACTTCATGCCAAGAGTTCTACTTTTCTAAAATTTCTGCTTATGTGTGATTGTATATGTGATTTGAATGAAGTTCAAATCCTAATCTAGTTATGCTTTGTGACAGAGTTTAATGATGATTATGATTGTGATCTTAATCTATTGGAACTAGGATTGACCTATGCAATTGAGTGTGCTCAAGTCCTAACTTGAATTGAGGGACTTATATGCATAAATCACAGATATGACAGACTGTATGTTTTAACCGCTCTATCATCCAACTAGGTAGGATTTGATTTCGATTCTGGTTGTGTAAATGAGAAACCATGGCGAATTATGCATCGAATGAGAGCTATAAGTGGATCCTTGATGCTCTCGTTACTTTTATTCTCAGATTTTTCCTGTTTCATGTTTAAACCCGATTCCATAAACCTTTTAAGATCCTAGTTGTTAAAGTAGTTCGAATTGTTTACCTCTTTCCCTGTGGATCGACCTCGGTCTTACCGAGATTATTACTACATCACAGCCTTGCACTGGAGGTAAGCGAACACATATCAAGACATGCAATGTCCAAATATATATTAAACTGTACAAGTGCAGCCCATAGGGCTTATACAAATCAATTGTCTCAATATTACATTAATTAAAAAGGAAACCTAAAGAAAGAAACACCACAAGTAGACTCGAGTCACACCATCTTCCAACTTCTCATCCAAAGACACCTGCATCAGCTGGTATGGTTCGATAACGTTAAAACGTCATCATAGTGAGGTAAACCCTCCAAGATTACCAAGCATGATAACAGTTAAGTAAAGATTGACTAATGATAATGTATTGCACAATAAGCAATTTATACAATTTCAAAAGAAATGACATGTAAAATAATCAAATATAATAATTCACTCATATTACAAATACCAAAAATTACACATTCAATCTATACATTTCAACTTTAATCTCGTTTATATGAATGTGTGCATACACATGTTCTTCAGCCTGGGGATGTACATCTAGCTGACGAATTTCAAACCGACAATAATATAGCTCGTCACCAATGTTACCCGCAATGCAATGCATATCAAACCGACAGTAATGTGACTCGTCATCAACATTACACGCAAATGCCATTTATGTATGATTAACCAGTTTTTATTAGTCCAATTTACAAAACAAGTAATTAAAAGCTCATGGTCACTATGGGGGGTGTGCAACCCAACATAGGCCGACGGCTCGGGCATAGCATCCTACAACACTATCCCCGGCCCATGAGACGTCCAACAAAATATACTATAGTATAAATTTTATGATTTCCTACAATTAGACAATTAACGTTATTATTTTATGTGTGTTCCAAAGTTTCCAACAAAATAATACTCTTCTTCGTCTAAGCAACCTGAGAAAGAAGTCCATTGATGGACACCAAAAAGGAAGGATCTTACCAAACAAAGCCACATAGGCATCAAGTCTATTTATCAACTAAGATCTCCAAATTGTAATCCAAGTCACTTATATAATTCCAATTCCAATTCCAATTCCAATACATATAAATCTATCAATTTCATTCATAACACAAATTACTCCAAATCACATCAACAATGAACAATTTAAATGTAGATCATTTCATAAATAATTAAGATCACAAAATAATTATCAGAGATGATTATTTAGGAGTAAACATTCCTATGAATAAAGCAATTATTGTAAACAAGTAATGAAAGTATAAAAATTTATAAACAAAAGAAATGGAAATAAACAGTGAGATAGACAATTCTTATCATAAGACGTTGAAAACAATTATCATAAGTAATAAGGAAAGTAGAGAAACATGTAAATAAAGGAATGGAAAGCTTAAAGGGTGAGAACCTCACATTTAAAGATGGCTCACTCTTAATTCAGATGCAACTCGGTTGAGGTAAACCGAAGTGAGGAAATTTGGAGAAATCAATTTTCCTATAATCCAATCCAAATCAGTTATTAAACTTCTAAAATGAGTTTTAAATATTAATGTATTTCACTTAATTGACTAAATTTGACTGTCTCGATTCGACTAGGTGCCAACTCAATGTATTACTATAAGCTGGGCCTATCTCAACTTAATATACTTGGTTACCCAACCAAGTTTGGACCAATTAACTCAATTTAGCTTGAGTCGGCGACAACCGAGATACTTCCTTTAAAACAGATTTTTCTACTACAAAGAAACACACCTAAATTAGATTTCATTCCAAATGAAAACTTCAATAAAACTCATTGAGTTCGATTTACCAAATTTATGACTCGGTCTCAACACAATTCCACCCAAGTTCACCTTGCTTCACTCTAAGTAGATAAATCTAAACATGGAATTTGAGAATTCAACCTTCTACATTGGCATAAGACTACATAACTAAGAATTTAATTTTGAATAACACAACCTAACAATCAACATACTTAGATCACTTGAGTTGACTAGTCCTCACCTAGACCACAGTTTGTTTTGATTCAACTTAATTTCGAACTCAAACTCAACGAGGACTCAAACTCAATGAACCAGCAGTGCATTGCTCAAAGAGGTTAGGTGGGCCTAAACAAGTCTCCAATGAGAGCTACCAACACGGGTGTGAACTTGTAGGTTGGGAGGAACCTGTAAACTCATCGGTTAGGTGGATCCGAGTTAAAACACCTTGGTTGGGAGGAACCAGATTTAAACTCCTTAGTGAATATCAGTGTACTCAAAGGGGTTGAATACTTGAACTGGGAGTGGAGTAGACAATTAGTCGAACCACTATACATGCCTGTGTTTGGGATTGTTCTTGAGCACATTTCTCATTATGCATTGTGTTTAATTGATTTATTATGAATGCTTAATTAGGAATGTATTCTGGCACTTAATAGGCACATCCACACACACAAGATGTACTTTCACTCATCATGTAGACTAGAGCTCTTATTGATCCATCCTTTATGGTCTACTTGTGTTGCTTAGACTAAGCTGTCAATTGCCTTAATCATTTGCTAGTCTATTGATTGGACCCATTTAGGCTTGGAAGCTTAAGTGTTCTTGCTTACTTAGTTTAATTTGTTAAAACTATTAAGTAGGCGAAAAGAATTTCAAAAGGTCCTAATCACCCCTCCTTCTAGGACTTAGCCATAATCCTAGTTGATCCTTAAGCTTCCGCACGCATATGCGTAGGGTGTCGTGTTAGACTACCTAACGTAATTTCAAACAATCCATGGTTACAAGTGAATATTGCCCAGGCAACCCGAGACCCAAGCCTAAGTTGAACACTCACTTTTGTGCAAGATCTGAGAATTAAGTGTGCCCCATCATATATGACAAAATATGCCTTGATATTCTACACGGGCTAGGCTGATGGTCTCTTGAACAAAGCCTAAGCCTAACTCGGTTATTAAATGAGCTTAAATGTTAGGTGGGGCTCGGTCCTTAGCTTAGTATTCTAGCCTAAGCCACATTAATGACAGGACCACATACAAAGCTAGAATAACTTTTGTGACCATCTCACTTGTATATTTGAGCCTACTTGAGGAATGAAATAGCTTAATTTTTTTGCCAGAAGATATAAAATATGTGGCCTACCTGTGGTAAGGAGTGGTGCTTACATAAGTGGATTGATTAATCTTATATCATTCGCAACATCTATCCTACCCCATTTAACTCCTTCAGACAATGAATTTATTTGGGTTGAACATCATCCAACTGGAAACAAATGTTACCTTATTGATCCTTAGTGCATGATATGAACATCATGCCTTTTATTTTTAGAAGTTGATGTTATTCATAGTCGTTACCACTCACATGGAACACATAGTTTAGTCTACCTACCAATTCATCGAGATCCCACTAAATCCATTACCCTTAATGGATATTCTTAATGTCCCTATACAAAGAGGTAAATGACCAGGCCAACAACATGACTATAAGTCAAGTATTTAGCCACTTTATTTGGTCATAGGCTTTTAAAGTATATTTAGATTCTAACCAATAAGTAACTAAGGGGGCGTTTGGCAAATCTATTAATAAGAGCTTATTTGCTTATTCTAAAAAAATAAGCTCTTATTATGAAAATATACCGCTTGGTAAAACTTTTATTTTAGAGCTTATTTTTTTAGAAACTAACAAAAAAGCTCTTAAATAATAAGTGATAGGGAGGTCACTTTTTCTTTAAGAGCTTTTTTAGCTTAAGAGAGTTGACATTTTTAATTAATTTTTGGACAAGTTTGTCCTTAAACTTTTTAACTAATTCTCATCTTGCCCTCTTCTCTTCTTTAGAATATCTCTAAGGTGGGCCCACATGATGAACAACCCATATTGAAGGTGGGTTTCCACATCAAGGTGGACCCAAATAATGCATGGTCACATCAAAGGTGGGCCCCACATGATGAACGCCCACATCAAAGTTGGGACCTACATGATGGATGAGGGACATTGAAAGTGGGATCACATGATAGAAGGTTGACATCAAAGGTAGGCCCACATGATGAACAACCCATACTGAAGGTTGGGCCTTACATGATTGACAGTGAACACCAAAGGTGGGTCCCACATGATGGATGACCCACATTAAAATGTGGCCCCGCATGATGGATGGACTATCCACATCAAGTGGGCCCCATATGATGGACGGTTCATAGCAAAGGTGGGACCCACATGATGGATGGTGGACATTAAATGTGAGACCACATGATGGAAGACTGACATTAAATGTGGGACCACATGATGAATGACCCATATTGAAGGTTGGGCCGCACATGATGGATGGTCCATAGCAAAGGTGGGACCTACATGATGGATGGTGGACATCAAAGGTGGGTTCCACATGATGGACTATCCACATCAAGTGGGCCCCATATGATAGATGGTCCACAACAAAGGTGGAACCCACATGATGGATGGTCCACATCAAAGGTAAGATCCAAGTGATGGATGATGGATATTGAATATGGGACCACATGATGGAAGGTTCACATTAAATGTGGGCCTACATGATGAATGACCCATATTGAAGGTTGGACCCCGCATGATGGACAGTCCACGGCCAAGGTGGGACCTACATGATGGATGGTGGACATCAAATGGGTCCCACATGATGGACTACCTACTTGATGTGTGTAACGCCCTGAAAATGTCAATCCTCAAACCTCGAGAGTACTCGAGCGCCTCTGATTTAATAATCAATTGAGAGTGAAAACGTCCAATTTAGAGCCAAGACTCTAGAAGATTTGTATTGAAAACCCTAGTTTGAACGATCCAATTCGATCGAAACCTCGTAAGACATTTATATACATCAATCTAATCGTACATTCTTCGTCAGATATCATGGATAGCCACCGATTCATTTCTAATCATCAAATCCTACATCTGATCTATTGATTTACGAACCTCGAATTATGATTTACTGGAATCACAATTGATTTACCTATATAACCGATTCCCAGTGCAAATCCACCTTAGACTACCCTGATCGACGAATCAGATCTCGATTATCCAAAGTATCAAAGTCGATTTGACCTAATTGATGACCTAATCTCCATTCGGACCCAACTGGCAACCTAATCCAATTCATAATGCCTGAAACTCCAAATAAATCCGCGTTACCATTATAATTTGATACTTGCTAGTGTACGCTACAAACCAGTGAAAGGATTCACCGAACTCTGTTCTCTAAATCATTCAATTGGTGTTCAAAAAACCTAGAACAACTATAAATCATTCGTTAGTGGCCCGTTGATCACGAATCTACACGAAATTGATCATCTTACTAGACTTGACCTTTCCCTTATATCAGATGTCCAACACCCTATCCCAAACCGCACAGCATAGATCATGACCAGAGAGGGTGAGTTGTCCAACTCACCTCAACCTTGGACCATCTAGAACTATAAATACCAAGCCCATTTGAGAATTTCATTTGAAATGGAATTTGGAGATTTTGCTCTGGTTTTCTTCTAGGTTTTGCTCAAACCCTTCTAATCCATCGTCGTTCTTCCTATCGATTGTAGACGGGTCGTGCCTTGAGGTAAGATACCTCTCCTAGTGCAGAAATTAGGAAGTTTCATTAGAGATTCTCATTTCTAATTAGGGTTTTTGTTGGATTTAGGTGTTCTAGCTGGATTTTCTTCAAATCCTTGAAGAATATTCATTCCTAGCTCGTGGATTTTTCAATCAAGTGAGGACTATTCTCCTAAGTTAGAATTTATCAGCCCCTGAATTTGCCCTAACTTTATTAAGTTTCTGTCCCTGAGGTACAACCTTGGACTCCCATTTTTACATTACATTGGACCCTCATGTTGATGGAGGAAAAGTAAAGTAAATTACACATCAGGTTTATTGTGTCGTCAGAGGAAATCAATGCAGATCCCGAGAAGGTGAAGTCTATTGTGAGCTGGCCTGAATCGCAGAATATCCATGAGGTGCGAAGCTTTCATGGCTTAGCCACCTTCTAGAGGTGGTTCATTAAGGGATTTAGTTCCACATGGCTCCCATCACTGACTGTATTAAAAAGGGGGGTTCCAGTGGACTAAGGCTACCTCTAAACCCTTCGTGGTGATAAAGGGCAAAATGTGTGAGGCCCCTGTCATACGACTCCCTTACTTTTCTAAAGTCTTCGAAGTTGTATGTGACACCTCAGGTATAGGTATAGGAGGAGTGTTGAGTCAGGAAGGACACCCTGTTGCCTATTTCAATAAAAAGATGAATGAGGCAAAGCAAAAATACTCCATCTATGACAAAGAATTGTATGCGGTGGTGCAATCACAGAGGCATTGGCACCATTATTTGCTAACGCATGAATTTATCTTATTTTCTAATCATGAGGCCTTACAATATCTAGGCTCTTAGAAGAAATTAAACCTAAGGCATGCTAAGTGGGTTCAGTTTCTTCAAGAGTACTCGTTTGTTCTCAAGCACAAGGCCAGAGTTGAGAACAAACCTGTAGATGCCCTAAGTCGTAGAGTGGCGACTCTCCATTTCTCCTAGTCGAAGACAACGCTAGAAATATAAGAATTTATGGATACAAGAGTGAAACTTTTAAACCTTCAAAACATCATTACCATTCTACCTTCAAAGAAATACTAGTTGTAAAAAATGGAATCTTAAAATTCCAATTTCACATCATCAGGAATAAATTCCAAATTGAAATGGATGTCCTCCGTCCCAAGGATGTTGCAATTTAAATAAAAACTCTGGCCCAATGCTCAACTCCTTCGATGGAGAGAATGATTTCCCAGTATTTAATGCTATAAATTGTAGTGTACTGTTATGTTGGCAGCACAGTATTTAATATTGTATCGGCAGGATGGTGTTTACTATTGCTCATTGTTAGTTGGCAGTATAGTATTATATGTGTTATCTTTTATTTCATTTGTACGTATGGCCACAAAAGTTGTAGCAAGCTAAGTTTTTGCGTTTTAACTTTATCCCAACGGGAATGACTATGTAAACGATTTGAATGGCATACAAACATCTAAGGTGGAGGCCAAGGTGGATATTGTGAAGGTTTCTTAATTTCCTCTATTTTTCCTCTAGTGTGGCCTACTTGATTAGTTTTGGATTCGCCTCTTTTTTTTTGTCACATGTCTTAAAATTAGGGCTACACACAAGCCGAGCTAGCTTGAAAAGCTCGCTCGGCTTGGCTCATATAAGCTCGGCTTGTCTTGGGACAATTTGATCAAGCTCAAGCTTGATCTTGAAATCTCGTTCGAAAATAACCCAAGCTAGAGCACAAGTGAGCTCGGCTTGGCTTGGCTCGAAGCTCGAAAAAAGTTCAGCTTGCTTGAGGTCGATATATATATATATATATATATATATATATATATATATATATATATATATATATATATATATATATATATATAATCGAACGCTACCCGACCCCACCCACCCAGCCCATCGTGCCCCTGCCCCTCTCCCTCTCTTTCCCTCCCTCCTAATCTTTCAAGTTTCAAATCTCTCTCTCTCTCTCTCTCTCTCTCTCTCTCTCTCTCTCCGTTCCGGCTTCCTCCCCGCACCGCACCCGGCAGTGAACGCCCGAGCATCTACCCCAGGTTTCATCCTTCCCAAATAGGTAGGCTTTTTGTATTTTTTTTCTTATTTTGGGTTTATTTTGTTTGAAATAGGGAATGCCCTAAAATGGGGCTAGTTTTGGGGGTTTTTTTTAGATCAAATTGGGATCGGGTCAGCTGGTTGGGTTGGGTTAGGTTAGTGGGTTGAGTCAGTAGGGGTCAGTGGGTTAGGTTGAGTCAGGTCAGTGGGTTGGGTAGGAGTTGGGTCAATGGGTTGAGTTGAGTTAGGTCGAGTCAAGTCAGTGGGTCAATTAGGGTTGGGTTGGGTCAATGGGTTGGGTCGAGTTAGGTCAGTGGGTCGAGTAAGGTTGGGTTGGGTTGGTGGATTGAGTTGAGTCAAGTTAGAGGGTTGGGTAGAGTTAGGTCAGTTTAAACTTTAAATAGTTATGATTTGTTTAAATTTATAATTGTTTATAATTATGAATAGTTTATAATTATTTAAATTTAAATTTTATAATTGTTTATAATTATGATTTGTTAGAGATTTTATATTATTGTTTAGAAAAAAAAAAAGAAAAAAAAATAATGACAAAGCTCGTCTTGTCTCGATAGAGCTTGATCAGCTTAGCTCGAACAAAGCTTGTTCGGCTCGACCAGCAAGTCAAACTCGAGCGATTGTTTTGAGGTCGATGCTCAAGCCAAGCCAAGCCCAAGCTCAAGCAGGGCCAATCTCGGCTTGAGCTCAGCTCGTGTGCAACTCTACCTAAAATGAGCCACTAATTAAGCCAAGCTCGAGCAAGACCAATCTTAGCTTGAGCTCAGCTTATGTGCAGCTCTACCTAAAATGGGCCACTAATCAAGCCAAGCTCGAAAAGGACCAATCTCCAATCTCGGCTTGAGCTTCACTCATGTGTAGCTCTACCTAAAATGAGCACGCAAAATGGATAAATGTGCCTTATATCCACGTTGTCCATCTATTTTGACACCTCATTTTAAGTCACAATAAAAGAAAAATGAAGCAGATCCAAATCTCAAGTTGATTGACCATTAAAAACTTCTTATGAGCTAAAAAAGTTTTGGATAACAAAAGGTGGTATTTGTGTGGTCCCTTCATTCAGGTCTTTGTTACCTTATTAACAGGTTAGATGGTCGATGGCAAATAAACATTCCGGTATCCCTCAAGAAGATTTAATAGTGGGTATTTAATGGCACTTTTCCTGGAAATCGGATTGCGAACGGAGTTACTCAAGACGCTCTTATCGTCCCGAGTAAACTCAGTTGGGCCCACTGTGAATGTATGTGGCTTATCTACACCGTCCATCTGTTTTTCCAGCTCATATTAGCGGTTGAGCCCAACCTCATATCCAAATCTCAAGTGGATCATACCATAGGAAACAGTGGGAATAATGGTTTCCACCGTTGAAACCTTCACAGGGCCCACAGTTATGTTTATTTGTCATCCAACCTGTTCATAAGATCACAAAGACATGGATGAAGGGAAAACAAAAATATCAGCTTGATCCAAAACTTTTTTAACTTCCAAGAAATTTTCAATGGTAAATGTTAAATTCTCAGTGTTTCTTGCGGTGTGGGCCACTTGAGCTTTAAATATGCTTAATGTTTTGTATAAAGCCCTAAAATTACATTATAGGTTAAGATGGATTGATGGAGAGGCTAAAATACATAAATCATGGTATACCCCACGGAATCTACACATTACGCTAAGCGTTCTGGGTAACTCCGTTCGCAATCGGCTTCCTATTTCCTGTGGTGCAGTACACCTAAGATTTAAATTTGCTTTATTTTTAGTATCATGATTTAAATTGAGCTGTCAAAACAGATGGACAGCGTGGATATAACGTACATACACCAAGGTGGGCCCCACAGTTAGAGGGATACACCGAAGCCGCGCCATAGGAATCCATTTGGAGGAAAACTACTGGCGTATGTCAGGAGCGAATTAGGTGTTATCCCGGTAGCACCTTAGTGGGTGTTACCCCTGCATTTTGGCCCCACATGGCTGATATTTTGTATATCCAATCTGTCCATCTGTTTCTACAGAACATTTGAAGATGATGTTCCAAAATCCATACAGATCCAAATCTCAGGTGGACCATACCACTGAAAACAGCGTTGATTAGTGCCTCGCCATTAAAAGTTTCAAAGACCCAATCGTAAGGTTTTCTTAATTTTTATTTTCAATCAAACCTTTTTATTATGTCAAACATATCATAATGAATGTACAGTATAAGTATCAGATTAATCAAAAATGTTTTTGGCCCACAAAAATCTTTTAATGGTCGTTTATCACTGTTTCTAATGGTATGGTCTACCTGAGGTTTGGATCTTCTTAGGGTTTGTCAAAAAGACCTACAATGAGATGAAAAAACAGATGAACGCTGTGGATATATAAAAGATACGGTCAAGATGAGCTCCACACGATTGGAGTAACACCCACTAAGCTGTTCCCCGGTTTACAGCTAATCCGATTCTAATTCAGTGGGTATTAACTTCTCCCACCTGACGGTCACGTGGCAGCGACGGCGATAGACCCTCAATGTGAGTCCTGCTCCATTAAAAATGGTGGTGATTCTTCAAACGCATGGCGGCACGTTGTAGGGTGATTCAAACCGTCTAAATATCTGACCCATCTGTGAATGGAATCTTAATCGAAAAGTGACCCACAATTTGGATGGTTTGGATATTTGGACTTAGTGCCCCATGTCAGGGGACGAATCACCACCGTTATGAAAAACTAACAAAGGATTGGACGTAAAAATAGGTTGAGATACCGACATCTGGACCGTATGTATGTATGACATCCGTCGATAAGCCTATCCATCTGAGCTTCAACCTTCAAACAGATGGTCCAAAAGCGTCAGTGGTCCAGAGTCAACAGATAAAAATCAGTCCCACGTTCGACAGATGGCTGGGCCCACCATATGGATTATTCCACCATATTGGTGACATGCGCCAAAGATAACATCAGGCGAGCCACAGTACGTCTTTTCACGTGGAAGCGACTTCACCGTAACCATAAGCTCTGTGGGGCCCACCGTGATGTATAAGTTATAACAACTCCGTCCATCCGTTGTTTTGCAGGACATAATTCAAAGAATAAGATCCAAAGCTCGAGTGGATGACATGAATAGGGAAAAAGTTGGCATCGAAATATCCACCGTTGAAATATACCTGGGCCCATCTCCACTGTTTCTTGAAGGTGGGCCACTTGAGTTTTGAATCTGCCTGATTTTGGAAGTTAAGCCCTAAAATAGGCTGGCTGAACGGATCGACGGAGTGGACATAACAGGTACATCACCGTGTATGAGTTTTATCCACGCTGTCCATCCATTTTCCCGTATCATTTTAGGGCATGAGACCAAAAATGAGGTTGATCAAAATCTCAGGTGGACCACACCACAGGAAATAGTGGTGATTAGAGGTGGGGACAGACCAAGCCAGCTAGAAACCTCAGCTCGGATTGGCTCGAGTCAAGCTTGTTTGAAAAAAGTAAACCAACGTCCAACTAGGGCAGTACCGGCTCAGCTTGGCTCAACTGGAAGCTCAATTTGGTGCAGCTCGGTTTGATACCGTTTGACTCTGCTTGTAGATTATAAACACACTGTTTCTTGTGGTGTGATCCACTTGAGCTTTGGATATGATTACATTTTGGTATCATGTCCTAAAATGATATGTAAAACAGATGGACATCATGGATAATAAATATACATTATGACATGGATAATACATAACATATATACATGAATGTACACTGTATCTTTGCACATGTAAAATTATGCTGGTGTACTTTTGTTTGGAAAATACTTTTACATGTCTATTTTGAAGTTCCACTCCTTTAGAGGAGGTTAAATATCATATAGTAAGATATGTTTGTACTTTTTTTCTAACTTTTTATATTCTTTTCTAATTAAATAAATAAGCAAAAAAGGAGCTGCTGCCTATTTGAACTCAACCGGACTTAAATAGAAATTTTCGATCAAATCGATCCTGGCTTGAACCAGATTTTTCTGGAGCAAACCAAACTCGGGCACATGGATCGACTTGAAACCCAAACCAAGTCGATCGTTGCCCACCTTTGGTGGTGATTGAATGCCCGCCATTAAAAACTTCTTGGGGGCCACAAAAGTTTTCAATTGAACTGATATTTGTGTTTTCCCTTCATCCAGGTCTTTGTGACCTAATCAACAGGTTGGATGGCAAATGAACCTTAACAGTGGGCTGTAGAAAGTTTTCAATGGTGAATGTTCAATCACTACTGTTTTCCTATGGTTTGGTCCACCTGAGATTTGGGTCTGACTAAAAAAAGCTCATGCCCTAAATTAACCCTCTAAAATGGATGAACGGCATGGATAAAACACATACATCACTGTGGGGCCCACGGAGAACCGTCTATAGCCACCTCACAGTGTTACTGTCTCAGTACTAGGGTTGCACATCTGCCCGATTAACCCACCTGACCCGACCCGACCCGGTAGAAATCCGATCCGTTCCGATCTTGCAAAGAAAATGGTCCGGTTCCGAGTGGATACGGCTGGACTGTTTTTAATTTAGGTATGGTTTAGGGTACATGCCAAACCCACTCAACCAGACCCGTGTATACCCGACCCGTTCCACCCGACCCGAACCGCCCCGTTTATACTGGTTTATTGCTTTTAGAAATATTTGTATGACATTATCAATAGGTTGGATGGTCAATAAACATCAGGGTGGACTCTAGGAATCTTTTAATGGTGGGAGTTCAATGACCACTGATTTTTATGGTGTGGTCTGCCTAAAGCTTTTATCTTCTTCCTTTTTGGGACTATGTCTTATAATAATCTGGAAACACATATGGACAGCGTGGATTTACAACATATACATCGAGGTGAGCCTCATGATCAGGGTCTCACCCACATGGCTAGTTCGAGGTCTCACGGACTCTTACCCACAACGTGGATATACAATAAAATCATCAATGTGGGCCCCATGGTAGGGGTATCATGGGTTAAATACTTTTGTTTTTAATATACAAAGTTAAAATTAAAGAATGCAAATAAGCATAACATAGTCCTAACTTGATCCGACCCAACCCAACCCAACTCAACCCAACCTAGTTTAGCATATAGGATAGGGTAGGGTTAAGGTTGACCCTTTTACAAGGAGGGTAGTGTTAGGGTTGGGTCAGCCCAACCCGGACTAAAACTCAAACCTTTAAAATATGTTTAGGTTCGGTCCAGGGTTGGGCCCAACCCAACCCAACCCAACCCAACCCAACCCAACCCTAACCCGACCCGTGTGCAGGCCTAGTCAGTACTAAAATAGGCTGGCTCAATGGATGGACGCTCCGGAAATAACACATACATCATGGTGGGCCCCACAGAGTTCCCGGGTGAAGCATGGCTCTACTAATGACCCACACACGCCGTGCAGGGTGCACATGTATATAAGGACACACATACAATAGAGCTGCTTAGCCTTCCATCCATGACCAACCCTATCTCTCTCCCTCTCCATGAGAGGATTCCTCGTAAGAACACTCTATCAAGAGCACTGGGTCTACTCACCCTCTTCCTTCTCCTCTCTCTCCTCTTTTACAGGGTCTGGCACCTTGGCAGCCATGGACCCATTTGGCTCATCGCCTTCCTTTGTGAGTCATGGTTCACCTTCATCTGGTTCTTGAGCACAAACGCCAAATGGAACCCAGTCGATCAGAAAACATACCCAGATCGGGTTTTAGAGAGGTATATATGGTTCACAAATTTCTTCAGGTCGAGTCAAGTTCAGTTGAGTTTCATCGATTTTTTCCCGACTTTGAATGAGTTGTTTCCCAAGTCTTGGCACCACCATGACCAGATTCAGCTTTTCTCTAATTATTTGAGTCGACTCGGCTGAGTTAATTCGTGTTTTATAACACTTCTTCATAAAGACAACCAAACTGCTAGTTTTGATATGTTTGTTACAAGTTGGACCCAAATCCATGGTGATTGCAATTCAAACACTTTCATCATTTACTTCTTGTAGAATTGAATTATTGCAATCCAATTGGATTGGACATCCAAACACACCCAAGTGATGGATGGAGTGTATGTAAGATTCTAATTTTACTATTTCATGATTTGTTCTTATCTTCTTTAATAGGTTCCAAGACCTTCCCCCAGTAGACATGTTTGTCACTACAGCGGACCCTTTTCTGGAACCACCGATCGTGACTGTAAACACCGTTCTCTCATTGTTAGCCGTCGACTACCCGTCTCACAAGCTTGCGTGCTACGTGTCGGACGATGGGGCGTCGCCGATCACCTTCTATTCTTTGATTGAAGCTTGCGAGTTTGCCAAGCTCTGGGTTCCCTTCTGCAAGAAATACAGCGTTCGAGTTCGAGCTCCTTTCATGTATTTCTCAACAAAACCTGAACTACCTTCCGGGCGTTCTTCAGATGATTTTGTTCGTCAATGGAAAGAGATGAAGGTGATTCCAGACCCAAAACACACACAAAGTGGGACCCACCATGAAGAAATTAACGGATTAGCATTAGAAGATGAAAAAGCATAGTGGGACCCATCATGCCTTAAAATGATCTCTCCAGATGAATGAACGGTGTGATACAACAGATACATCATGCGGAGGCCCACAGACATGTGGTGACGTCCTTCAGTGGCAAGATTCGCTACTCAACCTGTCAGTAGCTAATCCGCGTCATTGTGAGCACATGAGATGAATTGATGACATCCAACCCATCAAACAGGTGGGCCCACCATGATTAACCTATGAAAAAGAAAAATTAGGTCGATCCAATCGTCAGGTGGGCCACATCGCAGAAAACAACATATACATTTAAAAAATGTCGAATTTCATGTGGGGCACACCAGAGAATTAGATCAGCCTAATTTTTGTGGCATTCGATGGTCACATGCTTGTTTGTGACATTGCTTATTAACATATGTTTGTTTTGTTTCAGGACCAATATGAAGAACTAGACCGGAAAATTACAGAGGCGGTCCAAAAATCGTCGGCTCCTGATCGTTTAGCGGACCATTTTGAAGATTTCTCGAATATTAACCGTCAAAACCATCCGAGCATAGTTAAGGTATTTGATTGCTCTGAAAAAGTGATTTTCTACACTAATTCATTGTTGAAAACACAAAAAAGAGTCTAGATCGTCTATTTGGCCAGAACAGGATTTACCTGTTTGTCAATCTCCTCGTTTATCCAGCTTAGCACTTACGGGCGCGGATTGCCTGCGAAAGCCTTTTCGCAGTCATCTCCTGCGCAAGGAATCTGAGTGGGGCCCACCCTGAGGTTTGTGAGAAATTTATGCCGTCCAACCGTTTTGTGAGATCATTTTAGGCGTTCCGACCAAAAATGAACAGATCCAAAACTCAAGTGGGCCGTAGGGAAATTCTTATCGTTGAAAACTGTATGGGGTCCACAGTAATGTTTATATTCCATCCATACCGTTCATAATGTCATTCCTAATGAGATGAACTGAAAACACAAATATTATCTGATTTGAAACTTCTGTGGCCCCATGAATATTTCAACTGTGGAAGTTCAATCGTCATGTTTTCGGCCCGCTTAAGTCTTGGATCCTGTTCAATTTTGGTCGCAACGCATAAAATGATCTCGCAAAACGGTTGGACAGTGTAGATTTCTCACAAACCTCACGGTGGGCCCCACCCAGATTCCTTGTACAGGAGATGCCTGCGAAAATCCACGCCCAGCACTTACGTTGTCAGAACTGCTGCTCGCTGACATCTTCTGAGCTGGGATCAACAAACAGAAAAATCATGTTGAAGCCAAGCAATCTGCATACATGTACAGCCCATGCATACTCCTGGCATACTTTTCCACTTGCACCAACATAGCACATGAATGGAACATCCGAGCCGTTGATCAGGTGGGTATTCTACTCATCAGGTGAAACAGATGGCCAAACAAAGTTCTCATAGCCGTTCATTTGTTTTTTACATTCCATGATCCCTCGTTACTGTGGGGCCAACCCGATGGATAGACCGGATCATGTTCCAACATTCTCGTGCCACGTGGACACATAGAGAAGCTTGCGTGGCGGCTGGGCTATGCACACATGTGGGGCTGGCACATGTGTGGAATAAAAAGGTTTCTGTTTCTCACGCGTTTTGCTCCTATCCGTTTGTTTCCGTGGGTCCCAGGTGCTATGGGAGGAAAAGGAAAAGATTGCAAATGGGATTCCTCATCTTGTGTACGTGGCCAGAGAGAAGAGGCCAAAGCAACCCCATCACTTCAAAGCTGGGGCTATGAACGTTCTGGTAATAGATAGAGAGATGTGTTTGATTAGAAATTGCAAGACTCACAACAAAACAAGCATGAATTGTTGGCCGTTGAGCAATAGACTGCTTTATCAGTTCGGTTTTTACTAAATATTATGCACCCATGATGGGGCTTATGATTTGAACGGTCTAGATTAATATGCAAGTAAACCACTTGTGCGCCACAATTTAGTAAAATGTCACAAACACACATTTGAAGGAAGAAGAGCCGTGGAATTTGGTTTAGCCTACAGGCGTCCGTCAAAGATAGGGCCAGGTTGCAGATGAATTTGGTTTAGCCTGCAGACATAGATGAAGGGACCGCACAAATATTGGGTTGATCCAAAGATTTTGTGTCCCATTAGAAAATTTTTAATGGTCGATTTCCACTGTTTCCAGTATTATGGTCCTCTTGAGATTTGGATCTGCTTGGCCTATAATGAGTTTTCAAAACAGATGGATGGTCTGGATATAAGTAACATACATCAAGGTGGACTCCACGTTCAGCGATCCACCCACCTCGGTGGATGTGGGATCCACTGAAACCGCACTCAGAAAAGAAAAGGGATAGCTGAGTAAACAGATCCATCACGTTGGACCCCAAATAGATCCGGTCCCACTCGGCAACCGGGGTTAGTGGATGACAAATTTCTTGACTTTGTAACATGCTTTTTTGTGGGAGCGAATTAGGTGCTACCCCGGAACAACTTAGTGGGTGTTACCCCTATTGTGTGGCCCCCATGGATAGTATTTTGTATATCCATGCTGTCCATCCATTTCTCCAGCCCATTCTAGGATGGTCTTCCAAAAATTATGCAAATTCAAATCTCAAATAGACCATACCACTGAAAACAGTGATGATTGAGTGCTAACCATTAAAAATTCCCAAGAGCCTATCATAAAGTTTTGGTAATGTTTATTTGCAATCCAAGCTCTTCGTATTATCAAGAAGATCTGGATGAAGGGAACATTTAAAGATCAGCTTGATCTAAAACTTTTGTGGCCCGCAAAATGGTTTTAATGATTATTCATCACTCTTTCTATTAGTATGGTCCACTTTAGGTTTGGATCTTCTTATAATTTTGGAGCTCGTCTTAAAATTATGTGTAACAACAGATGGACGGCATAGATATACAAAAAATACATCAAGGTAGGCCCCACATGGTAAGGGTAAGACCCACTAAGGTGTTACCAAAGATAACAGCTAATTCATCTGCTTTTGTGGGCCTCATTTTTTTTATAGAAGCCTGCAGGCCAACCAAATTCCACTATGTTCAGTCGTTCTCCTGCTGCGTAGTCAGGGTAGTACACAGTCCTTGTCTTGCATTTTTTTAGAGTTATTTCAACTCATTTCTCTAGACTTGCACCACACGGATGAGTAGCTATTCAATGAAGTGGACTGGTCATCTAGTGGTCCCAACCATGGATTTTCCATGATGTAAAAATATCATTAAAAGCAATGCCATGTTTCAAAGTGGACCACCAATCAAGCAACATGACTTTCGGGCCATGCATGGACCATCCATGGTGGTTTCCACTGGACAGATGGTTTGGATAGTCAATAATAAGGAGCCACCATGATGTATGGCTTTTATCCGCACTGTCTGTCTATTTTTTTCATGTCATTTTAGGTTATGAGTCCAAAAAATAGGCTGATCCAAAGTTCAAGCAGACCACACCGGTGCTAATGATGCCGACCATTGAAACCTTCTTAAGGCCCACCGTGATGCTTATTTGCCATCCAAACGGTTCATAAGTTCATATATACCTGGATGAAGGAAAAAGATAAGTATTAGCTTGATCCAAAAACTTCTGTAGCTCCAAGGAGTTTTCAATGATAAGAAAATAATCTCCATTTTCTGGTCCACTTGAGCCTTGTATATGCCTAATTTTTGGGCTTACAATTTTATTTTTTTATTTTTTTTAAGTCATGCAGCGCACCACCATAGTAGCTGGACAACCCACCCACATAGTTAGCTAGTCGCACGGTGCACCCACCCGCAGAAAACACGCTTAGGCATCTTCCAGCTAGGCTAGCAGGCTTATAACCTAAAATGATTGGGAAAAATGAATTGAAAGCATGGATGAGGCTCAGAGCCCCAGCCTGTCCAGAGCTTCGGACATAGGGTGTTGTACCCAACTGCGTCCAGCAACATAGCCATTCAGCACTGACAAAGATATTCCTCAAGTTCCATTGTGTAGGTGGGCTGGGGCTGGAAGACCAGCCTTCTAAGGCCTGGGCTTGGGATCTTAAACTTGGCCTGGTTCTCAGGTCCATGCTTGAAATCTAGGTCCATTGTTAGGACATGGTCTGAGCCAGTGATGAATGACCTAACCTGGCTCATTGGTCTGGTTCAATTATTAAGTCGGCTACCGATTACAAAAAAGAATGGACAGTTTAAAGACACTTAAGAGTGGTTTCCATTCAACGCACATTTATAGCGGTCCACAAAAGGAAAATTCTCATCACTGATCTTCTAATTTTTTTTCTTCATTGTTGAGTAGACAAGGGTCTCGGGAGTTATGACGAACGCGCCGTTCATGTTGAATGTCGACTGTGACATGTTTGTTAACGATCCAAAGGCTGTCCTTCATGCAATGTGCTTCTTTTTGGGCAATGGCAAAGAAATAGAAAGTGGGTTTGTGCAATTTCCCCAGGTGTTCTACGGTGGCCTCAAGGACGACCCGTTTGGAAATCAAATGGTCGTCCCACAAGAAGTAAGTTTGCAACTGGCACTAACCATTCATGTTCACCAGGTTCAGTCGGAGTGACTCGGATCAGTCATTCCATGACTCAATATTCAGTAATGAAATTGTCTTTATTTCATAAAAAAGAAATGTTCCCAGACAAGCAACTTGGATTGAGTTGACTCAGCATGTTGTGTCGAGTCAACAACCAGTTATATTTACAAGCGAGTTTCCCAATTGACTCGCCTTGAAATCTTGTCAAAGTGAGTTGACTCAGACAAATTTCATGTGTGCATTTATGTGTGTCCCAACTTTAATGACATATGGGGCATCGAATCATTAACCTCATGCTTCATTAAAAAATACCATTGGGAACAAGTCATGAGGAAGAATCACACCAATTGAATGATCCTAACCCTTTAACTGGGGCCATTTTGTTACAACCGTCCATTTTCTATGAGAAATGGATTGCATGGTTGGAATCATAAAAATCAATGTACTACTTCGGAATCATGATGATATTTCAAGATGATGCCCATTTATATTCAAATTTAAGTGGATCACATAATTATATTTATTTATTTATTTATTTTATACAGTTTGTACTGCGCGGGATAGCGGGAATTCAAGGGGCCATGTATGCAGGGACAGGATGCTTCCACCGAAGAAAAGTTATGTACGGCCAGCTGCCAATCAACAGTAAGATGATTGAACTGACATTTTTTAACAATAGATTGGATTCTGTCTTAAATCTATCCCAGACACATGCAATGCTCAATACATGTGGGAGAGCGAATTAGGTGTTACCAAGGGAACAGCTTAGTGGGTGTTACCCCTACTGTGTGGCCCACATGGATAGTATTTTGTATATCCATGCCGTCCATCAGTTTCTCCAGCCCATTTTAGAACGGAGTTCCAAAATTTATACAGATCCAAATCTCAAGTGGACCATACCAATGGAAACAGTGCTGATTGAATGCCTCACCATTAAAAAATTCCAAAGAGCCAATCATAAGGTTTTGATAATGTTTATTTGTAATCCAAGCTCTTGATAATGTCAAGAAGGTCTGGATGAAGGGAAAGTATAAATATCAGCTTCATCTAAAACTTTTGTGGCCTGTAAAATGTTTTTAATGATTATTCATCACTCTTTCTATTAGTATGGTCCATCTGAGATTGGGATCTTCTTATCATTTTGGATCACATCCTAAAATTAGAAGGAAAAACAGATGGATGGCATGGATATACAAAAAATACATCAAGGTAGTCCCCACACGGTAGGGTAACACTCACTAATTCGCTACCCAATACATGACAGCTTGGAGCACGTGCTATATCCAAGCCGTCTGTTATGTCTGCCTGAAAATGATACTCTGACCCAAGAATCAATATGGTCCACTCATCAATTGGGCTAAAAAAAAAAAAGAGGGTTATAAAGGAAAAAAGCCGGTGGCCCACATCCAACTTGCATGTTTGCTTCTTTGATGAATAACAGCCATCTACATGCTGGGGCTCACTTGATTGACGGTTTGGATTCAGTAGCGTTGTGCTAATGATATTTTCTTATCCTTGTATAGGTAAATTACGTGAAAATTCATTGGATAAAGGATTTGGCCCCTCGAAGAAATTCTCAGAATCAGTTGCTCGAGTATTATCCGGAAAATATGAAGAATCATCTAGTCCGTCCAATTTTTCGGCCACTATTGAGGCAGCCAAAGAGGTTGCAGATTGCCAGTATGAGCTCAACACTTGCTGGGGTAAAGAGGTGAGTGACTTTTTCTGTCCCACGAGTGTGGCTTTTGGACTGAAATATACCTACAGTAAGGCTCACTAAATGGGCCCACCACACTTGTATTCTGTTATTTATCAATGGCTAAAAATTATTTTCTATGGTGTGATCCACTTGAGGAGTGGATGGGGCTGATTTTTGTAGGGGTTTATCCTCCTGATGAGGCCAACCTATTGAAAGGATTGGATGTCAGATGCACATCAAAAATTGAAAGTTAACCAATAACTCTACGACCATGATTTCAATAGTCAGTGACTCGGGCTGACACGCTCGTTCCTGAGTCGAGTTCTAGGTCTACCGAGTCCGGCATCCTTTTGAAGAATGAGATTGAATTCAACTGAGTCCGAGTTGACTCGGACGAGTCGACAGCGACAGGATACTCTTTCCTCACCGTGAATCTTTGGTTGCAGGTGGGTTGGGTTTATGGATCTGCGACTGAGGACATACTCACGGGGCTGAAGATCCACTTAATGGGCTGGGGTTCGGTCTATTGTTCGCCACAGCCACCAGCGTTTGTTGGGTCCGCACCCATGGGTGGACCAGCTACCCTGTCGCAGATGAAAAGGTGGGCCACTGGCGCTTTAGAAATCCTTGTTGGTGAACACAGCCCCTTGCTGGCAACCTTCTCCAAGAATCTCAGCTTTCGACAAGCCCTGGGGTACCTTATCGTCAACGTGTGGTCCCTGCGCTCTATTCCGGAGCTGTGCTACGCTGCGCTGCCGGCCTTCTGTCTCCTCACTAACACGTCCTTCTTGCCTAAGGTAAGCATGTTCGTTGTAGATTTGGTGGATCCCTGGCTATCAGGCCCCACCGTGATGTACCACCTTACATCCACGCTGTCCATCCGTTTTGAAAGCTCATATTAGTCATGATCCCAAAAAATGAATCAGATCCAAATCTTAGGTGGATCACACCGCAGGAAACCGTAGTTATTGAATACTCACCATTAAAAACTTCTTGGTGGCCACCGAAATGTTTATTTTCCATCCAACCTGTTGATAAGATTACAAATAACCATACAAATATCAGTTTGATCCAAAACTTTGGTGGCAAACAAAAAGGTTTTAATAGTCAATCACCCCTGTTTCCTGTGGTGTGGTCCACCTGAGAGTTGGATATACTTCATTTTTGGAATCATTATCTAAAATAAGCCTTCAAAACAGATGGACAGCATAGATGTAAGGTAACATATATCAAGATGATCCCCACGGTCGGGGATCCACCCACCTTGATGTGTACGGGGATACAATACTGGATGAAAGATTTCCATCCACCACCACCAGATGTTTGAAAGCAATCCAACACGATGAAATCAAGCACGTCATCAAACAAGTTAAAGAGGAGACACCCACCTTTGATTTTGCTTGGGGGCCCAAACTGTTGTTTATATGGAATCCAGGCCGTTAAGACCCTTCATTTTTTAATCTCAGATGGACCCTATGAAAATAATGGCCCATATGAGTGTTTGATACTTATGTTCATACACATACAGGCATCAGATCCGTGGATGATCGTAGCCGCTACTCTTTTCATCTCACCTAACCTCCACGGTCTGATGGAGTACCTTCAATGCGGGCTATCCGTCCATTCATGGTGGAACAATCAGAGAATGTTCAAGATAACCCAAGCTACTGCGTGTTTGTTCGGAGTCTTGGATGTCATACTGAAGCTTCTGGGCTTATCAGAGACAATGTTCGAAGTTACACGTAAAGATCAGAGTGCTACAGATGGTAGCATTGATGTGGACGCTGGACGATTCACCTTCGACTCCTCTCCTATCTTCCTGCCACCGACCGCCATTGTGTTAGTGCATATGACTGCACTTGTGGTGGGCCTGTCTGGGGTGTGGCTACCGGTCTTTGGTGGGCCACCTGGGCTGGGAGAGATGGTGTGTAGTACATGGGTGGTCCTCTGCTTCTTCCCTTTCGTGAAAGGGCTCTACAGGAAAGGAAGTTATGGGATTCCTTGGCCCACTATTTGGAAAGCTGCAGCATTGGATTTCCTTTTCTTGAGCTTCTGTACTAGATTTAGATCATTCTAGTTATAAGAGGTTCCTCTGCAACTTTTAGAATAGGTGATTCGCTTGTGCATGAAAAGTTATTCATCTGCTATTGATCACCTTATTTATTGAAGGGCCATCCCTGATTTCTTGTTACCAAAGCACTAAATAGTTGACGATGAGGAGTTTGTAACTCATTGAAACTCCTCTCCCACATCACCCCTGTATGAATTTAAACCAATCACAACTTTAGTAGGGTCCACCAGTTGCTGGATCATGATATACAATCCTTAGAGAGATCCAGACAGTTGATTAATTAGACCCACTTTATAGAATTCTTAAGCATTCATCTATTTTCCTACTCAAGTGAAGCCACGATGATAGTAGCATACTCTGCTTATCCCATAGATGAAAAAAAAAATTGACAACCTTCCAAAAGGATTAAGTAGTGGCTGAGAAGATGATTTGATTTGCCTGATATTTGTAGCTAGCGTTCAACTTTCATGATGTGGAGAACCGTACAAACACTGCAGTGGACCCATGGAACCCTTGTAGAATAAGCTTTTTGCACAGGGACTCGTAAAGTACCGGCCTCAATCCAATTTTTGTATTTGCAAAAGTTGACAGCTTTTCAAGATTGCATATGACTTTGTTCTTAAAGATAAATTTGTTTTGCCCACATGATGAGACGATCGCAGCCATTGATTTTTTTTTTTCAGTCCTATCACAAATGAGCTTTGGTAAAATCATAGCCTTCAAAAATGGTCATAAACTTTTGATTTCTGAAGCTGAACGTGAACCATTGGAAGTATTTTTCTCACTGTTGTATGTTAATCGGCACATTGATTATAAGAATCATTCTATTGTGAGACGTGTATGGTAGCATCCAGAACATTGATGGTGGTGATTATCAGACCATCTTAGCATGTGGGCCCAATGAGATGACACATGGTAGTAATCTTGAACTTTGTAAAGCCCGGACTGAAAACCTAGTGATGCATTCGGTTTTGAGTTGATTTAAGACTTCGCCCAAGTCATGGGGTGACTCATCCTGAGTCAGTTATATTTTCAATGTTAGACTCATGATGTTGAACCATATTGGACTCGACTGAGTCAGAGTTGACTCAGAGGAGTGAACAAACCATGGTGTCAAGTGAATATTGACACGAGGCCTAAGCCTAATTGAACACCCACTTCTGTGCAAGATCTGAGAATTAAGTGTGCCCCATCACATATGAAAAAAACTGCCTTTGATATTCTAAACGGGCTAGGCTGATGGTCTCTTGAACATCATCTAATTGGAAACAAATGTTATCCTATTGATCCTTAATGCATAATATGAACATCATGCCTTTTATTTTCAGAAGTTAATGATATTCTTAGTTGTTACCTACCAATTCATCAAGATCCCACTCAATCCATTACCTTTAATGGATATTCTTAATGTCCCTATATACAAAGAGGTAAATGACCAGGTCAACAAGGTGACCATACTTGAAGTATGTAGCCACTTTATTTGGTCATAGGCTTTTAAAGTCGGTTTAGATTCTAACCAATAAGTAACTAACTTATGTAAGTTAATAAGTTCAACTTTTTTTTCTTTTACTTAAGCTAGTTTGGTAAGTATCATTATAAAAGTAACTTGTGTAATGAAAGTTACTTATTTCTTAAGTTTTTTTCTTGCTTCTTAGCTTCTTATTTTTCTACCTCTCTCATCTCTCCATATGATGGATGCTCTATATCAAAGAAGGCCCCATATAATGGATGGTCCAAATCAAAGGTGGGGCGCACACGATAGACAATCCACATCAAAAGTGGGCTCAAATGAAGGATGACTCATATTAACATGGGCCCATATAATAAATGGTCCGCATAAAAAAGGTCAACCTCTAGTAATAAATGGCTCGCATCCGAGGTGGGCCCCTGATGATGCATCATTAAAAATAAGAGGTTTTACGCAGCCGGGTACTTTCTAAATTTTAATGATTTTTATAGAAATCGGAATGGGATGAAATTTTGTGGCATGAAATTATACTTGGTAATGAGCTACTAGAAAACATTTAAAAATATTCGGGTGACAAAGAGTGCCAAAATCATTTTAAATGACAGACCTGTTGAGACTAGAGTCCATAAACACTCGTGGTTTTCAGATTTCCTCCAATTTTCAACTTGAAAATCCCTCTCTTCACACCCAGCACTAATGTCTTACTCGTTCTAAGTTATACCCACCATAGGCACGGCATTTCACACTCGACGCCATGGATTATGGCCATCCTAGTGTTCAACATTTCTATGTACAAGTTCACAATCACCATACAAAGCAGAAAATTTTGTCCTAAAGTTTATTATTACTATGTTCAACATTCAGAGTATATCAACGTATAGTTTATGGTGAGTCTCCAACACACTGGCTTAGTTTATTTCTCAACTCACGCTCTGATACCAACTTGTCACGTCTCGAAAATCAGGGTTCGGGTAGTCCGTGGCTCCCGACTCTTCCAAGGTGACTGTATTTTGTGGAAGTGTAGTTTAATGGAGCAATTTCATGGTATTAACACAAATAGAGAGTTAAGCTAAACATTATATAAATAGTCTAAATTTAAAGTGTAAACACATACAATCATCTACATAACTATAAAATTCACTCAGTTGGGGCTCAATTATATACATGTTCAATGAAAGGTGTAGGACTATCGACCCAGGACATCTAATCCAAGGTAGATAAAGAAGCGCAAGACATAAGCAAGCCAGTAAGTCCTACATCTCACTCATCACGCAACAGCACTCTTATATCAAAGATAACCAGTTGGTGTTTTAAAACACCCCCCCAGGTGGGAGTGAGTAAGCATACTTAGTATTATCATTCCCTACGTTAAACGTATCATCAACACAATCAAGTATAGGTAATGAAACACAATATTGCAAAAACATGTTAACAAGCATCATATTGCAAACATTTTCCTATTCTAGTTGAATAATTCATGCAGTTATGATATGAAAATGTTATTTTTCGGATTGTTAGTGCGTAGGAAATGGGTCAGGGCTGACATAACCAGGAGGGCAACTAGACACCCGAACATCTATGTGATGCATGCATGATTACCAAGTATTTATTAAGTCCATCTTCAACAAGCAATATTGGTGAAGCTAGCATACCTCAATTATATCACGAGTCGTATCAGTAGGGAAACACGCGGCTCCTTACCAGTATCTAACACGTGGCTATTCACCAGTTTTCCTAGTCCCTTCAGGGTCGTCACCCGATGTCCATGATTAACAATTTCATAGGTATAGGCATAGCCCAAGACATTAAATAAATACGGTATGAATCGTTACCTAGATCACTGATGGTAGGCTCATCACCTCCATCGGAGCTCAAGACTCTGTAGGACGTCTGACTTCAATACAAGTCAAAGACAGCACAGGCACAGTTACCCATTATTTTATGTCTGGCTCATGAGAGTACTTACACTCACCGGTCACTACGGAGAGGCTCATCACCCCAACATAGGCGAACAACATGAACATAGCACACTGGCCAAAATTGGACAGTGAGGAAAATCGGACACTAGACAATGGTCTGACTGAACACTAGACACTATCAAGTGGGGGTGTTTGCTCGCCTCAAGTGTAAGGCTGCGATGTAGTAATAAATCTCGGTAAGACCGAGGTCGATCCACAAGGAAAGAGGTAAACAATTCCAAGTACTCTAATAACTAGAATCTAAGAAGTTTAAGAAAGTAGTTTTTCACATGAAATAGAAAAATCTGAAAATAAGAAGAACTAGAGCATTAAGGACCCACTTGTAGTAGTCCAATGCCAATCCATTCATCCAAGTATAACATAATTAGAATCAAAGTCCTATCTCTCATCTAATTGGAAGATATAACATTCAAGCACAAACAGTCCCACTTAAATCTGGAAATCAGATTTCTAGTTCTAATGAAGCACATAGAACTTGAACTTGTAGCCTTCGGAGTAACAGCCATGCCTATGGACTATGGCATGCTCAAGGGTTACTACAATTCGAATTCAAACAACCCAATCATGGTAATCTCAGAGGATTGCAAGGAACTCATGTCCGGAGTACACGAACTCTCACAATTCATCTAAAAATCCAAACTTTATTCAAACTAGAAGTTCAAAATCCAAAATTAAGAAATGAGTACTTGAAATAAAAGAATTAAAGCATTGAAACCAACTAAAAATTTCACCTCTAGCTCTAGCTAAGAGGTTAGCTAAGGAAAAGCATATTAAAACTAAAACTAAAACTAAGAAAAGGAAGAAAAACTAGCTGTAGGAGGCTAGGTGGCCTCCTAAGACTTGAACTCCTTACTTCCCACGTCCTTGCCTCCTTTGGAATAGAAGAGAGCACCTCCTTTTATAATACAGCAAGAGTACCGCAACACAACAGATTTTGTTTCACTTCGTACGGCTTAACCAATGGTCGGATTGCCTTCAAATTTGATTTGCAGCTTCCTTGTACTGTGATCTTCCTCATAGATGATTTAGATTTCCAAGATTATCTTTTGAATGGGCCCACCAATCAGATCAGCGACTGCCTCTCAAAATCACGCAATTCGGATACCTTCAAAACCAGTCATCTTGCTTTCAACGCCCTGGAGTCTACAGAAGTTAGATTGATCTCAAATTTTGAACATTAGTAGAAAACTTCCTCCTCTACATGATGAACGGATTAGATTGTCCAAAAAGATTCCAGAATATGGTCCGAAAATTAGAACACTTGGGACTTTTATAAAATCTGCGCAGTTGGATCTTTCTGGATAGTCCATCTTTCCTCAACCAATACGATCAAACCACACATCCTTTTGATCTAAAACTTTGTGGTTATTTATATATGGATGTGGTCTAAAAGATGGTCAAAGTAGATTCTTCATATCATCAATGATGGACCACCTGGACCGGCCCAGAGTGGAGTAGGCAGAATCTGGAACTTTCTGGATAGTTCGTATTGTTTTGGCCACCACGATCAGTCCGTAGCTCCGATCGACACGAAACTACTTGGGTTAGTTCGGCGTCGAGCTCCTCTTTGACATGGACGTGTTGGATTTCCAAATATCATTAAGATGGGCCCAAAAAATTGGTCTGAAAAATCAGAAACGGGAATGGCCTGCTGTCTGCAATCTGAAACCCTAAAATTGCATGGCCGACCGGTCGGACAGGGCTGGAGTGCAGCCGACCGGTCTAGACCGGTTTTGACCAGTCGGGCCTTCTTGTTTTGACATTTTTTTTCTTTCTTTCTTCTTCCCTCTCCTCTCCTTGCTTTCTCCTTTCTTTGATCCACCTTAGCCTTCATCTAAAGCTCTTAAATGTGCCCCTTTTGGTCTCCAATTGGGTGAAGTCACTCTCATTCCTATAATCACAAAACAAGCATTAGATGGGCTTTTTAAACATGAAAACCATGCATATAATGTGATGTAATGGGTCGGCAAATGTATAAATTGGAGGTTCAACACACCCCCCAACCAGCTTTTTGCTAGTCCCGAGCAAAACATGCATGAAACAAGTTCAAACCTCCAAAAACCAACTGTCCTTCAGAAACCATGTTTCTATCCATTCCAAGACATACAAGTATAAAATTTGGAGAAATTAGGTGATAGAAGTTGAAACCTTAAACTCTCAAAGCATAATAAGTGTCTACATGAAATTCCCGCTGATTGATTGATAAATAAAAGAACTCGAACAACTTCAACCTAGTGTGTATAGTGAAAGTTCATCTCATGAGTTTCTGGGATTATCTTCTTCATAGATCAACTAAACTATAGATCTCAAGGTGTATAGAGCAACAACAAGCCTATAACAGGAATTTGCCTTACTGTCCTTCCGACGGCTTTCACACTACGTCCCATTTCCGGCTTTGGTTACGGGTAGACCATCCCCCGGTTGGTAATAGGTAGCCCTTTTCGGAATTTTCCACCATTCCCAATTTCATCCTTCCTTTTCCTTTTTCTTTTAAATTAGAAAGGATTTTTAGAAATCCATATCTTTGTTATTTTCCCATGGACAAGGATGGACAAATTACCCCGGCTTGGTTTCTCAACACCTTAAATCAAAGTCTAGCTAATCCACAAAACACATAATCCTTTCAACCCATGAAAATCGTGTAATGTGAACTAGGTGTAAAAGTGTTCAAATTTTCTATCAATCACATAAATAGGGGAATTCACATATAAAACCATTATATTAAGAGAAGTTCAAAGCTTGCAACATCACTGACTTCGTATCTCCTCTTCTTATACTCGTATCATCCCAAATGCATAGAAACAAAGTTTTCCAAAAGAGTTTTGAATTTTTAGAAAATTCGAAAAAATTTGCATATATGATGCTCGAAATATTGCAAACTGCTAGATGAGGAATCTGATCTCACCCCCCAACCAAAATCTTACATTGTCCTCAATGTAACAAGATATACAATAAGCATGACATGAGAGCAACGAAACAAAGGAGAGTGAGAACGAGAATACCTGAGGTAGCAAGTTGATCAATGCTAGCATCTTCCATTGTCTCGATGAGACTTACTCAATCCTAATTTCAGAAAAATAAATCCTAACCTACCTACCTACCTTGATTAGTCCGATCGACTACATGATCAAATTTGAGCAGGATCTTCATGAATTTCAATAAATTTCTCATGAGGACCATCCAAAGTTCTGCTCGACAGTAAACATGTGTGCTTCTTATCATTGAAGTCCAATCGTATTGTGCACCACATGCATAAAAGGAAGAGATAAGAGCAGCAAAAAGATATCTCCTCAAATTCTGATATGGGTTATGATCGATAAAAAATGGGTCCTCCCAATCAGAATTTTCAATGGGCTGAAGGACCCATGATGGTGGAGAGACATTCATCGTGTATTCTTCAGTTAGAGTTGTCTCCTCCACAATTTCAGAATTATATGGTGCTTCCACAAACAATGGTAAAGAGTGTAAAACAGTGGAATGGTGTTCTTCAGGCACCGACACCGTGTCTAACAAAATGTCCAACTCCTTAATCATCTCATCATCAAGATCATAAGCTTGGGCCAAGCATTCCTCTAGGAAATCGAGATAGTCGGATGAAGGGTCCTCATCCTCCCTTAATGATTAAAGAAATTCTGTTTCAATGGTAAGGAATTCCTCCTCTATAGAGAGAAGGTCTTCCAAGGAAAAATTTTCAAATTTAGGGGTAAGCACATCATCTAACATTAGTTGATCTTTTAAAATTTCAGATTGTGCTACTTCATCATCCAAAGGAAAAGAATTTTCAATCAAAGGGAGGTCTACCACAATAGAATTTGGCATGTGTTGTTGGTGGAAGGACTAAAAAAGATCGACTTCGGCCATCTCTCTAGCATGCATATCCTCTAGAGACTCATAATCATTATGCCCATTGGAAAAAGAAACCATAGGTTCATAAGCATTCACCAACCCCTCATTATAGGCAACCCCACTACCGCTTTCAAATTTTATGGATTCCTCGGGTTCGTTAACCGTCATTGAAATCTCTTCATCATTAAGTTCAAAGCATCCAAAAGAGATAGTGGACTCACCATAATTGATGATAACATTAGGATCATCGAAATCAATCTCCTCTAAAAGCTATTCATTAAATCCGAAGAAGGTGGGACTTGGGTAGCCCCATCTTCCTCATTAAAGGGGATTGATTTGATGCCCCCAATTTCGGGCTCAACGTCTTCACAAGATAGCAAGTAAGCTTGATTTGATTGTTCATCTACATACTCATTCCATATTTCCTCAAGTATTTGTGTATACTTATCATCAAAAGAGGAAGACGTTTTAGGGTGATTGTTAATAACCATGGTTGGTTCCTCCCTTAAACAAGGAGAATGGTGGTTTTCCCAATTAAGACCGTATGCATTGTAGGATGAAAAGTTATATGGTGGTTGATAGACATATCCATACAAGTAATCACGCATTGTCTTAACCGGTTGGCTACTATTCACCTGTTCCTTTTGTTGTTGCACACCTCCTATCATAACCGGTGGAACACTCATGTTATTTTCAATCCGGTAATCACGTAATATTTTTCCCAGATGATTATCCTATTTTGCTTCGTTCTGGTATTCCCCCATCGTCTTACGTTGTGTCTCAATATGTGTACTATTTTCATTAATGTAATCACGCATCGTCTTACATGGGGGGTAGTGGAGGTTCTTTGAATCTCAGAAAAATATTCATGCTTGGAGGGATCCCGATCACAATGAGTTTGGGTCCCCCAATCCGACATCTCATCCTCCAAAAGGTACTTATACGCACCATTCGTCCAATCATACATGATGAAATTTTAAGGAATTGGAAACTACCCTAATCTAGAAAAAAAAACAAAAAGAAGGGAGATGGGGAGATGTTACCCAATAGAGTGAAATCTATGTCAGCAACAATGTCCTATAAAATCAAACAAAAAATTGTTAGTAATCTAGAAAAAAATCAGAAAATCTACTTCTATAAAAACTAAAAATCCTACCTAACTAAAACTACTCTATAGCTACTAGAACAATTAGAACCGTTTAACCTTTTCCCCGGCAGCGGCGCCAAAAACTTGTTCACTCGCCTCAAGTGTAAGGCCGCAATGTAGTAATAAATCTCGATAAGACCGAGGTCGATCCACAGGGAAAGAGGTAAACAATTCCAAGTACTCTATTAACTAGAATCTAAGAAGTTTAAGAAAGTAGTTTTTCACATGAAATAGGAAAATCTAAAAATAAGAAGAACTAGAGCATTAAGGATCCACTTGTAGTAGTCCAATGCCAATCCATTCATCCAAGTATAGCACAATTAGAATCAAAGTCCTATCTCTCATCTAATTGAAAGATATAACATTCAAGCACAAACAGTCCCACTTAAATCTGGAAATCAGATTTCTAGTTCTAATGAAGCACATAGAACTTGAACTTGTAGCCTTCGGAGTAACAGCCATGCCTATGGACTATGGCATGCTCAAGGGTTACTACAATTCGAATTCAAACAACCCAATCATGGTAATCTCAGAGGATTGCAAGGAACTCATGTCCGGAGTACACGAACTCTCACAATTCATCTAAAAATCCAAACTTTATTCAAACTAGAAGTTCAAAATCCAAAATTAAGAAAAGGGTACTTGAAATAAAAGAATTAAAGCATTGAAACCAACTACAAATTTCACCTTTAGCTCTAGCTAAGAGGTTAGCTAAGGAAAATCATATTAAAACTAGAACTAAAACTAAGAAAAGGAAGAAAAACTAGCTGTAGGAGGCTAGGTGGCCTCCTAAGACTTGAACTCCTTACTTCCCACGTCCTTGCCTCCTTTGGAATAGAAGAGAGCACCTCCTTTTATAATACAGCAAGAGTACCGCAACACAACAGATTTTGTTTCACTTCGTACGGCTTAACCAATGGTCGGATTGCCTTCAAATTTGATTTGCAGCTTCCTTGTACTGTGATCTTCCTCATAAATGATTTAGATTTCCAAGATTATCTTCTGAATGGGCCCACCAATCAGATCAGCGACCGCCTCTCAAAATCGCGCAATTCGGGTACCTTCAGAACCAGTCATCTTGCTTTCAACGCCCTAGAGTCTACAGAGGTCAGATTGATCTCAAATTTTGAACATTGGTAGAAAACTTCCTCCTCTATATGATGGATGGATTATATTGTCCAAAAAGATTCTAGAATATGGTCCGAAAATTAGAACATTTGAGAGAGCGGATTGCCTGTGACCTCGAAAATAGTAATGACCTACTAGAAAAAATTTAAAAATATTCGGGTGACAAAAAGTGCCAATGTCATTTTAAATGACAGACCTATTGAGACCAAAGTCCATAAACACTTGTGGTTTTCAGATTTCCTCCAATTTTCAACTTGAAAATTCCTCTCTTCACACCCAGCACTAGTGTCTTACTCGTTCTAAGTTATACCCACCATAGGCACGGCATTTCACACTCGACACCATGGACTATGGCTATCCTAGTGTTCAACATTTCTATGTACAAGTTCACAATCACCATACAAAGCGGAAAAGTTTGTCCTAAAGTTTATTATTGCTATGTTCAACATTCAGAGTATATCAACGTATAGTTTATGGTGAGTCTCCAACACACTGGCTTAGTTTATTTCTCAACTCAGGCTTTGATACCAACTTGTCACGTCCCGAAAATCAGAGTTCGGGTAGTCCACGGCTCCCGACTCTTCCAAGGTGACTGTATTTTATGGAAGTGTAGTTTAATGGAGCAATTTCATGGCATTAACACATAAATAGAGAGTTAAGCTAAACATTATATAAATAGTCTAAATTTAAAGTGTAAACACATACAATCATCGACATAACTATAAAATTCACTCAGCTGGGGTTCAATTATATACATGTTCAATGAAAGGTGTAGGACTATCGACCCAGGACATCTAATGCAAGGTAGATAAAGAAGCGCAAGACATAGGCAAGCCAGCAAGTCCTACATCTCACTCATCATGCAACAGCACTTTTATATCAAAGATAACCGGTTAGTGTTTTAAAACACCCCCCAGGTGGGAGTGAGTAATCATACTCAGTGTTATCATTCCCTACGTTAAACCTATTATCAACATAATCAAGTATAGGTAATGAAACACAATATTGCAAAAATATGTTAACAAGCATCATATTGCAAACATCTTCCTATTCTAGTTGAATTGCATGCAGTTATGATATGAAAATGTTATGTTCCAGAGTGTTGGTGCGTAGGAAATGGGCCAGGGCTGACATAACCATAAGAGCAACCAAACACCAGAACACCTATGTGATGCATGCATGATTACCAAGTATTTATTAAGTCCGTCTTCAACCAGCAGTATTGGTGAAGCCAGCATACCTCAATTATATCACGCGTAGTATCAGTAGGGAAATACATGGCTCCTCACCAGTATCTAACACGTGACTATTCACCAGTTTTCCTAGTCCCTTCATGGTTCGTCACCCGATGTCCATGATTAACAATTTCATAGGTATGGGCATAGCCCAAGACATTAAATAAATACGGTATGGATCGTTACCTAAATCACTGATGGTAGGCTCATCACCTCCATCGGAGCTCAAAACTCTATAGGACGTCTGACTTCAATACAAGTCAAAGACAGCACAGGCACAATTACCCGTTATTTTATGTCTGGCTCATGAGAGTACTTACACTCACCGGTCACTACAGAGAGGCTCATCACCCCAACGTAGGCCAACAACATGAACATAGCACACTGGCCAAACACTGGACAGTGAGGAAAATCGAACATTAGACAATAGTCTGACTGAACACTGGATACTACCAGGTGGGGGTACCCTCTGCCAAGCTGGGGCGTCCCATGCCCAGCTCAAGAGGTAGAGTACGGAAGGTTATATAGATATTCATTCGACTGTATACAATGAAAATTATGGTATTCTGAATTCTATGGAATGTCCAACATCTTCAAACACTTACTAATTAACTTTGATATGGGCTGATTCGATAGACTCAAACGAACTACGATGAACCGCCAATGACCATTATCGATCAACCGTGTTTTATCTTAATCGACTGAATCAGTTTGTAATGGCCAAACCAAAGTAGGCAGTTTTGAATTTATAATTTTCAAAAGTTAATCCAAACAACACGGATATCATTCTAAACATGCAATGAGCAAGTAATGTACAATAAAGCATTCATTACAATACTTGGCATAAAATCAAACAGTTGATATGTAAATATTATGCATTCCATAAATGGGTATAAAACCAAACACTTGGCTTACTAATGCAGGCCATATCATCAGATTCACAACAAGACACTAGCTTCACTCACTCGGGCATATGCGAACTTCAGTTCACTCAGAAATTTCATTAAACACTTGATGCGCACAACACACCAAATCACATATTTTCATAAAATCAATTCAATTGGGTAATAAATCATACCTCATTAAAAGTATGCAATCAATCAACACACAGATCATAAATCATTCAACACTCAACTTCGAATAAAATTCAAGAAAAACCTAATTTTCACTATCTAAAACCCTCATAGGCTGATAATAGCCAACTTAGAAGAATAATCCTCACCCAATTAACAAATCCATGAGCTAGGAATAAGTATCCCGCAAGAAAATCCAACTAGGACACCTAAATCTGACAAAAACCTTAATTAGAAATGAAATTCCCTAATAAAACTTCCTAATTTGCAGTAGGAGGGGTATCTTACCACAAGGAATGGCCCGCCTACGATCGGTAGAAAGAACGGCGACGAAATTGAAGAATTGGAGCAAACCCTAGAAGAAAACCCAAGAAAAATCCTCAATTTCTCTCTTAAATGAGATTCTCAAATGGGGCTTGGGATTTATAACCCCAGATCCTAAAAAATGGAGGTGAGTCACACAACTCACCCTCCCCACACATGATCTATGTTGTGCGATTCGGGACAGGGTGTCGGATATCTGATGTAGGGGAAAGGTCAAGTCCACTAAAGTGATCAATTTTGTGTAGATTCGTAATCAACAGCCCACTAACGAACAATCTATAGCTGTTCTGGATTTTCAGGTTATCATTTAAATGATTTAGGGAACAAAGTTCGGTGAATCCTTTTATTGGGCCGTAGCGTACACTTACGGATATCGTATTCTAATGGTAACATAGATTTATTTGGAGTTTCAGGCATTATAAATCGGATTAGGTCGTCAGTTGGGTTCGAATGGAGATTAGGTCGTCAATTAGGTTAAATCAACTACGATACTTCAGATAATCGAGATCTGACTCGTTGATCAGGGTAGTCTAAGGTGGATATGCACTGAGAATTGATTATATAGGTAAATTAATTGTAATTTTAGTAAATTTGTAGCTCAAGGTTCATAAATCAACGAATCGGAGATAGGATTTAATGATTAGAAAGGAATCAGTGGCTATCCATGATACCTAACGAAGAATGTATGGTTAGATTGATGTGTCTAAGTGTCATACAAAGTTTCGATTGAATCGAAGTGTTCAAACTAGGGTTTCCTGTACAATTCTCCTAGAATCTTGTTTTTAAATCAGGCGTATAGACTCTCTTTTGAGAATTAAATCAAAAAAATTTCTAGAGGCGCTCGAGTACTCTCTAGACTCGAGGATTGAAAAATCCAGGGCGTTATAATATTTAGAATATCTGTTGATCTTAGTTACCTACTATATTTAAAATATCTGTGAATTTTAGTCATCTTCTATATTCGAAAAAATCGTTATTTTTAAAAAATTATGCTTTTAAAAACTTTAGCTATCTCTATATGTATTGGTGGAATTTGGCGTAAATTCTCCCTCTAGCTTGACAGCTCACCCTCGTTAGGCTTTTAAATTTCAGGGTCAGGATCAAGTCAAGAGAGAGAGTTGAGCAAAGTTCTACAAGTTAGTTTTGTATAGTTAGTTTTTATTTGATTTTTATTATAAAGTAATCATAGTGGATGTGGGATTAAATTATGGTTAATTATATAATTATTCCTTATATTTTTAAAGCATATATAATGTGGAATAATATTATGTGGTTGATATTTAAAACGGTGATTATTGTTCATATCTTCATTATATTTTTTAGTCATGTCCTAAGATACAGAATCGGGGCCCGGCCAACTTGAGTGCCAAATTTCGGGGCATGATAGTCATATCAGGCATTTAGTTGGGTGATTAGTTGAACTGTTGTAAAAATTAGTATAAGACTATATTTATCTCTACATTATAGTTATTTTCGATTTTTTAATAGCCTTGATAAGGCTCTGAGAAAGAAATGACAAGTTCCTTATGAGATGTTGTGGTGTTTATGATGCAGGGAGGGATATGGTGAGGTCGATCACCGTTAAGCCTCGAATTGTACATATTTATCCTCAATTTCATGCTTTAATTACATAAAACAATGAGCTTAAAGACTGACTTTAGGGCCTGTTTAATTTGTGGAAGTCATGGTAAATACAGGCAAATCTGTAATGATGATTTCCCCGGGATTTACTGCATCATTCCCAAAGCTATGATTTGACCGTCCCTTTAAAACAGAGGACGCCACAAAATTTTGTGGGTCCCACCATATATTATGTCACAAATCCACACCGTCCATTCATTATGTCACTTAAATTTATGGTATAATCTAAAAACTAAGGCATATCCAAAGCTCAATTGGACCACACGGAATGAAAAAAGAAAATAAACACCTATCGTTAAAATCTTCTTGGAATTACTCTTTTGTTTGGTGTGGACTCCTTAAGTGTTGGGCCTGTCTCATTTTTCAGCTAAAGCTTAAAAACGTTATATTAAAACTTTTGGACCGAGTGAATATATCATATACATTACGGTGGGGCCCACAAATTTTAACTACCATTTTGGACCGGCTTTCAAGGCTAAAAATGGGATGGATTTTCAAACAGGTAAAAGAGTAATAATTACTCTTTTACCTGTATTTACTGGGAATTTCCCAAAACAAACACGGCATTAATGTGTTTTTATGATTACAGGAGCAAATGAGAGATGTAAATGAAATGGGCTCAATAAGGAACCGATGGACAGTAAGCAATGGGCCACCACATGAACGGTCTAGATTTGAGGCATGATTAGCTGTGTAAAAAAAAGGAAATAAATAAAAAAATAAGAAACAAATGTGCTACATGTTTTTAGAGTTTGAAATAAGAAATAAAAGAAAATTAGAAACAATGTATTTTAAGTTTCAAAGAAAATAGGAAACATTGTTTCCATTTCAGGTTTTAACCAGAATAGGAAACAGATAACTCAATCCCAATTTTCACCTTTTGGCCCAATTCTCAAGGCCCATCTTGATGATTTTTGCAAATCTAGTCCATTCATGTCAAAGAGCAGCTCCACGATGAAAAAACTCAATGGTTTCATGTCAATTGGAGCTCCGGATTGACCGTAGCGGCCAAAACAATACGAACTATCCAGAACTTTTCTGATTTCCAACGACTCAACTCTAGAATAGTCCAAGTGGCCCATCATTGATGATATGAAGAATTTAAGTCGATCATCTTCTAAAGAACATCAATATTTGTCAAACCATAAAGTTTTATGTCAAACGGATGTGTGGTTTGATCGTACCAGTTAAAGGAAGATGGACAGTCCTGAAAGATTCCAACTGCATCGTTTCTAAAATATGCCCTAAATGTTTTGATTTTTTTACCAAATTCTGAAATAGTTTTGGACAATCTAAACTTTTTATCATGTAGATGATGAATTTTTCTACCAATTTTTAAAATTTTAAGACCCATCCGACCTCTATACACTCTGTATCGTAGATCACAAGATGATTAGTTCTGCAAGTATCCGAATTGTGCAAATTGGAGAGGTGGTCACTGTTCTGATTCGTGGGCCCACTCAGAAAATAATTTTGAAAATCTAAACTATTCGTGAAGAACTCCAGATGTCAAGGAAGCTACAAATCAAATTTCAAGGCAATCCGACCGTTGGTTATCTCGTACCAAGAGAAACAAAATCACATATGTTGCTGATTTCTTGTCTACATTATAAATATGAGATCTCCTTTCTCTTCTAGGTGTGAAAGACGTGGAAAGCAAGGAGATCAAGACCAAGGAGTCTCCAAACCTCTCTTTTTCTAGTTTCTCTCTTTTAGTTCTTATTTTTCATGTTTTTTTAGGCTAACTCTCAACTAGAGCTGAGAGGTAATACTTTTAGTTTATTAATTATATTCTAGTTCTCTTGAATTCGAATTTTATGCTTTAGTTGAATAATATAGTTTAATTCTAATTTGAATGAAGTTCTAGTTCTAGATCTTCTTTGATCTATTGATGACTTAGGGCTCATTGGATGCTTAGAGGTTTTAAATCTAGTTTACTTATTTATTTTGCATTGTTTAGACCTATAAAGTTCATTGATCTACAATAGACTATGGGCATGGTAGATGCTTTGAATTCCCTGTACTCTTAAGCATGGTTCTTAATGTGGGAATTGTTTCAAACCAAAGTTCTTATCTTTTGTATGAATCTAAGATAAATATTTTGTTTTTATTAGTTTGATTCAAGTTCAAATTATGATTATAATCAAATTTAATGACAGGATTTGAGGAAGGCTATAGTTTTAATCTTATTGGGGCTCAAAATCTCACTCATGATAAAACAATGCATAGCGGTTCATCTGCGACGATCCAGATCGATTCCAGACCCGAAAAACACCCAGAATATGCGATCGGGCGCCAGTATAGCCCTAACCTTAAGTGGACCATGCAATCGGGTCTGAAACCTACAACTGCTATTTCGGAACGGATCTAGACATGTGTATTGCTGCCAAATGATCCAGAATACCCAAAAACCATTAATCGCCGAATTTGAATGTCATACGATACATACTTTTACCTGTACACCCCAAAGTGCGTTCTGCCCCTGTCTAAAGCTGACCGGGAAGGTCCGAAACCTACAACTGTTATTTTGGAGCCAATCTGGACATGCGTATTTCTGCCAAATGATCCGGAATGCTAAAAAACCCTCGATTACCAAGTTTGGAAGCTGGACGATGCATATTTTCACGTGTGCGCCTCCAGGAGCAAAGTTCATATGCCAAGAGCCGACCTAGAGGGTCTAAATTAGTAAGGAACTATCAAAATTCACAACAGTTGATCATCTGTACTCTAACACATTCATTCCACAGCCCGAGGAGAGGTATAAAGTGGCTTGGTGTCAGTGACTTCGGCTCCCGAAAAGGTACATATCCTTTAGAGCGGACAGTCGAAGCCTAAAATTTGAAAAATATTCTAAGTTTGGGACTACATGCGTACACCATAAGGAGGACATGCGCACAAGAAAGGAGCCGTGTGCCCACACCCTCACCACATGCGCTCATGAGCTCCTCCCATATCTTTTAAAAGAAGAAAACTCCAAAAAAATCACTAAGTGTGGTCACATGCACCCATCACAAGGGGCACATGCGCCCACACCAGGGGCCATGCACCAACTCTCTAACGACATGCGCCCAATCCCCCTCTTTCAAACACATACGTTCTCCATTTTCCATTTGCTTGGACCCGGGACCCAATTAGCATACATAAATAGTGCACTCACCTGATAATAGAGAGAGAGTTCATCCACAGAACAACGTCAGAGCGATGCAAGAGATAACATACGCCTACTCCTAGTCCCTTGCCGGAATCTCTCGTCGAAAGGGTGACATGCGCCCACCCGCTTGAAAGCCTGGAATATTAAGAAATCGGCTAAGTAGAGGAAAATTCTTCTCTTAAAGAATGACATGCGCCCACTCTCTCCCTCACTCTTTCATATGCGCCCACTCACTCCCTCACTTTCTCACATGTGCATATCCTCTCCCTCACTCTCCCACATGCGCCCATCATTTCACTACATGTGCCCCCTCACTCTCTCACAGGCACCCATCATTTCACTACATGCACCCACTGCCTCTACACATGCGCCTGCACTGCACTTGCCTACATTACACACCTGCATTACTGCACTGCACTACACCTGCACTACACTTTACACACCTTATTTACACTCTACACACCATCTTTTAATTTACGTTTTCATTTACTTCAAGTTATTTATATAAATAAGGGAGTACCCCCATTTGGATTCAATAAAAAAATACTAAAAAAATAAATTTTCAACAATAAAGATTTTGATTTTCCATCCAAAGTAGAAATCGCAACTTTTTGGCACTCCCCAAAAAAGTCCATCTTTTGAATGGAGGAGTTTTCTTCAAATCTAAACCGTCCAAAAAATCTAAAATACCCTAATTAGGCTAAAACACCAGACAGCGGTAAAATATTCATGATATTTTATAGTTTATCTGTGAATATATTAATAATCCAAGCTTTTACTTAGAATTTTCAGGCAGTGAAATGACCAGAACATCGTTTTAGTGCAAATTCGTACAGAAATTAATTTATGACTTGATAATGTTCTTTGCCTCATACATCAACATTCTTTTTTGCTTAATTACTCATTCACTCGATGTCAATCGCTGCCCTAATCACCAAATACGCTAATTAAGTAATAAAAAGGCCCAGTACTTAGTCATTTTCAGCCCTGGGAAGTGTCATGTTGGCCCCAAGACCGACTAACGTCAAGTGGAATTAGGCACGATCTTACTAACGACAAACCAGATTTAACATCATTACAACCCTAATGAACATAATTCAGCACCATTCAAAGATAGTCTTCATCGATATTTGCCAGATACGCTAATTAAGCAATAAACAAGCCCAGTAGTTAGTCATTTTCAGCCTTAGGAAGTGCCCTGTTGCCTCGAAAGTCGACTGACGCCAAGTGAAATTAGGCGCGATTTCACTGACGCCAAACAGGATTTAACATCATTACAACCCTAATGAACATAATCCAACACCATTCAAAGATAATCTTCATCGGTATTTGCCAGATATGCTAATTAAGCAATAAACAGACCCAGTACTTAGTCATTTTCGGCCCTGAAAAGTGCCCTGATGGCCCGAAGATTAACTAACGCCAAGTGAAATTAAATGCAATCTCACTGACGCCAAGCCGAATTTAACATCATTTTATCTTAAGATAACTAAATCAAGCATTTGTGGGACACTAATCCCCACTGTTTATCAATTATTGGCATAAACAGGCATATATCAACCCCGATACTTAGCCATTTTCAGGCCTAGAAATGTGCAATCTAGCTCATCGAGTTTGAACTTTCAAAGAAATATAGCTCAACACAGCCCATCCAAGTGATCCAATCTCTCGAAGCATCGATTATTAACAATAATGTGGTTAACTTAAGGATATATATATGAATAATCACAAAGTTTCAGGTCAAAAGGATGTGTGTTTTGATCATACCGGTCGAAGAAAGATGGACCATCCAAAGAGATTCCAATTGCGCAGATTTTATAAAAAGCCCTAAGTGTTCTAATTTTTGAACCACATTCTGGAATTTTTTTTTTGATAATCTAATCTGTTTATCATGTAGAGGAGGAAGTTTTCTACCATTGTTCAAAATTTAAGATCAATCCGACCTCTGTACACTCCGTAGTGTTGAAAGCAAGATGATTGGTTCTTGTGGACCCTCGCCGTTTCGCACTCTCCCCACGACGTTCTCTTCCCTTCCCCTTTCGGGAAAAGAAGGAGAGGGATGCGTGAGTGCGAATCGCCGTTTGTGCCACTGGCTTGCCTCATTCTCGAGGGCTTTGTTTGGTAGTCATGTTAAACTGGATGTGTTTAAATGAGTTTATATAAGACCAGAGTCGCCACTAGCCAATTACTTCGAATCTACAGTCGACTAGACCCCGTAGAAACGTTAGAGAAGGGGATCCGAAGATTCCTTCCTCTAAAATGATTCCTATTGATCTGCGGCCAGAGATTCGAGGTAAGGGATCACGGTTACAGGGTGGGAAGAGGTTAAGCACCCCACACACTGCCCGTACCGAAGTACGGTCTCTACTTCACATAATCGAACTATCACTTGAAAGTCTGTTTTAATCCTCGTACATTCTCATAAATGACATGATGCATGAATGCAGGTCTGAACAGTAAGAGTTTCTGATGGGCAGGTTCCAACAACGGGCAAGCCCAGAGCATACGCTCGAACTGACAGGTGCTTAATATAAGACGTATGCAGTGTGTTTGAATAATCAAGGTGCTTTATAGTGAAGCATGAATGCAGGTCTGAACAGTAAGAGTTTCTGATGGGCAGGTTCCAACAACGGGCAAGCCCAGAGCATACGCTCGAACTGACAGGTGCTTAATATAAGACGTATGCAGTGTGTTTGAATAATCAAGGTGCTTTATAGTGAAGCAGGGGGGTTGGAAGAAAAGTAAATGTTGCACTTATGCTAGATGCAAATGAGATGATGCTGGAAAAAGAGTAGCTGGATGGACAGAGGTGTCGCAAGGGTTGGCTTCGAGTGCCTGGATCAAGACTTGGATGGCTTGGGAGACTTGAACCAGTGGTCAGGCTGGGCTAGACCAGGGCTAGACTCTCCTCACTCGGGCTCTCCTTGGTGGGAAAATGGGCTAAGGGGTGGAGAAGGGAACTCGAGCGGACGGGCTCTCTCTGGCTGGGTTGCTGTGTTGAAATGAGAAGGGGAGGGGGGTATTTGTAGCAGCGGGCAGTGGCAGAAGGGTGAGTTTTGCTGAGTTTGGACTTGGGATTTGGGGGTATGGTCCTCCATTCATCCAGCTATCTCTACCAACAACGTAGCCGAAGGTGATGCCCCTCTTTGGCAGAGGTTGCGTGCAACCGAATGCCAAAGCGAGTGGACACCCCACTTCTGACCCGGTCATTCATAGATCATGTTCCGAAATCTTTGCTTGCCTTTGCATCTGTGCCAGTTGATCGTTTGGAAACCGATCACTCGCACATATCGCGAGAGTTTGGAGAAAACGTTGCGATTGTCCCTGCATGCGCTGCAACCTGGGTACCCAATCGCAACCCTTCCATTCCTGATCGGTACTAACATCGAAAAGGTACAACAGAGCATCTGCGTCGCTAGTCTTACGAGGATGCTGACCCTGAGACTGATTGTGTAATGTTTGATGTTTTTCCAAATCACTCCAGGAGTACTTGTTTCGCTTGACCGTCAAAGTGGTTAGACGCCCTGCGTCAGATAATCTTACGGGATTCTACTACACCTACTTGGACTCAGTCAAGGTACTTTAGGCATCCACGCCTAGGTATGTGCGGGTGGACTCTTTCCACCCGATCTGCTGATTTCGATGCTTAGTTTGCAATTCATTCTTTCCTTGATTGTGTTCTGGAATCTTTGATGTTCTTTGTATCTGAGTCAGATGATTGTTTGGAGATTGATAACTCGCACATACCGCGAGAGTTTGGAGAAAACGTTGCGATTGTCCCTGCAGTTTGCTGCAACCTGGGTACCCAATCGCAACCCTTCCATTCCCGATCGGTACTAACATCGGAAAGGTACAGCATAGCCTCTGCGTCGCTAGTCTTACGAGGATACTGACCCTGAGACTGATTGTGTGATATTTGATATTTTTCCAGATCACTCCAGGAGTACTTGTTTCGCTTGACTGTCAAAGTGGTTAGACGCCCTGCGTCAGATAGTCGTACGGGATTCTACTACGCCGACTTGGACTCAATCAAGGTACTTCAGGCATCCACGCCCAGGTATGTGGTGGTGAACTCTTTCCACCCAATCTGCTGATTTTGATACTTGGGTTACAATTCATCGTTTCCACCTATTCAAATGGTTTCTTTGACCGAGCCTTTTGGCTTTCATCTTTTCGTATCTTGGCATGTAGTACGATCGCACTGACACCGGAGTTCAGTTCGACCATACTTTGAGTGCATTGGATCCTATGGTCTCCGGAGAAACCGCGAGACATTGGATCTTATTTGATTTTTGCGTCGGCTCCTACCTAGAGATATGGAAGATCTCCTGGTGTGTTAGAGGCAGAACGCTCTACTGGGAAAATATTTTTTTGGATTTTTGAAAAGATACCCACTCTGGGGACTGATACTCCGTGGGGTTTTTATTTGCAAATAGGAATATTTTTTTTTGTCTTTTTGAAATGAAAATCTGGTCTGCACGTGCCTCCACTAGGGATGCATGTGGGGTCTTTGGCTAACCAACTTTATTTTGAAAGCAGGTAAACATGATGATTGATGCGATGGATGCTGATGCATGGAGATGCATGATGAATGCATGGCTTGGCTCATTCTCTTTCAGTTTGATAATTTTTCTTTTGCTGTAGATGCAGAGAATTTTGAGCTTATTGCTTGCAGGGTTGTGCTTCCCTGGGGTTTTTCTTTTTTATGCGGATGTTTGGTCAGCGGGTTGGTTAAGATCCTGACCCGTGATCAATCAGGTCCATCGTCCCAAAATGTTGTTTCTTTGCTAATGAGAATGTACGAGGATATTATCCGACTCCAAGATGTTCTTCTGGGCATAAATGCGATTGAGACGGTGCTTGGTCGCCCGTTTTGGTCAAGATTCCAATTTGCGGGCGATTGGATCCGTCATCCCAAATTGTGAAGAGAGTGGAGTTCAAGACTCCTGAAGTGTAGTGCTGGGGGGTAGTGACAATTTTTGTGATTTTTGTGAATATGTGATCCAAATCTTTATCTGAGTGGTCAGGATAGAGATCGGTTATTGAAAACAAAGGAAATATTTTTTTGTGATTTTTGCAAATATTTGATTTGAAAGCAATGAAAATATTTTTGTGATTTTTGCAGGTATTTGATTTAAAAGCAAGGAAATTTTTTTTTTTTTTGTGATTTTTGCAAATGTTTGATTTTGAAAGCAAGGGAAATATTTTTGTGATTTTTGAAAAGGTGATTTTGCAATGTTTTTGTATTTTTCTGATTTTCTGAAATGCAGGGAAAAGGTATGGAATTTTCATCCATTTCCAGCTTCTACTGCTGGTAAGGCACCTGGTCCATTTTACGTCAGCGAGCAAGACGAATCTCACACAGTTAAGTGCTGTAGTTTTACATCTTCGGATGAGGAGATTTTGAGGGTTTTCAGTCAACACACCCACAAAGTTGCCTGTTCCTCATGTGCAATACACATAGACCACGTATTGTCCGACGGACTCCTTCGGCCACAAAATGAGCCGCATCCTCACATTTCCCTTAGTCAATCCAGTTTGGGGCCTTACGTTGCTCACAATTCCGTGAGGGTGCGCTCCACCTCCCAACAGCCTTAATCCCCTTCATGAGTTTTAGGAACAGGGAACATCCGTCAGATTCAACAGCGACTTCCAAATCAAGGTTGTCTATCACGGTGCGTTCAACACGAACAGGATTGTGGAATTCTGCTCGCCTCAGCCCTTACCTGTTTAAGAGATTCCAGACACCCGTACGATCAAGTGCCAGCCATGCCTGGAACAGGTTAGGAAAGAAGGCCCCCGAGAAGTTAATCCCAATGTAGTTTTAGGTCTTCGGACCACTGGGGATGAATTTGTGCAGTTGAAATTGATGGTGAAAATTTTTTTTTATATATTTTTTTTATATATTTTTGTATTTTTGAAAAAGTTCCAGATTTCAACTCGGGTAATCAAGGTTGATGCTGGTTTTTATAGAAAGCTCAAAAAAATCTTTTTGGTATTTTGGAAATGATCCAGATCATCCGATCCTGGCTTGAACAGCTGGGATCGATGCCGGTTTTTATTAAAAATCTCTCGGGATGTTGATCCCGACGTAGTTTAAGGTCTTCAGACCAAAACTTTGTACATGTTGAAAATACATTCTTTTTTATGATTTTTTTTTTGAAATGATCCAAGCTGTTGAATCTCAATTTGAACTATCAAGATTAACACTGGTTTTTATTGGAAATCTCTCGGGATTTTGTTCCCGACGTAGTTTAAGGTCTTCGAACCGCACTATGTACAAGAGATATGTATATGCATATTTTTTTTTAGTTTTCAGAAAATGTCCGGGGTCGTCAGATCTTGATTCGATCCAGACTGATGCTGGTTTTTATTGAAAGTCCCTCGGGATCTTGATCCCGACGTAGTTTAAGGTCTTCGGACCCAAAACTGTACAAACTGAACATACATTCTTTTTGTGCTTTTTTCAAAATGATCCAGGTCATCAGATCTTGGCCTGAACGACTAGGATCGATGCTGGTTTTTATTAAAAATCTCTCGGGATATTGATCTCGACGTAGTTTAAGGTCTTCGGACCACACTATGTACAAGAGATATGTATATGCACATTTTTTTTTGGTTTTCAGAAAATGTCCGGGGTCGTCAGATCTTGATTCGATCCATACTGATGCCGGTTTTTCTTGAAAGTCCCTCGGGATCTTGATCCCGACATAGTTTAAGGTCTTCGAACCCAAAACTGTACAAACTGAACATAGATTCTTTTTTTTTTTTTGGAAAATGTCCGGTGTCAGCGGATCTTGATTCGAGCAATCAAGACCGATGCCGGTTTTATTGAAAGTCCCTCGGGATCTTGATCCCGACGTAGTTTAAGGTCTTCTGACCGAAAATATGTACAAACAAAGTAAACATATTTTTTTTGTGGAAAATGTCTGGTGTCAGCGGATCTTAATTCGAGCAATCAAGACCGATGCCGGTTTTATTGAAAGTCCCTCGGGATCTTGATCCCGACGTAGTTTAAGGTCTTCGAACTGTACAGAGTAAACACTTTTTTTTATTTTTTGGAAAATGTCCGGTGTCAGCAGATCTTGATTCGAGCAATCAAGACCGATGCCGGTTTTATTGAAAGTGTCTCGGGATCTTGATCCCGACGTAGTTTAAGGTCTTCGGACTGAAAACTTTGTGGTTAAGCATACCTACCTTGCTTCGTTTGGCTTCTGACGGGGCTGATTATGATTTGAGTGGTCCGGATTGCTTGAATTGGCCCTGTGGGTCCTTTCCAGACCTTAGCTTTGCTTTGGAGCACCTTTTCTTGATGTTTTGTGAGGTTAAGAAGGCTTTTCATGGTGCGGATGGTGACTTGATTGCTCGAATCAAGATTGCTTGATTAGGCCTTGTGGGCCCACTTGATGATCGGATCTTGGACCTAGCCTTCTTTCTTGATGATCAAACCTTTGATCTTGCTATTTCATGACTTATGTAAGCTTTTCCATGGTTTAGATCATGCTGATCTGGTCTTCGAATGACTTGGATTGCTTGTGGCCCCCTTTTGATCATCTTTCCTTCTCTTTGACTTAATCAGACCCATTCTAGCCGTAGTGCTTCGTGATTGGACCGATGGGGTACCCTCCAGATGATCTTGGTCAACCTCAATCGAAATCTGGAGTGGACTTGAGCCTTGGGCGGCCCTCGGGGTGCCATCTGCTGACATGGACTGTCAGCCTCACCTACCAAGAACCCTGGAGCCGATCCCGCGGAGAGAGAGGGAGCGAGTCCGTATGGGCGGCCCAGAGCGGGCCGCCCAGGACTCGCTCTTGTGCGGTCTGTGCGGGTTCTGGTTCGGACATTCCTCCCTTGCTTTCTGTTGCTGTCTCCTCATTCTCTGCACCAGGCTTTTCGATTCCAGCCATGTTTCCTCTCATTATCTCATCCTTTCTTCTCTTTTTGTCTTCTCACTTTGTCCTCTCTCAAACAATGGATAGTGGAGATTCAAGGGCTGTAGGGACTGTTCATGATGGGTCCCACACTTCAGATTTTCAAATAGCTTTGATAAAGGGGAGATGCCTTTAATGGATGGGGTAGATGGGGCATTAAGATGGGGTATTGATGAAGACTTAAGCTTGGTGGTTGGCGGAGCTTTGAATGACTCCATAAATGGTGGGATGGCTGTAAATTTAGATTTGAATGGGGCCTTCATTATGGGAGAAATGGATGGCATGGATGAGATGAGAGGATGGGACATAGGTGAGGCTATGCATCCCTTGAATGTGGGCCATATGGATGATGTGATTGATGGAGGTGATGGGACCATAATGGACATAGATGGGCTGATCTCATGTCTGGATGGGATGGATGGCTCAGATGATACCTTTGACGGTTTGGATGCTCTTGATGAGGGTCAGGATGTGCAGCACACTTGTTTGGGTGGACTTGATGTGATCATTGATGATGTCCCCCTGATGATAGACGGTGTGGATACCTCGATGATCCCTTTGATTGGCCAGGGTGATGACTGGATTCATGATCTCCTGCTGGAGGGGGCCGCAGGTCCAGATCTGACCGTTGATTCTTCGATCGGGGTTGCCGGGACCCTTCTTGATGGTTCAGATGCATTTTTCGACGGTCAGATTAGCCAGGATGCCACGATGTGTGGTGTGATCTTCGCTGGTAGCCCTTTTGATGGAGAGTATCGTCCTTCTCCTGATCGTCGGTCTTTTGCGCACTCCGTTCATGAGGTGGGCGAGTCTTCTCATGCGGCTGAGGTTATGACAGTTTCAGATAGTGATGCGACTATATCAGACATAGCCGTTACTGAGGGCAGGTCAGGGGCTGTCGAGTCTGCAGAGGTTCCAGCTTTTCCTTCTCCTTCGCCCGTTGACCTTCCGATCCTCGATGAGTCATCATTGATTTCTGGACCTTTTGTTCTGGAGGGGGTACCAGTGACGACTTGTCAGCTGCTCCCCCGTCCTTCTTGCTCGCCACGACTGCTTGCTTGGCTTGACAGCTTGTCAGCTTATGAGATTCGAGATTTGGAGTCCTATGGCTTCGGCAGTCTAATCCATATGGCTAGAGTTGACATTGATTAGAGGATGCTCGGAGCTGCCTTGATTGACTGGGTCCCTTCGTTAAACTTGTTCGCGTTCAACGATATGGAGATGGGATCCTCTTTGGAGGAGCTTGCCCGCTTGACAGGCCTACCTTGGGATTATACTCAGTATTTCTCACCGAAGACATCGCCGAAGACTGCCACACCGCAGAACTGGTTCGGGATCCCCTATCTTGTTCGACCTGCAGCCGCCGGCCAGGATGCTGTAGTGTTCTCCTTGGACTTACTGTATGATCTTTTTTCGGGTACTCGGAGTGTGGCTGATTCTATCCTTGCTCGGAACGCACTGATGTTCTGTTTGATAGCTGAGGTGCTGTTCTCGGGATGGCGCAGGTCCCAGACTCCTTTGGTTTTTGAGGTGATGAGCCGAGCTATTCGACAGTAGGGGATCATTTCTCTCATCTTGGCCGAGCTGTTTAATGGGCTGACTGACTGCGCCCTGGGCCGCACTCGTGTCCTTCGCGGCAGCTGTGCCTTTCTTCAGGTATCTTTTCTACACCTTTTTTCTTCTTGCTTTGTTAGGAATTGCTTGGCTCTAGCTGAACTTCTTTTCCTTTTTGTGATCAGGTTTGGCTATGGGAGCGTCTTTCTTTGACCGTTCCTGTTCCCCTTCCTGGCATTCCTAACTCTGACGTCATACGTTATATCATGGAGTTTCTTCCTCATACACCTAGGATGAGCGAGCCCTTGTATCGCAGGATGTTCGCTGAACTTCGGGACTGGAATGTTCGTTGGGAGTCGTCTTGGCTTTCACTTCCTCCAGTGCTTTGCGATGCACACCGCCTTCCTCTGATGTTGGTAGGCTTTCGATCTTACTTTTCTTACCATCCCATTCGGTTCCTGCAGCAGTATGGGTACGAGCAGGATGTTCCTCTTTTCGCTTTCACGGGTATCGGGCGTCGAGCACTTCCATCTAGATCCTCTGACTTTATGACTCGGGTTGATGGATCTTAGGCGAGTTACTTGACTGCTGATTTGCTGGGTTTTGAGCTGCGGACCTTTCCGTTGGCGACCGCCCCATATCAGTACTGGGTTGCTGAGCAGTCCTTGTATCGACGTATCCCTTGCTAGCACCAGACTGCTGATGAGGATGAGCAGGATATCCTTGGAAATGCTGGCTCTTCATCTGGTTCATATGAACCTTTTGAGGAGCACCCATTCATTGATCCTTGCTTCCTTTTGGCCACTCATGGCCATCTGCTCTCTGAGATTTCTGCACTTCGGTATCATTGTGAGATGATGTCGAGGAGATTGGCTACCGATCAGAGGTTGTCTGACGAGGAGACAGCGATCCGTACCCTTGAGTGCGATGAGGCGCATTACCTGCGTATGGAGGTGAGTAGGTTGAGAGCGAGGCTATCTTTTTATGAGTCAGAGGACTTACCTGATGTGGCCGAGGAGGAGGGTAGAGATTGATGGTGTTGGCCACCTGCAGATTCTTTTTTGCATATATGTTTGATGATGATGCATTTTTTTTGTATTTTTTTGGAATAGATGACATGATATGTGTAAAAGAAATATGATGCTTTTAATGAAAAAAGAAGAAAACTTTTTGAGAATCTATTGTGCCATGAGTTGTCTTGTGAGTGTGTCTGGATTTTGTGTCGGGATATAGGAATCAGAACTGGGGCTCGGTCAATGCTTTGACCGATGTCTCGAGATTTGACTTGTGTGCTCCTTTGGTTCCCTTAGAGGTGTAGGCAACGGAAACTATTGCCTCTTGAGATTGTCGGAATCTGTAGAGCTCTTCGCTCCTGGCTACACTTCTTCTTGTTCTTGAACTGTGACTGCTTGAACTGATTTGGACCGTCTGATTTCTTGGTACCTGCACTTTTTTTTTCTTTTTTATTTGATCCATTTTTACCTGCAGTGCTCTTTTCGAGTTTTCACCACAGCCGGCCTTTTCCCGTCATTTTTGCCCGTGGCTCCCTTTCGGGTTTTCACCACGTCCCGGGTGTTTGATCTTGCCTGCCCCTTGGCAGCTATGCTGTTTTTACCCTCAGTGCCCTTACGGGTTTTCACCAAGTCCGTTGTATGCCCACTGTTTTTACTCGGAGCGCCCTTTCGGGTTTTCACTCCGCCCTCTTTGTTTAGGCACGCATTCCTTTTTTTTTCTTTCTTTTTTTTTCCTTTTTTTTATCTTTGGATATCTGTGGCGGCTAGAGGTCGGGAATCCGTCGTTGTCGGCCGATGGCAGTCTTTCAGCCCTTATCCTAGGGTACGATGATAGAGCTGTTGGTCTTTGCTATCGACCTTCTGAGATGAATGGATGGATGACTGTGTTTCTTCTTGGGTTGATTTTTTTCTTGGGTGTCTTGCTTTGGCTTCCTTTTTCTCTTTTCTTCTTTTTTTTTCTTTCTTTTGTATTCTTTTTCTCTCTTTTTTTGTATTTCCCCCCTCTCTTTTTTTTGTATTTTTCTCTTTTGGAATCCCCTTATTTGAAACACTTGTTGGTGGACGGAAATGATTTCTCAAAGGTCTTAGCTTCGACCTCTTGACTTCACCTCTATTAAAGTAACTCTTGATAAGGTCAGAATAACTTACCCGTGAAAGATCTTCACGTTGTCGGCGTTGGTTGGCTCAGGAAGATCCACCCCTCTCATGCTGATGAGTCTGAGGGCGCCTCCCGGAAGTACTTCTCTGATGATCAGTGGCCCGTCCCACGAGGGTCTGAACTTTCCTCTGGGATCCGGAAGGTGCGACGGTAGAATCTTCTTCATGACCATGTCGCCTACCTTAAAACTTCTTTTCGGACTCTCTTGTTGTAAGCCCGAGCGATCCTTTTCTGATAGCACTGTGAATGACTTAGTGCACGCATGCGCTTTTCATCTGCTAGCTGCAACTGATCGAATCTGGCCCGTTGCCATTCTCCTTCTTCAATTCCGCTTTCGAGTAACACTCGTAGTGATGGTATTTCCACCTCGACTGGTAGAACTACTTCCATTCCATAAGAAAGCTCGAAAGGAGTAACGCCCGTAGCAGACCGTACAGATGTTCGATAGGCCCAAAGTGCATATGGGAGCATATCTGACCAATTTCGATAGGTCACGACTATCTTTTCGAGTATCCTGTCGATTGTCTTGTTTGCGGCTTCTACCCCACCATTCATCTGGGGATGGTAGGGGCTTGATCGATGACGTTGGATCTTGAATTTGCTGAGGAAGTCATCTATCTTCTTGTTGACGAACGGGGTCCCATTATCTGTGATGATAGCATTAGGGATTCCATACCGGCATATGATGTTGTTTTTCATGAATTTGATCACCTGAGATGCTGCAATCGTGGTGTAGGAGGCTGCCTCTACCCACTTGGTGAAGTAGTCGACTGCCACAAGTATGTACCCATGACCATTTGATGCTTTAGGACTGATCTTGCCGATGATGTCGAGTCCCCACATGGAGAAGGGCCAGGGGGTGGTCAGGTTGTATAACTCTGATGATGGGGCATGGATTTGATTCGCATGCTCCTGACACTTGAAGCATTTTCTGACGTGCTGGCAACAGTCTGTCTCCATGGTGAGCCAATAGTAGCCGAGTCGTAGAATCTTCCTTGCCATCATGTGCCCGTTCATGTGTGGGCCACAGATTCCTTCGTGTATTTCTCCCATGATCTTTGCACCTTCTGTTTCATCGACGCATCAAAGGAGGATGTGATTATAAGATCGCTTGTAAAGAACTTCGCCACTGATGGTGAACTGGCTAGCCAAACGCTGGATGGTTCGGCGATCTGTTGCTATTGCTAACTCTGGATACTCCTGGGTTTCGAGATATTGCTTGATGTCGGCATACCAGGGTTTATCAGGGACAGCTTCGGCTTCTTCTATTTGCAGGCAAAAAGCAAGTTCATCTTGAATTCAACTGTGAGCTCCCATTCTGAAGCTCCTTTTGGTATCTTGAGCATTGATGCAAGTGTGGCGAGAGCATCTGCAAACTGGTTCTTGGCTCTGGGCATGTATGAGAAGGTGACTTCTTTGAATTCTTCGATCAGATTTTCAAGATACACATGATATGGTATCAACTTCTCATCCTTGGTTTTCCATTCGCCATTGGTCTGATTGATGATAAGCTGTGAGTCTCCAAATACTCGCAGCTTCTTGACGCCCAGGATTATGGCTTCCTTTAAGCCAGCGATACATGCTTCGTACTCTGCCATGTTGTTGGTGCATTCGAACGCTATGCGTCTTGAGATAGGAATAGGGACATCATCTGGAGAGTAGAGGATTGCTCCAATACCCCTTCCTTTAGAATTTGATGCGCCGTCGAAGAATAACGTCCACTCATCTTTCTTCTTTTCTTCTTCTTCAATAAGCAAGAGATCTTCATCAGGGAAGAACGTCTTGAGCGGTTGATAATCCAGGAGGGAGTGGGCCGCAAGATGATCGGCGAGGGCCTGCCCCTTGATTGCCTTCTGAGTGACATAGGTGATGTCAAACTCAGACAGGAGTAGCTGCCATTTGGCTATCCTTCCAGTGAGTGCCGGTTTCTCAAACAGGTACTTGAGCGAATCCATGTGAGCGAGGAGGAGAATAGGAAACGTAATCATGTATTGACGGAGTCGATGAGTTGCCCAGACTAGGGCGAGGCAAGTCTTCTCGATCGGGGAATACCTGGTCTCGTAGTCGATGAACTTTCGGCTCAAATAATATATTGCTTGTTCCTTCTTCCCGGTCTCGTCGTGCTGGCCGAGGACATGGCTAATGGCTTCTGCTGCTACCGAGATGTATAACAATAATGGTCGTTCAGGAGTGGGCGACACTAGGACTGGAGGATTCATGAGATATCTCTTGATACGGTCGAAGGCGACTTGGCAATCATCATTCCATTCTTTTGGAACGTTCTTCCGAAGGAGCTTGAAAATGGGCTCACAAATAGGTGTGAGCTGTGCGATGAAGCGACTGATGTATTGAATTCTGCCAAGGAAGCCACGAATTTCCTTCTCTGTTCTAGGAGGGGGCATCTCGATGATTGCTCTGGTTTTGGTCTCGTCGACCTTGATGTCGTCCTCGCTCACCATAAAGCCGAGGAGTTTGCCTCCCATTGCACCGAAGACACATTTCTGAGGGTTGAGACGGAGCTTGTACTTTTCTAATCTATTGAATAACTTCTTCAGATCTTCAAAGTGTCCTTCAATTGTGCGAGATTTGACGATCATGTCATCCACATATACTCCAAGCTCTTTGTTCATCATATCATGGAATAATGCTGTCATTGCTCGCTGATATGTTGCTCTTGCGTTCTTCAGACTGAACGGCATTACCCTGTAACAGAAGGTTCCCCAGGGAGTGATAAACGATGTCTTCTCGCGATCTTCGACGGCCATCTTGATCTGATTGTAACCTGAGAACCCGTCCATGAATGAGAAGACCTTGTATCCAGCAGTATTGTCGACCAGAGTGTCTATATGTGGCAAAGGGAAGTCATCTTTAGGACTGGCCTTGTTGAGATCTCGGAAGTCGATGCACATTCGAACCTTGCCATCCTTCTTTGGTACTGGTATGATGTTGGCGAGCCATTCAGGGTAGTTGGAGACTACCAAGAATCCCGCATTGTATTGTTTGATGACTTCATCTCGGACTTTCAGGGCCCATTCTGGCTTCATTCTTCGAAGTTTCTGCTTCACTGGCTTCATATCTGCCTTGGTTGGCAGATCGTGTACAACGAGCTCTTCATCGAGCCCCGGCATGTCTTCATATGAGAACGCAAAGTTGGACAATCTTGGATCTAGGAACTCTATCATTTTCTGTTTCATCTCAGGTGGCACCGATTTTCCAATGTGTACTTCCCTAGGGATCTCAGGTGTCCCCAAGTTTACTATCTCGAAATCATCGGCTACAATATTGGCTTTGGATTCGAACTTTTTGAGGAGATCCTCAAGTTCGGGAGCAGGATCATCATCTTTCTCATCCTAAGCTTCGTTCAGATCCATGAGCTCGAAGTTTAACTCGATGTCAAAATCATATGATTCGACTTCAAACTCATGCGACTCTTTAGACGAACTTGGCACACTATTGAATGCAGGAAAAGAAATGTTTTTTGGTTTTCGAGAATTTTCTGAAATGGAAATGCTAGATGTTTTTGGCTTTTGAAAGTTTTTGATTTTTTTGAATTTTTTAAATTCACGGGACTTTGAACAAGTGGGCATTGCAGACCATGATTGAGCCCAACTTGTCCCAAAGTTCCGGTCGCTGCTTAAACAGGCATTTTTTTTTAAGCCAGAGCCCTCAGATGGCTCTTTGGCTGATTCAAAAGTTAGGGGAATGGATGACCATTCAGGACCCCACACTTCCTCCCCTGAAGAGGTGGGGGTTTATGATTTGGGTGAAGAATCACAGTCTGGCCCAATGACCATGATTTCTTGCTGATCGGGTTCGAGATCTGAGTCGTACTCAATCCCTCCCGGGTCACTTACCTCGTATTGCAGTTCGTCTGGTTCTACAGTGAGACACAATTTTGGAATCTGGACATCAGACCAATCTAGGGCTGGCCACTTCCCTTTCTTGGTCCAATGGATGGGCTGCTTCTGCCCCTGGCTGATGATTGATGATGTTGATTCTGCAGAGATGGGCGAGTCGTGCCCCTTGCTGATTGATGCTGAGATGGGCAAGTTGTGCCCCTGACTGGATGGAATTGAAGTGGGCAAGTTGTGCCCCTGGTTGATTGATGCTGAAGTGGGCAGGTTGTGCCCTTGGTTGGGAGCAAGTATCAGAGTAACCTGGTCCTGAAGCTGCTGTATTTGACTTCCTTCTTCGTCTTGATCATTTCCTTCTTCTTCTGGAGGCTTAGATGGTTCGAGAATCTGATCCCATCGAATGGGGGGCCACGTGGCCCAAACTAGGCTCATCGGGAGGCCTTTGTGTAGTGCAGTCAGTTAATTCCCTCCTGGATCTTTACAAGGTTCTCCTGGCTTGACGAACTGAATGGGTGAGCACCGAAATTTCTTCCTTCCTTTGTCCATGAAGATTGACCTATATCCGAGTCCCCATTTACGTTGGTTATATATCAGCGGTACCTTTTTAGCCTTGAAATGATTCTTCATTCGGTATTTGAGGCTCAGACGCTCTGCCGGTGAAAAGACACGGTCCACCCTTATCGGTTCTGGATTGGCGATAGAGTTCACAGTCTCGAATTCGAAACTGTGAAACGGGATGTCTTCTTCAGAGTGCTGGATATCGATGACCGGGATGTCTGGTTCAGTAGTAGTAGCATTGAAGGAATGATGAGCTCCTTCTCTACATGGATAGAGATCACTTGATTTCCACAGATGTATTTCACTCGTTGATGCAGGGTTGACGGCACAGCTCCAACCTTGTGCAACCAAGGCCGTCCGAGCAGCATGTTGAAAGAGGCTGATATATCCAAAATTTGGAATGTGATGGTGGAGACTTCCGGACCTATCTGTACCTCTATGTCGACCTCTCCTTCCACTGATCGGCGGGTGTTGTCGAATGCTCTGACACATATGGTGCTGGGTCGAAATGAAGAGGGATTGATTCCCAAACGTTCCGCAGTCTTGAGTGGGCAGACATTTAAGCTTGAGCCATTATCGATAAGGACCAGCGGGACACGGAGGTCTTTGTATTGTAAGGCTATGTTGAGGGAACGCCCATGATCGCGTCCTTCTGGTGGCAGCTCATTATCGGTGAAGGTGATGGCGCGTGGAGCTAGGAGTTGTCCAATCATCAATGCTATCATCTCTGGTGCCGTATCGGAGGAGACGTGAGCATCGCTCAAGGTTTTGGCGAACATTTCTCGGTGTATGCGAGATGTGCAGAGTAGCTCCCATACTGAGATTTGTGCAGGGATTGACTTGAGCTGAGTCGCCACATCGTATGCGGCTTCATTTTTGTTGCCGAGGCCTGAAAGAGCTCCTTTAGGATCTCCTCTGTTTTGATTATATCTTCGGATGCAACGCCCATTGGGATTCATGTTCCCCACTTCCGCACATTCTGGATAGTGCCACGGGACCTCTTTATAATTTTCCTCACCTTTGCCTTCTAGGATCACCGGTTCTTGTAACGGTGCTGGAGCTTTTGCCTTGAGAACTACATTGTTGTCTGTGCTGAAGGGGTAATATCGAGGCTGGTCTTCATAGATCACATAAGGTTGCGGTCCTGGCTTGACCGTTCCTGGAGCAGGAGGCTCCCATGGAATGAATACTGGTCTTCTTGATATGGCAGGGGGTTTCTCTGTTCGTCCCAGCTGCCATAGTGTGATTGACACGCCTTCAGGGTTTGCCCCTTGCAATATGACTGGCTCGACTGGAGGAGCTCATTCCAAAACAATGGGTTCTTACTGCCGGTGAGTATAATCCCTCCATTGCGGATTGGATTGTTCTTGAACTAGAGTTGCCCCTTGTAAGATGACAGGTTCGTATGTGAGCTCGATGTATGATTGTGCTCCTTCCAGGGCGACTGGTTCCCAGCATGAATGGTTGTAAGGTGCCCCTTGAACAACTGGTACATCATATGGAAGTGTTCCTTCGAGTACTACTGGCTCAGAGACTGAAGGAAGAAAGAGACTTGCCCCTTGCAAGATCGGAGGAGGATTTGCCGGCCCATAAGTGTAGGCATGAATGGACTGGATAGGGGAGAAGAAGCGATCGAGGCGCTCCCCTTCTTTTATGCTATTGACGATGGGACCTCGAGACGAACTGGGGTCCGTCTGATGCTGAGGCAGAGGATTCTGAAGGATGTTGGTGGAAGCTGCTGCAGGAGTTACAGGGACCGAGATGACGATCTTGCAGTCATCAATCAGATCTTGTATGGCATTCTTTAAAGTAAAGCATCGATCAGTAGTATGGCCACGTCCTTGATGGTAGGCACAATACTCATTTTCTCGGTAGTTTGGAGGCAGAGGATGAGGAGGAGGCCTGGGTGTCATCAAAGTGAGCAACTGCTTTTATACCAGCATAGTCATGACTTGACTAAGTGGCTGAGTGAGTGGAGTGAACTTCCTGAGCTCTCTGTAATTCTGCCTATTCTGGTATGGGTATTGACCGTTTCCTCTGAACTCCTGCTGCTGTCGAGGTGGTTGTGGTTGTGGTTGAGGATTCGGTCGTGGTTGATACCTCTGAGGTTGGTACTGAACCTGATTCTGCTGACGCTGTTGATGTCCCTGTGGGGGAGTATTTTGATTACCCTAAACAGTGGTGCTGATGTTGTTTACCTCTGTCGGGCGGGGAGGAGAACCGCTGTGGTTTTCGTTCCCATATCCGATGGGTCTTCCCTCCACTATGTTTCTCTTGACTGGAGTGGCTTGATGAGGCCATGGGGAGATTGTCCCGGCACGGATTCCTGCTTCGACTTGCTCTCCAGCACGGATCAACTGTGAGAAATTCGCGTATGGATGCGAGATGAGATATCCAGATATGCTGGGATATGTTGAATGAACAATCATGGAGATTTGTTCTTCGTCGTCGATAGGTGTTCGCATTCGGGCTGTCATAGATCGCCAACGTCCCACATAGGCAGATAGTGTTTCATCACTCCTTTGCCTGAGAGCCGCGAGGTCAGCTCTTCTGAGTGTCATGTTGAGGTTGTATGCGAATCTGTCGACGAAAGCCTGGGAAAGTTGTTCCCATGTCCTGATGCGGTGGCAGTCCAATGAGGTGTACCAATCTAGGGCATCGCCCTTTAGAGATTTTTGGAACAAGCAAATGAGGGCCCCTTCATTTCCTGAGATTGCACTCAGTTCTTCACAGAAAGCCTTGAGATGTGCTGTGGGACAACCATTGCCATCGTATCTTTTGAATTTTGGTACCTCAAAGTTTTGAGGTACTTGAGCGTCTGGGAAAGGACACAAGTCTCTGAACTTGGTCGAAGATAAGTCGATTCCTTGCTGTCGCTGAAGCTGATTTTGCAAGATCTGGAACTGCTCCCGCAACTCGTCCAGTATTGAGTGATCCGTTCAAGCGACTGGTGCCTCTTAGAGTAAGGCACGTTCTTCTTCGGCATAGTGGTCAATGTCTTCGACACAATGTGCTTGCTGAAAAGCAACTGCGGGTTGCTGAAATTGATTTGATGACCGAACTGGATTCTGATGAACTTGTGCTTGAGAGGATTGTAATTGAATTGGAGACTATACTGAAGGTTGAACTGGAACTTACTGGAAATTAACTGGAGATTGCTGAATTGAAGATTGTTGGAAATTAACTGGAGTTTGCTGAATTGAAGATTGCTGAAAATTAACTGGGATCCCATCGGCGGGGATGTGCTAGAATTGAAAAGTGCTCCTGTTTGCAGGAGGCTGAGATGCTGGAAAGTGACCCCCTTGTTGGGTATTCGCCACTGTCCGCTGATTGATGTGGGCTTGACACTGACCCCCATTGTGGGCATTCACCAGTGTTGTCCATGTTGCTGGAAATTGAATTGAAATCCCATCGGCGGGGATGTGCTTAAATTGAAAATGTGTCCCATCGGCGGGGACATGCTGAGATCTACTGAGACTGTTGTTTGCAAGATTGACTGGAAGATGACTGCAAGTCCCTGCGACGGGAGTGCTCTGAGATGGCCCTGTCGTTGTAGGAAGATACTGAGGAGGATGCCCCATAGCGAAGGGCTGAGATGGTTGCTGTCGGTAGTCTTGGGCAGACTCCGATGGTTGTGCTTGATTTGAACTGGAGGCCGTAAGGACCCGGCATGGCTGCTGAGATTGCTGAACTGGGCCAACCTGATTGTTGGCTGCTGCGGTGGCTTGTGCTTGCAAGAATTGTAAGAGCATTTCTTGCATTGCTCTCATTCCTTGTGTCAATTCTTGTATGATTGGCGTATTATCAATGGGCTGTTGCGCTTGAGGTTGCACTTCGGTCATCTCAAGAGCAGGGAAGAGATGAGTTTCTTCTTCGTGGTTGGACATGGCTTGCTGAGCCCGAGTGCGGATTATACTATGGAAGGGAAGTTGTCTCCGAACACGTTGAGCCCGAGGAGGCGCAATGGTGAGGACTATACTCTTTTTGGGTTTTAGGGATTTTCTATTTTTTTCTGGTTTTGGAATTTTCTTTTTTTTTTTTTTGGGTAGAATGCTATGCAGATGAGATTGTATGAGGATTAGTGACTTTCAAGTATAGGAATGATTCTGTTTTTCAAGTCGGATCACGACTAGCGGAACTAGCTCATCCCCAGCAGAGTCGCCATTCTGTGGACCCTCGCCGTTTCGCTCTCTCCCCACGACATTCTCGTCCCTTCCCCTTTCGGGAAAAGAAGGAGAGGGCGCGTGAGTGCGAATCGTCGTTTGTGCCACTGGCTTGCCTCGTTCTCGAGGGCTTTGTTTGGTAGTCGTGTTAAGCTAGATGTGTTTAAATGAGTTTATATAAAACCAGAGTCGCCACTAGCCAATTACTTCGAATCTACAGTCGGCTAGACCCCGTAGAAACGTTAGAGAAGGGGATCCGAAGATTCCTTCCTCTAAAATGACTCCTATTGATCTGCGGCCAGAGATTCGAGGTAAGGGATCACGGTTACAGGGTGGGAAGAGGTTAAGCACCCCACACACTGCCCGTACCGAAGTACGGTCTCTACTTCACAGAATCGAACTATCACTTGAAAGTCTGTTTTAATCCTCGTACATTCTCATAGATGACATGATGCATGAATGCAGGTCTGAAAAGTAAGAGTTTCTGATGGGCAGGTTCCAACAACGGGCAAGCCCAGAGCATACGCTCGAACTGACAGGTGCTTAATATAAGACGTATGCAGTGTGTTTGAATAATCAAGGTGCTTTATAGTGAAGCATGAATGCAGGTCTGAACAGTAAGAGTTTCTGATGGGCAGGTTCCAACAACGGGCAAGCCCAGAGCATACGCTCGAACTGACAGGTGCTTAATATAAGACGTATGCAGTGTGTTTGAATAATCAAGGTGCTTTATAGTGAAGCAGGGGGGTTGGAAGAAAAGTAAATGTTGCACTTATGCTAGATGCAAATGAGATGATGCTGGAAAAAGAGTAGCTGGATGGACAGAGGTGTCGCAAGGGTTGGCTTCGAGTGCCTGGATCAAGACTTGGATGGCTTGGGAGACTTGAACCAGTGGTCAGGCTGGGCTAGACCAGGGCTAGACTCTCCTCACTCGGGCTCTCCTTGGTGGGAAAATGGGCTAAGGGGTGGAGAAGGGAACTCGAGCGGACGGGCTCTCTCTGGCTGGGTTGCTGTGTTGAAATGAGAAGGGGAGGGGGGTATTTGTAGCAGCGGGCAGTGGCAGAGCCCGTAATTATTTTTGGGCGGCCCGCTGTGGGCCGCCTGTACGGTCACTCCTCGATTTCCAGCGAGGTACGGTCGTTCCCTCGGGGCTGCTGTTTGGCTTGGTGGGTTGACTAAGTGAGTTGACTCAACGGGTCGACTCGGTGATTTGACTCAGCGGGTTGACTCAACGGGTTGACTCGGTGTTTTGACTCGACGAGTTGACTCAGCAAGTTGACTCAGCGGGTTGACTCAGTGGGTTGACTCAGTGAGTTTGACTTTTTTAGGATTTTTTGACTGGCTTTTCTTATTGGTAGTTTTTCAGGCTGATGTTTAACAGTGGGTTGACTGGGTTCAGGCTTGAGTTTGGCTATGGATTGGGGCTTACAAGGGTGAGTTTGGCTGAGTTTGGACTTGGGATTTGGGGGTATGGTCCTCCATTCATCCAGCTATCTCTACCAACAGTGTAGCCGAAGGTGGGGTGTCTACAGTTCTGAACGTATCCGAATTGCGCGATTTTGAGAGGCGGTCGCTGATCTAATTGGTGGGTCCATTCAGAAGATAATCTTGAAAATCTAAATCATCTATGAGGAAGATCATATTAGAAGGAATCTACAAATCAAATTTGACGACAATCTGATCATTGGTTAAGCGGCACCAAGCGAAACAAAATCTATTATGCTGTTGTACTGTTGCTACATTATAAAAGGAGGTGCTCTCTTCTATTCGAAATCAAGCAAGGACGTGGAGAGCAAGGAGTTCAAGTCATAGGAGGCTTCCTAACCTCCTATAGCTAGTTTTTCTTCCTTTTCTTAGTTCTAGTTCTAGTTTTTAATATGTTTTTCATTAGCTAATCTCTTAGCTAAAGCTAAGAGGTGAACCTTATAGTTTTCTTAGATTGTTTAATTCATTTTATTGGTTTCAAGTTGGATTTATTGAAGAACAATGGTTTTTAGAAATTTGAATAAAGTTCTAAGTAGTTTTTCTTAATCTTATGATGGCTAATGGATGTTTGGAAGAATTGCTTTAGTTCTTAATTGTTTTGCATGACTCTAGACCTGTACGCTCCAAGGAATCGGATTCAATACGCTCTAGACTTGGATCATCATGTGGAAAATTCAAACCAAAATTCTACCTTTTTATCTAAATTCTGAATTATGTGTGATTGTTTATGTGATTTGAATGAAGTTCAAATCATGGTATAGTTATGCTTTGTGACAGAGTTTAATGATTATCATGGTTGTGATCTTAACCTATTGGAACTAGGATTGACCTATGCAATTAAGTATGCTCAAGTCCTAACTGGAATTGAGGGAATCATGTATATGAATTATACATAAGACAGATTGTTAGCTATAACCACTCTATCTTCCGGTTAAATAGGATTTGATTTCAATTCTAATTGTGTAATTGAGAAACCTGTGCGAATTATACATCAAAGATCGCTATAAGTAGATCCTTGATGCTCTAGTTCTCTTTATTATCAGATTTTCATGTTTGATGTTTTAAATTGATTTCATACACCACTCTTAAGATTCTATTTATTAAGATAGTTCGGATTGTTTACTTCCTTCCCTGTGGATCGACCCCGGTCTTACCGAGATTATTACTACATCACAGCCTTGCACTTGAGTCGAGTGAACAATAGGACCGCAAGGTTGGGTGGAACATGTAAGCACCTGGGTTAGGTGAAACCCTTAAACACCTCGGTAAGGTGGAACCGGCTTAAAATACCTAGGTTGGGAAGAATCTGATTTAAACTCCCTTATTGAATTTCGATGTGCTCAAGGGATGAATACATGAAATAGGAGTGGAGTAAACAAATAGTTGAACCATTATACATGCTTGTGTTTGGGATTAATTTAAGCACATTTCTATTTATGCATTGTATATTTAATTACTTAATTATGAATGCTTGAATGGAATGGATTCTATTTATGATAGGTAGATTCTCATATACATGTTGTAGTTTCACTTCTAGACTAGATACTTGATTAGTATATCCTTGTAGTCTAAACATTGTATTTAGATTAGTAGCTTGATAATCATCTCTTCTAATCTATATCTTTAGGCTAGTTTACTTAATTGCATTATATATATACCTTTATTATTGGACCCACTTAAGCTTGGAAGTTAAGCGTTCTATTTAATTAGTTTATTATTGCTAATTAGTTTAAATAAATAAGAGGTTTTCAAAAGAATTTTAAAACAGTCCTAATTCCCCCCCCCCCCCCCAAAGGACTTAGCCATAGTTCCAAGTTCCGCTCCAAGCTTCCGCACGTATAACGTAGGGTGTCGTGTTAGACGATCCGACGCAATTTCAAAAACCAGTGGTTGAGGCCAATTTTAAATTGGGGTAGGAACTAGACCAACGGGAACTTTTTAGTAATGTGGTCACACTGACGACATAAGCATCCATCTCAGCCTCACCTTAGTATAAGAAATTCCACTGTTGGATAGGGCTTGTTACAATATTTACATTAAGGTCTTGCACAGGGTCTACCGTAGCAGAACTGTAGCCGATCAATTGCTCTCATCTCGCCAATTAGGCGTAAAGGACCAAACCTCCCGTTATAAAAGCTTGCCT